>OZ000467.1:4802500-6002500 GCA_963922655.1 Cardamine chenopodiifolia
ACAGTCTACACATTCCAGCGATCTCTTTTAATCCCATATGGATTTTTTTAGTTGATACCTGTTCTTGTCTCTTGACATTGATTCAACCTATTTTTGTCGGTTCAAAGGCCTTTATTTCCATTATGGTGATTTAGTTATCTCAGCCTTTTTTTGGATATCATTTACACAGTTCGAATATGACATTTCCGGTGATAACAGGTGTTTAGGAAGGAACTAGGCACACTCAGAAACGATCTCTCAAAAGCCGAAGCAGTCACAAAAGCTGCTAAAAAAAAGTGTGATGAGGAATGGGAAGTACAGAGTAAACTGCAAGAACAGTTCAGAACTGCTGATGCTGTTCGCCAGGGAGCATTTGCGCACCTACAGGATCTGAAGAAGCAACAGCGAAAAAAGGTACCGAAAGAGCATCTGATATTAGACATAAACTTACAAATGCTTGCATCCGTGTTTAGATTAATTCTCCACTTTTACTTATTTTCATATTGCAGAACAAATATTTCTTCAAGTACAGAGATGATTCAAGGGCAGCAAGTGAAATGGCTTTGAAGAAAGACATAGCAGCCCTGCAAAGCCTTTGTTCTGACCAGGTATAAGCACAATCCAAATTTCTACAACGGTTTTAATCCCTGTATGTCGGTTTTGCACTCATTATAGTCTTTAAACAGGTGGAGAACTTCATGAATATGTGGAACAGTGACGAGGATTTCCGTAACTACTATGTAAGATGCAACACTAGGAGTACCTATAGAAGACTAGGAACCCTAGATGGACGATCTCTTGGCCCTGATGAGGAACCACCCCGGATCACTTATGCTACAAAAAACAAACTTAGAACATCAAGTGACAGAGTGGAGAAAATTGAGACCATTCCACCAGTTTCAGCACAACAAGAGAAAGTCGTTAAATATGAAGGTTCAAAAGTTGAAAACAACGGTAAGCCTGTTGCAAAACCCGCTGAGCAGAAGAGTCAGACCACTAAATCTAAAAAGACCATAAAGCCAGACCAGCCTGCACCAATTGTAACGGAATTGGTTTCTGGAAAGGAGGAGATAGAGAAATCAGCAACAAAGGAAGAAGAAGAGCCACCTAAGTTAACCAAAGAGGAAGATGAGTTAATTAAGAAAGAAGAGGAGAAGAGAAAACAAAAGGAAGCTGCAAAAATGAAGGAACAGCATCGGTTGGAGGAGATAGCAAAAGCGAAAGAGGCAATGGAGAGGAAAAAGAAGAGAGAGGAGAAGGCAAAAGCAAGAGTTGTTCTTAAAGCTCAGAAGGAAGCAGAAGAACGAGAGAAGGTAACTTTTCCTTCTTTTTTGTTCCTTTCCACAAATATGAAGCAAAATTTTGGTTTTTGTCTTTTTCGCCAATATGTTTTGATATCTGATGAGCAACTTCGCTATTTTATAGGAACGAGAAAAGAAGCAAAGGAAGAAGGAGAGAAGAAAGAGGATTTTTACATCAGAAGAGAGGGCAACAGAAAACCCAATCCAGACGTCAGAAACTGTAATCGAAACCCCAAGGGAGATTGAAATTCCAAAGAAACAAACCGTGGAGGAGAATCAACAAATCAAGAAATCCCACAAACCATTATCACAGTTTCTCAAACAAAACAAGTCAAAATCAGTTCCTCTGCCTTTGAGGAACCGAGGAAGCAAGAGAAAACTACGGCGATGGATGTGGATTGGACTCATAGTTGTGGCAATTCTCGCATTGTTCCTTCTCGGTAGTGCCAATCTCTCCTTTTCTCCTGCAAATCTCTGGTTTATATAAGAAAAAAAAAGAAGAAATGGCAGCACTCTCTCACACACTTCCCCTTGTGCATTTTATAGTATGTTTTTTTGGCTCATCTTAACTAGTTTGGATTTTTGTTTGGTTCTTTAAGTGGAAGCTATGATTCATTGATTTCACATGGACGCAAACATAGATTGGTTTTGCTTGCTCACACGGACGATACCAGTTTTCTCTTCTACTTTTTTTAATACTATAATATATTATTAAAGCAATAACGTCTCTCTCCTTTTATATTGAAATATAGATTATGTATCAATCTAAAGATGGCAGCTGAACAATCCACGATTCAAATATTAGGCCGCATCATTTCACTTCTAGTGTAGTAATGTGTGCTCTTCTTCTTGTTTGGAGGACCACCCATTATCTTATGCTTAAAAATTACATGGATTCTTTGTTTTTTGCCGTTTGACCTATAATATTATATGGACTTTAATAAATTATCCCAATGTTGAGTCAACATCTACATTTATTTTATTCCCTTTCCATGACCTACAAACTAATTACTAAGCATAAGATATTTAGTTTTGGTAATTAAAAATACAGTTAATTTTGTAATAATAAAATTCGTGGACTCACCAATACTATGATAGATGTGGAGTTTTTAATGTTCAAAGATGTAGAAATTAGAAAAATAGTTGCGTTCAAACTCAGCCGAATCTTTTTACATTCACAAGACCCGTGGCATATAGCTGACTTATTACCCTTTCGAGTTTTGATATCTTTCTCTCTCTTTTTTTTTTGTTAAAAAGCTTATTACCTTTCATTGATCGCTCGTATTTACTTGACATGAAACAAAATTATATCTTTTGTTTTGAAAAGATAATTTAAAAAAAGGTAATAATTATACCTTTTAATTGCTATGCATAGGCTACTCAGTACTCACCATTTTTTCATTCGCATTGTGTTCGGTTGCCGATTCACTGACTAATCTCCTGAATGGGTAGATTACTTGGTCAGAAGTTTTTTGCAAACAATGGATCAGTTGTTTAGGCTGAAACCCAAAGAACCAAGTGATCCTCACACATCAAATTTGTTTGCAGCGAGAATCGAAGTGTCGATCATATGTGAATTTATGCTCTAGCCCATATCTAAGTACCACTGCATCACTAATGCGTGGGTTTAAACTTAAATTATCTTTGAAGAATGATTTCCTCCATCTTGAAAATGAATGGTTTTATATTACATTATATACAACTTTAATCTTTTCTCAAACCTTCTAAGGATTTCTATAAAAGTGATTTACGTGTGTTTTTCTCTTAAGTTAAAGCTGTCAGATCCTAGGTTTCACATCACAGAACAGCCACTTGAAATAAGTGGTTAAGATAATGGAAAATTATTGTACTTTTATAGAGTCATGAGTCATGACCACGTCCAATGAACCTAACACTCAAATTCAAACAAGAAAGGTGTTAAATCGGTACGAAAGAGTTCTTCATTAATGTTCTTCTTTTAACGTACAACGTAATATCGTATGCATTATTGGATGTTAATGTTTTAATGTCAAACGTAAATGTTGCGTCTTATTTTTTCAAAGTTTTATTCACAAAATCTAAACTTAATCACGTACGGGTCAAACGATATTTTATCTACCATACATTTTGAAAGAAAAGAAAAAGAAACTATTAGTACTTTCAAGAGTTATAGATCATTTTATATAAAAACCATATTTAGATGTAAATAATTTCACAAATATACTTTGAGATCTCAAAGTTGACGTTGATAAATATATCATGAATCCATGATGAGTCTCTTAAAAAAAGTGTTAAAACTAAGAGTTTTGAAAACAAAATTGCGAGTAAAGAGTTATTAACCAAATATCACTGTGTATATGTATACAACGTAACTTTACTATTTGACAAATTTTCCGTCTGTATATATATAATACCTCCTTTTATTTTATCTATTAACACCCTTCAAAATCTCTAATTGAAATCTATACAATCAAGTGTTTGATTTTATTTCATAGTATTTTTTTACATCTTGACATATTGATAAATCACATTAGTTTATAATCGATTATGTATTCCAACTCTGCAAAACATGAAAGGATTCGAGAGCATATATATATAGTAAGTTATATACGTGTAAAGTCTCTCAGAGTTTGCAAATAACAAAATTTCAATCATTGTATGGACCTTTATCATAGAATATCTGGAGATAGGACACATATATACACTGATCCATAATTATAGTCATATGACAAAACAAAAAAAAACCGCCGTTGTTAATGGTAAGACGCATGTTGCATGTCGGTGTTGAGGGATTAGGCTCAATACATTGCACGTTTGATCTGTGATTGGACTTTGGACCACCATGTAACATTTGACTCTCTTTCATTTTCCATTTCCTTTTTCTTCCAACGGTTCGTGGTTACAATATTTGGTTGCCTGAGTCGGTTTTGCTTTTCTTTTCTTTTTTGCATTTTTTTAAAGTTATTGGGGCTGGGACATCGTTAATATATATACATTATATAGAAATGGTATAGACTCATTTAGTTTATCATTGCAAATTAATTTTGAATTAAAAATTATCATTCCTTAAACAGTATCAAGTATCAACGGTACTTTACCAAAAAATAAGTATCAACGGTACTTTACCAAAAAATAAGTATCAACGGTAGGTCAGTGGTCTATTTTTAATTGATAGTAACTTTTTTCTACTGCTATTTTCGAAATGGTAGAATGTTCACGGTTTTATTTTATCTTAAAAATTATGTTAGAATTAAAGTCTTAATCGAAAATGGAAATATGGTTATTAAACTGAGAGCAAAGAGTTTTGTTTTTGGTTCAAAAAGTTTTTATTTGTTTGATTTTTTTCTGATAAATGGTTAAACATAATTGTTTTAAAAAATTCTATCATAGTAAAGAAGATATTTCGGTTTGCTTAAAAATTTATGCTGTTAACTTCTGATAAAAAAAATAACTTTAAACATTAAAGAACAGTTTTATAAATTGTATTGAATAACTATAGTAAAATCTATTTGATATAAATTTTAACTGAAATAAGAATTTCTTAATAATTTGTTGCTTATTCTGTTAGATTCAATTCATTTTCGATAAGATTTCGATATAGATTCTAGACCAAATATCTATACGCGTACGGGTATATATATGAGTAAAGGAAACAAAACAAAAAAAGAATTATTTCAGAAAATGGTGGGAAGAAAATTGTGTCGGGAGACACGCTAATACAATAATATCAATTATTATTTATGCACATTGAAATAATTAATCAAGGTGTTCCTCCATAGAAACGTAATGTTGAAACCAAATTAATAACTTCATAGGATGCGGTTAACCAAGCAGCTAGCAAACATATACAACATTTTATCATCGAGAGTGCATAACTTATTTAACACAAAGAAGTCGAAACCTGTCATGAATCAATCAATAAACATTTCAAGCAAATGTAAACTTTAATATACTGAACTAACTTCTTTGGGCATGATCGAAACCTGTCATGTTCCATTAGTGTTGCATAGATCGACCAACGTTTATAAAATAGGTCCATCCTATTTTTAAAAATTGGGTTTAATAATACCAACCGTCCATAATTGGTGTGGGTGGCTACGTTCCTTGATTGACCCCTTTATATATTTTTGATAAAAAAATTCTAGTTTTTTTGTCATTTGTTGCTTATATTCCCCATAATCTTTCCTAGCTAATATTTCCAAGTTCCAACTAAAGCTTATTACTTAATACATTGAAAATAATGAGGTTTTCCGAAGTATAGTTTGTCATACAAAAGAAATAAGTGAAAAATTGAAAATAATGAGAGGTGTAGTTACAATCAACAATGCAGAACATAATGATAAGTGAGATTATGGTACAATCCATTGCACTCGACTTTCCGTACCAACTGACAGCTATTTCCCTTTCACCTTTTCCCATTATAACCATCAAAAGGTAACATTCAGCTTACAAAATGATTATATGTTTAGAGATAAATAACTTAGAAAAAAAAAACTCAATTACATTCAATTTCTCTCTTTTTTTGTCAACTCTTAATTAAGTCCAATATATTAGTGAAAATATAGAATATGAACCCGAATTTTCTTTCCAAATTTTGCTTTCAAAGATTAATTTTGATGAAGAATGAAGATTGGAAATATTAGACTAAAAAAATTGATATACATAAAAGTGCGTTTAGATATTTTATATAATTTACAACTAGTACACTGTACATATTATTACTGTGTTTTCTAGCTACTTTAATAGTTTAATTAGTTCTTACAACATAATTTTAGCTACCCATTCAACTAACAACGTTTACAATTCACCTTTCATTCTTGTACTATAAAATTATAAATTATCTAGAATTTTGTTGATTTCCATCTCCTTTTTCATTTCATTTTTATGGCATGTATATTATTTTATTTTAAAAAATTCAGCAAATGAAACTCTAAGCATATGTAGATTAACACTAACACTAGTAGGGAATGTAAGAATCGAAGTAGAAAAATAAAAGAATCGAGGTAGAACGAATATAACATTGACACGAGATGATTAAAATGAGACACGATTAACAATGATAGATTATAATAAGTTATAATAATGCTAAAAATCATAAATAGCGATTTAACGAGAACGTCGTCTTATGGAATAAGAGAAAGAAGGACAAAGAGCCACTTGCACGCGCTTAGGGACGCGACGTAAAACCGTACGTGCGAGGTGTGGCCTCTTTATCTCGTCTTGTCCAATCTGCAATGTGTTGTAGATGAAGGTTATTTTTGTAAGTCTGAAAACGTATGTGTACTTATTCTCTTCCCTTTTACTTATCGACAGGTTTGCGTGGGATTGTTTTATCCTTAACCTTACGTGATCACGACGACTTCTCCGTAACGCGGTGTCGGGATTTAAGCAGTTGTTCTGTAAATTGTAACGAGTTTGATTAGTGATATAAAGTGGTAAATTTTGTTTACCAATAAGTGATTACAATATAGTTATAAAAAGATAAGAGATTCAAATACTCTTACCATTTAAAACGTTCATAATGGACAATAACAATTGAAATTGCGCGAATTAAAAAAAAAAATTAGAATCATGTTTCTTCAAACTCTATGATAAATTTTTTCAAACCATGGATCACCACAATGGCAAAATGTTGTTTTTCTTTTACTTGATTCATATTTGATTTGATGATTTCTCCTTCTTTTTCCGGTGAAATTGTTAAAGTGACGAAGAAGAAGAATTGAATTTCCTTCTTAAATAAGGCTTTGTACATCTCAAATCTATAATCGATTAGACAATTTGTTAGGCAACATCTGTTACGAACTCCATGTCCTAAGAAAAGTCGACGATAGTTTCGTTATCACGTACTCACCACTTAGGCATGTTACATGTTTATAACTAGTACTTAAATCAAATAAATGTAGCTATAGAAGATGGTATGAGTTCTAAAATAGTTGGCCCCTGGGACCCATATTAAAAGATGGTGTACTCTATAGTGGTTATTCTATTTTTAGGTTTATTATTTGCTTACTCTATGGATTATTACTAGAGGAATCGGTGTACATAACCCATTATGATAATTTAATCTGCTCTAGTAGCACATTATTTTCATTTCATAAGTGACCTCTTTATTTATTTTTCCTGAAGAAAAAATAAATATTTTTTTTCCTACTAACTTATTTATTAAAAAAAATTAGATCCGTCCAACAAAAAAAAAAGAGAGAGATGATCGAGACTAGGTCCGCTGGTAGTGTATAAACTATTGTGGTATAAGTTTCGTCAAAATCTAATGCGGCAGTTACAGTGTAGGATTCTAAGGTTAGAATTAAGATTTTACAATTTACAATTAGAAATTCAAAAAAGAAAAATTTGATCAATCACACTTTCATTTTTTTTTTTTAAGTTACAAATGAAAAATCATCAAATCTGAACATAAAAGTTTACGTTAAACAATATGTCTTAGAAGTGAGAGAACTAGAAATTAAGAAAACTTAAAAGTTAGGGCAATAAACTCGAAGCAAATCAAACTTGTGTAGAAGATTAAAGAAATAGGATCACTAGTCACAATAACTAACTTCGCAATAAAAAATGCAAACATAAATTATGAAGCATAACATAATATATATGTGTCAATTTTTTTGAATCTAGATACATCTATTTCAAAATTCAACTATAAAAAATTATATAGATAATCTTAAACATGTAACATCACAATTACGATCATAAATTTTCATGCCACTCTAAATTTTAAAACTCTTTAACAAATATGTTGACTAATAAGAACTCTTTCTTTAATAAGTCCGTAAGTGAGGTGTGAAACTAATTGTTGGATCCGTTTATTAAGAGTAAGAATTTTAAAACAAAACAGTTATTGAATATTTTAAATCACCCTAAAAAGAAAACAAAATGGATTTAAAAAAAAAAAACAAATCTTGGATCCTTCAACAATCGCTCATATGGGCTGCTCGAATAATTAATAAAAATAGCCTCTTTACTGTTCGAATTTACAAAATGTGCCATCACCGTAGAAAACAAATAAGAAAAAGTTATCGTAGAAGGTAAGGAATTGAAGACAGCAGAACAGGGAAAAAAAAAAACTTATCCAGAAGAATAAGAAAAATAAGAAGAAGAAGACGAAGAAGAAGAGGCAAAAGTTTGAGACTTTTTAATGAACAAGTTCGTTCGTAGCTGGTGAGTGAGGAAAAAAAATCCAATCTTTTCTCTTGTTTCCTGAATTGGATCGAGAAATCTACAAGTTGAAAGATTCGTTTTTGAAATTGTTCGAATCTGAACAAGTCTTACATTCGGTTTGAGCTGATGTTTCACCAAATTCGTCTCGGAGCTTTCGTCGTGTTGATGCTTGAATTAGCTAGGCGGTAGATATGAGTTGGTACGTTGGTTCCTTCTTCTCCAACTGAATCTTCTTGTGCTCTGTTGAGTAATTTCCAAGTTTGTTGAAAGACATGGATGAGGTAGGAGCTCAAGTTGCTACTCCGATGTTTATTCATCAATCACTTTCTCCGATGGGGACAAAACGCGATCTTTATTACTCCTTGTCGAATCGGTTGGTTCCATCTACGCCACAACCGCAACGTAGAGATCAGTGGAACGCTAAGATGTGGGATTGGGATAGCCGGAGATTCCAAGCTAAACCGGTGGAAGCAGAGGTGCTTCGGCTTGGGAATGAAAGACAAGATTTTGATTTGAATTTGAGGAATAGGAGTGGTGGAGGTAATGAAGGAGAAGAAAGAGGACTTGATTTGAATCTGGGAAGTGGTTTGAATGTCGTGGAAGACACGACGCAGACCACTAGACCGAACAAGAAAGTTCGGTCTGGATCTCCCGGAGGGAATTATCCGATGTGTCAGGTTGATAATTGTACTGAAGATTTGTCTCATGGTAAGGACTATCATAGAAGGCATAAAGTTTGTGAAGTTCATAGCAAAGCTACTAAAGCTCTCGTTGGGAAACAAATGCAGAGGTTCTGTCAACAGTGTAGCAGGTAAGAAAGGAGTCTCATTTGCTGTAACAAATTCGGTTTTTCTTCTCTGTTTTTGAATGGTGGGCGTTAAAATGACTTTTGTAGGTTTCATCTGCTTTCTGAGTTTGATGAAGGAAAGAGAAGTTGTAGGCGTAGATTGGCTGGTCACAACCGAAGGAGGAGGAAAACAACGCAGCCTGAGGAGATTGCATCTGGAGTTGTGGTTCCGGGGAATCGTGAAAATATCTCTAACGCTAATATGGATCTTATGGCTTTGTTAACCGTGTTAGCTTGTGCACAAGGTACTAGTTTGCGACTATGTTGAAGTTTTTTTGGTGTGAGAATTATGCTTGGATGTTCTTGTTTTGTTAACAGATTTGTTGTCTGTGATCTGCAGGGAAGAATGAGGAAAAAACAATGGAGTCTCCAGCTATGCCTGAGAAAGAGCAGCTTCTTCAGATAGTTAACAAGATAAATGCATTGCCTTTGCCTATGGATCTTGTCTCCAAGTTGAACAATATTGGAAGTTTAGCCAAGAAAAATCTGGATCATCCAACGGTGAACCCTCAGAATGATATGAATGGAGCTTCTCCTTCCACCATGGACTTGCTTGATGTTTTTTCGGCAACATTAGGCTCATCTTCACCTGATACGCTAGCGATATTGTCTCAAGGTGGGTTTGGTAACAAAGACAGTGACAAGACTAAATTATCTTCTTATGACAACGGTGTTACCACCAATTTGGAAAAGAGAACTTTTGGGTTTTCTTCTGTTGGAGGAAAGAGGAGCAGCAGCAGTAACCAATCTCCTTCTGAAGATTCAGATTCACGTGGTCAAGACACTAGGTCTAGCTTGTCTCTACAACTATTCACCTCATCACCCGAAAATGAGAGTCGGCCGACAGTGGCATCTTCTAGAAATTATTTTTCGTCTGCCAGCAGTAATCCTGTTGAGGATAGATCGCCATCTTCCTCCCCAGTCATGCAGGAGTTATTCCCATTGCAGACATCCCCTGAAACCATGAGGTCTACTAATCACAAAAATACAAGTCCCAGAACTGGTTGCTTGCCCCTTGAGCTCTTTGGTGCATCAAATGGAGGAGCTGCAAATGCAAATTTTAAAGGTTTCGGGCAACAATCTGGTTATGCTTCTTCTGGTTCTGACTACTCTCCTCCTAGCTTAAACTCTGATGCTCAGGTTAGCAGCTTTTTCAACTCCGCTTTAGCATCTTTTTGTACATAGATAAAACCAGTCGCCTATGGTTTTAATTTTGATGGCATTCAAACAGAACTGCACTGGAAAGATAGTCTTCAAACTACTTGATAAAGATCCAAGTCAGCTCCCTGGGACATTACGAACTGAGGTGATAATTTCTTGGCATGATCTAGCGTTCCTGAAATATAAAGTGTTACTTTTGTTCAAGTCCTCATAGTGATTGTCTCCCTTTTATTATAGATATATAACTGGCTTTCGAACATTCCATCAGAAATGGAGAGTTATATCAGGCCTGGCTGTGTTGTTCTATCTGTCTATGTAGCGATGTCACCTCCAGCCTGGGAACAGGTGAGTGAAAATATCTAAAGTGTTTGGTTTTTGAATTATACTACGGTATGTGCAGCTTAGGAGCAATTGGTGGTTTATTTTTTCAGCTCGAGCAAAACTTGCAGCAACGGCTTGGTGTTTTGCTACAAAATTCTCATTCTGATTTTTGGAGAAATGCGAGATTTATTGTTAACACGGGCAGACAGCTCGCATCACACAAAAATGGTGAGTGTTCATGAACTGTTACTTCTATATGTCACCTTTAATGTTGCAATTTTATGTTGCCAATGATCATAACATGTGATTGGTTACAGGTAGAGTTCGATGTAGCAAATCTTGGAGAACTTGGAATTCACCAGAGCTCATCTCAGTGTCACCTTTAGCTGTGGTAGCTGGTGAAGAAACAAGTTTGGTAGTAAGAGGTAGAAGCTTGACTAATGATGGAATCAGGTAAAACTTAAAAAATCAAAGTTTCATAATACATTCTCATATTTTCTTTTTCCTTTCTAACCTTTAGTATCTTTGTGCTGCCAGTTTCCGTTGCACTCATATGGGTAGCTACGTGTCAATGGAGGTAACCGGGGCAGTGTGTAGACGAGCCATATTTGAGGAGTTGAATGTAAATAGTTTCAAAGTCCAGAGTGCACATCCTGGTTTTCTTGGACGCTGTTTCATTGAAGTATGACTTCATATAACCGAACTTAATATTTTTTTTTTCTGTCGGTCTACAAATGTGATGTTTAACGCCTAGTTTGTGTACAGGTTGAGAATGGATTCAGGGGTGACAGTTTCCCACTGATAATTGCCAATGCATCCATTTGCAAAGAGTTAAATCGCCTCGAAGAAGAGTTTCACCCCAAAAGTCAAGATATGACAGAAGAACAAGGGCAGAGCTCAGATCGCCGTCCAACATCAAGAGAAGAAGTTTTGTGCTTCTTGAACGAGCTTGGTTGGCTTTTCCAGAAGAACCAAACCTCTGAGCTTCAGGAACAATCCAACTTTTCCCTTACCCGCTTCAAGTTTTTGCTCGTTTGCTCGGTTGAAAGAGATTACTGTGCTCTAATCAGAACACTCCTCGACATGTTGGTAGAGAGAAATTTGGTGAATGATGAGCTGAGCAGAGAAACCTTGGACATGCTCGCCGAGATTCAGTTATTAAATCGTGCTGTTAAAAGGAAAAACACAAAAATGGTCGAACTACTCATCCATTACTCGGTTCATCCCTCGACACTCAGTTCCTCTAAAAAGTTCGTCTTCTTACCCAGTATAACCAGACCTGGTGGTATCACACCATTACATCTAGCTGCTTGTACATCTGGTTCAGATGATATGGTTGATCTACTCACCAATGATCCACAAGAGGTATGTCTCTCTCTCTCTCAAAGCCTTTTTCTTGCGATTCTTAAAATTGAGAAAACCGTTTTTTCTGTTTCAGATCGGCTTATCGAGCTGGAATTCTCTTTGCGATGCAACTGGGAAAACTCCATACAACTACGCTACAATGAGGAACAACCATAACTATAACTCCTTGGTAGCTCGTAAACTTGCAGATAAAAGAAACAAGCAAGTCTCACTAAACGTTGAGAACGAGATAGTTGACCAAACGGGTCTAAGCAAGAGGTTAAGTTCAGAGATGAACAAGTCATCTTGTGCCACGTGTGCAACCGTGGCTCTAAAGTATCAGAGGAGAGTCTCAGGTTCACACCGTTTGTTCCCAACTCCTATCATTCACTCAATGCTTGCGGTTGCAACAGTCTGCGTTTGCGTCTGCGTTTTCATGCACGCTTTCCCAATCGTCCGACAAGGATCTCACTTCAGTTGGGGAGGATTGGATTATGGCTCAATCTAGACAAAATTTTTTTTATAATTTATGCTTTTGGTTTCCAAAAAAAAAAAGGGAAGAGACTTCGGTACGGATATAAGGAAAAAATCTCAGAGACTTGATTGTGACAACGACCAAGCGACTTACACAGTATACTCAAGGGAGCTTCACCGTCGGGAGTTTTTTTATTCTTTAATTATATATATTTTGGTTGGCTAATTTGTCGTGTATATCTGTGTATTTGCTTATACTTTTTTATGATTATTATTATTATTATTATTTTAACTAAGTTAATAACCTGCTGGTTCATATAAGAAGCAGTTTTCTTTTTCTTTGTACAAGTAGTTCTCATGCTGTCGTAACTTCCATATATATATATTTTTTACTTTGTTCTTCTTTTCAGTCATGTTTTCATGAAGATTAAAGGATATATTTATTTTATAAAAAAATAAATTAAACATTTTACTTCAATTTTATTTTTAACATATTATTTTATAAAACTACAATATTTTCCCGTTTAGTCCCACCCACCAAAATAGAGTAACTCAAACTAATTTTCAATCAAAAAGATTTTCTCAAATAGCGCATGCCTTCCTTTTTCTAGTAGCACTTCTATATATACAATTAGGGGTGGACACTTCTAATGAATGAAAATTTAACTCTAACAATCAATCATATAATCTAACTCTAAATCCTAAATACCAAATCTAAATCTTTGAATTTCAATTACAATTCCCTAAATCCAAAAATCTAACTTTTCAATCTATAAATCTATACGAAAATGTTAGAATTTTCGTGTTGGGTGGGAGATTGAACATTTAGATGAAGATTTGAGAGAGTTTGAGAGATTGAAAGAGTTTTGAAAAAAAAAATTTGTTTTGGATATTTTGTCGGTTTTGTAAAAAAATTAAATGAGGCGTGGATTTCGGCAATTATCGAGAACAATCGCGCCTTAAATTTCACGGTTTGTCAGAAATTTTCGATGAATTTTCAACGAACAAAAAAAATTTGGTAACCGCGGAAGACAAAAAATAATTTTGCCGAGTAATTTTCACGATTTTCCAACGGATTTCCGATGGATTTCGACCGACCGTGAATTGTGCATGTTGTTTTATTGGTCAGTCAAACACGAGGGAGCCACATGTTTCTTTAAATCCGTTAGAAATTACCTAAGGATTCAGGATTTCGGTACTAGAATCGATATGTTTAACTGTAAATTGATTTATAAAAGATATTTTTTCATTTGTATTATAGATTATGTTTGAATCATCTTATTCAATATCAAAGACATCAAACAACTAATTTTTGTTTTTCATATATACATTAAATAGTATAAGAATCGTCGCTATCTAATATTTAATTCCAAAACATATGAAAATTTTAGTTATGCTTTATAATTTGTTTAAATTATTATTTTCTCTTTAATTTTTTAAATAATACTTAGAATTGAGTTTTAATGTACATTGTGGAAAAAATAAATTAATTTAGTCTTTAAATTTTAAATTTGTAGGAATTTTTCAACAGATATTACATAACATTGTGTTAAATATGTTACATATGAATTATATATAATTTTATAAACCCTGAGGATATCCATGACACTACATGAGTTCTTCTTGAACGAAGCAAAGGTGGCCGAAGACGACAGTTTCGAAAATATGAATTAGTTTACGCTCGTTATCGTAAAGGGGAGATGAACCTGGTACTGCAAGGAGACACGTGGGATAGTGACTCTTGTCGGGTAAATAATGCGCATACAGCCCTTTTGATTTTTATCCTTGTCCATATACTACTTACTTGGTTCCTTTGAAAAGCTACTTCCCCAATCGAGGACCTAACTCCTATAAATGCTGTCTTCCTAACCTCTTGCGTATTCAACTATTCATAGTTTATTTGTTCATCATTCATCTACTTGTCTTTACCCTTGTACGAAGAGTCCTTTGTTAAAATGAATTTTCGAATGACATGGTTTCGAATTTGTAGTAACTGCCACATAACTTCTCACCATTCGGAGGGTTAGTCGACCATATCACTACTCCAACGGCTGCATTTGGATGTGGTTATACAATCATTTGCATTTCCACAATTTCTGTTTTCTTGTCCCAATGTTAGTGACCAGATAAATATTTGGAAATTATTCAATCATATAATCCAATCAGATCTTATTAATTATCTGTCTCTCGTGATGTATCCTAGTTTTTAGAATATTTCATAGTAGCCTAATCATATTCATATCTAATCCAGATTGAGATCATCAGCATCACGATGTTCAGCGCTAATCAAACCAAAAACTAATAAGTATTGCAATTTATAAGTTTGAGAATATACTTTTGAAACAGTGTAATTAATTAAGGCCAAACATGTTTCCCATTGGTCCTTCTTCGCCACCAGAAGCAAGTTGCAAAAGAGAGTGAAGCACTAAAATATATAAAATCTTTAAAAGAAAGGGTTTAAATCCTTTTATCGTGCTGCATACACTTTATTGTTCGTCGTCCAAATTGCTCATTAATCTTTATTAAACAAATATATACGATCTCGGTATGGATATAAAGTAGACAACAGTGGACCCAGCACACCTAATAAATAGTACCCAATGGATACTCCGGTAAGAGCATCTCCATTGAAATATTTTAAGTGAGATTTTTAAAATAAAAAAACATAAAATTAAATGGTAACAATAGTTTAAAATAACAAATAGTTCTTAATTAAGAATTTTTATGATCTTTTCTTAACCAAATAAAAAAATTCTTTCTCCACATGTCTCTTTTTAACTGGTTTATTTTTTCATTAAATTAAAACATTATTTTTTTAATTTTAAGAAACTCAATAGAAATTTTCACCAATGAAACTGCTCTAAAGTCTTGTTTCATTTGTTCGCATTGCCAAACTTAAATAAGAACATGTACTACTTATATTTTAGTTATTTTTAAAGTTTTTTAGACCAAAATGGCAAAATCCATATAGACAGCGAGGTGCTTAGGTTTGTAGAGACTTAAAATAAATTTTGAAAATTATGGTTTCGTAGAAAAAAAAACTAATAATTATAACTAATATTGTCCCAAAAAGAAAGATAATAATAAATATCGAATGATAAAAAATTAAAGCACAAATTGTATTATATTTAAAACGTTTACTTAACCCGGCAGATTTTCATTTGTCAGAGCTAGTTCATACACGATATAGTTATTAAATTATTCATGTTTTTGGGTTTTGGCGATAAGCCTTGTTTTTCTAACGACTCACGCGGTCAAACGATGCACAAAAGACACGTGAGTCACGTGCTACTTCAAGCTTCCTCTCTTTAGTTTATTTTTGCCAATTTGAAGAGATAAGAACACAAAAGATGTTTCTTCCATTTAACTCATCACCGCTCTATGATCACTTCCCTCGGTCGGATTTTCCAATTACAATTTTAACTATTATTGGTCACACTTTGGTCATATTTAATTTTTATGACGTGGATCACACTTCTCTTTTTACATGTCTATCTCCTTAGCTAAATGATATACAATTTGCATTCGGCATCAAATTAAAGCTAATATTTTTGTTTTATATTCCATTAGTTGTGTGATAGCCATATAATACAACATTATATATAAAATCTCACCACATATGGAAAATGTTTTATATGTTCAGTACACGATTAACTCGTAACATTTTTGAATTTCTTATAATTTTGATTTGTAGTCGTAAAATGGTTGAATAAGTATTTACAATTCGTTAAATTTTACTAAGTTATGCTAGTCATTTTTTCTGCAACTCATTTTACGGAAAGAGAAGGTTATGTATTCTAGATAATTTCGTTGTTCTTAGCAAATTTTTTGATTTGTTAGTGCATTTCTGTTTACAATATCACCAGGTAGAGTAACGAAATGCATCGTAGCCCATAATGACGTCTAATTACAAGATTCTCTAAAGCCTACATGGTTTGACTTTTTGCCGGAGAATCTAACCGGTTAGAAACGATAAGCGCACACGTACACATACATACAAGCTTACTGAATAGTATTACGCTCTACTATAAAGTTCTTTAATTTTCTTTAACAATAAATGAACTCCTTTCACTATTACTTGGATCAAGTTAAGTAACTAGCATTATAACGCTGACCTATGACTCGTAGATGGTCCCACTCTCTTATTAGTTCGACGACTCTGGATTGGCCACGATTGTTACCGTGTGAGCTATAAGATGGGTAAAAGCGTCCGCCACGTCCCACCAAAAAGGATTATACGAGAAGGCTCTTTCTCATCCAGCGGCTTAGATCTGACCAGACCACTCTCTTCTGTCTCTTCTCATACCCGTCGATCTGTCTAGCTTTTCATCTATCGCCACCTCTTCCCCCTCTTATTTATCTCTGTATTTTCGATTTAAAGCATCTAAAAAACGAAGAGTTAGGATAATTCGTCTTTCTAATTCTGACCATACTTAATTTCCATTTCTTAATTGACTTTTTCAAATTAATCGAGGTAGTTCCTTTATTCTTGTTGTATCACTCTCAAGGCTTAACTAGACTTGACATCCACATATGTGCTTGTCCGCTAATTTATACGTATGTCTATGTCTATCATTAGATAGCACAAGTCATAAGTTGTAAGATTAGTATGCCATCAACTCAGCGACCGATAAAAAGATCAGGGAATTATCAAGGAGTTGTAATTTTTTTATGACCACTTGCGAACAATAAATATCGCGTTTTACCTTTTTATTTAACCTTTTTAAAATTTTCCTTTTAGGTGCTAGATGCACACTGAACAGACTATTCGCAGATACGTGGGTCTTCGGAGGACTTCAGAAAAAAAACGCGAGATAGTGATTTCCCCAAATTATATAAAGAAAAAACAAATTGATTTTCCCAAATAAAGGAATCGGAAAAATATAATTAAGGGACAAACAAAAAAGATAACTTTTATATCAAACAAAATTAAATAAAAGAACTCTAGTATATAAAAAATGAATTTCCATGATATATAAACCGCATAAACTTATCGTGACCGCCTTAAGAAAAATAAAATAAAAAATAAAACCTCTCTTCAGCCGCCGCTTTGACTTACCTCTTCCTCTTCCTTCTTCTACCTTCTTCTCGTAGGTTTTTTGAGACACTGGAGCTCACAAATCTGGGTATCGAAAACCAAAATCACAGACTCAACTTCAGGGCCTTCAAGGCCAATCATAAGAAAGTCATGGTGATGATTCTTCTTTACCCTTTTGTTTATTTGCCTTTACTATAGCTTCTGATTTGGATTCCAATTTCAGGGACCGATGATAAGAACAAAGGAAGAAGACTACACAAGTCCACCATGGCTAATGCCAATGCTACGAGGCAGCTACTTTGTCCCGTGTTCGATCCACGTTGATTCCAACAAAAACGAATGCAATTTGTTCTGTCTCGACTGCGCTGGAAATGCCTTTTGCTCTTACTGTTTAGTCAAACATAGAGACCATCGTGTTGTTCAGGTCCAATATCTCTTCTTTTTTCCCTCTTCAAAATCTTGGTTTAT
The DNA here is from genome assembly GCA_963922655.1 of Cardamine chenopodiifolia. Lineage (NCBI taxonomy): Eukaryota > Viridiplantae > Streptophyta > Magnoliopsida > Brassicales > Brassicaceae > Cardamine > Cardamine chenopodiifolia. The sequence goes on from OZ000467.1 coordinate 4,820,583, forward strand.
TTATTTGAATCTTAAATGAAAATAAAAATGGAATTTAAATTTGCAGATACGGAGATCTTCATACCACAACGTGGTGAGAGTGAATGAGATACAGAAGTATATAGATATCTCTTGCGTTCAGACATATATCATTAACAGCGCAAAGATTGTGTTCCTTAATGAAAGACCTCAGCCTAGAATTGGTAAAGGTGTTACAAACACTTGTGAAATCTGTTTTAGAAGCCTCCTTGATTCTTTTCGCTTCTGCTCTCTTGGTTGCAAGGTAACACAAATCACTCTCTTTCTCTGTTTACACCATTTTTCTGATCTTTTTGTAAAGATTCTCTTAGCCATGACGCATTTCACTTCTTAATGAAGTTTTAATCAAATTTTTATTCAATTAACTATTTCAGTTTCTTTTCTTTTTTTTTGGTCTGTTCATGATTTATGTGGATATCCTCTGTTTTTAAGTGAAGACAAATCATTCTCATCCTCTGTTTCCACCAATTTTCTGAAAATTTCCAATGTTTTAACAAAATTTCCCGAAACTCATAACGCATATCACTTCTTTAATGAAATATGTATCAAATTTTGTTCATTTTCCATTTGTTTTGTTCATGATTTATGTGGATATGCTCTGTTTTCAAATGTTATAATGACTATATTGTCCTTGGTTGTTTTGACTGTTCAGATAGGGGGGATGAAGAGAGGAGATCAAAGTCTAACCTTCTCTTTGAAAGGGAAGCACGGGAGAGAGTACCAAGGTGGGTCAGAATCAGATGAGGCTACCACACCCACTAAGCTGCGTAAGACCAATGCTTTCAACCGTCTGATGAGTGGTCTCTCGATCTCAACCGTCAGATTCGATGACTACGGTCCTGGTGGCGATCAACGGTCATCAAGCTCTGGCGACGAAGGTGGTTTTAGTTTCTCTCCGGGAACAACACCGATCTACAATCACCGGAATTCAAGCAGACGAAAGGGGGTCCCACACCGTGCTCCGTTCTAATAAGATATTACTGAATTTCAACCCCATAGTAATTAATTAAATAAAATAGAAAATGGGACAATACGCATCGGTATAATACATAACCGGGCATGAAGTTTAGGATGTAGTCATAATGTTGTAAATGGGCCAGTAACTTTCTTTTTGTTTTATAGTTTTTTTCAAAAGATAAAGTCAAAATAATTAGACACATACATAAATACATTTTTTATTTTATAAGTATAGAAGAATTAGGTTTATAGTGAAGGCTTTGGTGTTAGCTTGTTTAAAAAGAGCATGGCTCTATGTTGTAATGTAATAATGTAATGTGTACATTAAATATTGTTCATACAATCATAACAAGTGAAATTATATATTATGACAGCTGATGCGTTGTCTACTGCATGCAGTTAATCTCTTCATTTCGTATCATATATATGTCTCTACTGATACCTACCGTATTAAACTAATTAATGATAACGTATAACTGAAGTAATGCGCCATACGTACATAGTTTGTCTATTAAAAAAAGTCGTAGGAGTGTCACTGAAACCATTTTTCAATACCATTGATTGATTTGTTGTTGTTTGACGTAATCAAAGGGGAATATTATAATAATGTAGCACTAAATATTCGGATCCGTCGGACATTTTAATATTCGAACAAAAATAGATAAAAAAAAAAATCAAAAAATAGATATAGATCTGAATCATAAAATTTTTTAGAACAGTATTTATTTCATAAATTTTTTTAAAAAATTGGATTCAGATAATCCGAATTTGCATATCCAAAATTTGAATTTGGATAATGAATCGAAAATTTGGCGGATTCTGATATGTAACAGTAGCCCTATAATAGTATACGCTAAATAATATTATTGATCAAAAGAAGTAAGTGGATAGAGGGAAATAAGAGCCGTGTGGAATCCGAAAGGCTGCGATACTCTGTCACCGTTAAGAGACGGGTGTTCATTACTTAGCTCTAATAACCCACGGAATCGCATAATTGCCCTTTTTATATTAGTTTCATAAATTACGATATATGTTTAAATTATGTAATTTATTAAATTCATTGACACACAAACTTTATCTTTTCTTGTAGCTTATAAAACGACTAGTAGCGACCGTTTGGATTAAAGTTTACAAGAATATTAATTTAATATATGTTTAAAGTGGATGAATTTGTCCCATTTAATCCGTTTTGCGATGGATTAAATTTAATTGTAAATTTTAGCAGATTGACCTAGATATGTGAGTTCTAAACTAATAACTCATGCACTATAAATATAGATTCGACAGATTAACCTACCAACTTTCAGATTGAGATAACAAAAAAGATATTATTACGATAAATTTTATATTTTATTATAAATTTTATGGTTAATATACATCATATAAATAAAAATTATATAATAATTAGTATGTTTTTAATGTATATATTTCAAATATTAATTGAATTTAGATATTTTTTTTATTTAATCATCAATTTGAATTTTTTAAAATATGGATTAGATTATTTTGGTGTAAAATTAATATGTAATATATATATATATATATTAGTATTGAATTTATTTTAGTTTAGATAAATAGTTTTACTTAAATAATGTATTTAAATTATATATGTTAATCAAAAGATCAATTATATATTATCTTCAAAAAATCAATATATATATATATATGTCTGTGTGTGTGCTAAATTTTCTAGATGATATAATTTTCAAATAAATTAGTTAAAACTAAATATATGTATATATAAGATTGAGAAAACAAATGTTTAGCATAATAAGATGAGATGATTTTATATAAAAAAGAGGATGGCTATTCAAAGTTTTATAAAACTTTAAATATTTCCTTTCACTTTATAAAATTAAAACAGATAGTAATAGAATCATAATGATTTTTTACTAAATCATTCTAATCTCCATATAAATATTTTTAACTAAAATTTTAATTAAAATTATAAGATTGTTTACATGATTAATCAAAATAAATCACTTTATGAGATAAAAATCATTTTTACATTATTCTGCATATTCAAATATCTTCTTATATAACATTAATATCTTAAAAAATGCATAGTCGTTTTTGCAAAATTTATAAAAATACAAAATAAATCATATAAATTATTAAAATCAAAACAAAAAATATAAATATAAAAGGTTGAAGAAACAAATGGATGGGTTCTTCAATGGAATAGTTTGATATTTATAGTGAAGAAAATGTACCAATTTATGGATAAAGAAGAATAGTTTTTTATTTTACTGTGAAAATGTCTATGTTATTTATTATATTTTAATAATTAACTATATTAAAACATAAAAAATATTTTAACAATTAAATATTTAATGCACATCTTGAGTATTAGTTGAATTTAGATTATATTTGATTTAATCACCAATTTGAATTTTAAAAAATTTGAATTATATTTAATCACCAATTTGAATTTAGAAAAATTTGACTTCGAATTTTTTGGTGTAAAATTTATTGTTTGATATTTTGTATTTTCCAATGTTTATTAAAATTTACTTTTTAGAAAAAATAGAATTAATGTTGTTTTGCAAAAGAAAAATCATTGATGTCAATAATATACAAAATTCTAAGTTGTAAGATATTAATATTTAAATTTTATAAAACAAAAATGTGTTTTAAAATAAATTAATGTATACTTTTTGACTCTAAAATTTGCAAAAACATTATTAAATACAAAATTGTTTTTAAGAATAATTTTTTAAATTGAAAAATTCTGATTATTATGCTAAAATTCGTTTGTTGTTATTTTAGATCCGAATATGTTATTCAATAAAATAAAATTGATTTGACTTTTTGTTTTATAGTGATTTGACTAAGTATATTTTCAGTGTGTATTTAATTAACACTAAAAGTTTGATGCTATCAATGAAAATATTTGTAAATAAGTTTATTTTATGGTTATTACTTATTAGTAAAAATTGACTGGCGATTGATAATATAGATTTATTTAGTTTTTGATAAATGTGTACAACCATAAGTAATACAACGTTTATAAATTATTACAAGATAATAATCAGCTCTTCCCGACGTTGTGGCGGCCACCACAACATATATGCAATAATTTGTTGGATCTCTACCTAAATCTTTGAACAGAAAGAAATATAATAACATTAAATTTCATTATTTCTAAGCTTATTCTTTTGGATAAAACATTGCTACTTTTAGACCGAACGGGGGTATTACTGACTTTTCAAAAGGTTGGACTTCCAGCTAGTTGCGCATCCTCGTCACTGAGAATACGACACGTGTTAAATAAACCCCATTTAATGCATGACACGTGTATTGGACCATGTGAGTCCTTGTGTGGAGTTATCTTGTTCAGTCTCCCAAGACGTGAAGTAGTAATATTAATGGGAATGCTGCCGACACGACAAGTGGTGAGATTAGGATTTGTTATGCCTCGTTTAAATTTAACTATTTCTATAGTTTTGATGTCCTTATCGAATTGTGTTATTTTTGTAACTTTACTTAATGTGAAGTATACTAATAAGTATAGTACTTGTTCTTAGTGAACACATATTAGTGTCGAAAGTCCGTTAACAAAACATAAAAATGGTAACCTTTACTCAATGTGGAATATAGTATTTGTTCTTAATGAGCGCATAAATCTGAAACATTCACAAAACATGAAAACTTTAGGACTGCTTACAACTAAGATCACATACAAATTTTGGGCTATTTTAAGTACAGTTTCACAAACACATTACCGACTATAGGAGTTTCCATTTTCCTGCAGTCAATTGAGAGCTTAAGGGATTATTTTATATTTTACTGTTTTTACTCGAAACGAACTGTCTTGCCTTGTCTTTGTCGGAACCAAACCCATACCTTATTTTAATGTTTTGTTCTTTTAACTCCTAACCCCATTATCTACACAAAAAAAGAGTAAAGATGGTTTATAAACTATGATTAGAGCTGAAATATCCCATAGTACAAATAAATATTCATTTGTACCAAAATAGATGTATGGTTCAGATTTTTATTGCATAATATACTTAAGAAAGACAAGAAAGGACTCAAAGGAGACTAATAAACAACACAAACCCTTCTCCATAAAAGTAAAATAATTACACTAAATAAGTTGCCTTTTGTATAAGGCTCTGACTCCTCGAATGAGTCCGTACGTATTGCTCTGTGTATTACATTAGACGTAGTTGCTACTTATCCTTGCAGTTTCCGTTGCTTCTTACGTTTTAAATATAACAATTTTACTTTTCAGTAATTATAAACAAACAAAGAGATATACTTAGTTAATAACGTTTTGTTCGTACATTGGTACACTTGAGAAGGTAGGTAAGGATAGTTTTCAGCATAGAGACACGCAATATGTATGGAAACTTGTGGTCTATTTTGGTTGTATCTCAATCTCTCTTATCGTTTGTTTCCACTGGGTCCATAAATACTAAAGGCCATTTATCGTCCGTGGGTTTCTATCTTCTAAGAAACTCAAATGATATCAACTAATTTTAAAGATCACTATGACTTTGTTATACACGTCAAAGGAATATTTTCTAATATAAACGAAGTACAGAGTTAAAACGCTTTATGAAAATCAAAGTATGTGGAGTTGAGATATATGATATATCTTTTTTAATTCTTAAAATCGTTTGCAGTTTAGTGGTTGAAGTAACTCAAAATCTCAAGATAGAATAATGTGAGAACGTATTCGCGATACTCAAAATACAAAATCTGTAAATTTATAATTTTATGACATATTCTCAAGACAATTACATTTTTAGAAAAAAAGAAAATAACAGAGATTACGGGAATTTTTGATGTTACGAACGTTAAATCATAATGAATATAAAAAAACTGATTTATATAGTCAAGAAATAACAAACAGTTACAATCTCTGCCACTATAGCTTGATCTTAGTCATTATGATTAGATCTGCATTTATAAAAGAATATAAATGAACACTAAAGACCAATCAATGTTGATTTGGTTTGAATACTGATTTAAATGTAATTTAAAATAGTCAGATAAATTTGACACAGTAAAATTTATTATGTCTTTTCAGCTTTAGAAGATCATCTTTATTAGAAAGAATTTTTTTGAAAATTTTACCAATATTTTTATTATAAAATATATTGATAAATATGTTTTAAAAAACTATTATTAAAAATCGGTTCTTAAGATTATATAAGATATTCACTTTGAACCTCAAATTTTTATTCAAATTGATATCATGATTGACAAGTGAATACGTTATTTTATAGTCCTCATGACCTTAGCTATTTGTCTAAAACTGTGTTCCAACAATATATATATATATATATATATATATATAGATATATGCAAACATCAAGTCTGTAAACTAAGGTTTGTGGACCGAGGATTTGCAATTGTTCACGAATAGTTAATTTGTTTAGGACTTAATCAAGGTGATCGACGAATTTCGTGTATTATGAAAAGTATGATCGGAAAAGAAAAGAAAAATTTCGATATAAATTAAATCGAGCATTAAGAATGGTCGAGATAAATTTTAAAATATCCTTCTGTCTTACAATTTTATAAATTTAATTGGGGAAAAAATTAGATAAACACGTTAACATATTAGGCTGGAAACTTAAAACATTTTTACGCTTCGTACACAGACATACACAAAAACCAGATTCTACAGCGGATGAAAGATCATGCACGTGCCACCACGCACGTGTGTAAGATTTTGAAAGTGAAGAGAAGAAAGAACAAAACATAGGAAGAGGCACGATCGAGAAAATGAGATATGGAATTGAAACACTATAATATCGATGCGCATGAAGATCAATTATCGTTTATTAAAAAAATTGTAAGGCCATTGACTGGCCCAATTTGGCCCAGATCATATGGGAGCCCTAATAACCCCAAGTCTCTCGGCTTCCTCCTCCAATGTGAACATGTTCACAGAAATATCGGAACATATAAAAGTGTAAGTTATCAACACGAGTGTATATAAGCCAGAATTAGGGATACTTCTGGTAAAAGAACAAGACGACGTGTGACGAGAAGTCCACATAAGATGGCTTATGTCGTTTTATTTGTTTTTTGGTGTATAATTTGGTTAATAAATTCGAATATGTCGGGTAAACATATTGCATGTGAACATCGTCGCTTAATCAGACGACATACCGCGAACAACATTATCTGTTCTGATCTTAGATTATTTCTGCGTCTTGATTTGATTCTTGTGAAGATATTATATCGTGTTGATTTCTTGTGAATTATTTCAAGCACACGAAGATGCTAGAACTACGTGATCATTAGTCATCGGCCAGTTGTGACAGTATTGACAGACGCGAATAAATTCGATGATGCATACATACTATATATATATATATATATTAATAACCATGAGATAAAATCATTAAAAATATAAGCTCGATCTTCTCGCTTCGATTGAAGTTTCCACTAGACCCAAAAAGAGTTATAAAGCATATACTATAATTATACTAATATTTTAAAATATATAAAAACAAAAATAAACAAAGAAAAGTCTCTACTCTCCATTACTACCACCACCACCTATACATATATGCCATCAAACTTACTCTTCTCCTCCACCCAAAACAAACTCATTATTTTCTTAATTTCACTCTCAACTCTCAAGTCTCATCTAAGTTAAGCACACACAACAAAAAGAGAAAAAGAAATCATGATGGTTGATTTAGGAAAGCACCACCACTTGCGAATCATAGACACTCCGACCGCCGTCTATTGCGCTCGTGATTCCGTCTCCGGCGAACTCTCCGTTCATTCATTTAATGCATGCTTCCATGCTGTTGCACTTACCAGCAAACTTCTCCTTCATACCCAAACGACACCGTTTCAGTCGCTTCCTCTTTTTCATCTTCTTCCTCCGACCACTCCTCCTCATCCTCCTCCCATAGTAGCAGCATCGTAAGTGGAACTTTCTTTGGACACCGTCGTGGCCGAGTCAGTTTCTGCCTTCAAGACGCCGCCATGGGATCTCAGCCGCTTCTCCTTCTCGAGTTAGCTGTTCCCACGGCGGTTTTAGCTAAGGAAATGGACCAGGCAGGTGTTCTACGTATAGCCCTCGAGTGTGACCGTCTTCGAAGCAGAAACAGTCGTTCTTCTTCGATCTTTGAGGTCCCTGTGTGGTCCATTTATTGCAACGGAAGGAAAATGGGATTCGCCGTGAGGAGAAAGGTGACAGAAAACGAGTGGTAGTTGTGGACAGGAGCTTAGTATGTTTATTTTGAGATCGTGAGGTTTTAAGTACGGTGGATATACTATAATAAGATTCTCGTCATTTTCGTCTTTTCTTTTTATTAATGTACATTTAAAGTAAAATTATCAAAAGATTTATATATAAGCAATCTAATAATTTCTCTCTAAAATATTATAATGGGTTATCGTGGGAGAAAAAAATGCGGATATCACACATAAAATTAAATTACTCAAACTCGAGGCAGAACAAAATAACCTAAAATGATATGGATCTAGCGTAGTGTGGTAGCTATGTTTGAATCTCTTCAAATCAACTAAACGCAGCTATCATTATTTTTTGGGTACAAAATACTATAGTAGTGGTTTAATTTCATTTTTTTTGGATCTGGCTGAGGTGTAAATTGATTCGTACATACTACACCATTGTACACATATTTCACACACTAAATCTAACCGTATAAACTTTTTAAAACAAAGCCACCTAAAATTTCCTTAGAGCATATGCATTCATAAGCATCCCACCTAAATTACCTTCTGATACGGTTCGAACTAGGGGAAATAAAGAATTGTGAGTTTTTGTTCAATACATTTTGCATAGAATATGTATATGACTAATGAGTTATTTTTTCTTAAATGGCCTAATCGTATTATGGATTCGTATTCAGTTTAACAAAACTAAAACAATTTTAACCAAAAGGTCGAACTAGTTGCGGTCGACTGAATTTAATTTTATCATTGTAAGTATGTAATTCATTGGAAATGCCAAGGGATCATAGGCATGTCAATTGCACGCATGGTGCCTCGTGAGCCTCCATGCTAAAGCAAGGTGCGACTGTGACCAAACAGGATCGAGGATCTTGCCTTAGCTTCGGTGTCTGGTTCGGTTCCATATCAGTGCCACTGTAGAACCTATTTTCTCTTTTACTTTTTTTTTTTTTTTTTTTTTAATAATTCTGGTCTCTTTTGAATCTCTCATTGCTTCATTGGATACAATAATTTAAGATTTTGTTGGACTAACAACGCCTTATAATATACACGCACGCTCTAGGTTTAATATTGCGTTGAATTGATTGAGAATGTGGACACAGACTTCAATTATTAGTCTGTCTAAACGAATAAAATTAATTAGTTATCAATCATGGAATTATTGTCCCATGGAAAACAACCCAATTCATATTAAATATTTCACATAATACTTTAGAAAAAATAAATTATAGAGACATCCTTTTTGATCGCCGGTATCTTGAGATACACTCACCGTACCAGAGCATTGACTTAAAAATGATATAAATTATCAAGAAAAAAAATTATTAATATATTGAAAGAAGCCCACGTCCCAGAAAATGACAGAGGCATGCAAAATCGTGATATCCAGCAAGCAATGCGACTCTTATAATCTTACTGGTACGTTCGTTTGTCCCCTTTTTGTATGAAATAGTACTGTCGTCTGATTTTTCTTGTTCTCCATTATAGATTCTCAAAATCTCTAGGATTTTATTTTTGTAATATGTGATAACAAAATAAAGAGAAAATAAGAGAATATATATATATATATAAGAGAAAGGTAGGGAAAAGGGTGATGCACACGAGGGTACAATATTAACCCTAAAATAGAGACATAGTTGGCTCTACAACCATCTCCTTTAGTGTGATGTTCACGTGCATTCCCATCCCCACGGTTCCTATTGTTTAAATGTAAATGTTATGAATATTAATTTGAGAAAACAATGTTATGAATATTTGCATATAGATGATTTGTCCGTTTCTCATATATAAGATCAGATCTTAAGAGAAGTTTTAAAAAGCTCAGATTATTTCCGATCATCCGTTGCTTGTAAATCTTGAAATTACCACAATTCAAGTAGCATATATGAAAATTGTACATACTGAATTTCCTAATCGCAGGTGAGGTGTGCTACTTTATTCTTAAATCCTCGATTTACCATTTAAAGTTGTGTGGACGGTTATAGGCTAACGATCAAGTTCCACCAGTTGCGGACTTTCATTATTGGTCAATTGAACAAAATACAGTTTTGTACACATCTCGAAATCCATACATAGGTTTCAAACTATGATTTATCCGGTTAAAAGAAAATAGTTATGGCAGAAGAGGAATCATTTTACCAAAAATATTAAGAAAACGAATAATATTTAAAAGAAACAATTATCTAATTATATCACAATTCTCATACAACAAGAAAATGATATTAATAAGATTGCATTGTTATTATATCTTATGATTGATAGATATACCAATAAGAATCATCTAAATTCTTAAATGGTGATGGAGAAAGCCAATGTTGGGTCCTGCACGGCTAAATATTTGCTTTTAGTTTGTCATATTTGCTTTTAGTTTGTCATATTTGCTGGCTCTTTATTTTTTTAAAATATTCATATTATAGACTTATACTAATATTACTTATTTAGTCACCCATTTGCATCTAATAGTTAAAGATTAATCAAAGGAAAAGGAAGTAAAGTAGAGAATCTGAAAATTTCAAGAAACATAATGAAAATGAAATGATATCCGATTTATGGTCGGAGTGTAGCCTAATATTTTTGGTAAGACGGTAATTCTATTATCTAGCCGTAAGTAACAAAACGGCAGTAAAGTAGAAAACTTATAACAGTGACGTATGACGTAAGAAAAGCCCATTTTCAGTATGGGCCCAATTTCAGAGCTGGGTTAGTTCAGCCCGGTTTGCTTGACTGACTAGATGACTGGAAAAGAAAGTTTTTATTTTTTGGTGAAGAAAGAAAAATGTATTCCAACGAAAGCTGAAAACATCCGAAATTTTCTTGGAAATCACAGCCCATAATTCTCTACAGAAAATTTTAAAATTAAAAGCCTAAAGTTACCAATCATCCCCTAAGTCAAAAGAAAGTTGAAAACATCCGAAAGTCAATAACAAAAAGGAAAAGGAAAGCTGAATTAGCTAGAAAATCTATACAAATCTCTTACTCGCTAATAATTTATCGAGTGCTTTTATCTTTTATCTAACAAATTTTCTGACTAAAATGTGGTTTACAATATAATTTTGAATTTCTTTTGCATGCATAACCATATAATATCCAATAGTCTATATGGTTGACAATCATTTTTCTGCTTTTGTTTTATTAGTAAAATTTAAGAACTTGTGATTATGTATCTCTGATCCCTTGTAAAATATGGAGTCAAAATTTTGATATAAATTATAGAAAAGTGGTGCCAAAACTTGAGGCATTTATTGCCCAGACACAACGACAATGACGAAAATGAAACTCGATTTGGAAGTTTTATTTGATTTGTAATAATATTTGCCTCACTCTCACCAATCAATTTCATTCATTTATTTGTTCTTATCCAACCATATCTGTCTTTTATATAAACGGCCTAAAAGAGAAACATGAGACACTAGTCCCACTTTCACCATCTTCAGTCAATTTCTCATTGTAGAATTTTATAATTTGTCATACTTCTTCTTAGATTCTGTACGATTTTTACATGCCCCCCCCCCTTTTTAATAATTTAACCTGTATATATATATATATATATCAGTTATCAATGGTAACTAAAATCATGATTTAGTTACAATTTTTTAAAAGGGTGTTCGAGTCTTCTAGTGCTTTTTTTCTTGGGGAATTGTTTTTTTTTCTCCCAAGCCAAGGTTTACAATTATAATATTCTAAATGGAATGGTAAAATAAATGTCCATAGAATACTCATCTGCGACCACAAAATATTGGTAACTATTTTATATCCCATTGTCAACTATTTTATGGATCGATCGTGTCAAATTGTCCCCTAGTCCCCACTTAGTTGTTTTGAGATCGACTGCATTAATTGTTTTTTTTTCCTTTTCTTGACATGTTATTTAATCATACTCTATGATAGAAGTAGAACTGAATAAATAAATAAAACCATAAGAGGACATAAAAGTATTTTTATTTATTTTATGTTTTCATATAATTGATGCGTTTCATGTGGTAATTATTACATTTTTTTAATATTTATTGCATTATTTCAGTGTAGTTGTGAAGTGAGAGTAGTGAACACGTGAGAGAGCGAGTGTCCTAGGAATTAGTATTAATACCTTTTAATTTTTAATAATAAAAACATCATTAACAGTTTAAATAGTAGTATTAGTATTAAATCTTGTTGATTTATACTTGGGATGCATACCCGCGTCTGAACACCCGGGAAAAATGTCGGTTTCACTTTCCTGATTTTCTCGCTCATTTTCCCCGGAAAGTTATGAGAAAAAGATAATCTTTTTAGTTTTTTTTTTTCCAAGTTTTTGGAGTCATATAAGCATATAAACGACAAGCCAAAAAGGATGGAGCTTTTCGAGATATGCTCTTGAAACGTCTCAAAGGATGGATATGTCTAATTTTAATTTTCTATGATGGGTTTGATGAGTTCTTATCCTGATTGTTCTTCATCGTCTCCAAGGTAAAACGATTAGATTACATTCTGTCTCTTTCTGCAATTAGATTTGGACTTATATTGGCTTTAATTGAAATCGATTTGAGGGAAAAACAAAATGTGAAATGGGTTTTGGTCATAGGAACTTGGAGAAGCAGGATGTGATTGTTGCATCACCTTCAAGATTCTCTACCTACTCTAAACCGGTAATTTTCTGAAGATTCTTTTTAAAAAGCTAAACTTTTGAGGTTCCAAAAGTCACATTTGTCTTTACATTTTCATGGCAGATTGTATCAATTGAGAAGAGATTACTAACTTACCAGGATTCTAATTGCAACGTAATGCCAAAGGTTTGGTCTTTATAGCTTTCAATCTTCACAGATTCTTTTAGCAAATGTGGTGTAGATTAAATACAAATTCATTTGTTCTGTGGGGATTTTGCAGTCTTCTGAAGATTTGAGGAAGGAGATTGCTTCACTTGAGTTTGAAATTCTGCGTACAGAACAATATCTGCTCTCTCTTTACAGGACAGCTTTCGATGAACAAGTTACTGCTTTTTCTCCTCACACTGAAACTAGCTTAGCGTCGAAACAGTTTTGTCCCAAATCCGAGCAATCAGATCTTACTAGTGTATTCAGCTACTATTATCAAGCTTCTCCGGAGTCTGAATGTTCCTCTTCGTGTCCTCCTCGGAGTTTCCAAGCCAGCTTAAAAGCTTTGTCTGCAAGAGTGAGCAACAACAATGCATTTACCTTGTGATGACTTTGACAAGAGTGCTGATGATTTGAGCATTTTGCAGGAGAAGACTAGATATGTTTCTGGTAATCACACTACTCTTGGAGATCTTCTGGGCTCTTCTAATATTGTCGAGAACATTGTAAACCCGAGTAGGCTCTCTGAAGAAATCTTAAGATGCATATGTTCTGTGTATTTTTCTCTGTCCAGCAGAGCTAGAACCAATTCTTGTCTTCAGGCTTCTTCTTCACCTTCATTTATCTCTTCCAAAACCACTTTTGATAGCTGGAACCCGTGTCTCGAGGAAAGCATAGAAGCAAATGTGCCACGTCGTGTTGTAATAGAGTCTCTGAAACATCACCTGGATGATGGTAGTTTCAGTCACGCCGCTCTTATGCTCCAAAACTTCAGGTATGTATATACATCCTTAAAACAAAAGAATTTGCTTCTGTGTCGATTTTGGTTGATCTGAAATGTTACTTAAAATGGTGTGGATAGATCACTAGTGCAAAAGCTTGAGAAGGTTGATCCAAGTAGAATGAAACGCGAAGAGAAGCTCACATTTTGGATAAACATTCACAATGCCCTCACAATGCATGTAAGCAAACAATTGGTAGTCTCTTATTGGTTCTGTCTTTTGGATAAAAGCTTCAATCTTTTCTGTATTCTCTCTTTCTCTGCAGGCATATTTAGCTTACGGAACTCATAGCCGTGCAAGAAGCTCCTCAGTTTTAAAGGTTTGGTCTTTAAATTCCTTAGACTGATTGCTTTATACCTTTTCTATTACTTAGCCATTCTATTATATTTCTTAGGCAGCTTATGATGTTGGAGGCTATCGCGTAAACCCTTACATTATCCAAAGCTCTATCTTAGGCATCTGCTCGCATTTCTCACCACCTGTATGCAACACACTCTCTCTTTTTCTTTGCTTCACTTTTACTACATTCATAACTTGTAATTAACATTATAGTAAACAGTTGTTGCAGACATTGTTTTCACCATCAAGAAAGTTGAAAACTTGTAATGTCAAACACATTTACGCCTTGGAATATCCCGAGGCTTTGGCTCATTTCGCTCTTTCTTCAGGAGCTTCTACAGATCCTCCGGTATCGAAAAGGCTCAGCATGTTTACCAACAATTCAGAATGTTTTCTTTGTTAAAATTCATGGATTTTATTCTTTTACTGTTATTGTTTCCCAGGTTCGGGTTTACTCTGCGGATTGCGTTTTCCGGGATCTAAGACGAGCCAAAGAAGATTTTATAAGAAACAATGTTCGTATACACAATGATACAAAGATACTATTGCCCAAGATCGTTCATTACTATGCTAAAGATATGTCATTGGATGCATCCGGGCTCATTGAAACAACAGTCAAGTGTTTACCAGACTCCACGAAGAGGTCTGTTCAAAAACTGGTGAAGAAGAAGAGCAAAAACATAGAATACTCACCGGAAAACTCAAGTTTCCGGTATGTAATCATTGAAGAACCAACAAGAAGACATAGTTCTATAATGTAAATTTGGAAACGACATGTAGTTTATATTTTAACAAATGAGAGCTGAACTACACGTCGTTTTACGAATAAAAATTCTAAGGCCCAGAAGCAAAGTTTTAAGTGAACAAAATGAATGGTGAAAGTGTGAGGCCCTATTGGGAGATTTTGGTTTGGAGTTGGAGGAGTTGTTTTGTCGGCCATTGTTGTTATTATTGGGCTCAGAGTAACACAGAAAGCTATGCAGAGCTCGACGATCTTCTTCTCTTCTGGTGTAGTTCCTCTACGTGTTAGATCGGTCGTTACTCCAGCTGATCCAGCTACCGATCGAGCTTCAATGGCGGCTTCCTCTGGTCCTAAGTTGCCTCAGAAAACTATTACGCTTCCACCGCAACGTCGTGGATGTCATCTTATTACTCCTAAGGTTTCACTCTTCCAGTGATCTTTTTTTGTTTCTATCTCAGCAGAATTTGATTTGGTTGTTGTAATCGATTGTGATTTGAATCAATTGATGAACTTGTTTAGCTATTCATGAATAATTGCATGTCTTCTGCGATTTCAATTTTAAGCTTTGTGAGGTTTATGTTTTTTGAAATAGATATTGAAGGAAATTGGGGAAGATTAGTCGGATTTCAATTGTGGCCTTGCTCATGTCTTCTGTGAGTTTTTATTATCTCTTATGATTTCATTCAGCTTCTGCTACTTTTTTGGAATTCTTGATTAAGAAAATGTGTTTGTTTGGCTTTGTTTAACAGTACAACACACAAGTGCTTCTCTGACAATCAATGAGAATTATGATCCAGATGTTCAGGCTGATACTGGGACTTTCTTGAACAGGATTGTTCCTGAGGTATCTATATATATATATATAAATGTCTTTTCTTGCTTCATTAATATGTTCTACTTTGTTGGTGTTTCTTGATCACTCTTTTTTCAGGGAAATTCAGCGCCTTGGAGGCACACTATGGAAGGTTAGTTTACATTTACCATTATTCGTTGATTTATACATTAGTATAAATTGAAGCTGTTTCTGAAATGTGGTTTTCCTCTTATCAGAATGCAACTTTCTTACTGGTTTTGATCAAATATTGTGTACTGAGAATTGAATTGCAGGTCCAGATGACATGCCAGCTCATATCAAATCATCAATGTTTGGATGCCAACTCACGTGCGCCACATTTTAATGTGTTTTTGCACAATTTATTGTTAGCTTTTGGATGTTCACTTAACAAGTGTCTTCATGGTTCTGCAGAATCCCAATATCAAAAGGCAAACTTAACATGGGAACTTGGCAGGTAATTAATTTCATCATCTGACTATGCATTTAGTACATTCGCATGCTTTCATTTTTCCTCATTTATGGTGCTGACTTCTTTGGATTGATTGATTGATATTGGATCTTACAGTTCAATGTATTGTATCTCACTGACATCGTTTGCAAATAGTTAAATGTTATTTAAAGCTTGTTTGTATTGGATACTTGTGGTTTCAGGGAATATGGCTATGTGAACACCGTGATGCTCCAACAGCTCGCAGAGTTGTGGTTACTCTCAATGGAATCTAGAGATGTGCCTCTTCATGTTACATGGCTTTAACCTCGTGGTTTTATATAGATTTTATGGTCTTTTAATAAAGTTTGTCTTTCTCTATATGAGACAATGCTGCGGCTTTGTGCACATTGTGGTGTGTATTTGCATCAGAAAAATCCATATTTACAGCAAATCAAACAGGAAGATAAGGAAAGAGAAAGAATCCGCATAAACAATGATAGGAAACAGAAAACACATGATATCTCTTACATTAGTACAAAAAGAAGTAAAAACGACATTTGTCATTTGTCTTCGAAAGTCCCCAAAATTCTAGTTTTTCCACGTACAGTTGAAACCGTCACCCAAGGAAATCAAATGAAGCAGATCTAAATTGTGTCATTATACAGTGGAAGTGCAAGAAAAATAGAGAGGCGAACCTTTATATTGATATGCAATGAAGTAGAAGAATCATATTTCTATAGCAAAAAAAAAAAATTGTGCTCTTCTCATGAAGTTGAGAGGCTAAAAAGGTTCTTTGAGACGAAGAACATTAATAAAAGGACAAAAGAAAAAAAAAAGAGAGAAGGGTACATGATGGGAAAATGAGAAAAAAATTTAAAAACCAAAATCCTTTTGTCTTGAAGAGTTTTTTTATTTATGCTTTATTATTGTCTCCAAGCTCCATGCCTTTCAAATTCATATGTTCTATACTTTCTTTTAGAAGCCTAATCTCATCTTCTGTCATACTGTTCTTACCGTGCTGTGTCACTTTCGACTTTCTCTGTTTCTCTAACTCGACTGCCCAACTGTAATTCACCATTCCCACCACGGCTAAGATCATCCCTGCTATGTTCTTGAATGTCATCTCCGAGTCAAAGAGAAGCCATCCTAATGTTAGAACACAGACTGTTTTCATGTGACCAAGAACTTGGAATGAGGTAGCGGAGAATCTTCCGATGCATAGATATTGGCTTATGTTGCAGAAAACCGCCAATGCGCAGGAGAGAAGAATGCATAACTGTACGTGTGATGGTTATCAATTGTTAGATAAGAGATGGGATGACGAAACAGTATAGGATTTTATAAATGGGAATAGGAGATTTTGGGATTCTTACAATGGCACCATAAGTCATCTTGTAAGTAGTAATGAATCTGCCGCTCAAGAAATAGTCAACAAATGGACCAAAGATGAGGAGTGACATGGCTTGGATTGGAGCTGTCTTGCTCAGCAACTCGAAAGATCCAATTGAGTATTTCTTCTGCAGTGAACCTATTGAGTGTTTCAAGAGAGAAAATTGTCAGAAACACTTGAACATCATCATCAAGAAAGAACTTTGTCAAGGTAAGACTCTACATAAAGAGTTATAAACAATAAATAACTAACACCATTATGTTTTGGCAACTTGTGATTTCAGATCTCAGAAAGAATTGACAAATCTAGGTTAGCTTATGTATCTCAAAGCTACAAGATAACGTCTATAATGAAACGCCTAACGTATAGAAATCCACAAAGACTGAAAAATGTAAAGTCACTGCCAAATCGCAACTTATTTGACAAAAGTTTGAGACTTGTAGAGAATCAGATTGCACAAATGTCAGAGATCAAGCCACCAAGAAGAACACATAAAATGATAAAGATGGAACAAGCTGAGTGATGGGTAAGCTTACGATCTGCTGGAGAGAAGTGGAGAAAACGGCAGTACAAGCACAAATGAAACCTTTGGCATTAACTTTAGCATCAGTCACAGTACAAATCCCAACTCCTACAACCACAACCATTACAGATGCTTTCACTTCTCTCGAGTAATGCTTGCTATGAAGAACCCATTCCATCACGCAAACAACCGGAATCATGCTCAGTTTCGAAATCTACGTGCAAATCAAAACACATTGTGAGCTATCAAGAGAAAGGATCTCAAAAGCTAAACAGAGAGATTTGGAATGTTTTTAACCTGGTAGAAGCCAACATAGTTCAACATAAGACTAAAATTCATAGCTGCGATTGAAATATTAGCAACGAGTGAGAACCAAAAAAGCTCCCAAAGAGGAACATGCTTAGATGCTGATAATCCAGTCGCGTTTGATACCAAACCAACGAGAGCAGTGAGAGAAAAATGGAATCCGGTGAGAGTTGTCGCTGAAATACAAAATCAGAAGAGATCTAAAACTCTCACAACGCATTTTGTAAACGAGAGATCCAATGAAATGTGTAAATGGGAGAGATACAGATCAGGAAAATCAAACCGAAGCTGAAGCCGAAACCAGATGATGACATGAGCTGTTTGTTAGCCATGATGATCCCAACGGAGCTCGTTACATTCATTGCCCATGCTCCGACGTCAGATACGGATGATGCTTTCTTCTCCTTCTCTGTCTTTTCCATTTCTGTGACTAATTGAAAATTCGAAATCCGAGATTGGTTCCAACCACAATCAGATCCGATTGTATCTCGATATATCAGAAAATGGTGGAAGATGAGAATGTGAAGAAAATTTGAATCACGCTATTCATCTTCTTCGTGGAAGCCGCGAAGAAAGGCCAAAAAGCGCAATAACACACACAGAACAGAAACACGTCTCTATCTCTCTGTGTATCTTCGTCCTTATTTTGTCCACTGGCTTCTTCTTCACTTGTGGTGATATGGTTATAAGAAGTAAGCTTCCGCCATTGATGCTTTCCTTGAGGCCTTTGATTATTATTTATAAATAAATTCTTCGCTCAAATTTTTTGTTAATATAATAATATTTGACGGCTGTCGTTTACCATATTTGACCTCATGATTCCGTTTTTGGAACACATATAATTAATTACCCCAGTCCGTTTCATTTAAGGGTACTATTGTCATTTCTCCTTCCTTCCCTTAACGTCATGCCTTTAATTTCAAAAATCTAACGTTTAGAACTGAAAAAAAAAGAACTGAACTTACGTAGTTTAATAGTAATTAAATAGACACTTGATACTCAGATGTCAGATCTACTAAATTAACGAATAAATTTCGATGAGAATTGTTGCCCTAAACAATTTGTTTACAATTTTACACTTTATTTCTGAAAATGTCCGGTTTAATTATTTCCCAAAGAAAAATAAGAAATTTTTTGAAAATGCAACAGCTTTTTTTAGTTATTTTTCCAACTGTCAAATTGGTATATGCTAGAGTTTCTCCAACTGTCAAATAAGTACTGCTATTTAGTATTTACATATCTGCTTGGTATGTCTCATTACTAATGAGAATAAGAATCACAATACATGATCTCCAAATATCATATATATACATATATAAATAAAAATAAAAAAACATTATACATTGTCAAAGATGAAATTTCATGTGCTTCTCAAAGACCCAATAATTTCTTCTTCTAACAATAATAAAACTTTCATAATGTTTACCAGTTACCACCGCCTACAAATATATCAGTATGCATATAAAAGGCTTAGTTTATAATATTATATAGTACAAAAGGGAAAATAACCTTTTCGCAATCTCTTATCTGGTCAATCCTTTTGGCAGTTTAAGACTGTCTCTGTGCTCCTGGAGGCGGCGCAGGCCTTGGGAAGTAACAGTTGAATTGCTCTTCTCCAAGTTTTGGTGCTTCCACATAAGGGCTTTGCGGTTCCTGCAAAATCGCGGTTTACATTGCATTGCATGAGTCCTTTCGTGGCAATTACAAAGGTATCTGTACGAGACTATGAGTGCACCAGCGTGTTCTGGCTATATTATAATACCAAACACATTCAATCTTATCACATGATCTCTCATACGTCATAACATAAACAACTTTCAATCAATTACTCACTAATTATCCTAATCAATCTACCCTTAACCATTCCTGAATCTCTATCATAGACATATATGGAGCTGTGTCTCACAGTGTGTGAAACAAGGTTTTCAAAGATAAGGTTAATGAAAGGGGAGATATTAAGATTACACAACACAAGGTAACGTTGCTTTGGTTTTGCTTGATGTGAAAAATACTAGTAAGATTAACGTAGAGTGTGGTAAATGGAATGGATTAAGAGGAAGATGTACCTGATGCCCAAATGTAGAGTGAGATGCTTCATCAGATTTTGGTGATGTGGATGCATCACCATGGTCTTGACCATTTCCATTTAGTTTGTGAAGTTTGGCTCTTACTAAAGGATCACTCTCACTGGCTATCTTGTTCTTCTATATGACCGGAAAGTTAAAGCCCTTTTAATCAGTTCTTCCTTCTAATGTTTCGAATGACATTTAAACAATATTTTGAATAAATGACTATGTGCTATATTCTCCAAGAAGAGAATGAAAACAGATTTACCTGGAAGATCTTCCCCAGAGTTTTTAGCCCCTTGGCCCTTGCACGAAGCTCCTCTCTCTTGGCAGTGGGATCTTGAAGTACCTAAGACAAAAAATAATCACAAAGTGGTTACAACAAAGAAATTGGACCAATATGCTACAGCAGCCAAAAAGTTAACAGTTATAGCTAGACAACCAGCTCACAAACACGGGAGATAGTGTTTTCGATATCAGCAACATTGAGCTTCCATAGAGAATTAATCATCACTTTCTTATGGGACTTCATATACTCTTCAAGTTCCTTTTCGGTATAATTGCCTTCAGCACTTAGCTGCCTTTTCATTTCCTCTTGCAGCTGGAATAAAGCATATGCACCTAGGAAGACAGAGAAAGAAAGTCACTAAATGCTACTCCCTATGAGAGGAGACGAAGTTGTAGAAAGCTAGGAAAGTATTCTTGGGGTTGAATTCAATGTTCCTTTTGTAACACTTACTACAATTTCTAGCACCTGATGTGAACATGATGATGTTGAGGTCTAAAGTCACTAACCTGTTGCAGCTGTTACTTGGGATTTGATGGAGTGACCTTTCGTCCTAAACCATTCAGCAACGAATGGTACACCGAGATAAATAGCTTTCTTCCCAAGCTCTTTTGCTGCTTGTCTTACATATATATACCCGATTGTGTTCAACATTTCCACACCGTATGCTGTTGACAAATACAGAAGGAGATAAGTCTGGTTTTTTTTTTTACCACATATATGGCATTGATTGAAAGGGAAAGTATAAACTATGAAAGGGGAAGAACATTTTACCTGCATTTGAGAGTCTTGCTACTTCAGCTTCAGCATTGCTAATAAATTCATCTTTGTTTGTCACATATAGGTTGAGGCGGTCCTTAAGAATCTGAGCAAGTTTGTCCTCTCTTTCTTTCTGAACAGCCTGAAACCAAAAGCAATCTAACATGCTTACGGAATTATGAACAAAGAGAGAATCTGGATACTCCGTCCTCTATGTCCAAGTGACATGTCAAACACTATTCTTTTATCCCTTCTGATAATCTAGAAAACTGTCTCTTAAGAACAGATCAATGGAGTGTGAAAAGAGTGAAGAAAATTTAGATATACTTTCTCATGTTTTATGCTTGACGTATATAGTATGTCAGGAAGGAACGGTGATCAAAGACTTTTCTTAATGATAAGTTTACCCTCATTTTCTCTATAATCTTTTTAGTATCAATCTGATCCCCTTCGACGAGGATATCAAGTGAAGCCATTGATGCCATAGCAAGCTGCCCTATGTATTCTTCAAAAAGTTCACTCCCAAAAAGCATAGCAAATATTGCCGCAGGATCAATGATCTCACTGAAAGAATGAACACCACAGGTAAGAACTGAGGAAAGGACCAAATTCTTTAGCAACAGGATCAAGATCCATGTCACCAAATTCCATATGGTGCAAACAGGAAATCACCCATTGAACTATCACGAGAGAACAAGAAAAGACACTAACGTTGAAATCCCCGACTTGCCACATGTGTCATAGGCCTGACGTTGCCCTGGATCACTTAGCACTTGGTAGGCCTCTCCCAATACCTGTATAAGAGCTTACACATTTAAAAAGCTCAACCAGAAAGATTCACCAAATAAAAACGAATTTCACGAAAAGACAAAGAATACTGAAAGCATCATCATACTATACTGATCTCATAGAAACAACAATTCTCCTCAAAACTAATGTCCTGCTAATATGCTTTTATGAGTATGAACTATACCATCCACGACAAACACTATACAGAAAACGAATATCAAATTCCATGCTTAAGTTGCCAAATTATTGATTTATCCTAAGATGAGAAATTCCTTTTGCTTCAAATGCGCTCAACAAAAAGATAAAACTACAATCCAAACATCTTGTTTAAGAATCCGGTGCTCATTCATACACAGCATCTTCTATGAGGTTACCACTCCAATATTTTCCAAACATCATAGGCCAAGAAGCCTAAGATTTAAACTAAAGGCGGGTAAAGGAGTTTTCCAGGATACCAATTCAAACAATAAATTTTAATCTTTAAGCTCTTTCCTCTTTACAATATTAAAAATCAGAACTTGCCTGGAAATTATGAGCAGCCTGAGGATCATTAGGGTTTTTATCTGGATGTACTT
Source organism: Cardamine chenopodiifolia (assembly GCA_963922655.1). Taxonomy (NCBI): domain Eukaryota; kingdom Viridiplantae; phylum Streptophyta; class Magnoliopsida; order Brassicales; family Brassicaceae; genus Cardamine; species Cardamine chenopodiifolia. Next base: position 4,843,343 of record OZ000467.1, read on the forward strand.
GGCGTGCCTGTAAAAAACCAACAAACAAGCCAAACAATTAGCATTTCGTAATACTCTAAATCGATCATCCTTACTCTCCATTAGTAGTAAATCATTAGAGAAATTTTACTCCAGAGACACTAAGCTCTTAAGAAATGAGCAACAAGTAGCTAATAGTCATCAAACTAGTAAACTACAAATCCGTAAAATCGACACTCCCAAATTCGAATTTTTGCTAATATATAAACAAATACAGAACCCTAGAATCGTAGAATCAGAGATTCGATTTGAAACCTTGATGTAGTAAGCTTTCTTAATCTCGGCCTCTGTAGCGGTGGGGCGAACGCCGAGTACATCGTAATACTCCGTCTCTTTAACCATTATTTATCCGATCACGATCTCGATTCTCCACCGTCTAATTCCGAACTTCTCAGATCACAACGAGAAAGTTAGAGCAAGAGACACGATAACACTCCACGCGCGCCGGCAGTTTCAACTCCAACCTCTCCTTTTTCTTCTTCTATTTTTATTTTGTTTCCTTTCTATTTATTTTTCTCTTAATTTGACGTTTATTTGAATGAACGTACATTTATATTCGCCACGCGTTTCTCCGTCTGCTTGGATTTTTTTTTTTTGGGATGACCTATTAATCTTTTAGATTAAGTAACCTTTGTAAATAGACACAAATTAATTGCCTTTAATTTAGGATCGACCTCCTGATTTCTCCGTGTGACAGGTATTTTCATTTACTTAGCTGCCTTGAATTCTTACTTTAGTTGTATAAGCTTCTGAGGTAGTTAGTGAGAGGACTTATCAAAACAAGAGTTTACAATATTTTTCATAAAAAGCAAAATACATTTTCTAAGTTCCAAGAGCTTTGTCTGGTCAATCAACACCAGCTTCGGGAGTTATGACTTATGAGTTTTGTCTCCATTGTTGTTTGCTTTGTTGAAATGCATGCTTTGACCATTAGGTCATGCGACAATGCCAATAAATTACTATTCTGTTCAATCTTAGTTGGAGCGAAATGAAACTTGTACATGTATGACAATATGAGGAAAATGTGAAATTTTTGTTAAGTGAAACCAAAACCATGTACCTGAACATTCCATCTTAATCTTTTGTGGTCGCTACTAGTTGTTTAACCAAGAAACATTTTGGAATAATAGAAGAGTCGCAGTGTCGGCTTTTTGTTCATAAGCATCTTGAACTTGAGCTTATGACCATAAACCGGATCTTGAACTTGTGACCATAACGCCAAGAGATGTGAAATAAATTAACCACTACACCTAAAGACATTTTTAACCATTGTGGTCCTAAACTCCTGAACTCTAACATCTCTCAAACAATTGACCAAATGCACTGTTAGGTTAATTATCCAAAATCAAACTTCCATTTGCGAAATGAAATCTTTTCTTTGTTCTGTTTACGGGATTCCAAATGGAAATTTCGTATCCAGTCCCATGTGGCTGTAATAACTTCTTACATGCTATTTTTGCTCACTAGAACTTCATAATGCAATACACTTGTTAAAAGCCTAACGTTACAATATTTTTGCAATTTTCATATGTATTCCGCAAGATAATATTATATCCAAGAATCACTTACATGAACATACACCGTAAAATTTCAAATTTCATACACATATTCATCCTTTAATATTTTCCGTATAAAATCCTAAACAAACGTGATATGAGGAAAAAAAACACGTGATATGACCCTATCCGCATCAACTGTCCAACAAAATATATCTGAAAATCCAGTTCACATTGTTATATCTCTATATACTTTTTTTTTTGTAGTCAACATATCTATATTATTTAGTATCGCCAACTAGTATTTTTGTTTGGTTCCAAATTAACAACGGCTAATTAAAAATATGATGTACATGAAAAGAAACGGCAAGAGATTTTTGGGGGTTTGGCCGAAGCTCGCGTTTTGTCATGTAGTAGTTGTCGTTTTAGCATAAAAAGCTAAACACAAATACGACGAGACGTGTAAACGTAAGGCTGTGCGGTTCGTGTGGTTCTATACAAAAAGGAAAAGGTGGACGAGGCTCGTGCCATTTGTTTATTCCGATTATTCGATACATTTTCCCCGAGGACTGCAACATAATTGTCTTATAAGCAATGCTAGTATCAAACACAACATACTAACAAAACCATGCCATGAGCCTTAAGCTTAGTTTTGTTCGTTTTTAAGCAAATTGTTAGATTTTTTCAACAGTTATGTCTGGAACCTACTGGTTTGATCGATTCGATTTAACTTCTACCGTCAATGTCATTATTAACAATAAATAAAAAAGGAAAACCAACTAGATTTTAGCAAAATAAGTTTAGAACAAATTTAGTTACTGTCGTGCAATGTTGTTCCACCGATAGATGCAAAATATTGATATTAAAACACAGATGACAGATGCATATATTTAGTTACTGTGCTAATTTATACTGTATGTTCTAATATTAGTCTGAAATTCGAACACTGTACAATGATTTATTTTACTTTTAATTAAGGTGATATATCGTCATATCGATATTTGTGTGTTTAAACCATTTGGCCTTACCATTACATTTTAATAGAAGGAAGGTGAAAATTTAAGGTGAATAGGCTAATAGGGATGCTTTTGAAACATAATTAGTTTATTAGATCCGTCACTATTTACAATTAGTTACGAGAGACAAATGCAGTATTTGATATTATTTACATTACATTTATGCACCTCAATTATTTTCTTATTTACAAATATGCCATTTTTTTGGTTACTATTTCTCTCTCTCACTCTCTTCTTTTATTTATTTTCATTTCTTGTTTTTTAAAAAAAATTATAAACAAATAAATTATCAAAAAATTAAAACAATTTTTTTTTTAAACTTCTTTTTTTTTTAATGTAACAACACCCATTTTGTATAAGTATATATATCTGTTTTTAACAATATGAAAAGTGTGTAACAGTAAAATAGAAAATATATAAATAGATAACTATAGTTACACACTTTTCTACAATATGAAACATGATAATGCACAAACATGTATACAAAAATGGTGTACATAACGTGATGTTGTACGGGAAATGATAGTGTAGAGGGTGACAACTAATTTCATAAGCAAAGAATTTGGCAGCTAATCTGACAACCTTCTCTGTTTCATAGCTATTAATTAATGTATATGATATTGTGGTGTATGAAATATAATGATGTACATGACATAACACTGTATAAGATAATATTTTCTCTCACCTATAAATGTACGAGTCATAAGATATATAACAATGTACATAGTGTATAACATTGTGAAAATATAATAGTATACGGAACATAACAATGTATAAAGTACATAATAGTGTACGAAGATATTTTTGTATACGAGGTATAACAGTATACATGATATAATGGTGTACAGAGCATAACAATATATAGAACATAATAGTATACGAGACATAATAACATATGGGACGTAATAAATGTATACAAAATGCGAAAGACAAAAAAAATCATTTCCGCTACTCTATCTCAAATCTCACTTATCTCTAAAAGTCACAGTAAAATATCTTTTTCCTAATTGCAAATAATAAATGACCCTTTTCTAATTATGTTTGGAAAAATATCTCATACTTCAAATTATCCCAAAATTATATGGGAGTGAGGAAATTCGACCGTGTGTTGTAAAATTGTTTTTTTCTTTCTTGGTACAGTTATATGAAAATGTTAATGTAATAAACTTTATAACATTAAAAGATAATGAATAGAGATGAAAATTCAAGAAATATCATTATCCTAACAAAAAGATAAGATGTTATTGATGACTCATCTGGCCTAAAGCAAAGATATGTGTATAATTGCCTCCAGTCCATAAAGTTGTGTCGAAAATAGATTCGAAAAGTTATGGTTATATTTCTATTTTTGTTTGATTAAAGATAGAAAAGTGTCTAATAACAAAACGATGTGAAGATAATTGTAAACTTACATTGAAAAGTAGGGAAAATCAGAAATATGTTGGGTTTAGATCACAGGCGTAATGATTTAAGAATAATAATCACCATCATTATCTTGTTATTTAATTTCCACTCTATTACTTTTCTCTTCTTTTTTTCTAATGTATGGTAATATTTTGTTGGTCCACTTTTACTTGTCAGATTTTTACTAGCAGAGCATTATTCCCCATGATAAAAGTGATGGCACCTTTTTAACTGTGATAAGCTTGGTTCAAACGAATGGTTGAATGGTTGAATGTTGAGTAATATTCAAATCTAATCCATGTATGTAATTAGACAAGTTTTATATTTTAATTCTTTCTAACAAGAAAAGATACTAATTAAGAGTCTAGGAAACTGAATCCAAGAAAAAAATGGCTTTAGATTACAGTAGTCAAAATATCTTTTAAATGAAAACTTGTACTCATAATTCAAACTCAAATAATTTTGATATATTTAAGAAATTAAACTACTCACAAAAATAGTTTCATTCTTAATTTCAGTATAGTTATGGCAAAAAAAGATAAAATTAATTAATAAATAAATAAAAACACTCCTCAAAATTCTAAATCTTCTCCATTTGTTCAACACAAACAAAGTAAAAAAGGACAGACACTCACTGCACACTTCTCAAAATACTTCTTTCTCTGTTTCTCTCTCTCTCGCTTCACTTTTCTTCTTCTTCTCTTCTCCCTAAGCTCTATAGGCACTAAACCTCTCTTTTGACCTCTGCAAAGATCAAAAGACATGATTGAAGCTCTTTGATTTCAGAATCTCTCTTAAACCTAAGCATCTCCATATTTCAAGCAAAAAATATGGTTTACCTTCAGAAACATCTCACCTCAATGCTCTTCTTCTTCTCCTTCTGCTTCCTTTCTCTTTTCTCTCGTCTTTCTCTCTCCGCCACGTTTCTCGTCGACGGTGTCTCTGTCTGGAAAACCCCAACTGTTCATGTTGGCGACTCCGTTAGTAAGTGTTTATTACAGAAGCAAGTCCTTTTATTTTCCATTTTTTGTTAAATTTTCTCTTAATTAATGGTGTGATCTTCTGTAACCTTCCAGTTTTCAGACATAAGTACGGATACGATCTTTACATCTTCAGAAGCAAAGATGCATTCAATGTCTGTGACTTTACTCAAGCCAGTCTTCTTACAAAACCTAATTCCACTTCTTATACGGTATATTTCTCTTTCTCACATTCACTTTTCTTTAATTCGTTACAAAAATTGTGAAATTTCTCTTGGGGAATTGGTGGAAAGGATGAGAATTTCATCTGGGTTTCTCAGAAATTTCATAAAGTTCTGTCTTTTTACAAGTTCCCTTTTTCTTCTCTTCCAATTGTTTTCTCTGTTTTTCATTAAATATTTTTAGTGGATAATCAAAAGAACTTGAAATTCGATGCTTTGTTCTGACAAAAGAATTGAATAGTTTAATACACACTAAAAAATCATATGTTCAGGGCTCAATGATAATCACTAGTTAAGATGAAGCATCTACACTGTAAATCTTCCTTTTTTACCTTCTTAACAATTCGAAATTTCAAACCTTTATTTGTTAATTTCACTGGCAATGATCTACATTGTACTAATTTTCTTCCCCCCAATTTCAATGTTTTATAAATTTATATCCTGACAAAAGAATTTAAAAGGTGGTTAAACTAATAGTTAAGACTTACAAGTCATCAATCTGCTCAGGGCTCAATAATAGTCACACTCAATCATAAGAAGCATCTTGACTGTTATTAAATCTTCCTTTTAACTTATTACAAAATCGAAATTTCAAATTTTTATTTCTTAAATCTCACTTTAATGATCAACATTTTACGCAGTGGTACCCATCAAGAACAGGCTCGTACTACTTCTCCTTCACAAACAACACATCTATTCCCAAAACCTGCCAAACCAACCAGAAGCTCTCAGTCCAAGTCATCCTCACCGCCGCATCACCGCCATCGCAACCACCGGCAATCACCCCTGCTCCGGTTTCAAAAGGAGGAGTGATCGCTTCTTCTCCTTCTTATCCATGGCCATTAGGACCAAGAGAAGGTTCAGCATTCTCTCCAGGACCATCTCCGTCAGAAATCACATCGGTGACAGTCCCCGGAAAAGACGGAGTTCCGTTCATCAGTAGTAATCCGGCAGTTCCTCTTCCCACCGGAGAAGTTGACTCTACTTCCATTAACCCTTTACCCACTTCCACAAATTCAGCACATCAGGTAACATTCACATAACAACAACAAAAGTTTACTTCTTTTCAATATAAAACGAAATTGATTTATAGAAATGTATAATGGTGTGTGCAGGTGATGATGACAGTAACGATGAAGCTAGGTTTGTGTTGTGTAGCCATGTTTCTTCTTCTTCTGTAGAAAGAGAATTAGTAGTGTTGATGGAGGAATGATTACGTTTCTCATCTTATTGCTAATCCAACAGCTTAACTTTAGTGTTGTAATCATTCTCTCTTTCGCTTTTTTTTGGTGTCTCTCTCATGGTAGGGCGCTTGTTTAGAATCTTAGAGTTTACTAAATTTATTTTGATGTGCATTTTTATAAAATCAATGTGGCATAGACTCTGTTTTTTTTTTTTTTTTCTGATTTTCGTCTCTCTTTCTTTGTGGTCACCACTACTCTTAACTCTATTCAGAATTTGGGTCCAACTCTAGAAAATAAGCATATATTATACCTTGCTTTAATTGAGGTTGTACTATATAAACTACACATAAATGGAGTGGACCATTAGTTTTAAAAGCATATAAAATTTTCCGTGAACAAGATTCTCTCTAAGTTTTTGCAATAATAGAAGGAATGAAACATTAAATTAGAGAAGTAGCCGTTGGTTATTTCTCGTGATGTAGGAAGGAAACAAATGAAGCTAGCCTACCGTTTGAGTCATGCATATGCACTTGTGAGCTCTAAAAAAAGAAACCAATCAATGTCATGTGACTAATTAATTAAAGTTGGAATACAATGAGAAAATTTAAAAGCTTATTTTTATTTCATTGCTCGAAGACAGACAGGCATGACCATTTTAAACAAATATGAAATTAACAATCAACAACGATAGTTCAAATATAACCAAAAAAATAAATAACGACCATTTAGCTTTTATATTTTATGCATTTTATTTACAGAACTCAATAATCCAGCAGTGGTAAACGCGACAAACGAACTTGCAATGGGTGAAACCAGAAGCTGCAGCCAAGGCTTCAAACTCAGCTCGCGACCTCTCTTTTCCGCCCGAACATTGTGTGAACATCAACATGTCCATGTCAAAGGCAATGTTTGCGTTGATTCCCCCATTCTCTGCGTCATCAGGAGTGACTAATTCTATGACAACAACTTTACCGTTCTTTGGTAGTGATTTCCAACAATTTTTAAGAATCTTGACACAGTCTTCTTCGGTCCAGTCATGAAGTATACGCTGTAAAAGATTTAGTTTTAGATGTAAGTACAAGCTACTAGCATGCATACACTTCCAACAAATATGTGTTAGAATAAGAGAAGTTATGAACTTACTTTTAAGATCATGGCATCTCCGGTTGGAACATCCACAAACATATCTCCGGCGACATGTTCCACTCCAGGGTAAGAAGGTGCTTGTGCCAAGGCACAAGTTAGATCAAAATTGATACCCTTAATATTGGGGTACTTAGAAGTAACAACACCAAGTGTGTTACCAACTCCTCCTCCTACATCAACTAAAACATTCACACCTTTGAAGCCTTCGTAGACTTCAAGAGCCTTCTTCACGACCGCGATGGTGAATCCTGTCTGGTTAAAGAGCTTGCTGAATCTCTCATCTGTTCCCATGTAGTCAAAGAGTTTCATGCCACCATTCGCACGGCCAAACGCATCTCCTCCTTCTAGTACCACATCTTTCAGTTGTGCCCTGTTTAAACCGCATATCGATATCGTAAGAGTCACTACATATAAAAGCGGTTTCTTGAAGAATTTAGACATCAATGAATAGAAAATTACCAGGTCTTTAGAAAGACACTGTCGAAATTGACAATGACTTGAGAAGCAAGAGATCCCATATCTTGAATGTTATCCTTCAAGAAGAACCTGCAAATCGGCTCGGCTCTATAGACCCTCTCGCCCTTTCCAGCTGAGACTGTACCGCACTTGACCATTGAGTAGCTAGCAAGTTAACGGAGCATCCGGTCCAACAAAACCGGCGCCTCAGGGTTACGAGGCGTAGTTGGTAGCTTACTCGTTATCTCAGACGGTGAGAGGAACGAGTCGGTGCGAGAGGCTTCGGTGTAGAGAGTGTCAAAAACACCGAGCTCAAGGCAGCTTTGAGAACCATTGGAAAGGCGGCAGCATTAGCAATTCTAACGGCCACCAAACCCAACTCGTTATCATCATCAATAACAATTGGTGTTTTAGGGTTAGAACTTAAGGTTTCTTCAAAAAGGTATCCCATTTCTGTCTTTATTTATTTCTTCTTCTTTACGGTACTCTACGTGATGGAGAGACTTGTGTATATGTGTGTGTTTTGGGTATGTTGTTCAATGGATCCTAGTTTCTCCTTTTTATAGCTAATAAGACCTAGCTTTCTTTCTTTATAAAATCATATTTTATATTGTTGGCGTGCCGGTCCAGATGGGGGACTATAGTCTCTGTGTGGAATAAATAATAAGAGCCTCTTGTGACGGCTGAAACAAACTAAATCATGTCTCAAGCCACTTGGTCTTTTAGCAAAAGTCAATATTCGAAGACGAAATTCACTTTATTTCATTGCTTAAAGATTGACCAACTGACTTAAATATATTTTATGTTTTATTTTTCTTCAGTTTGACCACATACTACCACTTTATTACGACGATTGCGGCTAAGGAATGGGACAACAAAAATAGTCATAATTTAGTTTGTCTTGTTGTGGTTGCAAATCAAATATATTATGCTATATTGCTATGACCAGAAACATTGTACATATTTAATTGTAACCGAAGTGAGTGTAACATCACAATTTTCCTCTACGGCTTCCATCCTGCATTGTCCTTCCAGGAAGATCACAAATTTTGGACTGTCAAACTTCATTAATTATTAGGTTATGCTGGACTCAATCAGTATACAATTTACGGTCAAATGTTTGATATATGAAACTCAAACAATTACAAGGAGATTATATAATGCCAATCCACCTAAGGGTAAATGCACCTAGCTGCCATTTTTCTGTTAAACAATTATTTAAGTGTATTTTTATTATATATTTTCTTCCATAAGGAAAAAAAGAAAAGAAATTTGTTTAGATAATTTTTTAACAAATGGTTTTAAGTTTTTACTTTTTAGATTGAAAAACTAGAAATTTTTTTTATTCTAATGTCAACTAATCTCCGAATTAGCATTCAGCGATCAAACCAGAAAAAGTAGTTTCTCCGTTTTTAAGAACATGTCCATCAGAATATTTATTCCTAGTTTTTCAACAATAAACAAATAAAAATAATATAAAAAGGGGAGAAAGAGTTATGATCCATTCGAATACTTGCAATGGATTGTTGATAAAAATAATATAAAAATATTTAATTGTTGAATGAGTGGAATAGTATGTTGATTTGATTTTGAAAATGAGATATATTAAATTTGAATCTATGTGAGAAAAGTCCCACTTAGTCATGTGGTGCAAAATAATTGGACCAGAAAAATTGGTTGGGAGACAAAAAAAAAAAGAGAATGTGACATGTGTCAAAATAGTATTGGTTGATATTATTTGTGATTTTTTTTTCATCTTGACTATTTGAAGTTAATTATTTCATAGTAAATTATTTTACTATTTTATTATTTTACATAAAAATTCATCAATTTTATATTTTATAAATAAATACGTGTTTCATATTTTGACAAAAAAACCTCCGTGATTCCAACAATAATTCTTTTAACATCTAAAAATAATTAAAAATATAAATAAAAAATAAAACAAAATTTATTTAACTCTTAATTATTTTAGTTTAATTTCAATTGATAGTTGTTGTTAATATATTATCACAAAAAACCATAAAAATATATAAAATAAAAATGGTAAAGTAAAATGTTGTAATTTTATTAAATAAAATTATTGTAAATTTCAAAAATATTAAGTGGGTGTTAAATTATTAGGTAGAAAAAATAGAATATGATGTGGAATATTAAAAGTAAAAAATATGGTGTTGATACTAAAAATCATAGTTCATAATCTTAGAAACCATCCAGAAACTCGTGAGAGACTCCCCAAATTATTTGTCTTCTTTTTATTGGTTCACTTTTCTGTTATTTAAATTTAATTGTTATAATTAAATTGTTTTAATAATTTTATAATTTTATGGATGAGAGACTCATTTCTGGATGAAAATTACATTAAAAAAACAACCAAAAGAGACGAACATACATGTGACAAAACTTTTGGAGTTTAAGATAACCAAAAACGTTGCGATTCTATTATAGTGTCCATTACATTAATTTAAGATTCATATCAACAAGATTCTCACAAGCTTTTGGAATTACAGAACATGAATAAATAATTTGAGAGGCAAGTGGAGAAAGAGGGTTTTTAAAGAGGACAATGAGAAAATGAAAAGCTATTTTTATTTCATTGCTCGGAGGGAAAGACATAGCTACATGATCATCTTAAACAAAGAACCGAAACAACGATGAAATTAACAACACGATTTAGTTTTTTTTTTTAATTCTTATTTAAACATTTCCTTTACAAAACTCAATAATCCAGCAGTGATAAGCGCGACAAACGAACTTGCAATGGTTGAAACCGGAAGCCGAGGCCAAAGCTTCAAACTCAGCTCGTGACCTCTCTTTTCCATCAGAACATTGTGAGAACATCAACATATCCATATCAAATGCAATGTTCAAATTGATGTCTCCACTCTCAGCACTATCAGTAGTGACCAGCTCTATGACAACCACTTTACCATTTGCAGGAAGTGATTTCCAACAGTTTTTAAGAATCTTTACGCAGTGTTCGTCAGTCCAATCATGAAGTATACGCTGTAAAATATATTTAATCGGGGAAGTAAGTACAAAGAAGTAGCATAAAATTGACTTTCAAGAAAAAGTAACAATACCATGAGAATTGCTAACTTACTTTCAAGATCATAGCATCTCCTGTTGGGACATCCACAAACATATCTCCGGGGACATGTTCCACATCGGGATAAGAAGGTGCTTGTGCCAAGGCGCAAGGCAGATCAAAATTGGTACCTTTAATGTTGGGGTACTTAGAAGTAACAACACCAAGAGTGTTACCAACACCTCCACCTCCTCCAACATCAACTAGCACATTCACACCTTTGAAGCCTTGGTAAAACTTCAAGAGCCTTCTTCACGACCGCGATGGTGAATCCGGTCTGATTAAAGAGCTTGCTGAACCTCTCATCTTTACCCATATAATCGAAGAGTTTCATGCCACCATGTGCGCGGCCAAACGTATCTCCTCCTTCTAGCACCACATCTTTCAATTATGCCCTGCAATTCGCGTATGGATAAGGTTAGATATTATAGCGTATAAAACAAGATTCATACATCGATGAACAGATTTAACAAGATGAATTAATAAAATTACCAGGTATTGAGGAGACGCTGTCGAAATTTACGATGACTTGAGAAGCAAGGGATCCCATATCTTGGATATTATCCTTCAAGAAAAACCTGCAAATCGACTCGGCTCTGTAGCCCCTCTCGACCTTTCCGACTGTGACCAAACCAGACTTAACCATGGAGTAGCTAGCAAGTAAACGAAGCATCCGGTCGGTGCCTCAGGGTTACGAGACGTCGTTGGTAGCCGACTCGCTATCTCAGAAGGTGAGAGGAACAAGTCAGTGCGAGAGGCTTCAGCGTAGAGAGTGTCAAAGACACCAAGCTCGAGGGAGGCCTTGAGAACCATTGGAAAAGGCGGCTGTAAATTGTAATATGTGATTAAACCGGTTAATAACCAAGTAAATTAGATTACTGGTTATGAGAAAACCGGAATACTCTCCCTATAAAAGAGAGTTCTTGTAACAAATTCATTCAATAAAAATAACAGAATTTTTGATCTGATTTATTCTTCTTCGTCTTCTTTTCGAATAATATATGGTATCAGAGCGATTGCTACGATTTCCTTCGCAAAATCGTTTGATGGATTGAGCTTTCTCATCAATCGAGCTCAAGTTCTTCAAGATTCCAATCGATTTCATCAATTTCTTTTTGATTTTCAAGAACCGATTCTTAATCGACAAATGCGATGGTCTCCGTCAAAATAGTACGGCGTCGCACAGTCAGATCGAATTCTCCAGCACAACAATCACCGTCACATCGCGAATCAGATCAAATTTCACCACAAAATGCTCCAATTTCGTCAATCGATTTCATGGAGCGCATGCTTTCAACCTTACGAATGGCGATAATGCCGGCAACATGATAATATCTTAGATATTAGATGGAACAAACTTTTCTTCCTGGAAAATAGCTATGATGGTTGCATTAGATGTTAAGAACAAAATAGATTTTATCAATGGATTTTTACTAAAACCTCAAAAAACGCATTCTAACGTTAGAATATGGTCTAAATACAACTCGATGGTCAAATCTTGATTGCGAGTATAATGTATCTCTATAAAGACATGCGAGTTTGAAGACAAATCGCTCAATCCGAGTCACAATAGCTGAAATAGTTAAATCACTATTTGCGCTCAAGAAAATGTCTTGACTTGGATATTTCTTGAAGTAACGAATAACCCGTACAGCTGATAGCCAGTGATTATCTCAAGGTTCTTGTAAGAATTGTGCAAGTGTATGAACTGTTTAGCTGCTCCGGTTTTGCGACTGCTAAATATACCAATCGTAGGCAGATAAACATGCATGTGGATTCGTGAGCAACACACTAGTGTCTCGTTCCAATCCATGGTTATGTTGAATCGAGAGTCAACCGGTTTTGCACCAAAAAGATCATACTGATATAATATCAGACACACACTTCTTTTGAGACAAATTTATGCCGGTATTGCTACTAGAGACCTCAATGCCAAGAAAGTACCGTAAACCCCCAAATCCTTCATATGAAAAGTCTGACTGAGGTGAGCCTTGAGTTAGAGTTTATCTAAGATATCCTTGTCCCCTAATAATATATCCTATGTACAAATGAACCCTTGACCTATCCTATTAATAACAGAAATCTTCCGAATTTTTGTGATATTTAGCGTTTCGTGAGTAGGACTAGGACTCGGACCACACTATAGATAAGTTGAAATTCACACTAGATAATGTCTATACCCATCATTATCAATGTAAAAGGCACAATAGCATACAATTCACTACATAGAGAGAATAAGGGAGATAAAATCAACATATTCGTATTTTGGATAAAAAGTCAATATGTTAGCATCATCGTTAGATAGGATATCAATATTTTTCAAATCCCAATTACTAAAATCTGATGAATTTTTGTGTTTCAAGCCGCTCTACAAATGTATAGAAATATACGCATTACGTGAAAATATTTGAGATTGGACTTTATACCATGTATAGATTAAAACATTCGGATTATATATATCAACTTGAATTCAAATGTACAGACGTGGTCGTAAGCGGTTTGGTAATTTAGTAATTTCTACAAGTATCTTTCAGATTCTATCCATTATTTAAAAATTGTGCGTAAATCATAGAAAATGTATGCAAATTTGCTACTCGTATTGATGTATGCATACTTCCCCGTTATATAAATTCGATATTCCCGAATGTTGAAATGTGCTGGCATATTTGTACGTAGGCGACTACGTACATACAAATGAAGTAACATCATACGTAGATCTATACGTATGCGTGTGCAAAAAGTCGTGATGATGGTGAAGTGTGGTGCTATTCGTGTGGAAACCACACTCGTCCCTCTTTCTTTATATTATTATCAACTCTTTCCATTTTTTTAATCTTCCCTATAACTTACTTTTCAGTGCTTTCCAGTTCAGCAATCCATAAAAAAAAAAACCCTCAACTTTTATGTGTTCATTATCTACTATTAATTATTTGTTTATGATTTTCACTTGCGGACGGCTCTATTTGCCGGATAGGAGAATCTATAGTGTGAAAAGCATCTGATTCAATATTGATCCTCTTCATATGTAAGATAGTTGGATTGTACTGTTTAATATTTTACTCGTCCATTGTGTGGTCGTCTATAGTAAAGAGCAGTATTAATTAATCCATGGGTTTGACCTAACTTTTTATTTTCCTAATGAATCCCCCTTATTGAATATATTGAAAAGAAGATGAAGAGAATGATTACACTTATCAAGCAATTCCCAAATCGAACCTTGTCTTATCGACATATATATATATATATATATACATTATCCATTGATTACTTTTGGTCAAACACTAAGAAAATCCAGAGAAGGGTTTCCAAACAGTGTGTGTGTGATTGATTCGCCTCCTTTTGTTTTGGGATCATTTCTTTTGTCGAGAAAAAAGTATAATTAATCAACAACAAAAAAAAACAGAAAGTAAAAGAATGAGAGTGTAAAAGAAAAAAGAGGGTACGTGTTGTTTATTTTATTTTAACAGAAAAACGCTTTCAAAGTTACCAAATTTGAATATGGTTATAAAGTAAAATGAATCAGCCGGCAATTTATACTTTTAAATTTGTCTTAAGCATTACGATGAAGAATTTAGGGGCAACAATGAGAAAACAGTATTATTATTTATTTACTAAAAGATGTGAAATATATGTCAAAAAAGAAATGAGAAATGCTGAAACTTTTAGAAAGCTCTTAGTTTATTTGGGGTTCAAGTTTCTTGCAGAAATTATAATTACCAACGAAACTCCGTTCTTTCATTTTTTGCGAAGAAAAACATTCATTTTCTAAAGTAATAACATTAATATGAAGTTACTGAAGATTTCTTTTCTCAATTGACTTCTGAAAATAATTAAAGCATTTTACAAATTTGAATATGGTGTATTGAGTCAATATAATAATATAGTTACCAAAAGTAAACTTATTTTGGTAACTTAGTAATATAAGAAAACCAAACTAAGTACGTATTACAGGTTTAACAAACTTTTGGCCAACAGATTTCGTATACCATTAGGTCATCGTTTGGGAGGTTGAGATTTCATTTTTATTTATTTTATATCTTCTCTTGTTCCAAGCAAACATATATGTATGGTTTTGATCATGAAGACGACAGAATATCTTCACTGCGTAAGTATGTAACTGCCCCTTTCGGTATCACTCGGATTGTTTATTTTATTTCTATTTTCCGTGGCGAATCAAATGGAATGAAAAAGAAACCCAAATGTGTGGTTTCACATTTCTTTTTCTTCTTTCCCCCTTTTATTTAATTATTTATTAGGTTTTTTCGAAAAATATTATACATGTTCCTTTTGATTAATTTCATATTAGAATGATTTTTCGGGTATTTATATAGTTATCGTTATGCTTTTTCTTTACCGATCGTACGCGGAAATCCATTTTTTTCTTTTCTAAACTTCATTTGTTATTTTCAAACTTATAATCATAGTGTAAAAACGATTAGATGTTTGTTAATTCGATTTCCTAATCTAAAATTTTGAAAACGACATAATAAAGTATTTCCGTTAGTGATGATGATGCTCCACACAATAGATTAATTGTCGACTCCACCACATAAATTATTTCTTAAATGAAAATCTCTAAATACTCACACGAAATCTCTCCATAAATAGAACTCAACCTAGGCGTGTGTTCTCCACACTTCACCGATATTCTCTACCTTCTCATTTCAACACAAACAAAAAGGAAAACCAAATCATTTTAAAAGATTTAACCATGGAATCCCACAACGTGAACAACAGCTTGAATCTAGACATGGAGAAAGATCAACAAGAAAAGGCTTTCGATTATTCCAAACGAGCTCAATGGCTACGAGCTGCAGTTCTCGGTGCCAACGACGGTCTTGTCTCAACGGCTTCACTTATGATGGGTGTCGGTGCGGTCAAGGAAGACGTTAAAGTGATGATCTTATCCGGTTTCGCCGGTTTAGTTGCCGGAGCTTGTAGCATGGCGATCGGAGAGTTTGTCTCCGTTTACTCTCAGTACGATATAGAGGTGGCTCAGATGAAGAGAGAGAGCGGAGGAGTGGTAGAGAAAGAGAAGCTTCCGAGCCCGATGCAAGCGGCTGCAGCGTCTGCTTTAGCGTTTTCTTTGGGGGCGATTGTGCCGTTATTGGCGGCTGCGTTTGTAAAAGATTATAAAGTGAGGATTGGAGCGATTGTGGCGGCGGTGACGTTGGCGTTAGTAATGTTTGGGTGGTTAGGTGCGGTTTTGGGGAAAGCACCGGTGGTTAAGTCAGCCGCTAGAGTTTTGATTGGAGGATGGTTAGCTATGGCCGTTACGTTTGGTTTAACCAAACTGATTGGGTCACATAGTACTCTGTGATATGCGTGTGTTTACAATTACATACATGAGTAGCGTGACTAAACTCTTCTTCATGCTTTATGCTTCATACAACACAATTGAAGCAGTTACGTTTTCATATATAAGAAACTTTGGAATGGACTCGTGACATGTTTTTTTTTTTCATGGGAATTTGAAAAGAATGGAGTCTTTTAATTTTTAGTCATATAATAAAACTGTCAAATGGAGTATTTTTTCCCAATAATGATAACTGGCCCGTTGAGAGCCTTTTAATTATGGTTTGTAGACTTATATATTCTACCAAAGTAAATGTTCTAAGAGAAAAACAAAGAAATTGATCTATTATGTTTCTACCAAATATCTGATACTGTGATCCGCTATACTAAAAATCGAATATTCTGTCAATTTTCGGATATTCACGGATATGATTTTAAATGTATACAAAATACGGGTAAACATTACAAATTTATGGTACAATATGTCAATATAACATAGTGAATGGATTGAATATACTATCTTTCAGAACCATTTGGTGATTTACTTAGTTTTGGACGAATACTATAATTTATGATTTACTTTATTTTTAGTAACTAAATATATATATCTATAAAGGATAATGTTCTCTCTAAAATTAAAGTAATATGACACATCACCAATTGCTTTTATTATGACACATCACCAATTTTTTTTTATTAATTTTAATTTGCTTACTTGATTTATTTATTATGTTATTTACACTTTAATTCCCATAAATAGCATTCTTTAATATAATAATTAAAAAAAATAAAAGTCATTTTCTTAGAAAGTTAATCTAAAAATATCTAATTTAATAATTTTATTTATATAGTTTAGAAAATATTTACTTTAAATAAAAAAATCAAAGTATTAATAATTATTATTCTAATTTATGAATTTTCCTTTATATTATAATTAAACTAATTAAAAATATAGACTTTCCTGTTTATAAATTATGGAATAGTTTTTTTTGAATAAATTAGTTCAAAAAATATTTAAAACAATCAATAAGGATTCATTTGATATTTTTAATTTAATAATAAGAGAAAAATTATTAAACTTAAATAGGTTATATGGAAAAAACAAAGACATGCATTTTGATGGTCAGAAATTGGCGTTCAACCGAAAGAAGATTCATTCAACAATGGATTAATACTCACGGGAGCTTCTTCTCCAAGCTTGAATGAAAACTCCAAAATTTTAAAAGACATAAGAATGCATATTATTATAGATAAGCTCTTGTACTCCAAAATGTTAACATGTTCAAACCAATCTTTAAGAAAAAAAATGAGTAAAGTCCTATAAATTTGTTTACAACACTCAAGATAATGAACATATATCGAAAAAGACAGAGAAAAGGGAAGCATGAAGAATATAGTCAAAGTTAAGTTTAAAATAGACGAATATATTGTATATGGTTCAACATTTTTTATCGATGAGTGAAATAGAGATATTATGAGTGGAACACATAAAGCGTTATGGAAGACGTTCAATATTATTGGTGATATATGTAACGTGGTATGTGGTTTAATTTTTTGCATTGACGAGGGAAAAAAGAGAACGAGAGATAATTAGTATATTTTGAAAACAAATTTGATGTTTATGGATATTGATCAATATCTCATGAATAAACATCGAACTCAGTTTTTGAAAACGAGAAGTGTAAACATTCGTTGCTCTCTAACATAAGTTTTCAATCCTTGTGAGAGTTCTTTCACTTTATAATATGTGATATTCAAGATTTTATATGGGGATACATATTTGGAGTTTGAATTTATGGATGGTTGGAATGGTTGGATGGCCAATTGTAGGGTGTTTTTGGATAAGTGATTTAAAGCTTAAAACTTTAGGCGAGGAAGAGTAGCATCTATGACATATTTCATTTATTAGAAGAATGTATGTCTACTATAACTAAATGATTGAACACGTTTGTTTAATCATAATATTCACTATAATTTGTTTGATCCAAAAATAAAATTCGAATCGAGATTACATATGTTACTATCTAAAATTTTGTATGTGAATATTAATATATCAAAATCAGATACTTAAAATAGTTTATTAAGTTAAAATATATTTTAAGATTTGATTTTTGATAGATATATTATATATATGTTGTCGATAAATTTTATTTTATTAAGTACGTAGAAAAAAGAAATCTACTAATATTTTATATAAATAAAAAGTTTGTATAACTATATAATTTAATTATAATATAAAATTCCGTGCGAACCGTGGTTAACCCCTACTAGACTGAAATAGTTAAATCTAAAAGATGTGCCAAAAATCTGCCAAAACCACCCAATTAATCCGCCAAAGCACAACCGAATTTGTTTGGTTAGAATATGTTAGAACTTATTTATATATCATATATAGCCTAATTATATTTATCCATTTTGTTCTTGCTTAAGAAATAGAAAATAATGAATCTTTGTTAACGAATTTATTTCAATATTGAATTTAGCTCTTAAGTTAAGACTGTAAATACAAATGAATTCTTCTGTTCCAAAAACTAACACCAGAGGACCACAGCATAACACAGAGGACCACAGTTTTGATCACGTTCAGCCGTTAAAATGCTCGTCATGACAAATCAATGATCTCTGGACATTTTTTTAAAGAGAACTACGTTTGGAATCGTTGTCATGTTCTATAATCTTATTATGTAATATCCCGATTTGTAAAACTAATATTTCATGCCTGCTTTTTGCATGAGGCTGCGTGTAAACTTTCACATCCTTGTAGAAAGGAAAATGGAACATGTGGCTTTATTTTATTTTATTTTTATCATCTGAAATTATATTAATGAAACCAACTGATACAAGGAATCCGAGAGCATTTACCAAGGCCTGAACAAACAATGGCTGGACTCAAGACAAAACCTATAGCAGCACAAAACGCCAATTAAGACAGACACATGCTGTCGACTAAAACTCCACAAAGCAAAACGAACGACTGTTTGAGGCTGTCAACTCGGGTACAAATCTAGACTTGAAAAGTTAACCTAAGCGCCGAAAGATTGATCCTTGAAACCCGGATATGAAAACGCAAGAAATTGATTAGTCCGCTAAAAAACTCACCGCACGCCCTGATAGAATCGGGATACGAATGTAAACACTTCTCCTTGCAATGATGATGACCATGTGGCTTTATTTATTGAAACATAATAGAATCATAGATATTTCCATTTAATAAAATAAACAGAACCAACAAACTATACCATAAGAAAAGCAAACTAGAGAAAACAATGTAAATCTTTTTATGATGTTTTATTTTTACTTTCGTTAGCTAAAAGTAACATCACCTATAGGCAATAGCAAGTCACAACATTCATCAAAGCATGACCGGAGACAAGAAAACACGTGTTATCCGCACGATTCAGTCACAACCAAGAGTAGTATTTCTATCTTTAAGTGTTGTGTTCTCACTTCTTCAATAAAACAAACTTACAAAATCTGGCAAAATAGTTGTCTATTTTGGACTCATCGACTACTCGTAAGGGTTTGTATAAGTTGTGGCATCTCATTCTGATGTTTCAGCACAAACTTATCCATGAACTCAGAGCTTTTCATCTTTAGCATACTGAAATAGTTTATATCTTCTTTCTTCACAAGTCCTTCAGAGAGAAGTAAAGATATCACCTGGTTCCTTGGTTTGATTCGCTTTTCCATGCTCAGACCTAACACCACAGGTCTTGCAACAATGTCACGAGCCTGCAGACCAATGTTGTTTACGAGGTACTCCATTGTGTACATTATCTTCTTATCTGAAACCGTCACACAGTTCGGGAATCTCATGAATGCTGAGATGAAATCTTCTTTAGACCAACCAAAACGCTGGAACAACTTAAATTTCCGTTCCATTGTTGATTCACTCGTGCTATCAAAGGCTATCATAGCGTGAACAAAGCCCGCTTTTTTCGGGTCAAAACCATAGCTGCAAACTCTGTTTAAGACTTCGTTGAATCTACTCTCGGAAGAGAAGAAAGTAAATGGAGACGCTTGAACCAACCACTTGATGCTTTTATCTGAAACTCCAAGCTCTCTAAAAACGGAAACCCGAGGAGATACGCTTTGTGTAATCTTCAATGAGAAACATCTGTACCCGCGCTTCAGACACTTGACAACGTTTTCTTCCTCTACGAGTATACTCTTGAGAGAATCATAGCAAGGGATCAGCCTTTTGTTCAAGCTAAAGGAGAGTGTTTTTGGGCAAGATGAGATCAGTTTTGCAGTATCAGATGACGAAAACCCGATGGAATTGAAAAACTTGAGCTTGGGCGAGATAATGTCCTCAGGGCACAATGTCAGAACACGAGGGAAAGATTTAATGACATTGGTGATTTGGTCATTGGTGAATCCATAGTCCTTAAAGAGAGCAAGAACAGAGTCTGGTTTCTTAGAAGAAACCAAATTGACGAATCTGGAGTTGGATTTAGCAGATTCCAAAGACAGTCCACAAGAATTCACAAGATATGAAACAGTAAAAGATTTCAAACATGTGTTTTTCTCTTCAAATTTCTCTAATTTCACTTCTGATACTGAACATAGTGTTATTCTCCTCACTAGAAACCCTAAATTGACGGTACGACGAACAGGGGATGAATTAAACGCAAAATCTCTGACATTTCTACGGAGAGAAGAAATTACACAAACCCGTCTATAGTGTAACAAGCTCGACATGAAAATGTGAAATCCCTAATCCCTATGCCTCTTTTCTAAATCTCTAAAAACTTGAACTTGCAAATAACCAAACTCGCCGGAAAACTAGCTCAAAAGAGAATAGAGCTAAGAAGCCGTCGCGATTACCTTTTCGTAGCTCTAGGAACGTTGTAGAGACTCACGGAGATGTTGTTTGAATCAAAGGGAGCTGCTAGCTTCGAAGGACTTCGCTCATACACGAGTGTTAAACTCATCGATTCAAAATCAAATGCGACGATGGAAGAAGTAAACGGGATATCTCAAAAGGTAGCCCTTTATTTCTCTAGATTCACAAATTCGTCTCAAATTGTATTTAGTTACACAATAACCCCACATATTTAAGACTATAGTTGGAAATCAATACAGATGATTATATAACTGTGAAAGCTAGTCATTAAATATTTTGTTTGAATTACCAGTAAGGTACAAAGATAATAATAATCCTACTTTTCCTTTTGCAACATCCCCTACATAACTCTGCATATAGTCTTATTATATGGAAATCAGTAATTGAAAGAAATTTGTAGAAAAACAGGAGGGTTGGGGTTAAATGATCGCATAAAATATTCAGGGGAATTTAAAGAAATGTCTATAATATCAAAACCGGTAAACAAAATCAGCAGTCTACAGAAGAAAAGAAAACGCATTATGTCCCTCTCAAATCTTAAATGCAATCGTAAGTCCTTGCAATCAGCATGGATTTTGCTGGTAAGCCTTCTTCACTAAACTTCCATGATTGTACATGTATATAGATGCCCACACATTCATGTTGGCAGACAAAATGAAACATAGACGATGATTATGTTGATATGCTAATTGATTATTTGCATATATCAGCTCACCTGGAGCAAATTGGTGCTGACCTTTCTCAAGGCACCTCAAAGCGAGAAAGTTGGCAAAATGGATATTGCAACGATCACCAGGAAGAACCATCAATAAGTTCTCCTGAATGTGTTGTTGATCCTCACAAGCAGTTGTTGATGATCTTAAGTAGGGATGTTAATAAGGGTTGAGATTTTCAGGGTTGGCCCTAACCCTTTTAATTTATGTTGACCCTAAACCCTTATTTTTTGTAGTTAATATTTCAGGGTTCATTTAGGGTTGGGTTTTAAAGGGTTAGGGTTTAATAGGGTTGACCCTCATCTTTTTTTTTATCTTTAACCACGCTGTTATTTTTTTCTTTTAAGCAATACCGCAAAATCTCGGATTTATATTTTTCTGTCAAAAGCGTAAAATCTCGGATCTATGTTTTCTTGCCAAAAACAGCAAAATCCCGGAATAATATTTTCTTGCCATAACCACAAAATCTCAGATTTATAGTTTCCTGCCAAAACCGTAAAAATCTCATATCTATGTTTTCCTGTAAAAAACCGCAAAATCATGTAATAACGTTTTTCTGCCAAAACCGCAAAAATCACGGAATAACCGCAACAGTACAAAATTTTGGATCTATTTTTTCTGCTAAAATCGCAGAATCTCGGATTTACTTTTCTGTCAAAAGCATAAAATTTTGGATCTACGTTTTCTCGCTGAAACCGCAAAATCACGGAATAACATTTTTCTGCCAAAACCGTAAAATCTTGGATTTATATTTTCCTTCCAAAACCGCAAAATCACGGAATAACATTTTTCTGCCAAAAACCGTAAAATCACGGAATAACATTTTCCCACCAAAACCGCAAAAATCACGGAATAATGTTTTTCCGTCAAAACCGCAAATTCTCGGATCTACGTTTTCCCGCCAAAATCGCAAAATCACAGAATAATATTTTTCCATGAAAACCGCAAAAATCACGGAATAACGTTTTTCCGCCAAAACCGCAAAATCTCGGATTTACGTTTTCTGGCCAAAACCGCAAAATCACGAAATAACATTTTTCCGCCAAAAACGCAAAATCACGGAATAATATTTTCCCGCCAAAAACCAAAAAAATCATAGAATAACATTTTTCCGCCAAAACCGTAAAAATCACGGAATAACGTTTTTTTTGCTAAAACCGCAAAATCTCGGATTTACGTTTTTTGGCCAAAACCGCAAAATCACGAAATAACATTTTTCCGCCAAAACCGCAAAATCACGGAATAATATTTTTCCGCCAAAAACCGCAAAATCACATAATAACATTTTCCCGCCAAAACCGTAAAAATCACGAAATAACTTTTTTTTGCTAAAACCGCAAAATCTCGAATCTATGTTTTCCCGCAAAAACCGCAAAATCACGGAATTAACATTTTTCTGCCAAAACCGCAAAATCTCGGATTTATATTTTTTGTCAAAATCGTGAAATTTTGCTTTTGGCGAAAAATCGTGAAATAAAGTTAATAATAAATGGTCTAATAATAAGCATGAAATAAATTAAATTGTTTGGTTTGTAAAGGGTTTATATAGAGTTTGTATAGGGTTTAGGGTTTTAGAAAATATACAGGGCTCATATAAAGTTAGGACTTAAATAGGGCCGAGCTTCAAAGGGTTTATGCAGGACCGGGTTTTAAAGCCCTATCTAACATCCCTAATCTTAAGTAATATAGGCTACTGCAAAGACGAACTTGCTTCTGAGCTTTACAACAAGTACAAATATACCTGGTTACAGTCTAGGTGGGTCCCTTTTTCCTTGACTTAATTGGTGCCTTTTTAATAGAAGATTTTCCAATCTCTGCTAAAACCGGCAGAGAAGTTGGACTAACTCAGTCATTCTTATTTGTCTCAAGTCTCAACCACGATAGTTAGTACCAACGTATTAATTTTCTAATCAAAATTTTGAATGTCAAAGTGAGAAATTGTATATGGTGCTATAGTTTACTGGCTAATCCCTTTTTGTCTCTTAAATTTTGCAGGGGAAATGATTAAGACAACAGTGACCTTCAAGATCTAATAATGTCTTTCTCTGGTCTTGGAGAGAAGGTCCTCGAACATTACACTTTTGCTAAGGTAACGAGAATTAATGCACCTTCATTGAACAATGGAAAGAGGAATGTTCATTTTTCTAAACCGTTCCCTTTAACATTGCATCTATATTTCTTGTGCCCAGGCAAACTTGATCAGAACAGCTGCAACAAATTATTTGCTGGACTCTGGTATTCAGTGGGGTGAAGCGCCTCCAGTAAAAGTAAGTAGCAAGTTCACTCTAACCTAGTAACCTGTGACTTTCTTGTTCCTAACAAGAATCAATGAAAAGAAACATTTTAGCGTCTTCTCTGAAGAAGCGACAACTAAAAATTTTCTTCAGGGCATACGAGATGCTGCTGTTGAGCTTTTACTCACTCTGGTTGCTGTCCATGCAGAGGTATTACCATTGCTTCATTGTACCAAGAGAGTTAGACATTCGAATTTCTATAACAATTTCTTCTAAACATCACACTTGAGATCTTATTCTGAGTACTATACTATAATTGCAGGTATTTGCAGGTGCCAAACCATTCCTGGAAAAAAATCTTGGTACTTTGGTCGAAGGTCTGATCGATACTTTTCTCAGTCTTCTAGAAGAAAACAGATCCGACGACCAGAGGCTCAATCGATGGAATGGTTTCTGCCAACTGATGCTTGAGGTAAACATTTTACTCTTCTCAGTTTTATTTGGCGAGTGGGTTAAAAGTTAATTAGTTATGATGCTTATTCGTTTTCACAAACTGATGATGCAGCTCGAGTATTTCGAGAATATACTGAATCCATACTTCACGGTTGATGCAACGGAATCTCTAAGGTCTCTGCAAGGAGCTGTGTTAGAGAAAGCTATACAGAGCATCAACGAGACAGTCCAAAATAACCGGGGAGGGCATCAGCGGAAACCAACACGTGGCAGCGAAGATGCAATTTCAGATGACAAACAATCATCTGTATCCCCAGATGATCTTCTTGTAAGACTATTTCTCCTTAACCACCACTTGATATATACTATCTTCAAAGCTACTGGTTCAGCTAAATCGGTTTTTTACTTGTCTTGCTGCTTTAGGCACTTGCGCAGCAATGTACAAGCGAAATGCTTCAATTGGTGCTAAAGAAGACCCGTTTGAACAGTGCGTGTTTTGCTGAGACCACCCCGTTAGATCCTACGCCACCAGTAGCCCAAACTGCTTACTAGTCTTCCAGATATCAATGGATTCTCCGAGCAGAAACTATAGAGAGGCCCAGTCAGTGGGTTCTCTGGTTCAAGCCAGACCCAGATGAAGATAAGACTTTTCTATATACTCTCTGGCATTGCTCCGTTGTTACTATGATTCGAAGCGTGTTGGTGATCATGACAAGTTCTCTCTCTCAATAAGGTCTTTAGATCTTTATTCGGTTCCCAACTCTTGACCTCAATCCATATGTTCTAATTGATTGTTGTACATCGTTACTCGAGTTTTCCAGCGTAAATTTACAACCACATTATATTTGAAATTGATCTTGTTTGCGTTTTCATCCTCCTGAACCGTGAATCAATTTTATGGTTTGGTTATTCAAAATGTCTTTCCTGGATTACATATCTAAATAGGTAATCAAATCTCTTTTCCTAATAGCATTCGAAATCAATGAATTTGAGAAAGATCATAAACGGATAGAGAGTCGACGATACGAAATATGTTACATAATCACCTCTACTATAACCAAGTGCTAGTTAACAGGGTTCGAAAACGATGTCTCCGCTACACTTGATTCACTCAACCTCCTCTCACGAACAAAAAAAACAAACAATTACAAATCAAAAGCTAAGTAATCAGAAAAAGCGTTTTTAATAGCTCCGGATTTGCTAACTCAGATCCCAATTCACAAGACCATTTTATTTCAACTCAGGTCGTCCTCAAAGGCGGCGACACCAATATCACTCCATCTCCTCTCACGAATAGAAACGGAACCGTTCGCTTCGTTGTCTGGCAAAAGAATGTTCCATCAGCAGAAAGAACATATGATTGTGCAGTTAAACCAATATACCATCTCATTTTCTAATCAAAGAGGAGTATAATCATAAGATAAAACATCACATTTGGAGCGCTGAAACAAAATTCAAGTTTGAGAAACTAAACAGATTTGCTATATAGCTTAATTAACACTCTATGTACCAGCACTATGACTTCTTCGTGAGTCGAGATCACCTTTTAACTCACACTAAGACACAGATACTGTGAAAGCTGAAATTTTGAACCCCAAAACGTTATCTATTACTATACCCTACAAAGCCTAACATATTAATAACTCTTATTGAGCTTAGAAAGTTACATACCCGAACAATCTCTTCGTATGTCTCGTCGTCGATTTCTACTGTCGTAATAACCTCTTCAACATCACCCAGAATCATATTCAAATGCTGATCAAAAGCCTGCAATCAAAAAACACAGACACACACACATCAAATTGAGCAACTTGGAATCTTGAAAATTAACAAGATTCACTTAGTTCGTTTCTACACCAATTAGCTCGCTTTCGAAATTAAAACTCCACAAAATGGGTCAAAAGTCAACATGAAACAGTGAAAGCATAAAAACGCAGTTAAAATCAATAAAAATGGATTCAAATTGAAATCAAGATTGAATCTGGCATCCTAGTAGAAAGTCGAAAGAAAACGTACGTGAAGCTTGCCGCGGAGCTCACGGTCAGATCGGAGCTTAACATATATTCTCTCTTCGATACTTAAGCGAATCAGATCTAGTGGCTCCCTAATGGCGGCGTCTTCCTCGACAGACATTCTGATGAAAACTTCTCGGAGGGTTTTGAAATTGCGAAGAAGAATAGTCGCCGATGTATCTCTCTGATCTCACGCAATCACCACCGTTGGTTTCTGAAACTTGAAACTAAAATCTTACGATTCGGCCTTTTAAAGATGTACTGGGCTCACATATGGCCCAATACATTTCTACTTGGTTTAATAATACAAGGTTTGGTGAGGTATATTATCATACTTTTTGCTAAAGAAAACTAAAAGTTACACTTTTTCTGCCAAAACCATGAAGGCGTAGAAAATACATCACTAGGAACAAAACATACATCAATTCTTTTTTTGTCTAATAAAGTTATGTAAAGGATAATAAACCTTTTTATACAGCAACAAAAATTATCTATGAAAAGAATCTAGAAGATAAAAAAAAAAACGTTTCACCCATGATAGTGGACTTAAACTATACTAAGTCCAATCAAAAGGTATCAAGTTGTCATTTCAGTATAGTAAATTTATAATATAATTAAAATAATGGGGTGCTAAAATAAATAAAATGTGCGAGAAGTTTGGGGGTGAAAAAGAAAATAAGTTTACACAAACGATAGAGCTTTTTGGCATCCACCTGTACACAGACATGTTTCAGAGAGAAACCCTGAAGGAGCTAAACGGAGAAGACAAAGCAAGTTCGAACTTTGTTTGTGAGTTATTGTTTTCTGACTCATTTCTCATATCCACCTCTTAAAGTTTCGATCTTTGATTTCCCTAGATCCAGTTCTGAATTATTACTGGGCTTTTTTAGGTTTATGTTTTCAAATCTTTGGTTTCCCTGGAAAATTTCGTGACTTTTAAGATCTATTTACTATCTTCGATTCTCTCTGTTGGTCTTTTTTTAATCACATAGGAAGGGATCTGGGGAAAAAAATGGAAGGGAATTTTCAAGGAGGTGTAGTTCGTGGTGGGCCTTCTTCTTATGGAGGATTTGATTTACCAGGTTCTATGAGAGTTCATCATCAAGATTCAATGAATCAGCATCGACACAATCCAAATTCTCGACCACTTCCTCCCTTTACTATGGTTACTGGTCAAACTTGTGATCATCAAAACAAGTCAATGACTGAGCAACATAAAGGTGAGAAAGAGAAGCACTCAGTGAGTGAAGATGATGAACCAAGTTTCACTGAGGAAGGTGGTGAGGGACATAATGAAGCTAACAACAAATCAACTAAAGGATCTCCATGGCAACGAGTTAAGTGGACTGATAAGATGGTGAAGTTGTTGATTACTGCTGTGTCTTATATAGGTGATGATTCGACTATGGATAGTGGTAGTAGAAGAAAGTTTGCTGTTTTGCAGAAGAAAGGGAAGTGGAAATCGGTTTCTAAAGTTATGGCTGAGAGGGGTTATCATGTTTCGCCTCAGCAATGTGAAGATAAGTTTAATGATTTGAATAAGAGGTATAAGAAGCTTAATGATATGCTTGGCAGAGGAACTTCTTGTCAAGTTGTTGAGCATCCTGCGCTTTTGGATTCGATTGGATATTTGAATGATAAAGAGAAAGATGATGTTAGGAAGATCATGAGTTCCAAACATCTTTTCTATGAAGAGATGTGTTCGTATCATAATGGAAACAGATTGCATTTGCCTCATGACTTGGCTTTGCAGCGTTCTCTACAGTTGGCGCTTAGAAACAGAGATGATCATGATAATGATGATTCTAGGAAACATCAAATGGAGGATCTTGATGATGAGGATCATGATGGGGAAGGTGATGATCATGATGAGTATGGGGAGCAGCACTATTCACATGGGGATTGTAAGGGAATTCATTATGTAGGTGGTGGAAGTTTAGGTGGTGGTCCTTTGAAGAAGATAAGACAAAGCCATAGCCATGAAGATGCCGACCATCCGAGTCATGTGAATTCTCTGGAATGCAACAAAGGCACTTTACCTCAAATGCCGTTTTCTCAAGCTGATGTGAATCAGGGTGGGTCAGAGAGTGGGAGATCAGCTACAGTGCAAAAGCAGTGGATGGAGTCTCGGACTCTCCAGTTAGAAGAGCAAAAGCTTCAGATCCAAGTTGAATTACTGGAATTGGAGAAACAGAGATTCAGGTGGGAGAGGTTTAGTAAGAAAAGAGATCAAGAACTCGAAAGGATGAGGATGGAGAATGAAAGGATGAAAATTGAGAACGATCGAATGGGACTGGAGTTGAAACAAAGGGAATTGGGTATCGAGTTATAACGGAATTGGCTTTACCTCGCTTGATTGGTATATAGCTTTGGTAAATGAAGAATTATTTCTGCTCTTGTAAGCTTGCTTTGATCAAGATGATCTCGAGACTTTGATGGGAGAGATCATTATGGTTGCATCAGTGATGATGGTTGAGAATGTAGTGAGAAAGGAGTTATTGATAAGCAGCTCTCCAAGGCTTGAAGTAATCATCTGGTTAAGGTTATTATCGTCGTTCTGCTGTATTATTTTTGACATTCTTAATCTAGGTTTCAGGGGTGTTACAAATGTCTCATGGTAAGCCAGTTTAAATGAGGTGTTGTTAACTATTTGCTTCTAAAAAGATTGGTTTTTCCATATGGAACCTTATTATACTTTGATCTATCTCAAAAGAAATAAGCTTCTAAATTGTGATCTACTAGGTTTCCCTTTTATACTTGTGAGTTATGACCAAAGTACTAAGAGATATTCTCATTTTTTCTTTTTCTATTGGACTTGGATCTACAAGGTTTCCCTTTAGAGAACCTTAACGCAGTTTATACTGTGCATCATAACTCCTTGGACAATGAATCAGACTGTCCCAAGGTCTAGGTTTGCTTCTTTTTCCTTTAACTTGTTTCGAAGATTCTATGTTGAGTTTGTATGAAGAATCTTGAAGCCAAATTTGAAAGGTTTCTTGCAGTTTGAACTCACGTGTTCTTCTTTAACTCTTTTAACATGAATCCTTTAGTAAAGATGTTTCTGACTAAAAAGCCTGCTTTGCTTTTGGTCCATCTCATGGGAAAGTAATGAGAATCTTCTTTCCTTTCTATTGATTCAAATTCGGATAATAATTACTAAAAAGAAGCATTTAAAACAAACCCCACTTTGTGGTCTGCAGGTTCTGTGTTCTAAGCTTCTTGGCTCCCTGCTTTCATAGACCTGTGAAACTAGAACAGGTAACTTTGGCAGGGTAAGTTGTCAAGGGAAGAGGAGAGATGAACAAAGACTCACCTAGACGAGAGCCCAAATGATTGCCCACTAGTATTTTTTTTACTGTCACAAAATGGGTTACTTATTCTATAACATTAAAAGCATCTCATCATAATATTACCTTTTCTTGTCATTTGAAGATTTCTTGTAACCTACCACAAATTGTTATTTTTTCTGAATGCTTAAAAAAAGAGAGAAAATAAACTAACTGTTAGATGGAAGCAAAGGGAAACATTCTAACAGCGATAGGATTTTATATGAGAAAATAATATAAAGCACACTACCTTGAATTACATTGACATTAAGGTAGAAAATTATAGTATTTTGATATTCTTGGGAATGGGGCTGCGGAGCAAAGAATAGACAACAGCATCTCAACAAAGAGATGAGATGAAAAAGAGGAACAAATTTGCAGAGAAAGAAAGAGAAATGAAAAGAGGGCTGATGGAGGTGCAAGGTCTGTTCTTGTTTGCTATTTTGTGCCTTTCTCTGAAGCAGCTGCTCAATGGGAAACCCTTTCTATAGATGTGGCAACATCAAAATCGAGTATCCCTTTGGTATTTCTACACGTTGTTACTAACCCGGATAATAGGTTACTCTTTGGCGACTTTGAAGTGGTCAGCATTTCTCACAGCCGTGAGCTATGCATCATGGTCCCTATATCCTATGCTTGCTTCGACAGCCAAGGGAATTGGACTGGTGACAGTTACTAAAATTTTGAGATGAGTAGTTTTACTCTCTCCAACAACATCAGCTTCACTGGAGTAGGCTGTGACACTAGCGTGGTGCTGACAAATTATGGAGTTCGAAGTCACTCAACTGGATGCATAACGGTGTGTAAATCTCTCCCAGTAAAAAGATCATGTTCTGGTGAAGGTTGTTGCCAGACTTCTATTCCTAAGGGAGGCAAAAAGTTCCAAGTCATACCATTTAGCACTGTTTTAATCCTTGCAGCTAGGCCTTTCTCATCGTAAGTTTAACTTCTCTATTTCCGAATAACTTTGGAATCTGCGGGATGTCAAAAAGTTCCCTGTCATACTAGATTGGTCTATTGGAAGCCATACATGCGAACAAGTTGGAAACACAAGCACATGCAGTGGGAACAGCAAATGTTTTGATTCTACTATTAGAACCGGGTATATCTGCATATGTAATAAGGGTTTTGAGGGGAACCACCATAGGCTTCTTGCTCATCCTGCTTTTCGTTAGCTGTATACAACAGAGAATGAAACAACGGAAGGACACCGAGCTCCGAGAACAATTCTTCCAGCAAAATGGCGGTGGCGTGTTGATATAGCGACTGGCAGGAGCAGGGCCATCAAATGTTGATGTCAAAATCTTTACTAAGGCATGAAGACAGCAACTAATTGTTATGAGACAAAGGAGGTAAGTGTAGTGTAGGGCTTGGTTTGTGTGTTCAGCTTTGTTGGTTAAAAACGGGAAACTCTTTCTTTCCGCAAAACACACCAGAAGAACAGAGTATGTGATCCAACAACACGTACATTAGAAAAACCGTAAACCTTAGACACTAAAAACTAAACCATACACCACCAACTTCAACCCTTTAAACCTTAAACCATATATTGATATCTTCAACCCCAAGTCGGCTGGTTTTTGGATAATCAAACAGAATATTGAACAATGAAAATACTAAATTGGTAAAAAATTAGTAAGTTAACAGTAGATAATCTCTATTTAGTAAGTTGTCAAAGATTATTCTAGTCATCAAATTAATATATTTTCAGTTTCTTTTAAGATATTATCCCGGTTTCTTGGAATAACTCCGGCTTCGTTTGGCAAAGCGTTGTGGATTTGCATGAAAGTTTCGTAGAGAATTCGTGTCGAAGAATAAATAGCGACATGAGGGAAGAACTGTTCAAACGCTTCAAGAACATGATAGATGATCACTACAAATCGATTAGCTTCTAGTAGGCTGGTGTGTATTGCTAATCTGACCCCAAAAGCATATATTAACTTATTTACATTTATATCTTCCTATTGTTGCTCGAGCATATATATAATTATGTAATCATTTCATCATAATGTGATATCTAAATGTAAAGTACTTAAACTTCGATTAATGAATCCAAATATCTAAATGTGATATCATAATGGGGAGAAGAAAAAAACAACTCGTGAAAGGAACACGAGATTTTTCTTTTCATAAAAGCATGAGAAGTAAACAAAGCCTGTGGTGGGTGATCACGACTTCAGGAGTCTTATTCCTGCATCTGCCAAATTTAAAATTGTTTAAACTATCGAATAATATTAAATTGGGGTGTGTCCAGCTACCTAGACGAACGTATGGACCGTGTTTTAGAATACTGTTAGAAGAGATAAGGGTAGGACTTAGGAGAACCATATATATTTACAAGTTGTTCGTTCCCAAACAAATTAAATAGAAGTTTATGTTTGATAATGACTTGGGAGTGTGCCGCTGTGAGTTAAATACATGGTACGGTTAACATTATGGTTCTTTATCTTAACGGACCTAACCAATTTTTTGTTAAATTAAAAACTTATCAATTCAATGTAAATATTCATCTTTAATCAAAATGCGATATCCCAACAGTATTGCAGTTAATGCATATAGGTCAAGCCTAGAAATCAGTTTCTATTGGATGTATTCTCTTAGATGCAGCAAATTTACAATCGAAAACGGAAAACGCTAGTATTTAGTTTGAGTTTTGCCTAGAAGATTCAGTGGACATATATATTGACTAATAATGAACCCATAATTAAACCCCCACTAAGTAACATAACATGTTCATCGAAAGCTTGCACTTACATCATTTTTAAAAGTCGCTTACATCTTTATTCTTCAACAAAAGATACTCATATATGTTAGTTTTAATTTTCTAATCAATACATTTTCTTCAAATAAAATAGGGTACTTTTTAGGGAGAACACGAAAAATAAAGTATATGACAAATAACGCGTTGACACAAGGCGGCCGAGTTTGAAATGTCGAAGGAACGTAAGAGAGAGAAAGGTGGTCCCTCATACGCCCGAATATCGCTCCTGCACGTGGCGCCATTGTCTGGTTTTCAAGAATGGACGGTAGGAGATAACGAAATGTAATTTCACCCACGATAATCACCATTTGACCATAATTTTTGTTCACCGTAATTACTAAACAAACACAGTGAAGAAAGTAGATAAGAGGGTATTTTCCAATGTAAAGCTCTCTTGGAAACTCTCTAATCTGTAATTAGTTATATCTATAATCATAATTAAAATAATATGGTTATAATTTTGATTAGGCAGTGTAGAACAGAGACTTTTAGATCCACTTGAATCAATACTGTATAAAATGTATTAATCTAATTTATGTTTAGCAACTTGTCACTTTGTCCTCAATCATTGTTCATAATCCTATCGGTTTTCTAACACTAGTCTTTGTTTGAGCCAAGAATATCTATAAGCCAACTCTCAATAAATTAAGATCATGTCAGGGAATCAATTATATAAAGCCACCTCTCAATAATTAATATAGTATTCCAAACCAGTGGCTAAAAGCAAAACATTGCTGGGGATATAACATACATTGACGACCAAAAAAAAAAAGATTCAATACATTTAGATGCAAACTACCGATTACATATATGTTGTTTTTTTACCCATTTTTTGCAGTATATGTGTTCACGAGTCTTATCGAGTACGTCCAGCATGAGAAACATTTAACTGATATAGGACCAAAGTTTACTTCTGATTGTCACCACTTACTAACATCGACTCATTGAGACTTTTCTCATCGTCCTCTTCATCTTAACTTTTATATCCATTTTGTAATCAATATTTCTTATAGATATTTATACAAATTTACATGATAGAATAACGCACTATGGTGTTTTAAATCTTTTCTTATTTATTTTTGACGGCAATTTTAAATCTTTTCTTTTTAGTTACAATAGCTCGTTTTCCGAAAAGAATATATAGAGGAGGACGTACATTTTTATTTCTTTTCCCTGTTATATACTATATTCTTTTGGTCTTGCTTTACGGTTTTACCCACTCATATTAGTTCATCCAATAATACTAATATCAATAATATCACAAGGACATGTGCAATATAATCAGCTTATTAGAAAATCAAATCTTGTCTGAAAAGTCGCAATCTACTGCTCGTAAAAAGATGGATAAAACAATAAAGGAAAAGATTGATATGTACATTGCTTACTTAGTAACGTGGACAAAAGCATGAAGTTTCTTGATTTATAATGAACAATTCACCTTTTCTACGAAAGTAAAACAACTCAGTGTTTTTAATTTTCTAACTGATACCACCGTAGCGATTAGGTATTAGACAACGAATTTAGCTGGAGATGAAATTTTGGCTAATGCGTTTTAGCGTATATTACTTTTTTGAATAGTGTTTTCTAAGGACCATCCAAAGCAAATCTAGAACTTGATTTTTCTCACAACAACAATTTTTACATTTTATTTGATCGCATATTAACAAAACAAACAATCATTTAAAAAAATATTAAATATCCTTTTTAATATAAAATTTATCTGTTTATACTAAACGCAAATGCCAAATGGAGAATTCTGCTTTTGTTTACATTAACAGTTCGGTTGTTTGCTCAAAATCATAGCTTTACAATGCAAAAGATTAAAAAAACAATTATCTTGAGTCACAACAATCTTTGTATTTGTGTTAACTATTTAACGAACATTTGATTATTATTTTAAAACTCAGAATCATGGCAGTTAAAAAGAAGAATAATATGAGCCACTGTTTTCGATTCTGTCCCAAAATTACAATGTAACAAAAACAACTTCTGATCCCTGAGGAGACTATTGAAATCCCATTCCGTATAATTCCCACATACAAAGATAGATACCATAAAACTGAAAAAGAAGAAGACAAAACATACCTAAATTTTCTAATATCATTTCATCTCACAACAAAATAGTAAAACATTCGAATCTATAGAAAAATATGATAAAATAATAATATGACTTGCAACAAATAATAAATCAATTTTGACTTAACGATTTTAACTTTTATATATTAAGTTAGACAGTTAGTAGGCACCTAATTTTTCCTATCAATGTAAGACAATACTAGGCTGCTAAAAAACAAGACTATCGTTATAATGAGCTAACAAATTTGATTGAAATTTGGCTTGGCCAAATAAATGGCCGCTTGAACATTATTACTTTGTTAGGCTTCCGGATCAATTAAATTTTAAAATTGTTTAAACTATCGAATAATATTAAATTGGGGTGTGTCCAGCTACCTAGACGAACGCATAAACCGTGTTTTAGAATACTGTTAGAAGAGATAAGGTTAGGACTTAGGAAAACCATATATATTTACAAGTTGTTCGTTCCCAAACAAATTAAATAGAAATTTAAGTTTGATAATGACTTGGGAGTGTGCCGCTGTGAGTTAAATACATGGTACGGTTAACATTATGGTTCTTTCTCTTAACGGACCTAACCAATTTTTTGTTTCCTAATTTATTTGTTCTAGTTATGAAAACTAGATCTCAAACTTCCACCAAATCTGGAATTCGACAGAGTTTCCCAAAACAGGTGTTCTAGTTCTAGTAATAATAGTGAAAAAAACAACTCGTAATGTAACACTAGAATTTTTTTTTCCAAAGGAAAACAGAGAGCCTTATTATTCCTACATCTTCCCTATGAGGCAATTTGCATATTTCTAAACTAATCAATTTTGAGGCGGAAATAACTGTTAAGAAAAGTTTAAAAGGGTAATCAAGAAAAGTAAGAGACGATAGAGACTGAAGTTAAAATAGTTGAAAAGTCCACTACTTAAACGTCCTCCTTGCGTTACATTGACTTGGTCTGGTCTCTGTAGTTTGTCGGGAACAGGTCAACGAGCACAAGACTGAAGCTTGTTTTCCTAGCTTTAAGAAGCCTCGGAGAAATGAGAAAAACTCGAAGAGAAAAAAATCTAGAGAGAAAGAAAGAGAGAAAGAAAGAAAGAAAGAGAGAGAAGAGAGGAAGAAGATGAAGGTGCAGGAGGGTCTGTTCATGGTGACTATTTTCTTCTACCTTGCATATACGCAGCTGGTGAAGGGGCAGCCTCGGAAGGATTGCAAGACAAGATGTGGGAACGTCACGATTGAGTACCCTTTCGGCACATCTGGTTGTTACTATGCCGAAGATCCTAGTTTCAATATCACCTGTAATGAAAGAGATGAGTTAATCTTTGGTGACAATAAAGTGATCAACAATTCTCACAGCGGCGAGCTACGCGTCTGGGTGAACAATTCCTTCACTTGCTACAATAGCCTAGGAAATTCGACTGATTGGCTTTATAACACTTTCAGGCTGGGTAATTTAACTCTCTCCAACAAAAACAGGTTTACTGCAGTAGGTTGCGACACTTACGCTTTTCTGAGAACTTATGGAGTTGGAAATTACTCATCTGGATGCATGTCAGTATGCGATTCTCCCCCGGAGGCAAATGGAGAATGTTCTGGTAAAGGTTGCTGCCAGACTTCTGTCCCTAGAGGGAACAAGCACTTCAGAGTCAGACCATATAGTTTCGACAATCACTCTTCTGTGCATACCTATAATCCTTGCAGCTATGCCTTTCTCGTCGAAAATGGTGCATTTAATTTCGAGGCGGTGGAGGACCTTAGGAATCTGCGAAATGTCACGGCTTTCCCTGTTGTATTAGATTGGTCCATTGGAGAACAGACATGCCAACAAGTTGGAAACAAGAGCATATGCGGAGTGAACAGCGAATGTGTTAACTCGACTCGTGAAATCGGGTATAACTGCAAATGTTTAGAAGGTTTTGATGGGAATCCATACCTTTCATACGGTTGCCAAGGTACTTCATATTAATTTCTTTTATTTTTTTTCTTGTTTTGAGTATCTATTGCTTTCCATAACATTTCTTGTTGAATCTTGCCTTCTTTTTCCTTGGGCCAGACATCAATGAGTGTACTACTAATAATACTCTCTATAAACATAACTGTACGGGTACCAGCACCTGTGAAAACACGATGGGACACTACCTTTGTAATTGCCCATCTGGTTACAACTTAACCACCACTATGAGCTGCGCAGTACATAATGACACACCTAAAAAAGAGCCTAAGTATTTAGGATGGACTACAACTATTCTTGGTAAGCTCTCTCTACTCGTTGTGGATTCTTTGTTTTTCAGAACAATTTGGGTCTTATCATCCCTGTTTGTCTGTCATTTGATTAGGAACCACCATCGGCTTCTTGGTCATCATGCTTGTCATTAGCTGTATACAACAAAGAATGAAACACCAGAAGAACACCGAGCTTCGAAAAAAATTCTTCGAGCAAAATGGCGGCGACATGTTGATACAACGACTCTCAAGAGTAGGGCCATCAAATGTTGATGTCAAAATCTTTACTGAGGAAGTAATGAAAGAAGCAACTAATGGTTATCACGAGAGTAGAATCCTGGGTCAGGGAGGCCAAGGAACAGTTTACAAAGGGATATTTCCAGATAACTCCATAGTTGCTATAAAGAAAGCTAGGCTTGGAGACAGTAGCCAAGTAGAGCAGTTCATCAACGAAGTGCTCGTACTTTCAAAAATCAACCATAGGAACGTGGTCAGACTGTTGGGATGCTGTCTTGAGACTGAATTTCCCTTATTGGTCTATGAGTTCATTACCAGTGGCACCCTTTTCGATCACTTGCACGGTTCCATGTGTGATTCTTCTCTAACATGGGAACACCGCCTAAGAATAGCGATAGAAGTCGCTGGATCTCTAGCATATCTTCACTCATCTGCTTCTATTCCAATCATCCACCGCGATGTCAAGACTGCTAATATTCTCCTGGATGAAAACTTAACCGCAAAAGTAGCTGATTTTGGTGCTTCGAGGCTGATACCAATGGATAAAGAGCAGCTCACAACTATGGTGCAAGGAACTCTAGGTTACTTAGATCCAGAGTACTACAACACAGGATTGCTAAATGAAAAAAGTGATGTTTATAGCTTTGGAGTAGTCCTCATGGAACTGCTCTCAGGTCAAAAGGCATTGTGCTTTGAACGGCCACAACAGTCAAAACATGTGGTGAGTTACTTTGCTACTGCCATGAAAGAGAATAGGTTGCATGAGCTTATTGACGGAAAAATGATGAACGGGTATAATCAGAGGGAGATACAGGAAGCTGCAAGAATTGCTCTTGAGTGTACAAGACTTATGGGAGAGCAAAGGCCAAGGATGAAAGAAGTAGCTGCAGAGTTAGAGGCCTTGAAAATCAAAACAACCAAACATCAGTGGTCAGATCAGTATCCTGAGCCAGAAAATATTGAACGTTTGCTCGATATTGAAATCTTATTAGCACAAGGCGAAACCAGTAGCACTGGCTATGATAGTATAAAAAATGTAGCAGTACTGGACATTGAAGCTGGCCGTTGATATTAATCAGTCCAACTCTTATAAAATCACATGTTGTCTTATTAAACAAATAAAGTCATTTCGTTGGTGCTTCTCCTAAACAATTTAGAAACCAGAGTCTATATTAAAACATGACATTCTCGATGTAGATTATCAATTATTCTAAAACAGTAGCAGCCGATCAGGTATTGAAATATATAGATTAGAGATCTTGTTCAAAAATTCAATTCATGAATTTGATTCCCTAGGAAACTGATAATACCCTTTTGAAAAACAACTCATGAAGAGACACTAGAATTAAAAGAAAACATAAAGATAAAAAAAGAAACAGGGAGTGGAAAAACAGGAAACACTATGATTTAAAGAAACCATTAGAAAAACAGAGAGAATGTGATCGATCATTCTTCAGCGCCTGGTCGAGTTCATCATCGATTCTTCTTGGTTTACCATAGCGTAAGGAGCTTTCATTGACATAATTTGCATTCTCACAGCGCTTAGACTTTTGTTTGAACTAAATTAGCAATATTCAACCATTAAATGATTTTTAAAAAAATTATCTAATATTTTTAAGATTATGTTAAGTCATGTACAGTCTAGATTAGATATTTAAAAGAGATATAGCTGGGAGAACCATATTTACAAGTTGTTCGTTGCCAAACAAATTAAATTATGTTTGATAATGACCTGAGAGTTGGGAGTGTGCCATGTGAGTTAAATAATACATGGTACGGTTAACATAACGGACCTAACTAATTATCTTTCCTTCTTTCTTTTTTTTTAGATCTTAAAAAAAAAACTCAGATATGTGTTGGATAAAATATTCACAATCCCCGAAGTAGAGAGAGACTCAGTTACATTGCAAGGCGCCCAGAGCAGTTGCTTGAGAGGCAGGGTTTCACAATCAACAAAACAAAGAACAATAGGATCTCCATTCCTCTGCATTAAACCCCTTAGAAAGTCAATATTAATGTAATTCTAGGACGAGTTGTTTCAACCATGCTTCAAGCTAAAACCAATGAATCTTACGTGTTTCGAATCTTTGGTCACAAGTCTCACTTCTCTATATCCCACAAAAGGCCGAAATATATCTAGACTTCAGTTAGGGACAGTGAACAGCTCAAACATTCTTAATTGATGAAATAAATACTGGTGTTAAAAAAACTTTTTAACGAGTTATAAGCCAGGATACGGGATACTTCCCTCCTTGAGCAATTTGAAGGAAGTCCTTCAACATATAGAATGTTAGATACATCTGGAGGTAGAGGAAGCGGTTCCTGGCTCGGCTTAACAACTGAATCCAGCTGACCAAAACCCATAGCCCGACCCTTTGGCCCAAAATCTTGAGGCAAAAGCCCACCACGCCCAGCCTTGAGCTCACCCATGGGTGGACCAGGCATCATGGTGTTACCTCCTAGTCTTCCATGCCAACACTAATAAATAGACCAGCTTCTTCAGATGGCATAGAAAACGTTTGCTACAAATAGGAAAAAGGTTTCAGTACATTGAACAAAGAAGAGAAAACGAAGACGAGACCAGACATTACAATAATTGAATAAGAATTGTACCACACTCTGCAGGTACCGATCATAAGGTGATCCAAGGCATCGCAGACGGTGGACCTTCTACAAAGGAAACAAAATAGACAATTCAAACTCACACATCCATAGGTAAGGTAATGTTATAAACCTGTAGACCTCGTTGTATACATACAAGACGCATAATCAGCAACTACATAAAACAGAGATTTTTCTGTTCAGGCGGTGATGGTCAAACTTCTTTAACATAGCATCAATATAGTGAACACATTAAAACGCAGACATCCTTAGAACAAATCGGATCAAGACTCCTAAAGAAGAAGCACTGAGAAATTTGCATCCATATCCCAAAAAGTTCTGAGACTCTGAGTGCCAAATTACAAGAGCCCTAAAATGGTATCTTAGAAGAGAATAATGTATTTCCTAGCCATATGGGAGCTCACATAAAACTCAACCCTTAAAAGTGAAATAAGAACATTTCATGGCAAAGAGGCAATATTCTGACCTATGACAGGTGAAACTCTGTTTAATATTGCATACGACTTTCAGAAAAACAATGCCCACTACCAAAAGAACTAAATTAGATTTGAATCCAAGTATAAAAGCAGCTCCTTGACGTCTTAAAGTGAAATCACAAACCAAGATGAAAAAAAGAGAATTTAAGTTAGAAAGTTTCTTTGACCTGTAACTATTTTAGAGGTGCATGTTGTATTTGTGTTAGCACCAAAACATAGTACGACATTTGGATGTCGAAGTCCACTGAAATATAAGCAAGTATACTCACATCTAACTGTTATTATAGTAACTCTCATTGTCACATTCAAATACTAACTATCTATCGTATTCACATCTATAAACACTCAAAGTCAAACGATGTTTTACCACCGTTTTTTCATTCCCTTCCAAAAGTAGGCTGCTACAATAGAGGTATGTCGGTTTGCAGTTCCTTTATGACAATTTTCTGTTTTTGGTATGTCCCATGATAACTGAAAAGACAAAAATGATAAATCAAAATCAATACTTAAGTCAAAATGAATGAATCAAAAGTCTCACAGATTGGCATGTTCAGGAGAAACTATCTCTCCAATAGCTAGAAGATCCAAGTCAATGTCCAGCTTTGCCTTACATATGGTAGGGTATTAAGCTTCAATAGTTTAACAAGTTAAACACAACAAAAAATAGAGATATCATTACTCAGTTACATATAGTGTAGTTTTAACCCAGATAAATAATTCTTCTATGTTCTTTCCGTGCCAACCTTCAACAAGAAACACATCCAACGAGTAATTATCACTCGTTGAAAATGTACTGATTTACAAATTTTCCTACCACAAGCAGACATGATCGATGAAAGCTGAGAAACCAAAGAAAATGACTCTAAGTGAAGAAAGAATGCTAGAAAAGAATGAATATATGATACACCATCTACCTTACTATGAAGACTTATCTCATAAATGCTGGCAAAAGCAAGCTTATGGCAGTTGAATGCTTGCTCATCGATCCATATCTCATGCTCTAGCATGTGTGATTGTTTAGCTTGTTGCAGAATTCACATGTGTACAAGTACATCTTGTGGAAGAAAATCCTCAGATTAATAGCTGAATGGTCACGAGAAAGGAAGATAATGAGCATAATTATCATTTATGGTTTAGTCTAATTCTACGAGGCATAAAACAATTATCTTCTAAACTTAAATAATAATAGTCACTCGAAATCTACACAATTTACCTGCAACAAGATAGTCATTCCTAACCTAAATTTTGCCTCTGCAGTCCCAACCATCAAATCTGGTAACTTAATACGCTTACCAAGAAGAAGTCCTAAAAATATCAATGTTGAGGAAGAACTCTGCGTGAAACAAAACAACTATCTTCTAATCAGATACCATTGGTCACTCAGAATCTACGCAATTCACGCTAATGACTCATTCCTATGTTTCCTTTTCAGTTCCAACTATCAAATCTTTCCATGCCCAAACAAAGATTATGGAACTTAATATTCTAATCCTGCAAGATTTTCTCGGAATACTCAGCAAGGCGAAACAGGTCAGCTGTTGATCGATAATTGAGTTTTTAATTATGTTAAGATTTTATGTATTAAGAGTCATGATTCATATTAAGGTAGTTATTTGTCAAAAGACAAAAATAAAATAAAAATAGACATAACTCTTCGTGTTGTTTTGTTTGTATTGTTTCAAGTAAAGACGGACGTTTCTGCATTTACAATATCTTTCTGATGGACATATTTTTTCTATAACACATTATAGCACGACGGATATCTCCATATGCAGCATTTTGTAATTTTTGTAAATTTACATCCATTAATCTATAATAAAATATTTTCTCTATGATCAAACTCCAGATTTGGTGTGTAGAAATCTTTAAATTTTTAATCAACGAGCCAAATGTGCTTCCATTATTATTAAATTAATTATATCGCATATTCTCTCTCGATAGTTTTTAATTTGCTAAAATAGTATGCAATAAACGAAAACGTTT
Organism: Cardamine chenopodiifolia; assembly: GCA_963922655.1. Taxonomy (NCBI): domain Eukaryota; kingdom Viridiplantae; phylum Streptophyta; class Magnoliopsida; order Brassicales; family Brassicaceae; genus Cardamine; species Cardamine chenopodiifolia. Next base: position 4,885,600 of record OZ000467.1, read on the forward strand.
CAGCTACAACTCGTGGTAAGTTTTTGAAAGTTTCACTTTAAAAAGGAAAAGAGCGGTTTAGCAAACGTCTCTCGGTAATTTTTCTTTATAATGTTTCCATCTTTAATTTTAATGTATTTAACGTATATTAATTTTTGTAAGAGTACTATTTTCTGACTCTTTTTTTTATGAAATGGTAAATTATTTTCGACGTCTTTGTGAAAACGTTAGGAAAGGTTGGTGATTCTTTTTATAAGTTTATGGGACCTAAACCCTTTCACAAAAAAAAGTGTATGAAACCAGGCGGCTTGGCTATATACGTCTTTTTATAATTTGCTTTTCCATGGTGAAAAAATGTTTTAATGAAAAATATACTCAACATTTTATACTAAAAAGTAAATAATATAATATTATGTTATATTTTATTGGATAATTAGATTCTTTTTTTTTCTTGTTTCATGGAGAAATTATTTCATGCCATATGTCCACTTGACTCCTCCTCTTGGATTTAAAAAAGGGGCTCTGCTATCTTATAAAATGCATTCGTACATTTTTATCTATATTTTAAGGTGACACGGTATTTTAAAAATAAATGTAGTAACTTTTTATTTTATATATTTTTCTACAGTTAACGTGATACTGATTAAAATAATCATCATAAATTGCGAGACCATAATTCGAATCTTTTCATTATGATTTCAATAATAATTTATCATTATAAATAAATATCTTAAATGGTAAAAGTATTTCGATGATTCGTATGTCCGGAAATTAATTTGAGGTTTAGCATGGAATCTCTGATTTAAGAAAAGAAAAAAGAATCTTCTACATATTCTTATATTTAAGTTTAATTTTAACCACTTCTACTATATCCGGAGAGAACATACTCCCCATGTGAAACTACGAAGGAGACAACGAAATATAATAAACATTTACTTTTAAATTTTGTAACTAGATTTTAAGTGGTATAAGTAGGAGTAAATCCTTGAAAAAAACCAGGAGTATATCCTTAAGTTTTAACCACTTCCATTTCAAATGTATCTTATGTTTAACCACTTCCACTTCCAATTCCACTTCAAATGTATCTTATGTGAAATTTCAAGTGTGCAAGTTACATATCCGATGTGATTTTACTATATATGAGAAATCAAATTACTAATGGTTGACAACAAAGACTTAGTATTGAATAATATATATGGAAACCACTGGTTCTTTGGACTGGTAGTTAAGCGCATGAGTTGATTTTGTTGTGCTCTTAGTTCGATTTTTGTTGTGAAGGATGCTTTAGGTATTAGCTAAATCTGGTTCCGAGCTATGGAGGGATTTTGTAAGGGTAGGCGTATTTATTTCTGAGAGGAGCGACTCCAAATCTGCTCGTGCTTCCGAGATGTGAGGCCTGAACATAGGGTCACAGTCCCAGCACCGCTCAATTATTTTCTTCAGTTTTGGATTCGTATCTATCGGAAGCTCGGGCCTTGCTCCCTGATGAACAGAGCCACAAAATTGGTTAATTATTTCACACTCGCACGTATATGTAAGGATAGAGCAAAGAGCCTCACCCCTATAACACGTAGTGCAGTGTGTCTTGGCGTTATGTTGTCCCAATTCTCAAACGGAAGCTTAGCCATTAATATATTCCAGAGGACCATTCCAAAGCTGTAAACATCTGATCTGTCACCATAATCTCCTTTATTCATTGCCTATAGAATTAAATGTGTGTTAGAGCCATAAAATTGTTGGAAAACAATGCATTGAACAAAAGAAAAAACAATTTAGAACTTACTTCTGGTGCTGTAAATTTACACCATCTTCTGATTTTGGGAATATTCATCTCAGGCGCATGAAAAGCATGTATTAGAGCAGTCACTTGGGGGATGGTATTCTTCCCAGCCCAAGCCATGTACTTACTACTAGGAAGATCAACTTTTGCAACCTATAAAACGATGACATATATGAGTATGATACGATAAGGAAAAGAGCATGAAGAGTGTCTTATGACTTACATTGTTTTCATCCATAAGTATATTTGAAGAATTGATTTCTTTGTGGATTATACTTTGTCCAAGGAGGTACTCAATACCTTCCGAAACATTAATACCTAACATGAACCTTTGAGACAAAGTCAATACTTCTTGATTTTTTTGGAGATAGTCAAAGAGGTTGCCACCACTCATATATTCTGCACTCAAACACAATTAAATTAAAAATTAGACATAAGACAAGTAAATGAAAAGCTATATAATATGTTGAGTTAGAAAGTTTCTTTGACCTGTAACTATTTTTAAGGTGCATGTTGTATTTTTGTTAGCACCAAGACACAGTACAACATTTGGGTGTCGAAGTCCACTGAAATATAAGCCAAGTACACTCATATCTAACTGTTATTATAGTAAATCTCGTTGTCACATTCAAAATACTAACTATCTATCATATTTATATCGATATACACTCAAAGTCAAACGATGTTTTACCACAATTTTTTCATTCCCTTCCAAAAATAGGCTGCTACAAAAGAAGGTACATCGGTTTGCAGTTCCTTCATGACAATTTGATGTCCTTGGTATGTCCCATGATAACTGAAAAGACAAAAATGATAAATCAAAATCAATATTTAAATCAAAATGAATCAATCAAAAGACTTACAGATTGGCATGTTCAGGAGAAACTATCTCTCCAGTAGCTAGAAGATCCAAGTCAATGTCCAGCTTTACCTTATACATGGTAGGGTATTAAGCTTCAATAGTTTAACAAGTTAAACCCCAAAAAAATAGAGATATCATTACCTCATTTACATATAGTGCAGTTTTAACCCACTTCAATAATTTTTCTTTATTCTTTCCGTGCCAACCTTCAACAAGAAACACATCCAACGAGTAATTATCACTCGTTGAAAATGTACTCGATTTACAAATTTTCCCTCCATAAGCAGACATGGTTGATGAAAGCTGAGAAACCAAGGAGAAGGACTGTAAGTGAAAAAAGAATGCTAGAAAAGAATGAATTTATGTTACACCATCTACCTTACTATGAAGACTTATCTCATAAAAGCTGGCAAAAGCAAGCTTATGGCAGTTGAATGCTTGCTCATCGACCCATATCTCATGCTCTATCATGTGTGATTCTTTAGCTCGTTGCAGAATTCTCATGTGTACAAGTACATCTTGTGGAAGAAAATCCTCGGATTCATAGCTGAAAGATCATGAGAGAGGAAGATCATGAGCAGACTTATCATTTATGGTTTAGTCTAATTCTACGAGGCATAAAACAACTATACTCTAAACTTAGATAACAATGGTCACTCGGAATCTACACAATTTACATGCAACAAATCGATAAAGATAGTCATTCATAACATAAACTTTGCCTCTGCAGTCCCAACCATCAAATCTGGTAACTTAATACGCTTATCAAGAAGAAGTACTAAAAATATCAATGTTGAGGAAGAACTCTGCGTGAAGCAAAACAACTATATATCTTCTAATCAGATACCATTGGTCACTCAAAATCTACACAATGCACGCTAAAGACTCATTCCTAACCTAAAATGTTTCCTTTTCAGTTCCAACTATCAAATCTTTCCGCGGCCAAACAAAGATTATGGAACTTAATATTCTAATCCTGCAAGATTTTCTCGGAATCCTCAGCAAGGCGAAACAGGTCAGCTATGTTATCCATAATTGAGTTTCTAATTATGTTAAGATTTTATGTATTAAGAGTCATGATTCATATTAAGGTAGTTATTTGTCAAGAGTCAAAGAAAAAAAAAAAGACACAACTCTTCATCTTGTTTTGTTTGTACTGTTTCAAGTCTATATTAAGACGTTGTCATTGTCGTGTAAAAACACAGAGTTTCATATCAATAAAAAGTCAAGTTTGTATGTTCCCTAAAAGTGAAAATTGTTTTTACTCTGTTTTGGGAAACAAAGTTTTCCCCAACAATCTAAGAGCATAAGAAATAAGAAAACGCAAGAAGGAAAAAGAAACGTTGAGAGAAATTACAAGATTGAGACACAATCGAAGATCAACTCTCCGAACTAAACCATCCCGGTGTCCATTTGATCAAGAATTCTAACCTGGAGGGTAATCGATCGTAGTGCGCATTGAGCATTTCCTTTAACAAATTGAACGTCTTGTTCCTAACTCCCTGAGACGAACTCTCGCCTACATCTTCACTAAAAGCCAGTGGATTTGACATATTCCTCTCCTCCACCAGGCGACGGAGCTCTTCTGCAATGCCTAACGAACCCACCGAGTTGCTATTTTGATTTCAAGAAAACTCAAAATTGTTTGACAAGTTATCGGACTTGTTATTTGTCAACTCTAAAAAGACGTCAGAGAGAGCGACATTTATACTACAGTTACTTACAGGGTAAGACCGTCTTTTTATTATTATTTTCTTTATCTTATTCAACCGTCTTTTTATTTAGTAAAAAGTTTATTTTCCTTTAATTATTTTATTATTTGCAAATGCCCACTTGAGTCTCACAACAATTCTCACAGGTTACTGGTCAAACGGTAGCCTTAATTTCTAATTTCTTCTATAAGTCTAATAGAACAAAGTTCTAATATAAAGGATAAACAAAGTACATGAGAAGATTTTTAAATTTTATTTGAAAGATTTCCTAAAACATACACTACCAATTTAAGATTCACTAGAAATATACGCAAACTTCTTTTCTCCCCCAAAAAATACTTAAACAAAATGATTATTCTTTTTTTAATACATGAACTAACAAATCTAAGGTATTTTGGGATTTTCTTTGTTTAAAATTTGAGATTAGAACCCATAACATTTTAGACAAATCAAGATACACTTTATCTGGTTTCCCGTATTTAGTTCTTTTTTTAAAAATGGTGTGATTATGTTGGAATTGTGTGGAGATCGATATATCTAACATTGCGAGGAAAAACAAAAACTTGGCTTGGTTCACTTGGTCTGCACACGAGCAAGAAAAAGCCTACATTTTGTTGATTCAATATTCAGAAGTACCACTTTTTTAATCTCCTTTAATTGAAACCCCTCTTAATAGTGAAACCCAACATTATAGAAGATGGTTTAGTTTCTGATATAACCCTTGGTTAGTTTCGCTAATTCTCTCCTGTATGTCCGAGTAAACAACATAATACTTTTTAAGGGCCTTGTATGATTCTTTAGTTTTCACAACTGACCCGGAATATGTAGTCCAACTCGTAAACTCATTAGAAATTTACTAGTAGAATATTTACTGGGATTTATTGAGTGTAAGGGATATGTTCCTTATTTTATCTAGGGTTTTCTTGGTTTCTTCTATTCTAAAAAGAGCTTCAGTCAGTCTTTCTCCACAAGTATATATATATATATATATATATATATATCCAAAAAAAAATTACGACGCGGCAAGTCGAGGAGCTTGCAAATACAAACAAGCCAAGGCATCGGTTTGGACATTTTTAGGAAAGTAAGAATTTGTCTTCTCCTACGGCTCTTATCAGTAATGGCGATATGTAAGTTAACCACGACACGTGTGAACTTATTGTTTCCAATTCAGGCACCACCACAGATCAACTGACACATCATCTCTTCTATCAACTTTGATAAGGCCAAAGCATAGATCTCTTCTATCACCTATATATATATCAGGATAAAAAAAACTGAAAAAGCAGAGCAGAAATGCAAAATGGGTTGGAATCAATCTCTCTCGAGTCAACACAGTGGGTTGAGCAGTATGAGTCGGGCGTGTATCTGACCCTTATAAACCTTCATGACGGAACTAGAACACATCTTCTCATGTTGCAATGCATTTTGGCCTTAAAAGTTTTTTATTTTATTTTGAGTTGTATTCGTCTTATGTATAATGTCTTGATTTAGTAGTCTGAAGTAAGAGGTATCTAAGGTGTACAAGAAAATACAACGAGCGACTGTCGTAAAAACTCAGCCGGTTCGGGACAAGTTGTTAACCGAATGGTAACGAAGCCAACTCACACATATTCATTTCTCATTTGCCCCGCATGTTTTACCTCGTCGGTATTTCACCCTGTCACTGTTTTGTCCTCAGGTTCTTGATTTTCTCTTATATAGAATTTTTCTTCTTTTTTTTTTTGCGACAAAAGTCAATTACACATGTGAAAGTAATTTAATTTAGTCTAATGAATGATTAATCAATCTATACTTGGAATTCAAATCCCACCATATGTATAAGTATATTATATACCCACAAAATCCAATTTACCAACAAACCCAAAATTCACAAGGTTATTATATAACAACAAACAGTAAATTAATTAATGCCCCCAATTTTTTTAGTCGATGAGCACATAGCAGCTAAGGAGGGACAAGAGTCATTAAAGATAATAAAACATATGGGACGCCCACCAAACATGAATAATACACATTTCATCAAATTGCCAAATTGTTTCTAATAAATGACGTCATCATCACGAAAGGCACAAGCAGAAACCCTCTAACTCTATCCGAGTGTTTCTGAAAAATGATGAAAAACGTAAAACATATCCTTTCTCTCTCCCCAAGACTCGTAAAGTAGTTCAAAACTGAATCAAGAATCAAAGAAATTGTTGAAAAGGTCCATAGAAGAAGGAGACGGGATCGTCGACGGACTAGTTTGAAGGAAAGAGTTAAAGTCATTGAAGAACGACGAAAACCCTTGTGGATCAGTCGGTCCTACCGTAGAAAAGAAGTCCAGTGATATCGACGGCAGAGAAGTGGGTCCCGGCGATAAAATCCCAGCATGGTAAAAGCTTGGCCGTTCCATCGCTCGATTTTGATGATGATGATGATAATATTGATCTATAGTCTTTGAGCCTCCAACAAACCCTTGTTCGTTCGAGGTATTAGCCTTCTCCGTAGCAGCGAACCGTGCAGCCGGAGATATCAAACCACGAGATGTATCAAACGCTGATGACGTGTCTTTTGGTGCTGACGTGGATGTAGAAGAGGAAGATGAGGTTGTGGAGGTAGAGATTTTTCCTGTGAGACGTTGAACCAATGTCATGAAGTTATTAGGGTGTGTATGGATAACCTTGGGAGATATGGTGTATATGATCACTGGACCATGTGGCGGCTCCGACTGTTCTTGCTGATGAATCTGTGTTGGTGGCGGTTGCGGTTGTTGCGGCAGATGGGGAGCCAGTGGTGGCTTCTTGATGATCTTGTGAGAATCTTTACGGACTTTCAATGGATCAGGTCTCGGGCCCAAGATTCCTCTTGATCTTGGCGATCTATTATAATCCATAGAGTCCACTTTATGAGAATAATAATATATATAAGTATGTGTTTGTATATGTGTATATATGTGAGTGTGATGATGATTTTAGTGAAGAACAATGAATATGTGATGATTAGGGAAAAGGGGAAGGTACATGAATGCCTGTATATATATGATTTGTGTATGTATAAAAGAGGGAGATATGAAGAAAAAAAACAGAAAAGTCAAATGGAGAAAGCAGAGTAACCTACTTAAAAAGTGGTAAAATTTGGCTACTTGATTGTTAGTATTGATTTTTATATTTATTTTAATCGATGTTTCTTCGTGCCTATTTCTTACCAAGATATGATTTGGTTTACCCAGATAAAAGAATTTTCCAGTCGTTAGAAAAGACTCGCTTTTAATTACAACTCACAACTTTAGTGATTTTTGTTTTCTTACCTTTTTCTCACGTTTAAGGTTAATTAAATTGATGAGATATATATATATATATATATATATATACCAGAACGACCACCTAGCGGGTATAATGGTATATATGTATATATTTTCTTAGTATACCAAAATTTAGAGGTTAAGTTACTCTTTATAAAATAAATAAACAAACATAATAAATTACTTCATATGAAAATGGATTTCTTATGTTTTTTGTTTCTTTTTCTTCTTTTTTTGTATCTTAGTGAACTTAAAGGGTTGAATATGTCCAGTCTTGAGCAAGTCAAAAGCGTAGAAGAGGTCAAAAGTGCCACGTCGGAAAATTTGTTGCTGACTTGGAATCATTTTGTACAGCTCCTTACACGGTTCTACGTCCTCATCAAGACATGACCCTGTTTCCGTGGACCACAATCAAGACAATCTTTTTCCCTTTGTCAAACAATAATACCTATTCAATGAAGAAAAATTAAATGTGGTCAGAAGTTTAATAAAATTAAAATATAAAATGCATGTCGAGATACAGAAATATGTAACATGTCTGACATATACACTTTATTGGTTAGGTGTGTCCCATTTTGTAAATGATTTCCCCTGTTCAAGTACTTCTAATATAGATGTTAAAAAAAAATACTTCTAATATAGAGCACGGTTATCTATATACATATTTGACGTGAAAATGTCAAAAATAGAAATGATTCATTTATTTATGCTATGTTCATTATTTGATCCTTTTGTAATATATATGATCTTTTTGGTATTATTTCTGGGTATATATATATATATATATATATATATTGGGTCAAACTTGGGTAGTATATATATGTTATATTTTCTAATAATTATATAGCTAAATCGCTAACATGAAACTCATAAAACATCACTAAAAAATAAAAGGGTGCTTTCTCGCATTTCGTCCGCAAGCCTTGAAGCTTTTCGATAAGAGACAAAAAAAACAAGATGTGTATTTATTTTGTTGACTCATAATCGCATGTATGACTCTTATAACCAAAAACGAGATAAATATTTTTGATTTTATCTGAGGTCGAGACTAATATTTTACTTTAGAAGATTGATTGTCCTATAACACATGAAATATAAGTTTGTTATTCAGGTCTTGTAAAATTACTTAGATTCGAAAATTTGTGAAGATACAAATCTAGATGACAAGTGCTTATAATCCACGTCTTGATATCCAGAAATATTGAAAATTTAAACAATAGTATAAACTAAGATTTGTTTGTTTACTAATATGAAAATTAATCTGATACAGGATTTTCCTCCGTTCATCTAAAACAATTTGGTGTCGGCTCACGTTGAATTTCCAAAGTAAATTAGAAAAGGGGGTTATAACTGATGTATTTTTGGTTCGATTTCAGTTACTTTTTTTACTTCAAATTGCATCAACTACATATACAACTTGTAATTTGCCAAAATGGTAATCTGGTAGTACATATATAATTTTAAACCATGATAATCTGGAAAAAGTGCTTAATTGCAGTTTTGCTAGACATGGATACAGACAAGAGGGGAGAAAAAGTCTTTTGTGTTTGGTTTTTAGTCTATTTTTGGTCAAACTCTCCAAATGACATGGTCTATCTATTTACTTATTGCTGGAAAATGAATGGTCTTGGAAAGTCTCCATAGATTCTTCCAATTTTTTTTATTTTTTTTATAAACTAGTTTATTTCTTCCAAGTTTTAATATAGTTTATATGATTTTTTGTTAGAATGATCTTTCTACAATGAAATTTTTTTAGAAAATATAGCATGAAACTTTAATTATTGTTAATACTTATAACATGTATCATACATATTTGACAACCTTGAACTGAAAGGTTAGGTGACTTATGCTCATTTATCATTTACATCTAAATAATCAATTTAAATATTTTATCTAAATAATTCACATGAATGTTGTTCGTTTTTCATTTTGGATTGTTCATATTGATAATCCATTTGAATGAACATTTATTTGTTTAGTTAATTTTTGTAAAATTTCATCTCTATGTAGATATTTTTAGTAAGAAAATAACTAAAATGTTCATGATTTAATCTAATTATATGCTTTAAATAATATTTAGAACTGTTAAATCAAATAATATATTTAAAACCAGAATAACCGTCAATTCGAGTTTTAACAAAAAATTATAAAATAATAATTTTTCGTAAAAGACGTATAATCGCATAATTACGTTTTACACTAAACAACAAAATCTCGGAATTGCATTTTTTCGCCAAAACCGTGAAATCGCAATTTTGAAGAAAATCACAAAATGATATTTTTGGCCACAACTGTAAAAATCACAAATTTATACCAAAACAATCGCAAATTGGGGTTTTTCTACCAAAATCGCAAACTCTTGGAATTAGAATTTTGCCAAAATCGTAGATTGAGCTTTTGCGAAAAAAATTGTAAAATAAAGTTTTCCACTACAAATGCAAAATCGCATAATTGCATATTTGCGAAATTTCGTAAAATTTTGGAATTGCGTTTTTTCGTCAAAACCGTGAAATCATAATTTTGACAGAATCGCAAAAATAGTGTTTCCAGTCTAAACCACAAAATCTCATAATTACATTTGTTATAATTTTGGCACTAAACATATATCAATTTTCAATTTCATCCAAATTAAATCTTAATGAACGAAAAAACATGCTCAAACTCAATAAACTACATATCTTTCATATAATATGGAATAGAAATCTTACTTTGGAGAACATAAATTAAAAAAAAATGATGGAATGACAAGACATTGTTTTTAATCCTATTGGAAATTGCTGGTGGGAAAGTGATAAAAGATATCAAAGGTTTTTCCGAATTGGGGCAGTTACCGAATGAGTGGAACTTTACTTTGATTTTTCATTCTCCCAAAAAAAGGTTAATCCTACGAAAATTACTGACTTGTGACCAATAAATTTATGCTCTGTGGCATACAAAATTGTTGATATACAAAAAACTGATCAATTTCCAGCCATAACAACTAGATTATGTAATTTTTTTAACAAAATGCAAATCTAAAATTTTTCACCAAAATAAAAAATTTGTAATTGTTTCATTAAAAACATATTCGTTTCCCGCAAAATAAAACATGATTCCATAATTTTCTTAACAAAATACAAATTCGTAATTTTTTGCCAAAATAAAAATATTGCTAGCAACAAAACACAATGTATCATATATATATTATGTGGTATTTGTCTTACTTTACAACACTCAAGCCATGGTATTTTCTTAGTAATTTTCCATACATAAATAAGAAAAACACAATGTATCATATATAAAATGTGGTATTTTTCTTACTTTACAACACTCAAGCCATAGATATTTATACAAACCAACAAAATCAGAAAATAGAATTTATATTTTTTCTTAAAATTTCTACCATAATTGTCGATATGATCCAAATAGTTACATAGTACTATTATCCCGGATCCGTATTTTCTGTTTTGTTTCTTTAACTTTTAACACGTGATAGTTGTTTTACTTTCCATGTGGAATTAAAAATTTCCTTCACTCTAAAGTTTGAGCATGAGTGTTGTCTTAGTTCTTTAACAGAAAATGCCAGTCTTTAATTTGACATAAAAACAACTGTTCCAATCGATTTTGTGGAAAAAAAAAAAAAGCGATTACAAATCGAAGTGGTTAATAGCATGTTTTCTTCCATGATTGGAACGTAGCTATGTTTGGAAGAATTCTAGATGTGTGAATATAACCAAAACCAAAGACGCAATTAGTAACAGAAATGTAAATTCATTTACGAGAAATGGCATCATATATGAAGAAAATCGATATTTTTATAGACGTAATAATCCTTGTTATGCTTATAAATGTTGTAGGATTTTTCTAATATTTTTTTGACGGACAATGTTTTAAGATTTATTTGGGTCTTTGGAGATTTATGTATATTAAACTAACCCATTACATTACATGGACCAAGATGTGGATCTGGGCTTAAAGCGTCCAGGATCTGAACGATCTCCTCCAATTCTCTTCCTCACTCACGTCGACACAACATCTTTCCGAAGTTTCTTAAATTACTGTTCAAATCGTTAACTGTCCTTAAAAAACGTTTTATCTTTGTGGACGATTAATACCAAAACTCTCGGTCAACGTTATTGGGCTGTTGCTGAGTCTAAAGGATGGTTTGGTGAGTCTTATTGCTATGTTAGTTTCTGCTCTTTATTAACTTGATGGTGAAATGTGGTTTGATTATTCGGATTATGATAATGGACAGGTAAGGATGAGGTGAGGTCGAGGGCATTGACGGAAGAGCATGCCAGAGACAGCTTTGAGAATCTGCTATTCAATGTTTGTCGATTCAGAGAGCTCAATGGCTCTTACCCACAAAACATAACAGTAAAGCCTTTTTGCTTTTATCTTTCTTGCTCTTTAGTAACCGGAAGGTTTTTCATTGTTGTGGTATTAATGTATCCTTCATGCTTGAATCAGGTAGTGAGTTATGATTTTAAAGAGGAGAGATTTACGCATCTGCATCGTTCAGCACTGGGGTTTCTGGAATCGAGATTCTTCTTCTTAGGAACCCCAGCTTCTCTATCATCCAAAGAAGGCGCTCTAAAAGGCGAGGCTATGGTTAGAGCTCACTTTCAAGAAGATCCTTACGGGTGTGTTGGTTCGCTTTGGCGTAAAAAGCTGAAGCATGATCCTTTCCACAGGACTATACCTTACCCTAATGGATGCCCTGAAATACGAGGATTGTTTAAGTACTGTGGTTCAGCTCCTTTTCCTAGCTCTCTCCCATGGGATTGATCTGTGTAAGACCTATACTAGACTTGCTTAGAGGAACCAATACAAATATCAGTTTTTGTTACTTTCATCAATGTTTAGATTAAACAGAAGGAAAAGATAAACTTCAGAATCTTTTTATTCTGCAGACTTAGATGAGAATACAAGTTGTATTACATGCAATTTACCTGAAATAAATTATGAGATTTCTATCCAATAAAAGATTTCTAAATATTCACTTTCTTTATTTGATAAAAAAGAAACACGGTATTTATAATCCATATTCAATCAAAGCCGCCTCAAAACAAGAACACAAATGAAGAAAAAAGAATGATAAAGAGGAGTTGTTACTAAAGCAACAACTGGCAGTTCTGTCTCAAAACGGTTTGTTGTTCTGATTGTTGGGTTTGGAGAAAGAAGACGATGATGTCCTAGTTTTTGCAAACTCAACCAAGTCTTTGAAAAGGATATCCTCTGGTTTGTCATCTTTCTTTGGTGGTGTAACAGCAGCAGCAGAGGTGGTTGGATTCAGAGAGAGATTCCGGGATTGTCCCACGAGATCCTCATAAGAGGAATCAGAGCCACTGCTTGAGCGTTGACGAACACTAGGCTGGAAGTAATCTTGCCTCTTGTTGGTTCTAGCAGACATTGATGATGGATACTTCCTGGTTCCTTCAGTCTCCCACGGAGCAGGAGGCAATTGCTCAGTTTGGTCATAAACTGGTTTAGCGAACAAAGCTTGCTCAGGGGATTTACTCCGGGAAACTGGATCATCGAAAATAGGAGCAGAAGAGTCTTGATTTGATGAATGGGAAGTACTTGGAGGCTTTACACTCTCTGTGGTCCCTTGAGGTTTGTAGACATCACCACTGAGGAAGTCCATAGCACCAGAATCAACATGTACTGGCCTCATTGTAGGTGGTGGAGGAAGAAGAATAGGGTTGAAATTCCCTTGCCCAGTCCCTCGTGCGCTCTCTCTTTTCGACCTGCAGAGATAAGTTCGATGGGTTAGCAATCCAAGTCTTGGAGTTCAACTGAAATGAGCAAGAAATGTACATTACCTGTGAGCTAGCTGAGCAAAATCATCATCTGACTCATCATCGTCCTCATGGTTGATGCTAACAAGCGGTATTGGAGTGGGAGCTGTTGCAGGAACAGAGTTTCCCTTTGCCTTGTCATCATGGTGCTGAAGAACGCGCTGCAAGTTGTCGTTCAGTGCCAACCCTTGACACATAAGTTCCTCATCTCTGGAAAAAAAAGAACGATTCTCTCTCACCATTAAAAAATATCTATCAAATGGAGGAAACAACAGGAAGATGAAGGAGAAAACAAACAAATCCTTACGAAGTAATGTTCACCAGAGTCATTACACGTCTTTGATAAGTACGACATTGCTCAACCAAGTCAACTATAAGTTCTTCTTTTAAACCCTGTCACAGCATTTAGAACAGTCAGTGTTTCAAATCAGATCAAACAACAGAGCCATTATCTAATCATAATGTTCTACCTCTGGATGGCTTGGATCAAGAGCCCCAAGCATGTCAGTCAAAACATCAACTGATCCCTGAGCGCTTTGAATATCTTCCACGCTGAAAAAGTGAAGATACTAAAGTCTAGCAAACAAAATGACTGGACAGAAACAAAACGTTGAATGGGAAATTCAACAAGAAGAGTGTACCTGAGTGCAGAAGCATCATCACTTTGCAGAGAGGCCTGGATAGCAGCATCTTCATCTGATGGAGCAGCGTGAGCAATAATAGGCTGAGTCTGAGGTGGAGTAAAGAACGGTACACTGCTCTCGGTTCGAGGGGGGAATTCAATTCCAGCAGACTAAAGTTTTCAAAAGGCAAAATCGGATATCAAAAACTTTGATACATAATAATAAAAATTGTATGTACAGAAAAGGCGCATGTACTATACCCTGAGTTCGTTATAAGCATTGTAGTACTGAGGGTATCTTCCACTGCTTCCACCAAAAGCTTCTTGCCATGTATCTAATAAACTAAGTATCTTTTCCCTCACATGCAGATCTGGCTGCATAAGTTAGTAGGTAAATTTCCAGGTCAAGCGGATTTGATAATAGATTTGAAATACAAACAGGCAGGTGAGAGATGGTAAGGAAAAAGAAAAACCTTTTTCTTCACTATTTTGACCATATCAGGCAAGATATCACGTTCAACAATGAGCTGGTACACGCTCTCGCCACAATTCTTACTCAGAGTTTCCAAGGCCTGAACCAATCTCCCGAGCATTCACGAGTGAGAAGATCAATACAATAAACAGAAACAAACCAAAGCTTTGTATCTAATAATGAGTAAAGATAAGCACTCACATAAAGAGCAAGAATCTGCACTTTAGAATTTTTACTTCCTAACCGTTTCTTGAGCACCTTCACTGCTTCTTTTGCTTGACTACAACAACAAAAAAAGGTCACAACTTTAAGCATCCTAGCCTTAAACTCAACCAAATATCGGTAATTCAAATGCCATGCAGAAGAACTCTATCATTGTTCAAACGACTTATACCTAGGATCCATGTTGATAATGTCACACAGTTCAATGTTGATAGCCCAATCAGGACCAATCAACATGTCATTTGTAGCCCTCTCAGCACAAGCAGCCGCGTTATTTGCCATTTTGAGATCACTTTTCCAATCAAATCCTAAAGCTCCAAGATTCCTACAAGTATAAACACAGTTTGAAACACCATAATATAACCTCTTAATTCCAGATTAGAACAAGCAAGTTTCAAAAGAAACAAAAGATCAAAAGATCAAAAATTGTGTCAACATCACTAGAATCAGATAACAACAAAGGCTATCACAATTCACAAACCAGCTTGTAAATTAGACCAGATCACGAACCCAGAAGAAACAATCAATTGTAAAAGAAAACCAATCCCAATGAAATCAAAGTGACACCCTTAAAAGAAATTGCGAATTAACCTTCTTTACGGCAAACCTATGACAGATTAAGCTAAGAACTTTACCTCTCAAAAAACTCTAAACTTGAGAACAGATGATAGACCGAGCGAAAACTCAAGATCGAGAAGATAAAAGAATTTAAAGGGTTCTCGGAAAAGTCTAAACTTGCATTCAAATACGATCGGAGTTTGTGTGATCGTATCAGGTCATCATCATTAGCTTTAGCCGTTCATAAATCAACTGCGACTTGTGTGTTTTGGGCTTTGTCTCACTATGCTAAATAACAGTCGGTGACGAAAAATAAAGAATCAATTATTATTTTTCATCATTCGTAAGATATAATAAAGTTTAGGTCTCAAAAGTAATGATCATTCGCAAATAGCAACTGTATACCAAGAATTTCCTAATTTCTAAAACCCAAATTGCTTTCCAATTTTCGTTGTTGACTTTTCTTATCGAGAATCGCGAATCCAAACCGCTGTAATGATAAACGCGTTTTCCGATTCCAACGCAGGAAATGAAGACGCGCGTTTGGACAAGAAAACAACAACTCCAAACAAATAATTCTACCATAAGTCCACAGTGGGACCCAATTTCCACATCAGCTTTCTCTTTAAAACAAAAAGGACGACTCTTCTAAGACAAACAGATTATGTAGATTTATTAGTTTTAGGCTTTTAATAAAGGAAAAAAAATCAAGTAGATCCTAAAACAGCTACTATGCATTCGCACTGTACACTAGGATTCAAAATCCCAGAATTGAGAGACTAATCAGTGCATATTAGTCTCGATTTACATAACATAATTTAAAACCGTATCCAAAAGGACACCTAGGCTTACAAAAGCAAAAACACTAGGAGCATTTATCAGAAGAAAAAAAAGTGATAATCTTCGTGGTAAACTCATCGGTTTTCGTCTCTCTTGTTCTCGGAACCATTCCTTGGAAGATTTATAGACTCACTCGACGAGTGTAGCATTACCAAGCTCCGCTTCTTAAGCCACGAAAGGGTCACCTGACAATGAGGGAAACTTTGTTTCAGTCTCGTAGTGTACCTTCCAGAAGAAAGAAAAGCAGCTTCTTTTCCATCCCTGCATTATTATACATGAGACCATTCTAATGAAATTTGTCTTATGCGACAAGGAATCATTCAGATAGGTAGTCCTGAATCGAGTATCAACATTTAATAGGGAAGATAAGGAGTTCAATCACCAGTTCACAATCTTTGTCAAAACTTGACAACCACATTTCATACAACCAACAACATCGTTAAAAGATTCACGTGATGAAGAGACAAAGATAAAAAAAAAGAAGCATCATAAACAGTTCGATTAAACACAATTAAAGATTGGAAACAATCAAAACTCGTTTTTTTTTCTTTTATGCGAGAGTTGATGTATCAACTCTCGAAGAAGATAAGTAATTAACAAGATTTAAGATAGTCAAATTTTAGAAAAAGCAAATTCAATGAATCGATGTAAAGAAAAACTAGAACAACTGGGAATTTCATCAAATCTGATTTAGCAAAGCAAATCCAAACTAGTATTGCGTAAGTTGCATATCAAAGATGAAACCTTTAATTTCTCAGTTTCAAACATACCTTAGGCTGCTTCGGCTCCATTACTGCTGTTACTAGTGCTCCTCTTTGTAGTCACACTTCCTCTGGATTCAGACATTTGTTACTAGTGCTCCTCTTTGTGGTCACACTTCCTCTGGATTCAGACATTCTATTCCACCAATCTCTATCCTCTCCTTTCAGACTCGTCGGAGATCGAAGGTCTCGGTGAATCCTCCCCCTTCTTCTTCTTCTTCTTCTTGCTATATAGCATGTGCTTTAGAATCCGGCGAAAGGCTCCAATAATCTTCCGGCCGGTGACGAGGACTCTTCGGAAGACTGGTTCTTCACAAGGCAGGCAAGCAATCGCCGGAATCTGAGTGATCATTGGGAATACTTGGAAAACACAAATGGGTATTGAAGGATTTAGCTGAAGGATCCAACATTATGATGAAAAATTACAATTAGTTGACAAAAAAATAATTCTATTTACAATTCGTGCTGTTTCTGTCTTTTTATCTTTTTAGGAGCATTGGCCTTTGTAATATTTAGTCTTTTAATGTCTGTTAAAAGCATAATCGATTAAGCGTGTTTAGTACTAGAATACAAACATAAAATGTGTGTTTCATTACTTTATATTCCTTTGCAAATTTCAAGCCGTATATATTGTAACATGCAATGTTACTATTCTTATATGTCAACCAGTCACATCTTTGGTCACAGTTACGATTACAGTCTCCTATAACAGTTAAACGAACACTGATATATCGTAACCACATATACAACACAGTACCAAACGCAAAAATATTAGACGCACCGTCAAATTTTCTCGCGGTTAAAAATTTATAATGTAATAATCTACGTTTATTACAATATTTGACCGCATGAAACTACAGCTGATAAATAAACATCGTTTTACCGCATGAAACTAGTATACTAATCATTCGTTGTGCTCCTCGTTTAGGCTGTAATAGTTTTATTATCTCTTGAATTAGTTAACAGAAATAGAGAAGTGAATTTGGGAGTTTTGCAAGATGTTGTTCCTAAATAAACGATAAATTTTGGAAATTGAGTTCGAAATTAGCATGCAATTGAGCTGAGAGGCGCCATAAATTTTTAAAACGGCCCAATATTGAAAGAAAAGGCCCAAAAAAATGGGTTAGATCCACCCCGAGGGTGGAGCCTTATCTGGATGTGTTCACAAGACCCGAAGGTCAATCCCGTCTCTGTCAGAGGAGATGCCAACCACACTTTTTCTTTGTGGTAATTTTGGACATGTACGGATCTAAAAAGGATAAATCATATCATATTTAAATGAAAAATCAAATCTAGCATTACAACATTTTTTTAGATTTTAATAAAACTTTTTATAATTATTAACTGTCATAAATCACCATTTTAAAAATATGTGTCTAAATATCAATCCTTTAATTAACCATAAATATGAAAAAATCAACTTTGACAACTTATTACAATTTGGTACATATATCCCAAAGACCAATAAATGCTATTATGGTAAGATCTTGTTTTGGATGAATTCTTATGGTAAGATCTGCATGTGTCAAATATTTTCATTTTATATATAGTATGCTTTTGAATGGCTGAGAAGTATAATAAATATAGATGGGCCTTAATCAGTCATAAATAATATACACCTATAGAACACACACAAAAAAAGAGTAAACAAAATGAGGATGAAGATCATGAGTATGGTGTGGATGACGATGCTGCGAATGGCGTTAATTACAATGGAAGGGGAAGCAAAGCCCGACAAAGAGTGCCATAAGCATTGGCTAGGCACTTCCACCGTTACAGAGTGTCTTAAATGTCTTGGACAATGTGGAAAGACTCCACCGGTTGCTGTCGGAAACATGGATTCCGGCGAACAGAAAATGACAACAAATCATATAGTATGATTTTGTCTTACAATATATATGGATGGAGACTAATCTAAGACTCTAAGGCTTTCTAATGTATATTCAATATTTCCATGTAACCATTTTATTAAGATCGAATCCTAAATTGCAAACACTCTCGTGTAGTTAAATTGGTACAAAAATAATTCAAATAACCTGATATATATCAAATGTCGATAGGTTGAACACTTTGATGTTTTTGGGTGGGTTGTCTGAAATTCTTGATTTTCTAAGTTATGCAATTTGAGAAATTATTACCGACGTGGAACATAATTATTTTATTTTGTTGACAATATTTGTGGTTAGGTTTGAATTGTATTGAAAGAAAATTATTTTTTTTAAATCAAAGTTTCAAATAATATATTTTAGAATTTATTCAATTTGCATGGGTGTATGCCGTATGGCCTTACTCTTTGAAGCGTGCAATCTCTTTGATGAGGTCAAAGTCTATGATCAAGTAATTTCAAATACGAGAAAAGTACTCCAAAACATGGAAAAGAAAAACAAGTTTTTTGCAATGAAGAATAACATCGATCTCAACTCATGAATTGTTGAGCATGTGTGATTGAAGAAGTGTTTTGACACAATGGTACAATTAGATGCAATGCCGTGGAACTGGACGCTGACAGGGTTATGGTACAAATGAGCAAGGAGTTGAAGCAATTGGTTGTTCAATAAAATGAACGAATTTGTATGATATGTTCCTAAAAATGAGGAATTACTCAGAGGACAGCATATCGCACAAACTAGTTAACAGATGCATTTACAAAATCAACAACAATCTGAAGTCAGGTAACTCTGTTCCCACTTTTTTACATACAAGGCACACAAATTTAACCCCCTAGGTTCATCGGAAATATATGTAAGTCAGGTCCAAGGGAAGCTTTATTGGTGGTTAGATGTTACCAACCAATAAATCTTGAAATATGAATTATTTCACATTCTAAGTATATATAAAATCATTTCTGGTAATTGTTGTGTACCCCTCAACCAATCTAAAAATGGAAAAGTTTCACGTGGTATCAACAGAAATATTATTATTTTTTCTTCTTTAAATAAAAAGTTTTAGTTTACGGACGTCATGAAAAAAAAATCAAAGAAAGATATAAATGACACGCAAGTAGGTGACTTTGCAATTTGCTATCGTTGGATAAAGAACAAAATCAATAAAAACACAACAAAGTTTGGTTTGGTGGTTGGAAAATCTTTAAATGATTTGCTCTCTAGGTAACTAGGTATTGCAACTTTTCTCAATACTAATTTCATTTTAATTTCTATTTTCTTAAATGCTAATTGTCCACTATAATTAGTGTAACAACTAGAAATCCCAAAAAGCGAGGAAAATAATATTTATAGACATTTTAGTAATTAAGAAAAAAACGTTGGAGATATATACGGATGACATGTCAAGTCCGACAAGGAGATGCATGCACTTGTCGTCCTTCTAATCCTTTGTCCCTCAAACATCGTCAAAGACAGAACTTCTTCCTTCTTCTTCTTCTACTCTCCACCATTTTCTTCTCTTCTTCTTCTTTTGTCCCTTTTTGGTAGACATGGCGATCTGGTTAGCTAGATCCAGAAACCTTGTTTCTAGCTTGAGTCAGAATCTGGGTTTGTCGACGATTCTCATAAAACGCGATTACTTTCCTCGTCCCGTTGTCTATACAACTTCTCGGTTATCTTCCTCGGCGTTTTTGGGTCCCTTCACAAGCCTCCGTCGCGAGTCGACGGCGGTGGAGAAACAGCCTGATTTAGTTCAACAGATTGATGTAGAAGATTCCCAGGTGTTTTATTTGGGTTTTTAATAATCATTGTGTTCACGTGTTTATTTTTAATTAGGATTAGTGCATGTGTGGATAGCGATAATTTCAATTGTTTAAATAGATATGATTAGTTCTTGCCTTTTCTAAAAATTAATAGCAGATGTTTGGGTCTAAATGCGTTCAATCCGGTTTAATTTGATTCCGTGTTCGTCATTTCCGAGTTTTGGATTTCTTGGTTTATAAGATATGAGAATGAAATTAAAACCAAATCTAGGTGATTTTTATTTTTCGTTAATACTAGGTGAAAACTAGTTTCATTTTGTTTAATCTAGAAGATTTGTATGTTCAAAAAGATCTCAAGTTTTTTAAAAGTAAATAATTTTTCCATTTTGATTTGGGGGTCGGTTTAGATCCGGTATGGGATCGAACCACAGTTCACACCCACACAAGTAATAGAAAGCGGGGACCACGAGTCACAATAGTTGAATTACTAATTCAAGTGATATGCGGGTCCCACTTTGGGTTTAGTTGGTTGAGTCCGTGTACGTCTGATTTCATAAGTCACAGCCGTCTTAATCTAATAATCTTCCAAAAACAGTGCGGACACTAATTTTCTCTATGATCCCTATTCTTATTGGAACTTTTTACATATGCCCCAATAGTTTTTCTTCTTTACACATTACAAATTTTCCAGGAATTGGATTTCCCAGGAGGTAAAGTTGCTTACACATCAGAGATGAAATTCATCCCGGAATCTACTTCTCGGAGAATTCCTTGTTACCGGGTTCTTGACGAAGACGGAGGAATCATCCCCGATAGCGATTTTATTCCGGTACAGCAATTTTGGGAATGTAATTAGAGTTGGTATGGCTTTGGTTTAGTTATTAACCGATAAAATTTTCTGACTGAAACCGATAAGGTGAACGAGAAACTCGCCGTTAGAATGTACGAACAAATGGCGACGCTTCAGGTAATGGACCACATCTTCTACGAAGCTCAACGTCAAGGAAGAATCTCGTTTTATCTTACTTCTGTCGGAGAAGAAGCCATTAACATCGCTTCTGCAGCTGCTCTAAGTCCGGATGACGTCGTATTACCTCAAGTAAGCCGTTGCGTTTCCTCTGTAACGCTTGGTTCGGTTTGTTTTAACCGGGAATTCAATTTTTGGTACAGTATCGAGAGCCTGGAGTTCTTCTATGGCGTGGCTTTACATTGGAGGAGTTTGCGAATCAGTGCTTTGGGAACAAAGCTGATTACGGCAAAGGCAGACAAATGCCGATTCATTATGGTTCAAATCGTCACAATTACTTCACCATCTCTTCTCCAATAGCGTAAGAATCTCTGAAAAATCAATCATTTGATTGTTCTTTTCTTTTGGTGTATTTGCTGAATCTGTTTTGTAATTTTGATTCTTCAGCACGCAGCTTCCTCAAGCTGCTGGAGTTGGTTATTCACTGAAAATGGAGAAGAAGAACGCTTGCGCTGTAACGTTCATCGGAGATGGTGGCACAAGCGAGGTTGATAATCTTTAATTCTCATTTCTTTCATAAGGATCACCATTTCAAGAATTGAAATTCATATAGTTTTGGGGTTTGGTCTTTTGGGGACTAGGGAGATTTTCACGCCGGATTGAATTTTGCGGCGGTAATGGAAGCTCCGGTAGTGTTTATCTGTCGGAACAACGGTTGGGCCATCAGTACTCATATCTCAGAACAGTTTAGGAGTATGAAACTAACTTAACTTCCTCTGTCTATCATTACAAAAGAGACCAAAACATTTCTTCTGTTTTAATGTGTACTTAATGTGGTTTGTTTATAGGTGATGGAATTGTTGTGAAAGGTCAAGCTTACGGAATCCGAAGCATTCGTGTGGATGGTAACGATGCACTTGCGGTTTACAGTGCGGTACGTTCAGCTCGAGAAATGGCTGTAACAGAACAAAGACCTGTTCTCATCGAGGTAAAAAACCATATTAGAGATTTGTCTCAAAGTTTATAACTCTGACTTTGGTGAAATGATATTTTGCTGGTTTTTGCAGGCGATGACATATAGAGTAGGACATCATTCAACATCAGATGATTCAACGAAGTACAGGGCGGCCGATGAAATCCAGTACTGGAAAATGTCGAGAAACCCTGTGAATAGATTCAGGAAATGGGTCGAGGATAACGGATGGTGGAGTGATGAAGCTGAATCCGAGCTAAGATCTAACACAAGAAAACAGGTAGAGATTCCGAGAACCGCTACATTCTTGATGTTAAGGTTGAATTTATTTTAACCATTTTAGTGAGGTTTTGTGTGTTTGTAGCTTCTGCAAGCGATTCAAGCAGCGGAGAAGTGGGGGAAACAACCATTGACAGAGTTGTTTAACGATGTATATGATGTTAAGCCGAAGAATCTAGAAGAGCAAGAAGTTGGTTTAAAGGAATTAGTAGAGAAACAATCTCAAGATTATCCTCCTGGTTTTCATGTATGAATCTATAGGAGCTGTGAAGTTGAAGATCTCATTCTCATGTTGATGTATTCAGTACATATAAACTGCTCAATGCAGACTATTTATAAAATTATATTGCTAACCTTTCGAATAGTAATCGAGTATGAATGAGGAAATCAGCATTAGGAGCATCATGAAATGGCCTTGAGAATGTTGTTTTCGTTTAATAAAACTCCATGGTTCAACTGACCCGTAACCGGTTCGAACCCGAGATTAGAGTTCATCTGGAATAATAAATATACATTATTATATGTGTCATATATACATATATATAGTTCATTTTTTCATTTTTATAGTTAATTCAGTTGTGACATGTGTTAGTTATAGATTATTATATGTCCATATATATATATATATATATATTTTAATAGAGAAAATAATGATAAGATGATCCTTTTCAAGTAAGTAAATAAATATGATAAGATATTTTTCAAGGATTAGAATTTCTTTTTAATAACAAGAAGATTGGTCTTTATTTATATAAAAACAAGAATTGGTTTGCATTTCTATATATATTGGGACAAAAAGTATTTATATACACAAAAATGCATATATTTAACTATTATTTTCTTTTAGTTAAAAATATTTTTTTTCTAAAAATGCATATATTGGATACAATAGATGTGCTTAAAATTTCTTCCAACTTCATGATAAGTTTTAAAAGTATGACAAAAAAAAATATTTAAAATTTTGTTAATAAACATTACATACTTTCTAGAAAAAGTCATAAAACACTAAATGCGATCGTCTTTGGAAGTTTATCCCATTGCTTAAATTTGTGGGTGCATAATGCTTAAAATGAGTGGATGTCATTCGTTGCGGCTTCGATTTTGACACACACATTTACGCATCTCCTTCTTCTATTTCATTACTCAAAGTATAGTTCCTTCATAATACCATTACCAAACATTTGTTCAATATTTTTTCTTAAGGAATATTCGCATACTTATATGTATTAGAATTTATAAAATATATGTATTAAATTAATTTTAATATATGGTCTCATTGGCTTGGAATCTATCCAAAACATTTTCAATTGCCCATAGAACAAATACATTAAATACTTCACTTAATGTATCTGCCAGTCACTATAACACACGTAACAGCTTACGCGTCACAAAGCCATTACCCACACGTTTCCATTGCCTCTTGCTTCTTCTTTCTCTTCCATTTCCCAAAACTTTCATTTTTCACTTTTTGTTTCTTGTCTTGTTTATATTCTGGAGGATAGCTTCGCGTAATTACTTCAGAAGAAATATTAATTAAATTCGAAGGAAACAAAAAAAAAAACAAGAGGAACGAAGAAACTAATTCAAAGGTATGATCTTAAAGGCTAAAGCTATGATCCCTTTTTTCCCAGAGGATTATAATGCTTTGAAATACAGAAACAGAGGAGCAAATCCTCTGCTACTTGAGAAAAAGGGGATTAATTCTTCTACTTATGGAAAAATACAGAATCCAGAGCTAATTATGAACTTTAGTTTTCAATCTCCTCTTTAATTTTTGTTATTTCTCTATAGAAGAAATTGAAATTTCTCTCCCTGCAAAACTGATTTCTGAGGTCATAGATTTTGTTCTGTTTCCATGAAAACGAAAGTGTGTAGTTTTTCTGCATTTTTTCTTTAGTGATACACAGTGCTTTTACTTTCAAATTTCTCTTTTTCAATCTTTTATCGTCGTTCGAGGCTCCAAATCGGTGAATGGCAGATATTTTAGTCTCTCTCTCTCTCTTACTGTCTTTACATCTTTCTCTCTCATTCCTTTGTCGTGATAGGATCAATACACCGCCACATTAGTCATTACTTAAAGATGGTGGTGGGTAGAGGAGAAGCATCCATGGAACTGAACCAGGGCTTTCAGAAGATGAAGATGGAAGGAATCTTGATCAAAGAGTGGAAAGACATCCCTGTGGAGCTACTGATGAGGATCCTTTCCCTTGTTGATGATCGTAAGGTCATTGTTGCTTCTGGTGTTTGCACTGGCTGGAGAGATGCTATCTCCCTTGGCCTCACTCATCTTCGTCTCTCTTGGTTAATATTCTCATCTCTTTAACCCTTTTCTTATTTAGGGACAATCATATTTTCTCTGTGTTGGTGTTTTGGATTTGAAGTCTTGATTTCATCTTGTGGTCTGCTGTGTGTAAAGATCAGTTTTTTTTTTGTTGCTTTTGTTTTGAGCAACATGTCATCAATTTGTTGCAGATGATTTGGATGGATAGTGGTTCAAAGTGAAAAATTAAGCTCTTTAATTCAGAGGAGTTTATATTTTAGATGGCTCTTGAATCTTTGAACCACTTTGAAGCTTGTTCTTTGTCTACACACTCTGATGTTGTTTCTTCTTTTTTATCAGGTGCAATAACAACATGAGCAGCTTGGTTCTTTCTCTTGCTCCCAAGTTTATAAAGCTGCAGATTTTAATACTGCGGCAGGACAAACCGCAACTAGAGGACAATGCAGTGGAAGCCATAGCAAATCACTGCCATGAGCTAGAAGAGCTTGATCTCAGCAAAAGTTTGAAACTTACTGATCGTTCGCTTTATGCAGTTGCTCATGGTTGCCCTAACCTCACAAAACTCAACCTTAGCGGATGCACTTCATTCAGCGACACTGCTATTGCGTATTTGACCAGATTCTGCAGAAAGCTTAAAGTTCTGAATCTTTGCGGATGTGTCAAAGCTGTTTCTAACAATGCCTTGGAGGTGAATTTTTGTTTTGTAATGTTCTCTCTTAATCTGGTATTTGTTCCTTTGGTCATAAGAGTGGCAGAATTGATATAATTTGTTCATCTTGATGTGTTGTAGGCTATTGGGAATAACTGCAGTCAGTTGCAGTCACTAAACTTGGGATGGTGTGAGAATATCAGTGATGATGGAGTAATGAGTTTAGCTTATGGCTGCCCAGAGCTCAGAACCCTTGACCTCTGTGGCTGTGTTCTAATTACAGGTACTTCACTTAGTTAAGCTTACTTGAAGCTAATATCATCTGTTTTTCCTCTGCAGAGCACTTGGATCTGATAATTGCATTGAAATAATCAAAACTTGATGATAAGTTGTTAACTTGTTATAAATGGACTTAGTAAACTACGGAGCTTGAGACCCTTAAAAGCGCCTAATCCAATTCGTATTTTATCATGTAAATGTTTTGCAGATGAGAGTGTGGTAGCTCTAGCAGACTGGTGTATCCACTTGAGATCACTGGGGTTATACTATTGCAGAAACATAACAGACAGGGCGATGTATTCCCTAGCTCAAAGCAGGGTAAAGAACAAACCGGGGTTATGGATATCGGTTAAGAAAGGCAAATACGATGAAGAAGGGCTGAGAAGTCTCAACATTAGCCAATGCACTGCCCTCACACCTTCAGCAGTTCAAGCTGTTTGCGACACCTTTCCCGCTCTTCACACATGTTCGGGAAGGCATTCGCTTGTCATGAGCGGTTGTTTGAACTTAACATCTGTGCACTGTGCTTGTATTCTTCAGGCTCATCGCACACACAACGCGGTTCCTCACTCAGCTCATTGAAACAGAGGAATAGATATGGTTGTATATATAAGCATCATGTTGATGAGATTAGGTGACAACTGGGTATTATAAAGGAAGTAGCTTTCTAAGATTTTTATGTTTTGAGTTATTCTTTCTTTGTAGTGAAAGACCTTTTGTATATGTTAGTGCTATGTTCATGGAAATGAGCAAATAACTTACGTGTACAAAATGCTGAATATCACTTAAGTGTCTTTATGTGAAAGATCTTCCTAAACAAAACAAAACAAAACAAAAACAATCTTCAGTGAGAGAAGATCAGAATTCTCTTCAAACAAGACATAGACAAAGGAACAAACATGGGTGGTTCAGCTTCAATGCATAATCAAGAACTGGGAGAAAAAAAGAAAAAGCTAATCTTTTATTGAATAAGAAGGTATAAATAATTGCTATTACATTACATTACGAGAACAAACTTGAAATGAAACCCTTTTTTTTCTTTTAATTTATCAATATGAAGCATAGTATTAGTATACAGATTTATTTATTTTCCCCTCGTATACAGATTAGTCTACTTAAATAGATCTTCAAAATAGCAGGATATCTGAAGAACAGATTATTGTTGTGTTTTTTTTGGAGAGAAGCGTTCTATTGATTGTGGTGAATCTGATGATCTATCAGGTAATTAAGCACTCTATTAGGAATTATGTAATGGACTAATGGGCTTTCTTAAGGGACTGAACTTTGTCTAGCCCACATAAATGAGTGTTATCGCGGTTAGACGGGAAGTGGCGATATGCTGAAATAATCACAAAAAGGTATTTACGCGCGGCTTTCATTTGACTTTTAAATTTTAATTAAAATATTTAGGTCAAGATAAATGAGTAATTATTAAGATGATTCACCTAAACTAGTGTTTAGTTTTACGTAGGGGTATGAACACTACTTAGCACTTAACATTTTCGTTTGTCAGTCTTAGATTTCTAATTACGGACACAAACAAAAGCCGACAGTAAGCAATACTATGCTTTGTAATAATGACATCCCTATCAATACCATATCTACTATATTCAGCGTCCTTCATTCTTTTCGGTACTTGTACGTAAAAAATTAATTCAAAAAACAAAAATATTTGTAATTAAGAAGTTATTGAATAGAGTAATTAAGAAGTTACTGAATAGAGTAATAAGGAAATCTTAAAATGATAACCATGTGCTGACTCTATCTAAGACTACTCCAACAGAGAAGATAACTTGCCAAAATACCAAAAATAAAAATTATGAATCTGCCAACATATCCTATGCAATTCACCTCTTAGAGTAATCGACTTACACTTTAACAAAACATGGAGAAAGAAGAAATCAAGATTCTGGTTCTTATAATCGGCGCAGGACCAGCCGGTTTAGCCACATCAGCTTGTCTTAACGGGTTAAACATACCGAACATAGTGGTGGAAAGAGAAGATTGCAGCGCCTCTCTCTGGAAAAGAAGGTCTTACGATCGTCTCAAGCTCCACCTCGCAAAGTTATTCTGTCAACTACCTCACATGCCATTCCCTCCCATTACTCCTACCTTCGTCTTCAAGGTACGTTTCATCAATTAACTTGACGAATACGCCACACGTTTCAACAGAAACCCTCGGTATAACCGGAATGTCAAATCAGCGTATTTCAAAGATGGTCAATGGATCGTGGAGATGGATAACGACAAAGCAATTTCGAGAGAAGTTTACTCGGCGAGGTTTTTGGTTGCAGTGACGGGAGAGAATAGCGAAGGTGTGATTTCGGAGATTCCGGGGTTAGTAGGAAGCTTTGAAGGAGAGTATTTGCACTCAAGTGAGTACAAGAACGACGAAAAGTTCTCCGGAAAAGATGTTTTGGTCGTCGGAAGTGGAAATTTTGGCATGGAGATTGCTTATGATCTGTCTAAATATAACGCTAAGGTCTCTATCGTTGTTCGTAGTCCGGTAACCACAGACTACCAAAAAATATTAAAATGGTTATATTAAAATAATTAACATTTTTGATCGTGTGATTGAATATATATAGGTGCATGTGTTGACGAGATGGATCGTATGGATCGGAGTGTCGCTGCTCAGATTCTTCCCGGTAAAATTAGTTGACCGTTGGTGTCTCTTATTCGGGGAGCTGAAGTTTGGGAATACTTATAGATATGGGCTTGTAAGGCCCAAGAAGGGCCCATTTATGAACAAGCATATTACCGGCCGGTCACCAACCATCGACGTCGGCTGCGTCCGAGAGATCAAGTCCGGCGAGATTCAGGTTGTTCCGTTGATTAAGCGTATAGAAGGGAAGAGAGTTGAAATCGTCGATTCTATTGTCTTCGCAACTGGTTACAGGAGCAGCGTTTCGAAATGGCTTAAGGTATTTGCAGGTTTTAGACACATTGTCTTCTCCAAGAAACAGAGGAAAAACAACTGTGTTCTTGTTTTAATGGCTCTGATGTGACACAGGTCGATGATGGAGACCTACTCAATGAGAATGGGATGCCAAAATGCGAGTTCCCGGATCACTGGAAGGGGAAGAATGGTTTGTACAGTGTTGGATTTGGGAGACGAGGCTTGGCTAGTATTTCAAGAGATGCTCAGAACATTGCTAGTGACATTGTTTCTCTGGTTTGTCGGAGAAGCACAATGAACAAGCTTTCCTGCTAAATTAGATTTTTTTTTTTAGTTTTTATATGTCAGATTCTTTTATAGGTCTTAAAAAAGAAGTTGGAATAGCCTTGTTTGAATATGCTACAACCAACAACACAATATTATTACATAAGATACAAACAGCTTCATAACAAATGGAAAAGAAGAGCTTCCATTGTGGACAGACTTTTCAGAATCTTATGACTTTGTTGTCCCAAGAGAGTTTCTGAGGTTTGAGTACCTAGTCTCGAGTTCATACCACGAATCCAAGTTAACCAACTCCTGCAATGTAATCATCTTTTCTAAGTGATCTTTTGTGGTTCCTTTTTCTTTGAGAATCTTGAGAACATCGACAAGAGCTCGAGTCGCTGCATATAGTGAGGTGAGTGGGTGTGTGATTAAATGAAAGCCCATTTCTTTAAGCTCATCAGGTGTATGTAATGGCGTGCGCCCACGTTCAAGCATGTTACACAATCTGTAACCTTTTGTGCGCTTTCCTATTTCCTTAAGTTCATCGTCGTCCCTCGGGGCCTCAACAAAGGAAGCTCCACCTCCTGCCTGCACATTTTCCCAATATTGTCTTTATTAACCACCATTCTGGTTTCTTTTTTTAGTTAAAGCTTTAGTGTTGTTAACACAACATAATTTAGTAGTAACCAACCTCCATGTAGAGATTAGCACGGTCAATAGCGTCTGAAAGTCCTGTTTTTGCGGAAAGCGCACGCGCATCATTTCTAGCTATGAGGAAAAGGTCAGAGAAACATAAGTACTTTCTGGTAAAACATAAGTACTTTCTCAAGTTGACAAAGAAAAGAACAGAGCGTTTGAATATTTCATAAGAATCAACACGTTAAATTGCACTAACAGCATGAAATCGTGAATATTTTTATTCAGAAGTCAATAGTGGGAACTGTCGTAGGCACCTTGTCACCCCACGATCGCTTCCGTCATAGTTGCCCATTATTTTTCTTATTATTACCAAAGTATTATAAATCAAATATTACCAAAAAAAAACGAGTGATAAATAATTAAACTGGTCAACATAAATTGATGAAAACCAAAACCGACACGGAACTGCTAATTGTATCTTTTTCTTTTCCACTGAGATATTTTAAGATTTTAATTACCTTCTCGAACAATATAGCTAGAGAAATACAACTTTACTCTTTATTCCCTAAAATAATGTCTGCAAGGATTTATAAATTCTTGTAAACAATTTACCAAAGAATTTCAATTTCGGTCTTCTCCAGAAATCAATATTCAGATCGGTCTTCATCTTTGCTCTCTCTCTTTTTCGCTTGAAACTTGTATTTCAACTAAAACCTTAATACCACAAGAGTCTTTAAAAGTAAGCATCTTTAACACACATCGTTAAACAAAGACCACAGACAACAAAACAAAGCAGAAGATGAGAAACAAAGGGGTTCTATCATTTCTGTCTTGTTATGTGTAAACAATAGACACAAAAAGGTCAAACCTTTAGGCTTCCTTTCATCCTTTGGCTTTTCCGACGTTTAAATCAACATTTCCTCTTTGTCAATTTCTTCATTTAGGCAATCTTCAGAATCCAAGATCCTTTTCCTCTAATCTCTCCTGGTAATTGACTTCATCACCCAGTTCTTGTTTCGTGCTGTTTTGCTTAAATATCTGACTAATTTGTTCGATTATGCTATTTTTACTTTGCTCTAAACCCTACTCCGTTTGGAAGCTGCTTAAACAACTCTATTCTATTTAAAACATAGATCTTAGTGCTCTGTTTGCTCTGAATTACTATGGAAGTAATTTCTTCGTTCATCGGTTAGTCTTGAGGATTGCATAGATTTATTAGGTATCAAAGGAAGAAATTTTTACATGAGTTGGTGAGAGTTCCATAATTCTTTTCATTTCTCTATGGATTTGGATAATAGTGTGTTAATTAGTTGCTTTTGGAGAATCAACTCACTATTTGATGAAATTTGGATAATAAAGCTCCAAAATTTGGCTTATCTATGATGAATTAGTAACAAAGGCTTAATTTTTAGATAAAGATCTCTTAGGTTTTGCATGATTTAACAGTGGCTTGATGTTTTTCTGTGTTTGACATTTGGGAACTTTCTAACTGCAGCTGAATGGTGGAACAAACTGTGGTTCGAGAACATATCAAAGCGAGAGTCATGTCATTGGTGAGGTCAGCAGAGCCATCCTCGTATAGGAACCCAAAGCTTTACTCGCTGAATGATAATGATGACAACAATGGTCTCACTTCTGCTCAAATCTTTGATCAAGATAGGTCCAAGAACACTTGTCTGACTGATGGTTCTTACCCAAGCCAAAGTTACGAGAAGTACTTTCTCGATTCACCAACAGATGAGTTTGTACAACATCCTATTGGATCCGGTGCCTCGGTTAGCTCATTTGGCTCTTTAAACTCATTTCCGTATCAGTCAAGACCAGTTCTTGGATGTTCCATGGAGTTTCAGTTACCGTTTGACTCAACCTCTACTTCATCTACGAGGCTTTTGGGAGATTACCAAGCGGTTTCTTACAGTCCTAGCATGGATGTGGTGGGGGAGTTTGATGATAAACAAATGAGATCAAAGATTCAAGAGCTTGAGAGAGCGCTTCTTGACGATGAAGATGATAAAATGATTGGAATAGATAATCTGATGGAGATTGACAACGAATGGTCTTACCAAAGCGAAAGCGAACAACATCATGACTCCACCAAAGAATCATCATCTGCAGATTCCAACTCTCATGCAAGTAGCAAAGAAGTGGTGTCGCAAACTACTCCGAAGCAAATCTTGATATCTTGTGCTCGTGCGCTATCCGAAGGAAAATCTGAAGAAGCTTTGTCATTGGTAAATGAGCTGAGACAGATTGTTTCGATTCAAGGAGATCCTTCTCAGAGAATTGCAGCTTACATGGTGGAAGGTTTAGCTGCAAGAATGGCTGCTTCAGGGAAATTTCTCTACAGATCATTGAAATGCAAAGAGCCTCCTTCTGATGAGAGGCTTGCAGCTATGCAAGTCCTCTTTGAGGTCTGCCCTTGTTTCAAATTCGGGTTTTTAGCAGCTAACGGTGCGATAATCGAAGCAATCAGAGGTGAAGAGGAAGTTCACATAATCGATTTCGATATTAACCAAGGGAACCAATACATGACCCTTATACAAACTGTTGCTCAACTACCCGGTAAACGTCCTCGCCTAAGGTTAACCGGAATTGATGACCCTGAATCAGTCCAACGCTCAGTCGGAGGGTTAAAAATCATCGGTTTAAGACTCGAGCAACTCGCAGAGGACAATGGAGTATCTTTCAAATTCAAAGCTGTGCCTTCAAAGACTTCAATTGTCTCTCCATCGACACTCGATTGCAAACCCGGAGAAACCTTAATAGTGAACTTTGCATTCCAACTTCACCACATGCCTGATGAGAGCGTCACAACAGTAAACCAGCGAGACGAGCTACTCCGCATGGTCAAAGGCTTAAACCCAAAGCTTGTCACAGTCGTTGAACAAGACGTGAACACAAACACTTCCCCGTTCTTCTCCAGATTCATAGAGGCTTACGAGTACTACTCAGCGGTTTTCGAGTCTCTAGACTTGACACTTCCAAGAGAAAGCCAAGAGAGGATGAATGTAGAAAGACAGTGTCTTGCTAGAGACATAGTCAACATTGTTGCTTGCGAAGGAGAAGAACGGATTGAGAGATACGAAGTTGCTGGAAAATGGAGAGCAAGGATGATGATGGCTGGATTCAATGCAAGACCAATGAATGCTAGAGTAACCAACAATATACAGAATCTCATAAAGCAACAATATTTCAATAGGTACAAGCTTAAAGAAGAAATGGGTGAGCTCCATTTTTGCTGGGAAGAGAAAAGCTTGATCGTTGCTTCAGCCTGGAGGTAAGATAATGTATGACAGAGCATAATACTCCTATAATGTTTCATAAAACTCCTTAATTTTTACTTTTTTTACTGTTAACTTTGGTTGTTGAAACTGGTTAAATCATCACCATGTATTATTATTACCAGAGATGATCATAGGTCATGAAGCTAATCTAACACTTATATGCAACAATGTTTATTTTTCCTCTCTTCGATACAAAATAAGTAGAGTTTTGGTTCTCAAACCTATTTGTCTATTCCGTTACTAATGGTTGATAAGTTGGAGTGAATGTGTTAAGTGTTTACATTGTTAGTATTTCAGTGATTCAATACCAGTTAGTAATATCAGAGCATTACAGAAATAGACAACACTTTACATGCTATGGATTGTGTTTTTGTTAATTTTGTACAAGATAAAGTTATCTATTTATGTATTTCAAGACGATCCTAAATTTCAACTTTGTCCGAATTAGTTAAAGTTCGGATGATGATTTTAGAAACTCGAACTATCTAAACCCCAAACACAAATCGTAACATTTGGGAAATGAGGTGAGCTCATTTGTTATTGGGTTTATCATATCTAAACCCATTAGTCACAAAGGCATCATCGCCTTCTTCCTCAAGTCACTTGATATCACTTATCAGTAAGGAAATCTTACATTTTTTCATTATTTTTACATCCCAACTAGAAAAGGAAAAGCAACACTCTAATTAAGAAGAGTTAATACGAAATCACTTAACAAATCCCTCGAAAGCTTCGAACTTGCAGGTCTTGCTTTCCATTAACCACATTTTGTTTCTCATCACCTTTCATTTCCACCGACTTCTCATCCTTCTCAGCATCCCCAGATTTCTTGCCTTTGTTTCCACAGTAGATGAAGTATAGAATCAATTGCAGTGTTCCTAATGCACATCCAAATCCATTTGGGATCTTCACCACACAAAAAAGAAACCACCAAATTTAGAAATCAAATTTTGATATTTCCCAAAGACAACAAAAGAATGAGAGAAATTATTACATACAGCAACGAAAGGGTCACGACCGATAAGACCATAGACGAACCACGAAGTACCACAGAGGAATACGAAGAGAGATAAAAAGAATGGCATAAACTCTACACTCTTCGTCTTTACCACCAATCTCTGTAAATCAATCAAATACAAAATCAACAAAATTGATCTAGAAAATAACATAAATTAAAAAGACTCAATCTTTGATTTTGTTTACCATGATGGAGAGTGGAGAAGCGTACATGATGATAGAGAAAACAGTGGCTGCGAGACCACAGAAGAGTTTCCTTGAATTTCCATGGAGAGCAAAGAGAGAGACGAGAGCCACTGTTGCGAAAACGGTCAAGACGCAAGTGAAGATACCAAAGATCTTTTAGCTTTCTCCTTCCTTGGTGCATAGAAGAGGAAGATCAACACGTAGATTGTTTCAATTACAGCTCCTATTCCATTGATTGTGCTCACAAGTGTGTTGTCTTTTGACACAAAAGGAAGTCCGTACCTGAAAAAACAGAGGAACCCAGTAACAGAGGAGTCAAGAAACAGAGCTACTCTAATGGAAGATTAAAAAAAAGTTAGCTTTAAGAGTGGTTTTACCAGGCGGAGAGGAGACAGTTGAGGAGAGTCATTGGGTAAGGGATACCAGAGAATTGTTCAGTTGATTGGTTCTTGATGACTCTCTTGAATGTTATCCTAATTTCATTTACGAACAATACGAGGAAACTTGAGTTTTTCTTGGTTAATCAGACGTAAACACATCAAAAAGAAGAATTTTTCAGAACAGAACAACAGATTATCCCAAGAAATTGAGAGAATCAAAAACTGGTTCACGAGAAAGGAGTGTGAGAAAAAGAGAGACAGAGATACGTACGAAGGAGCCAAGAAGAGAAACAGAGCAGTTGCATTTCCTGTAGAAGTAGAGAAATGACAAATACGATAGTTTCAGAGATTTCTCATGGAGGAAGAAGATGAAAGAGAGAAAGAGATTGAGAAAATGGGTTACCGAAAACGCCGAAGATGGTGTGAGCGATGTTCATCTTTTAAGTTTGATCTCTAAAGAGACTAAAGATTTCTCTCTTTTTTTCTTGTTTGTGAGCTGAGAGAAAATGAGGTGAGGGTGTTTATTGACAAGCGTATTTCTCAGGTATATATCGAGAATCAGCGTGTGCTCACCAACAATTATAAATTTTAAAAGGGTTTTAAAAGTTAGTGAAAATATGTATTCAGTTTTTATTTTTTTTTAAACAATCAGAGCATTTTGTCTTTTATATTTTCCAGTATAAGTAAAATTTGTAATGTTTTCTAGAAAATTTCTCCCATATTTTTGAATTCTAGTATAACAGATATCATTATCACCATTTTTTTTTGGAAAACGAAATTTATATCTGTTATTTGTTTCCTCCTGGAGACCTTCTGGATCGACGTTCCTCGAGTTCGAGCATTGTGACGAATTGTTTGTGTATTTCTTTTCTATTAAGAAATGACGATTTTGCTAACTGTGGTTAAAATACTTAATGAAATGAACACAAAACTTTCCTAATTTTTTTTTTCTGCTATTAAAAAGTAGCCTGAACAAGCCAGAGCGTGACGTTTGTATATGTGTCTCGAGCCTGCATTTTCTGAGGTGCAGTGGCTAGTTGTTGATATTCTTTTTCACGATACAAAAGAAAAAAAGAAAAAAGAAAAGAATGGCAATTAATAAAGATTCTGGATATAATTCAACAACTTTAAAAGTTTCTGGTTACATCAGCAAAACTAAACCTACCAAACTGTCAATAAGAAAATAAGTAAAAGATAAAAAGCCATATTAAATTCATTAATGTGTTTCAACTGTTCGTATCATTCAGTAGCGTCCCACTTTAGTCTCTCCATTTTCAGTTAAGCATCTTATTTCAATTTATTTTGGTTCACAGATCGTTTTATGTTATAAATGCTATGTTTTCTTTTGATTTTACCCTTGTAAATACGCAAATAATAAGATCTTTTAATGATAAAAGATATAATAAATACTTTTAATGTTTAAAATTTTTTATTTTTTTTTTGAAAAAGTACGTTTAATGTTTAAAATTTGTACGAACATTTCAATAAATTTCAATTAGTCTATAAACAGTAACCACAGCCACAGGATGCTCTTTGGTATAGTGATCTCACTAGAATGTTTTCTACTCACCACGTATACATAGGTTATTCTGGTCCAACCCAAACCATCGGTTCATGATGACTTTAATCGGAATAAAAACAAACAAAAACCCCATTCGGTTCGATTGCGAGGTTAAGGTTAATGGATCAGCGTCGGCAGTTGAGTAGATTATAGAAGATGACCAGAAATGGTTGTTTTTGTGTAAGACAAAATCATGAAATTGGCTGTTCTCGCGTGCATGTTAATTAGATATTTTTTCGTACTTATAGTTTAAGAAAACAATATGGTTTAAAGATATCGAAGAGTACACCATACTTTTTCATAAACGGCATTTATCAAGTGACAGACTTTATCAAACTCAGATTGTTTTTTTTGTCGTTGGCTACATCAAGATTTGTTGAGCCTTGAGGTTCGGTTTGAGTCCCACACCAATGATTGAAAGCAACAAAAAGAAGAAGAAAAGAATATTAAAGAATAAAAAGGTGAAATGAAAACGTCAGGGTACGATTCGTATGACCACACCACATGGACATGGCACAACTCTTCACGAGTCACGTAGCTCTTTCCTTTTCCAGAATAATTGGACCACCATTGTGTACTTTTGGTTCGAATGATTGTTATTATCGAAAAATCAGAGTGAATGAAACAAGAGAATAAATAATTACTACCTTTTCTGTTTTATAAAGTTTGATAGTTTATATTCTTTCTAATTCGATTTTGGTTGTGTATAAACTATTTTTTGAATTACAAGACATTTGACTCACAATTTCTTCCAGTAAGAAATCACAACAATAAAACTTAGTCTTTTTATAATCAACTAGAAATTGTACTTGTTGTTGCATGAAAAAAAAAAAAAAAAAATTTTACTTATTTTAGTTTGAGAACTCATTGAATAGTCCAATCAATCTTTTAGAACTTATTGTAATTTTGCAAAAAATGGATAGGTAGAATAAAACAAATTTATTTTATTATTTTGCTTCAATTTTTTCTTCTCACTTCTAAAAATATTTGTTGTTGGTTATTTATTTGGTGACTTCGGTCACAAATGATTTGTACAATCAAAATGGTAAAACAAAATTAAAAAAAAAAATTATTCTAGTGCCAACATGTCAACATATATAAACTACATTTAATAAGCGTTTAAACATATTTTTGTATATATTTTCATATAAAAGGAATAAATAGCTTAGAATGATTTGCCAATTGCAAGTGATCAGACGAAAACTCTTCTACTACCTAACAGATAAACTCTAAAGACGATCAATAAATATACACAATCACTCCATATATTTGAAGCTGAATGAGCTTTCTTGATACGATCGAATCAAACGATAATATGTATATAGAAGACGGGTACTACATTCATCGATCGGGGACACATTTATATGAAGAGATTGATTATAACATCTCAGAATTAAATATTTACTTGTCCTCAAAGGTAGGGCTCTCTTCTCGACCTTTCTAACATTCGATAATTGATTTTCTTTGAAAACTTTGCACCTTTAAAGAATGTAATAGTAATAATGTCTTTACACTCCTCTTACCTACTTTTGGCTTCTAGCTTCTTATGTATTCATGGACTTATAGTAACCACCAAAACTCCAAGGCTTATCGTCATTACAAAGTTACAAGATCATTCAGAAAATATCTTGAACCTTTTAAGGTCTTTTGGTAATGCCATTAATTGATTAAACGAAAGCAGAGTCATTGTTAGGAAGATGTCAAATTTGGGATTTGATCCAATTTGGTTTCTTTTGTACCATAAACCGTAAATATCAATGAGATAAATGAAGAACCATCAAATTTCTTGGTCCACCATGTTTCTATCGAATTTTAGTCATAAATTTCACTACAAGAATTTCTTATGGTATGTACAAAAAATTAAGTTCACAAAAAAAACTATGAATCTATTTGTACTCAACTGTATCATTGATTTTCCGTAAATACAAGAGATTCTTGTGGAATGTAGAGAGACCATTCACGGTAGAGGCACAGAAGGTCCCCAGCTACTGAACTGGACAAGTTCTCTATTCACAAAACTTCCATTGTGCAGCCAAAACGTCTCTGTCCATTGCTGGAAATGTCTCACTTTGCGTTGAAGCTCCCACAGAATCCCTTTAACCGCACTGCACGTCGCAGAATCTGGACCGTACACAAACAAACATCTAATTTTCCGACCTCGGGCTATCATTCCTTCTATGTCTCTATCTGAAAAGCATGCCAGGAAAAGAAGTCTTAAAATTTAAGAATGTGAGCAAATCTATCAATCTTGTCAAAGAAAAAGCGGTTCTGAAGGAACTTATTGTTACCTGATATTGAAGCTAAGTAATCAAGAAGCTCTGCACCTATTTGAGTTGATGGCCATTTGATGGATACTTGGGCATAGTCAATGACATTCTGGAAAGGCAGCTCGGCATGGTCAGATAAAAGAACCGGGACACATTCCTGAACAAGCAAAGCACACACAAAAATTACAGTACATAGGGCAAGTTATAACGTGAAATTAAAGGTTGAGGTAGAGTGATGAGAGATCAAACCACAAAGAATGATTCATAAAAGCGAAGTGTCCATGATGATTCCCCGCGAGGAGCGAGGCAGACTTAGCATTCCTCAAATGTTCAAAATATGTCGTCCTTCCAAACTTTTCGGTTCCGCTAAACTTCAAGTCTGGACATTCTAACTGTTCACAAAACCACTGATGAGAAGCAAGCAAGGCAAAGACAACACCGAAGAACATGTAATAACTTAAGCAGATCGCGGATGGCGTATGACAAAAGGAATGAGGAGTCTTTGAAGAAATAATGTGAGATTAACCTTATCTGGATATTGCTTTGAAAGGTCTATCAATTTAAGTCTACCAGCCTTTCCTTGCGCACGACCCAAATAATTAGCTAAATACTTCCTCTTTGTCAAAGGCAAAGGCTGAACATCAGGTTGTCCATTTTTAGTCATAGCATCATCGACATTTCCTGGTATGATTATATCTTTCCATGTATTAAAGGCAGTTGTGTCTTTCTTGTCAGTCCGGTCACCCTGCATCATCCGCAATCATTGACGTATTCATTTTTCTGTAAAATGAACTCTGAGAACCTAGCTCACTGATTTCGTTGTATGATGGCAAACAAACCATTTAATTTACTTTGAATGAAAAATCTGAAAATCATAAGTGAAAGATATGGAACAGAGAACTTTCACATTGGCCCTTCAGGACCAAATATACTTCAAACAAGAAGAAATTCCTCAGCAGAAAGCAAGCTAAGTACCTCGGGAGTAAGGATAATAGAGCGGTTGATAAATGTTGACCATGATCTAAACAAGTGAGCTCCAGCACCACTACATTAGCACAACAAAGAAAAGTAATGTCAAAGATAACACAGAACAGTACAGTTCATCGAAACAACT
This sequence comes from Cardamine chenopodiifolia, assembly GCA_963922655.1. Lineage (NCBI taxonomy): Eukaryota > Viridiplantae > Streptophyta > Magnoliopsida > Brassicales > Brassicaceae > Cardamine > Cardamine chenopodiifolia. Next base: position 4,925,159 of record OZ000467.1, read on the forward strand.
TAAATTTATCGATCAAGTTCCACATAAGTAAAAATAATTAACAATAACAACTTGTATACCTAGGAAAAACAAATATATGATCACGACCACCGGATCTTCGGAAATACGGCATTTGACTCAAGACCTAGTGAATCAGAGAACATGTGAACCAAAGGTATCATTGAAATCAACAATTAGAATCAGCGAGAGAAGATTCGGTTGACCTTGACATAGGTGTGATTGATCTCCTTGTCATTAAGACCTCCCAACATTCTCACACATTTAACATAAGCTGGCACAAAGAACACATCCGCTTCATCTTTCTTAATAGTTCTAAATTTGGACTCCAAAAGCAACTTGTGAATTTTAACCTATCATCATTACATTCATAAGCAAATCTAATCATAAGAATCAACTAATTCCAGAAATTTCCAGATTGAATCGTCAAATTCAAAGTAAAATGAAGATAATCCACAACAGAAACTGAGAGATTCGAAAGAAGATGAATCACCTGAGATCCCCATTGACCTTTTAAGCATGCGGTGGTCTTAACACTACCATCCCTACCGTACAACAGCTCTTTAAGACCGTCGATCTCATTCTCATCGTAAACGTAGATCTTCAGCGAGAGGTGGAACCCGTACCCTCGCTCCGCCCACCGTAGAATCCCGTTATCACTCGTGATTCCATCAGAAGAATAAGTATGACGGAGATCAATCGCCGGGGTAACGGAATTTGATTCCGAGCACCACTGGTCGAAAATCCTGGTGATGAAGAAGGTGGAGACGACGAGAAATAGAGCTCCAATCTGGTGCGTGCGGGTGCAGGGAGTGTCGTAGTGACTGTACGCACCGAAGTTTCTAGGCTTAGTAGTCAAGCTCGCCATCTCTCTCAGTCACTGTTTCTTCGTTTAAGGCATTTTTCTGGGGAGAGAAATTCAGTAATAGATATTGCAAAGGCGACGAGATCAAAAAACGTCGGGTGTTAGCGAAACGGCTTCATTTCTAAAGGGAATAAGATATTAATCATAGTATTGAAAAGGAGGCCCATTGCTGTCTAAAAAAGATGAGGCCCACCATGAGCTTCGCAGAAAAATTCTTCCACAACCAAACAATTTCATTAATAACTGATCAACATTACAAACTTTCAATAAAACAATTATTACATAAATAAATATATACACCATATACTAAAAAATAATAACCAAATTTGACGATGTTTTTCCGAAATAAAAACTTATTCGATAACTGTAAAAAAAATTCGATAACTATTAACATGATTTTGCGCTAATATTATATTATTTTTTTGGAAATTGCAATGCATAGTAAAAAATAATTAAAAAATTATATATATGGTAAGAAAACCTAAAAAATAAATATGTAAGTGAGAAATATTAGTTCGCTATTTTACCATTTGTAATTATTTCCTCTCTTATGTAAATCGTAAATATAATTTATATCGCGTTAATATGAATAATAACATACTAATAAATTTGTTAGAATAATATATTTAATAAATAAAATTATTAGAATAATATATTTAATAAATAAAATTATTAAATTACATATTTATCTTGAATATTCGTTGTTTTGTATGGATTAATAATTTTTTTTCCATGCATGATACAAAACATTTAACATGTTTTAGTTTTGTCATAATATATGTCAAATTAAACAAATATTTAATAATAAAACAAATAAATTAAATATTAGTTATTTTCTAGTATACTATAATTCATAAATAACAATACTAGTTAACAAGTTAGAATAAAATGTAACTCGTTGTTTAACTTTGTATTTCATTACCCTTCCATATAAATTATTATTATTATTTATATCATGTTAAACAAATAAATATCATGCTAATCATTTTGTTAGCATAATATAATCCATAAATAACCAAAATTTGAACAATATTTACTTTGAGTATTTATATTTTGTATAGTAATAACTTATTTACATGATAAAAATCATTTAACATGTTATAATATATAGCAAGGCAAAACTAATAAATGACATGTTGATCATTTTTTTAGCATGGTGTAATTCATAAATAACAAAAAAGAAATATATTTATTTTTAATATTCATGTTTTTTATAGATTAATAGTTTTTATATGATAAAAATCATCTAATATGTTCTTTTCTATCGATATATAATAATGTTTAGCAAGGTAAACAAACAAATTACCATCTAATTGAAAATTATCTAAGTTTATGTTAACTTTTATATTTCTATGTTAGTGCACTACTTCCTGTTCTTTCAGAACAGAGACGGAGGATAAATCTAGAATTAGAAAATTTGGTTGTCAAAGATCTAAGAAAGAAAATTGGTTGCCATATTTTAATTTTTTTAGTATCTATGTATTTTGCCCTCATTAACCCTAAAAATGTTTTAACATAAAAAGTAAATTAACAATAAAAAAGGTAATATTTAAGCAAAACATAAGGAAAAGATAATATTTGCTTTAACATGTTTTTAATTGTGTGTTTTTATAACCTAATAACTAAGTAGTCATTATTTTATTTTTTAATATTAATAAGAACGATTTCACTAGTTACAAACAAATAAAACTGTAGACAAAATTCCGCGCGTATGTGCATGTATAAACCTAATAGTAACATTATTGATTATACAGATGGCGATACTGAGCATAATAAAGAAATATGCACATTGCACCACAATAAATATCAAAGAAATTATATATTTTTGTGTAAATCTAGAAATCTCCACCGTGTAGTTGGCTTTCTGAGACAATGTTTATCGCACTTTTCTAATTTTATATCTTCAAAGAATGTACCTTGTTTGACAAGTAATCTTCAGCTACAATGTCGTTCACCCCATTACGCATGATGCATGTAGTCTCTCGAGCGCTCGCGAATCCGAACTCGGCCCCAAATCTCTTGATCCATTCGTCTACTTACCTTGCCACATTGAACGAACATCCAAGCTACCTGATTATTTCTAAATTAAAAGAAAATTACTATATGCAAATGAATTGGAATGATATTAAGAATAATAATCAACCTAGTTATCAAAAAGAAGAAGAAGAATAGTAATCTATCTTACCTTCATTGCCGAGGAAGACATTGTACTTTCGATCTATCTATCTTATTTTTGGTTCTTCTTTTTTGTTATTTGTGATTTCTTCCTACCTCTCATCATCATGAGTTTATTTAGAAATTCAATTTCACCACAATGTAAATGGAAAACCAAAGTAAACACTTTATTTTCAATAATATATATCTTATAATGACATTTGTTGTGATTTTGTTAATTATAAATTTTACACCTGTTGATCTGTGGTGTAAGAGAGTTCAAAGTTATATTAAGTTTAACTAAGTTATATGTTATTGGTTTCTTTCTTTTTCATATTTTTTATATGTGTAATTTCAACTACCCCAACTACTCACTTTCCCATTATATTTTAATTCAGATTTAACCATTCAATATTTTAGAAAACAAAAAAAGTTTTAAATTTGGACTATACATTGCAACTCAATTGGTGTGGAATAATCTGCTCGCGTAGTAAAATGATATGAAGAGACATAATTACGTAATTCTACGATTTTAAGAAAACACAACTAATTTAAAAAAAAAACACAACTAAACTATTGTTCTATGTAAATGTCACACAAAATACTTATATCTGTTGAAAATATATGAAAGCCTGTTTACACACAAATTATGTAGACAAATACTAAAATCTTAACTCCGTCTAAAAGACTAAAACCGAACACGTGTGACAATATGATTAATCGGAAAAAAATTTATACTTTTAAAATAATTTAAATAAGTTTGAAACTATTACTCCCTAATAATTTGGAATTTATAAAATTATCCCTACTAAAATTTTAAATATATATATATTCCAGCTCCAGTCTCGCTATTTTCAATTTCCAAATAGTTTGAAATCAAATCGGGATGAAAATTAAGGTTTTAGTTTCATCCTAGATTATTTTGATCGAGGACGGTATTCTTAAATATATGAATCTATGATGCTGACTTGGACTGAGTCTTAGTCTTGTGTTCAACCAATTTAAGATAAGCTGATAAGAATAATTAAGCTAGTATACCTAGTTCTAAACATACCCTCTTCAACCTATCATAAGCGCTTTGCTATGATGAAGGATGCAACTAATGAAGACATGGATCATATTGTCATTCACCTCCTCCGTCGTATCCGATATCATCGCCACAATTTTCTCACATCTTCCCTAATTGAGTCAAGTTAATGAAAACTTGTATTTTTTTTCTTCCATGCTTGTCTTGTAGCACTTTGCTAAATCAAATATAAAATTCAGTCTATAGTTGGTGCCATTCTCAAAGCTTCAAGAATCCCACGCAAACCCTCCAACGATCTAAAATGTGCCCTTACCCCCCCCCCCCCCCCATATGAATGAAAGGGTTTCAATTTTTGCATGGATACTATTGAGAAGAAGAAGATGGTTCTGCTTCAATAACAGGTTTGCCTTTCTCTCTAAGTTTAGCAATGGCAGCCTTCATTTCCTCTTTGCGCTTCTTGCTCGCCAATACCTTGGCCTGAACTCCGGTCACGGTCGGGTCTTTCTTCTCTTTGGGTGGTGGTGGAGGCGGCCGTCTTGATGCCGCCATGGCCTCCTCCTTACTGGTCAGAGCATCCCAACTCCATAGCGCACCACCTAGCCCCACCACAATTGTCCTGCATGGAGATTCCATATTTGATTTTTGTTTAGGAATCTTACAACGATATTTTCAAAGAAACCAAACCAAGAGTCGAACCGTTCTGACCAGATTTGCAGAAAAAAAATCTTTTCAAAATGATAAATATAATAAAAATATAAATAATTTGAAAAGATAACAAATATTTACGTTAAATAAACGGTAAGAAAAATCAAACAATTTGACCCCCCCCTAAAAAAAAAATCAAATAACCACTGCTAATTAATGAAGAAACATAAATTCAAAAACAATTCCGACATTGCGTGTTCAACAACGTCCAAATGATATATATATATATATATATACGAGAACATATCTAATTTCAAAAGGAGAATTAATATTTCTTAGAAAACCTGGTTAACCAACCCAGTCGATTTTAGCCGGTTTTAAGAAGAGTGTTTTGGAATGATGGCAGTGTGGTTCGGGATTAAACTCGGACCAGACAGACCTTTTTTTTTAAACAATAATCATTGACGAAGAGCTTTAATTAGAAATCTAACTAGTGTATAAGAATTATGATTCACTCTACTTTATCATCAATTGGTTTTGATTTAGAAACTAGCATAAACATTCATAGACTTTGAATAAATTTCTCCAACAGTTATCTATTTGATCACCTGCGATTAATTGGTGGAACTTCAAGAACGACGGGAGGAGCCTGGGCCAGTGACCGCGGCGATGGGGAGGAGAGTTTGGCGGCGTGAGCAGCCGGTGAGAGAGGAACGAGTGAATGTGCCATGGTCAATCCAAAAAATATGTAAAAGCAAGTGATGTAACAAAAATTGGTAAACACTCATAGAAGATAGAGTGGGATAGTGTTGTTGCACTGCAATTTATATCTGCTTCCTCATTGGTTGGATTTGGATAAGACATCGAAATCGATTTTTGTTTGTCTACGAAGAAAAGACCTTTCATGAATCCAAAACGCTGCGTGTTCTATTTTAATAAACAACACTGTTATGTTCCAAAACGCAGCGTGTCGTTATTATTATTTTTTTCTCGTTTCAATTGCATTTTCTTTTCTTTTAAAAATCTTAAAGATTTGAAACTTGAAAGTAGTATAATTAAAAAACATGGCAATAATAAGTAGCTGTAGTCAATCCAAACTATTTCAAATGCATACAAATAAAAGTAGATTAAAAAAAAGCAAGTAAGATCACCTCCATCAAGAGGTTCTAATGGAGGAGTTCTAAAAAAGTTATAATGATGAAGGGTTCTTAAAAAAGGAGAGAGGAATTCTAAAAGTTCTGATTTGAGAACTTTTTTCTCTATTTTAAGAACCTCTCTTCAACATTTTACCTTTTTGTAGTTTAAGAACCTCTACTTTAGAACCTCCAATGGAGGTGGTCTAAGAGAGTTTTGATCTAGTTGATCATCACAAACTCAACAAACCTATAGCAAATAAAAGAAAAAGGAACTTGTCTCAAACAATTACAGAACCTATCTGTTCACACAAACACATCTTCAAATATAAAAAAGAATCAAAAGCTTATCCTTAAAGAAAAACAAAGCAATCCAAATCAATCAAAGGATTGCCAACCTCTTCAAATATTGGAACCACTGGTTCCTTGTGGTTTGCGATTACTTCTCTGATAATTGGTTCGTCAATCTTAGAACTTATACTATGGATCCGAGTCTCTGATCTGTTCCTCTTATGACAAGTCTTTGGACCAGATATTTCTAAACTATCTTTCCTTACACAAGAAGAGACTGAATTTACCGTCAAATGAGCCGCCGCCGTGCCAAATCTCCAGCTTGGAGATGGTGATTTCAAGAAATTGCCCTCATATCTTCTGCTTGGAGAAGGCGATTTCAAGAACTTGCCCTTGGTTAAAGAATTTGATGAAGACATAACAACTCTTTCTTGATCTTGACGAAAATTCTTTTGTCGTGCCAATGCACGATGGTGGAACAACTCCACAGCATCATGGGCGGTGCATGCATGTTGCGCTGCTATGAACACAGCATACTTAGAAAAGCGTTTGGTGATGGCTCTCGGCTTCTCTTAGAACCATTGGTTCCTCTTTTCGGATTTTCACTTGCTCTGTTTGGTGTTATTGAATACCGGTTTGGTATAACCGGGGAATCAAACCGGCTAGGATATCCCAGTTTTGTAGTTTTCATAGAAAGAGAAGATTCTCGTAAGGAATTGATCCGAGCAACATGTGAATTCTCTTGGTAACAAGCACGCAAGAAGTAGTTGGAGAAAGATCGGTCTTTCGGAACCAGGATTGATGAGGCGGTTGAAAGTGACGAGCTTGATGAGCTGAGAGAAGAGTTACTTCTGGTTGAAGGTTGGATTGGAGAGAAAGATGCCACAGTTTTACAGGAGGAGAAGGAGGAGGGAGTTTATCTGGGATATGAATAAACTTATCCGGGACAGGTATACGGTTAAACCGGTTCTTATCAGGAAGAAGAAGCGTAGAAACTCGACTTGGACAACGCAACATGAACAGCTTCTCTGGGACATAACAATACTTCTCTTGAGGTTCTTCAACTTGTTTGAAATCTTTTGTCTTTTGAGAGCATTTGCTGATGCAACAACCCACTCTAAGAAATGGAGAAAAGGTTATTATTAAATGTATGGTTTAGACAGGAGATGGAGATGCCTATTGTATATATAATATGTTTTTTTATGTGTATGGACTTTTTAGCTAGGCACGTTATAAAAATGGATTAAGGAAGAAAAAGGTGGAAGAGAGAAAAAAGTGAGGTAGTTTTCGAATTTTCGTTGGCGGGGTAAAGTATGAAGCCGTTAGTGTTACTGGTCAAGTTACTTGACTCAAGTATAAAGCCCAATAAAAGTTGGATTAATTTTCTAGGCCCAGACCCATTTATCTTGGTCCATAAACCAATACTTTTTTTTAACGTTTAATATATTGATAATCAAAGTTTAGGTTACTAAAGCTTCAAGGTGACGTAGGGCCTTTTTTGAAAGAGAGTCAGCGACAGAATTGGCGCTTCTCGGAGTGTAATGAAAAACTATCGAAGCAAAAGTCAATGCTATATTTAAAATGTCTTGGAGGATTCCGTAGATCTCCTTAGGACCGGTTCCTGTTTTGATAGCTTGGACCAGTCCTTGTGAGTCTGTTTTTATTTGGACTTCGCAATACCCTCTTAACTCTAGACTGTGTAGAGCTGTTCTCACCGCTAGAGCTTCTGCTTGGATTGGGGAAAAAATAGAGGTTTCCGTGTGAGTTTCTTCGAAGAAAATTCCTGCAGAGCCTCGTCCTGCATTTTTTGTGTTCGCTCTCCATGCCGCGTCCGTGAAACAGGTGAATCGGAAGATAAGTGTCTCTGTTCTATGAGTTGTTTTTTGGTTTGGCTCTTGGGATGTGTTTGCTTGTGCTTCACTTTCCTGAGCAAGCTGCCATTCTCTAGCATCCCCCATTGCCTTTGATATAACTTCTCCCGGAGAGTAGCTCTTTGATTCGAAAATCTTCTTGTTTCTTGCTGTCTAAATGTTGTAGAAAATCCATGGGGCTAGTGTTGTTGAGCCAGTTCTGTTGGTGGTAGCGGAGTGAACAGGTTCGATCTTGCTATTCCTTCCTTTACGTCCATAAACCAATACAAGATACACAATTTCAAACATCTGTAATTCCATATCAAACATACTTATCACTTAAATGTGTCAAACATCTGTCTATATAATGCATTACATTTTTAAGCCTAAATATAGGTGTTATTAAAAACGTCATTTTTATGCAACGGTATAAAATACTATGAATAAGAGTGAGTTTGTTTAAACCTTATACCCTTTGTAAATGGTAAGTTCTTTTTTTGGCACGAAATATTTTAGTATTTTCTACTTATAAATGCTCGGCCTTTTTAAGCAAAAAATAAAATAAAAATCAAATGCATGCAAAAATTAATGATGGTTATATAAAATACTGCATAATTCCAGTCTCTGACCAACTACTACAAGACAGGTTTTTAGGATCGTACTTAACTGTTCTAACACATTCGTTGACTGAGGAATAAAAAGATCTGTACACTTTTGAAACGTATTCAATCATAGAAATCATTCAAATTCGGGGATGTAATTAGGATAATGACTTGCTTTATGACATGATTTAACAGAGCATTCTTTTTCTTTTATTTTAAATAATTTATATCATACATTCTTTCTATCCTTTTATATCCTTGAATTTGAAAAGTAAGAATAAATATTTTCCGAACAAACCGGTTTAACTATTTTTAGAAGGAAAACTTGAATATGCTTTCATGTCCAATCACAAAATCCGAGATTCAGACGCGTGCCTCGTCATTAGTGGCGAACACCTTTTTTCTTTGGACTTTTGGTAGGCCCCGAATGCTCCTCCTAGTTGGGAGCCACACGAAGTTTTTTTGTTTTTTCAAATAGCTCGTTATTTTTATTTTTATTTTAGAACTTATAGTATTGTTATCTTGTGTTAATTGATTTAGTATTATTTTTGTTAATTACAGGTTTCATCTCTTCGTTTTCACATATAGTACTTTTTAATTGACGTATACATATACAACTTCACGATCATAATGTATAGTAAAACTTCTATAAATTAATAATATCTTAGTTATATTTTATAAGTCTATATAATTATTAATTTATAATATTTATGAAATTATATATTTATCTAGAATATTTTTTAAAGAATTATTTTTATTATTTTATTAAATTATGTTAATTATTATATTGTTTCAGTTCAAGATCGGAAAAATTTGTTAGTTTATAATAATTATTAATTTATTGAATATTAATTTAGAGATAATTTTTTGTAGTAATTTAGTAAAATGTACAACTTCACTAAAAGTGTATAATTAAAAATTGTAGGATGCAAAATATATAACTTTTTGATATATTTGGATACTGGAAAAAATAATTTCAATATTCAATAATAAAAACATAAGCCGCCCAACACATCCACAAGTTCACATATAAGACAAGTCTTTGTCCTTGGCGTATCTATGCATAATTTGCACCAAAATCAATTCCATGTTAAACCCCAAATGTACCCCTTAACTTTTTCATATTTACTTAATTACTCTTTGATTGATACCTATTATCCAGTTAATTCTGTCCGTACATCCAGATCTATTTCCAGTCTCGACTTTCTTCTCTCTCTTTTTTGCTTTCTGATATATATACATATATTCGAATGTATACCATATATATATATATATCATTATCACAAAAGTTCTGAATTTCGAGACAGCACGTTTGCATATTATATTCGAATGTATATCATATGATCATAACAAGAAAATATATAATCACAACAGAAAGAGAGTATGAATTTCTTTATAAATAGAAACATAGTATGTTATAAAGATTAGTACCATAATTAATCACAACGCTTCATGATCCATAATTCATTAACTATCTCCCTTTCTTGAAGACTGAAAAAAGAAAACAAAGAAAAAACGCAACTGAAAACAGATGAGAAGGAGGACCCATAAAAGATCATGACGGCTAAATTATATCTTCAACCCCATGAAAAAAGCCCGATCAGTGGCGAGTGGGGTGCACGCGCTTTTCGTTACGATCACCGTCACCGTCACGGGATGGCTCAGAACTCTGTTTACCATCGGAGGAGCAACGGAACAAAGAGAAAATGGCTTTGACGGCTTTAGTCTTTACCAACTCTCTCTCCTTGGGCATCACACTCCCTTCTTTCTTATTGAACGGCTTCAATTCCTCGGAGCTCATCTTTTTCAGAGTATAGATATGTAAGAATGTATGTGTTTGTGTGTTATATATATATATATATATGTATGTGTGTGTTTGTTGCTTTGTAATTTTGCAGAGCTGGACACAATATCAAGGGTTTATATAGACGGCGCCCAAGTGAGTAGAACTAAAAGAATTGTGCTCTAAATGGCTCGTGTTCACACTACGTGTCACCCACTCAGTTGATGTTTAGACGAATTTTATCATCAACAACTTATATTTGGTGTTTTAGCTTCCGAATTGAAAAATTCAAGTGAAACTTCCAGCAAATTTTCATAAACATTTATTTCGATTTTTATAAAATGTCTGTGGATATAGAGGTGCGTAACTAATCAATCACCCCTGCCACTCCAAATTAAAATAAATAAATTATTATTATTATTATTAAACGAATTTCCATGCATCTCCGGCATTAAGAATTAATAAGTAAATATCTTTTTAATGTATTTCACATATTATTGAAAGGCACGAGCTTGGGAACTAAGTAATTGGGATGACAACATTTGTAAGTTGAAACTTGATACATAAGTATATTTTTGTTCACGACTCCTATTTAATTATTTATTTAATTGACAATAAGTGGAAGTTCCAAAACAACAAGAAAATTTCATTGTTAAGTGAAGAAAATTTGAAGTACAAAAAAGTCCACCTACCGTGACTAGACTTGTTTCTGAGCTTAGCTTTAGTGTTTTCGCTTCTTTGGCATTTAAACATCAATCTAAAACGTTTCAATGGCTTCCTACCATCGAATCCATTTAATTTTTCAATACACGAATTCATGACTAGATTAATAAACAATATTTTCAAATTCTTTTTGACGTTGACTATTGACCAAAAAGTTATTTTATATTTTCTGTAGCCTTGTTGACCAAAAAAATTATTATAAACAGATATGCACTAAGTAAAAATTTAGAAGGAGAATCTCTATCGATAGATGAGGCCTTGTGGAAAATAAGGGTGTATATAAGTATATTATTGGCTATTGTTCAATGAATCTAAACAATGTGGCCAAATAAAATAATCTTTTGTGCCATTCATGACAGGGAAGTTAAAAGCAAGCATCACCTTCTATCATAGGCCTTTGCTATATTTGTGTTTATTTTTCCTTTTCCTTAAATTTGCTTTTGTTGGTTTTTTACTTTCTACTATAATGTTTTCTTCCTGGCTTATTTTTTGACGCTCAGTCCAAACCATATACTGTATATGGTTTGATCATTAGGAACATTACAGAGTTAAGCCAAAGGTCACTTTACATGTAATCGTATTTTATACATTTTATGTTGTATGTATAATGTCTAATTGTCTATACAGAAATAGATAGATAGAGATTAGACAGATTTTGTTGTCAAAGATGCTGTAAGGGTGCGAGTGTGAACGGGAACGGAAAGATTACTAAGATATAATTATTGTGAGTTAATCCAAATTAAGAATATTCTTATTCAAATGAACTCTAATAAGATAGAAACTGAAAACATAAATTTATATAGTTCATTGAGTTTTATTGTGTAATAAAGGAAAAGGGAAAATGAATAATAAAGTTTGTTGTTACCAAAAACACAAAAAAATTAATAAATTCATAAAGTGATTGGAAAAGAAGAGTTGTCAAATAACTGTCTAGATTACAATGCAGTGTTTTAATATCAATATATATATATATAACTATTTACGTTAAAACCCTAAAACAGATAGGCTTGTAGATTTGGTTTATAATAGATTTAGGCCTTAAGACTCTAATAATAATATCTAACAGAGGATGTGATCCTTTTTCAAAAAAAGCCAAAAAGAATGAGGAAGATTCGTATATGTGAACCAAAGACATGACTTTCTTTTAATGTGAGGACTAAAGACCGAATGTGGAAAAAATTAGCCTGCTCCAAATAATTAATTTTGTCTAGAGATCTGAAAACTGTATTAAATTATGTTAGTATCAATGTTAAAGATCAAACCCCTTATCAAAAAAAATGTTAAAGATCTCAAGGTTCAAGTCTGGTTCGGTTTACTAACATTTGTTCCTGTCTCAGTTTGGTTGATTACTTAGTTACTTAACTCTGGTTTAGGGTTTTCATATTTAAGTTTGTTATAACTTTATATTAAATGGAATGTAGAAAATTTTCTCCAGATTTTTTTTCTCTACATAATTCTACTTTAGATCCAAAATCCTAAAAGATCACGTTTATACTCCTTAATGCACATGTAGTAAATTTGTAAGACTATCTACAATGGTTCCATTGCACATGGTCTAAGATAATTTAAAATTCAACAGTTGGAGTGTTGGACTTAGATTAATACATGGCCTTTTTACTCGCCCCTTTCAGTAGTTAACTGGTTTGTTAATTTTATTTTTTGGTCGTTTTCCGCGCTCCATATTTTGTTATTACAATAACGAATTTTTGGGTCATTTTCAACTGCTGTTTCGTTATTTAAATTTAATATTTAATTAATTTTATGATATAATTAGCAAATCATAATTCTGAGTTAGTGATTCTTTTCGCTTGTAAAAAGACAAAAAAAAAATTCTTTACCAAAAAAACAGTGACTACCTGATATTTGGGTAACTTTCTTAAAAACGCTTCAATTAATTCCTAAGAATAGCGTTTACTCTTTGCTATTCTTTAAATTCAGATTATAAATTATTAATTTGTGATACTTACTCGATTTAAAATTCTAGGTTTAGAAATAAATAAACTTTTAACTCCCGTAAAAAGCAGAGATCGAAAAGGAGCAGGCTGACTAAGCTGTATTCCAGCCTCATTGGTAAAATAGACGTGACATATATAGATCGTGGGCCTAAATGTTTCCCAAAAGGCTGCACATTTCTTTATGCTCTTTGTTTTAGTATTATTGAGGTAAGATAAATAAATTATTTTTTAAAATAATTATTTTCTTTTAACAAGTGTAAGCTTCTTCTTCTTCTTTGGGATCACTGAGGTAAAAACAGGACTTGATTACAAAAAAAGATGACTGCAACTGTAGAGAAGTTTCGAAATAAAATAAATTAATAAGATTAAAATTTCATTATATATATGAATATATCCGGTTTTTCTGATTATGTGTTTACGTATACAGTGGATGGTAACTTTGGCGCACGATACGATTAATCATTTGATTATCTCTGAAATGCTTTAAAAGAAATAAAAAAAGTTTCAACAAATAAAAATCATTCACAAATCACACGCACATATGTCTATATAGTCAAAAACCAATAATTATGTCAATAGACGCACAACGAACTTATATATTTGACTCACGGATAGTACAACGAAAGCCTTCGAACATGCTTCCATAATTCCACACACACAACAAATCTGGTCAAAAGCACTTCGTACTGCTCACAATTAATTCCATGACCCAACCTAATTAAATATACCCCTAAATAACTTTTTAAAATCGTGATTATTCGAGACAGCACGGTGGCATATATGAATTAGAACGTTAATCAGAAACTATTAATATGATTACAATATCTAATTATACGGTAAACAAAAGGAGTGTTTTAATTAAGACTAATACCACAAACACAACCCGTCATAATTACCACAATTTAGATTTTACAATGGAGGATATCATAATCATTCGTCACCCCTACCGGAAACTAACAGTAGAAACATTTAATATATATTTTTAGAAAAACATAATTACCAAGAGCTTACACGAGCAGAACAACAGCACTTAAATATATAAAACAGCAATATTAATAATGAAAAGGCCCAGAAAAGATCACGACGGCGCATACATCTTCAACCCCAAGAAAAGGACCGATCAACGATTAGTTGGGTGCACGCGCCTTCCGTTACCGTTGCCGTTTCCGTCGCCGGTATAGCCAGAGCTACAACCAGAGGGAGTGAAGTTAGAGATAATGGCCTTTACGGCCATATTGATCACCGGCTTCCTCTTAACGGGAATCACACTCGCTACTTCTTTCTTCACCTCCCGCTCCGCTGTAGACTTAGAACCTCCTTTGGAACTCATCTTTAGCCTGTAGATGTATGTATGTATGTATGTATGTATGTGTTTGGTTGTTGTGAATCTAAGCACAATGTGCGTTGGTTTATTTATAGAGAACAGAGGTGCCCTTAAGCGAGTATTGTTAACAATTAAACTTCTGCTCTAAGTTGCTCCTCCACACAACGTGTCAGCCACCCATTTGCTATAAAGAGGAAATTTAGCTACAACCTTCTACTTATCATATACGCTTCGATAGAAAAAAGAAATAGTCACGCGAAATTTACATTTAGTTTCATAGGATATTTTCTGGAAATTTAATTACAACCTTCGACTTATCATATAAGCTTCAATAGAGAAAAGAAATACTCACGCGACATTTACATATAGTTTCATAACATTTGGATATTTCTGGAAATTTAATGACATCCTTCTGCTTATCATATAAGCTTCGATAGGAAAAAAAGAAATACTCACTCGAAATTTACATTTAGTTTCATAACATTTGGACCCTGCAAAAATAAAATAAAATAAAATAACATTATAATAGAAACTTCCATGCATCGCCGTTATAGTAGACAGTTGGAGGCGCCAACTTGGGAACTAAGTACCAGTCTCCCGTTCGTACAAGGCACCGACCCGCAGGCAACATTCTACACATATGTTAATAATGTAATTGTTATTCACGCAAAAGATAATTAAAATTCATTTTTTATTATTTTATCTTTACAAGACCACATCTACAATAAAGTAGAAATTAATTAATTATTCTATTTTATCTTTATAAGTTATTCTTATTATACTTTATTCTGCTAATGATATAATAGTACGTGATATCTTAGTACTATTATAATGATACTTTATTCTTATTATTATATTAATCGTTGCATTTTAAATTACTAACATTAGTCATCTTACAATTTCTTCGATTAAATGTATAGTTCAGTAATGATCAAAACATATTATATTTTTTCTTTCAGTCATAACGTTTCCGCTGGCTTTGAACGTCCAAAATGTTTTTGTTTTCACTGAGTGTCATTTACAAGGAGGAGGAAGAGATGTGACCTAGTTGAAAATAATCGTGTACACATAACTACATATGTAGATTCGATTTTGTACAGCTAATCTAGACAATATCCTCTTTTATGTAATCGTGTAGGGATAATTTAAGTAAAGTCTCTTTTCTACATTTGTTTCTTTTATTTTTCCTGTCTTTGTTCTTCGTTCCTTCTGTCCATTTTAAAGATTTCTGGTGTTCAGACTAAGCCGTATTATATATATATATATATATATAAATATATATATATAAAGACAATAAAAATAAAAGACAGGAAAAATACAAAAGATAAAAGATATAATATATATATATATATATATGCTTGGACGTATACAAATATCGGTCAAGGGACCATTTCATTTTTTAGAAATTCACTTATGATATGATCTGAAGATTTGTGTGGAAAAATGAAAGAAACACGATGGAGATTGGATTACAGAGAAACACAATTATCTTTTGTATTGGTTTCGTACAACCAGAAATGATAGAGACTGTGATTTGCGATGCTATTTCCAACTAAATGGGTAAAAACCAAATAAGTATAATTTTGGAAGATTC
The DNA here is from genome assembly GCA_963922655.1 of Cardamine chenopodiifolia. Taxonomy (NCBI): domain Eukaryota; kingdom Viridiplantae; phylum Streptophyta; class Magnoliopsida; order Brassicales; family Brassicaceae; genus Cardamine; species Cardamine chenopodiifolia. The sequence continues at coordinate 4,941,102 of OZ000467.1, forward strand.
CTATTAACAATACCAGAGGTAGTTTGTAGAGTACTAATCAGACGTGAACATTAAAGCAACGAAGTAGTTATCCAATATTTTTAGCTTTTCTTTTCATATACGTACCATAATTATTTAATGAAATGGACGACGAACCGAGATAATGTTTTTTTTTTTGGTAAAAAACCGAGACAAGCTTTGTGTATAAGTTTATAATTTTACATCACAATCTAACGAAACATTTAACTGTACTTCATTAAACTTCAAGAATATATACTTAAATAAATGAACTGGCAAAGGCTCACGTTGCACTTGAACTTATTTGCCAAGAAAAGGTTAAGCGATTTATAATTAATACGATAGCCCACATGATGTTATTTCCAATTTATTTATCCTATTCATTAATTCAACTGAAAAAATCTTTTGTTTGTCACCCCACCTTAGGACTTTATATATCTTAAATATTAGTATATGTTGTGTGGGCCATAATGTGAGGGGGACACCAACTTCGAAACTAAGATTGCATACCGCAAAAGGATTTGAAGATGGGCAAACGAAGATATCAAATAATTATCAACACGGACGTGGTTAATGTATAAACATACTATTATATATAGTTAAGTCATTTGATTAGCGTTTCGATCTCTTCTATTCGTATTATTATTAAGTGAGTATATTGTATTAACATATTTTAATTTTTAATCAGCGTTTAAAGCTTCTCGATCTCTTCTAACGTTGATTAAAATTAAATAACATAAGAAAAATAATGCATTACACATTATTAGTAAATCATAAATCAGGTATAAATACAAAAACACGACGGACATGTATAGAAAGAAACTAGTGAAATTAAACAACACACACATCGTATTTTGTAAGAGAACAAAGAACACAAGTTATCGCATACTGAAATTACACTTCACAAAGAGAGATATCATTTGAAAGCTACCGGAACGTGGGCTGCACGCGCTTGTTCCTCAGCATATTTCTTTTCCTTAGTTTATCTATCATTCCCGCATGCGCATGGCCCTGGCAGTATGTTAAACTTCCTCCAAGAACTAAGTACACTGCAATTAGTTATCTGACTAATTGAGATACTTATTTGTGATTAAAAGCTACTTATACTTTTCCGAGTTAATCATCATATATATATGGATTGGATAGGTTTCCCTTTCTTCTTTTTTCTTTCTTTCCAGTGTCACCTTTCGGCCGTTAGAAGTATAATAGTTTATGTGAACAGTACCATACTAATATCATCAAATTAATATTTCATATGAACCACGAGCCCAAATAAATACATAAGGTTAAATACGAAACACTGTTAATATATATATATATGTATATATATTTTTATACAACATATAATTTCAAACATGAAAATCGGAGAAACCTTGAGTTTTACTGGCATGATTAATTTATAACATATCGACTAATCGTTAATTTATCACATGTTATTTCATTAATTATATCATGATAGTATTAATCGAACATCTTTCTATTAATAAATCTAATCAAATTTATATATGAAAAATTAGGACTACGAAAGTAACTCCATTTTCATAAAATACTTACTTTACTTTCTATATTAGAAAATATTACGGATGATCTTTCACAATTGATAGATCTTAAACAAAAATTCTTTAAGGGATGTATATATTTTTAAATAACGTGGTTGTTACGTTGATCAAAATGTTAATGAACATTTCATCAAGTCCAGGAGAGGTGGGCCTAAATCTCTATTCCTGGCCGTTGTTTTGGAGATCTACAAATGCACCTCGATTGGTAGAAAGATCTAAGTATTATTAAGGTGACATGAAAAGACGACAAGAACATGTAGTGTAAAAAAAATCAAGAAAAGAAAATTACATATTCCATGATTAATAAAAGACTATGATCGTATTACAGAATAGTTGAAAAAGTTAAAGATAATGATAAAAAAACAAAAAACTGAAAAAATTTTACATTAAGTAGGGAGAAGCGCTAACAGTCGAGCCTAACGCTTCTTCATTGTGGCATCATACCAGCTACTCAACGGTTCAATCAAGTTTCGAATCAATTTGTCATGAATTTGTCTATCTTTGTTTTCTTTAGCGCAACGGTGAGGGACCAGCAATCAGAACCATTAATATATATATATATATATATATTAATGTTATATTTTGATAAAGTAAACTATTTAATATTTCAACGTATTGATTTATTGTCCGCAAATATTTTTTTTAACAACTAAATCATGTAATGCTGCAGAATATGAGATAGTTAGATAGTATAAGATAATATGTTGATTAGAATGATAAAATTTATGTCAAACGTGAGCCACATGTTGCTAATTATTGTAAATTGATAGTCATTATATTCATTATAAGCAGATTATTTGTCACAGAACAATTAAAAGTTTCTCTGTATAAAAATCTTCAAAATATTTCGACCAAAATTTTTGTTGACGCACGTTTATTAGAAATCAATAATTATGTCAATATAGCTAGATCCGTATTACACACGAAAAATACAACAAAACCCACATGTGTCCATTGCTCCACACATAAAAGCGTTTCTTCTGCTCCCAGTTGGATTTCATGTTAAAACCTAATTATTAGACAGCAGAGTAGATTTCGTCCAAAAAATAGACACCATAGTGCCACATTGGAATTATAAGGTTATTGAGAAACTATCAATATGATAATGATAAAAAAAAAAAAAGAGCGCTGTTTTAATAGTAAAACTATAAACACAACCCGTCATAACTATCACAACTTGGTTACTTTTTTTTACAAAGGAGGATGTCATAATCATATTGCATAATCACCCAACCGAAAACTGAACAATATGAACATTAAAAAATTTTGTTTTCAAAACATCCACAACTTGGTTACTTTTAACAAAGGAAGTTATCATAATTCATAATCACCCTAGAGGAAAGTGAACAATAGAATATTAAAATTTTTGCTTTAACAAATAGAAAAACGTAACGAAAGGCTTACACGACGATAACACCACATATAGTATTAACCAACAACATAAAAGAAAAAACAAACAGAAAAGATCACGACAGCGTCGGCGCATATATCTTAAACCCGTAAAAAGGACCCGCTAGCGACCACTGGGGTACACGCGCCCTCCGTTACCGTTACCGTCGCCGAGAGATTCAGAGTTCCGGGTGCCACCGGAGGGAGAAATGGCAGAGAAAATGGCTTTCACGGCCATAGTCGTCACCCGCTTCCTCTTAACGGGAATCACACTCGCGGCTTCTTTCTTCACCTCCCGACCCGTCGCAGAACTAGAACCTTCTCCTTTGGAACTCATCCTAGCCTATTTATGTTGATGTATTTATGTGTTTCTGTGTTTGCTTGTTGCTGTTGTAATGATGAAGCCATGCACAATGTGGATTGGTTTATATAGAGACAATAGATGCCCCTAAGAGTGAGCACTATTAAGACTTAAACTTCTGCTCCAAGTTACTCCATCTCCACACCACGTACGTGTCAGCCATTCATTTGCTGTAAAGAGAAATTTTAAATATCTTCCACTTATGATTTAAGTTTCGTAGACAAAAATAAACTCACGCGAAACTTACAATTAATTTCAGAACATTTGTATATTTTTGGCTTACGCAAATCCGTAGATAAATAAAAGAAAAAGGGTATAGTATGAAATTTCCATACACGTGATGAGTGATGACAGTGGCAACTGCTTAAGGCTAATTAGTCCATTATAAAACTGGAACGTTGCGTGCCAAATTTTATTTTTAAGGAAAAAAATTCATGTCGACATTGGTAAATTTAATATTTATTTATTTGACAGATAAGAAGGAACTACGCACCAGTCTACCAATTAGTACAATGTACTGGAAAGACCAACATTCGAACATAAGGTTTTATATTATTTATTAAATGAAGAAAAGATTAATGTATTTTAAGCGATTACTAGCTTTAGGATCGTTATTAAGCGATTACTAGCTTTAGGAATCGTTATCTTAAAAATTATAGATAAACAGTTATTTTTAAGTGTCTAACTGACTCGCTGCTTACATTTTTGCTGGATTCGTTTAAAAAAAATTATTTAATTTATGACTAAGCTTTAGGATCGTTATTTCGTAATCTTTTTTACAATGACCGTTTGACTAAATAGATTCTGATAAACAGAGGCAACAGAACTAAAAAAATATAAGTAACACTAAAGTTACAATGGATGGAACAGATTAATTCATTTGGAAATAAAATCATTTTTAATTTACGGTTTATAAAGTTTGATCCGAAGTGATGCAAACCAAAAAATAAAAGAAATCTCTTGTAGATAAACTGCATATCATTTTTAACCCTTTTAACAAAAAAAAAGAACTGCATATCATTATTCGAATTTTCTCATTTATTTCCGTTCATAAAAAAGCGGTCCAGTCAAATAAATTATTATTAAAATTCATTCACCACGATTTGGCTTTAAATTTTGTAGGTCCGTTGATTTGAAAATCTTTGGCAAGTGGAAATACTCTAAAATCTTAACTCTAAAGAGTAATTGCATTAACAAATTATGCTATTTATTAGATTAGGTTGACTTTACATTTAAATGTTCACGGTAATGTTAATAGAATTTTTTTTTTATTTTAGAATATATTTTTGGATTTATGAATATTTATTTCGAAAAACATCAACGTTCACATCCGCTATTAGTAGTATTTGATGCCAATAAAATAGTAACTGTCTCTGTAAGCTAATCTCCATTTACGTCTCTTTTATTTTCTCTGTATGCTAATCTCTCGCAGCAAAATCGATAGAATGGGCCCTTGCAGATCTTAGAGCATCTTCAGCTGCTGGAGAACTTCCACTGAGTCGCACATTATTATTTTTATTATTTAACTAAATTGAATTATTAAAAAAAGCTAATTATATTTGTACAGGTGTCAATTATATTTGAGAGTTAATCAAATGAGAACTGTATCTCATTCTCTCTTATCCTTTTTATTATTTTTATTTTTTATATTGATTAGATACTCAGTAAGAAATCCCTTATAGGACTGTTCTTAGTATTAGAGCACTTGCTTTAAGATTTTTTTTAGAAAAATTTTTAAAACTAAAAAATATAAACTAGATCGATAAATGTGTTTTAAAAGTTTTTATTGTTTTCTCTCATTTTTCTATTTTTTATTTATATCATTACTGAGAAATTGGGTGAGAAATTCCCATTGAAATTTCTAATCTCCATTGCAAGTATTTAGGAGAGTATCACATTATTAAAAAATAGTAAAAAGAGGAAAGAGGAGTAGAGTCATTTCTCGCTGGAGAGACCCTCAAACAATTTTGAGAAACTCTGAAAACATACGTGTTATTGTGATTGGTTCAAACTTTTTATTATTTAAAATTGAATTGTATACCAATTTTTTAAAAAGAATATTAGTATTATATTTGTGAGATATTCTTATGAGTATGTCAACTGATGAGGTTGTTCATAGCATCAATGGTTTCTTCCTCTAATATCTACAATTGTAAAAAGTAAAAACAACATGTGTGAATTTCTTAAATAGTGTAAGAAACCAACACAAGAGTTTCTAGAGGAGTTTCTTAAATAATGTGAAAAGCCCCACATAAGAGTTTATAAATATGAAACTCTTATGTGGATTTCTCACACTATTAGATAAACTTATATATATTATTTTATTGTTTTTTTTTACATTTCACTATTAGAGATACTATGAGGAGAAACTAGTGATGTTTTTACTCTAATCCTTTTATATTGTACTTTCTTGAATTTATTTGTTTTCGGAAAACTAAAAAAGAAAGTATAACGAGTAGCCAGAAATTACGCCAAAATAAATAGCAGCAAAATTGAAATAATGTGAAAGCATGAGGACGATCTATTAATACAGACTATATATATAGTCAATATTAAGTTTATAACATTTGAACCAATCAGTAGAGTCGTTAGTTATCCCAAAAAAAACAGTAGTCGTTTACGCATTTCATAACTTTTTTTTTGGTTAAAGGCACATGCATAACTTTTGATACCCTATAATATGTTCCTCTTTTTTTTGTTTCTGTCGCCATAATATATTTCTTCTCTCATTATTGACATTAAATGAGGTTTTTTAGGTGAACCAGATCTAGGCTGTGCTGGTGTATAAAATAATATCGTACGTTCCGTTCTTTATCATCTTTGGAGGCTAAGGCAAATGCAATTACCTTTTATTTTATTTTTGGTTTAGATTACCAACTTATTTATCTTCGTCTCAGGGGTTTTAACTTTTAACTAAAAATATAATCCAATATAATCTCAGGCTTGAAGCTTGTCAGTCTCTTCTCACGTTTTGATCTCAATGAAAGTAGTTAATTAGAGATAATATATACATTAAACATTAACTGTAGTAAATTAGAAATCTTATAGTATTACTATTTACACTAAAACACGAGAATTATATACAAATAAACTAGTGAAATTAATAACATACACACCGAATTTTTCCAAGGAAAACAAAAACACTCAAATCATCTTACATATAAACTCTTCCCAAAAAGAGAGATAATTGCGGAGATATGACTAATTTAACATGACCTAGTCTTTACTCCGAAAAACTTATTTGTCTAAGAACCATAATAATCACCCCAAAAATATCATTAAAATGCTACCGGAGGGTGTGCTGCACGCGCTTGTTCTTCGGCGGCTCTGCTACCTGCGTGGACTTTAAAGGAGATCGAGATGGAAAAAGAGTATTCAAAATCATCGTCTTCACCAACTTCCTCTCTTTTGGGAACACACTCCCTTGTTTCGGTCCTAGTAGTCGCCGCCGCCACTCTCCATCCTCTACCGCCACTGCCTTCACCATTTTCTCTACCGAGCTCATCGATCTTTTATTCTCTGTCTAATACTCTCTTGTCGTCTTAAGGAGAACATAAGCTCTTAGATCTGCCTTCAATTTATCAGTTGATGAGTCTTATGGTGCAAGCTAATTAAGTAGCAAGTAAAACAATAGTTTGGTATTTAATTAATCTTGTTATTTTCCCCACGTGGCCTTGCACAATTAGTTTCCTTTGAGAACCAATCAGTCATACTGCAACTAGGTATTTAACTAACTGAGATACTGATTAAAGCCATTTATTCCTTTCCGAGTTAATAATCACGATGATATGGATTAGTGGCTTCACACTCCTTTATACACCTTCATCTTTCGGCAGTTAGAATATTTTATTGAAACAGTAACATATTTATTATACATAACTTCACCACGTGAACCACGAGCGTAAACTAATTTATATCGTTCCATAGGAAACACCATCAGTAGCTTAAAATCAAATACTCGATCTCATCTATCTTTCAAAAGAGATAGCAAATGAAAAGAAAACTATTAACTATGTGCGTTGTCCAGCTGATTAAATATTCTTATGTACACAAGGGATTATCAACGTGATCCAAATTAATAGTTTACCGATTTATACTATTAAATATTTATGTGAAACATGGTTACACGATTTTGTCGCTAGTGATAGCCGAATATATAATAACGAAGGTTAAATAATATAATTTTAATGTAAAATATAATTTTCATTAATATCTGTGAAAATTTACATTTTAAACGTAAAACATTTATGTAAAATCAAATTTAATCTGCTGCTGTGTTTAGTTTAGTTATCAAACATTTGTTGGTATAAATTAATGATGGAAAATTAAGTAGGTACTATGAGCGTGCCTTAGTATATTTCCATCTGTAAAAGTCTTGGAGCGGCGGACCTGAATTCTTGGGTCATAGCCGTTGATTGGGAATTTGGGGATCCGTGCGTTAATTACTTTAGATAACTAATGATTAAAGTTAATTGAATCGACGCCAATAACATGTGCAATGTAAAAAAGTCTGCTTAAAAATGATTAATATGAAGAAAAATACCTATTCTTTTTAAAAAGTTAACTCGTAGTTTTCTTAACATGCTTATACATATCATTCCCAAACTTACACAAAATGAAATACGATACAAAACCTCCATTTTACTATTCTGGTATGAAATCCATGATTACAATTTATTAATATTAGTACAAAAGTCGAAGCTAAAGGAGAACGCTTGAAATCAGTCTTTCAACAAAAAAATAAATAAAAATTTGACATTCTACAAAAACAATCAAGATAAAGTTATTATATGAGCGATTGAATCTCTAACCCGTTCGGAGTGAGTGTTCCCAAATCTAGAAAAATTGTGTGGTTTTTACTGAAAGGATTTCATAATAAAATAAAGGTATAAAACCAAAACTAACTAAAAAAAAAAATCAAACTCACCACTAGAAGCAAATAAATACCGCTTCTAAAGTTCTAACCAATGTCCAACCTACCGGACTAATGTTGACATAAAGGCTATCTGATAATCTTTAGGTTGATGTGACTTAAAAATAATATATACTTGTCTGCCTTATGAGAAATTTCGTAGCATATGTAAAAACTTAGTAACATTTCTTGACAGATGTGTCAATTGAGAATTTGGAAGTACTTTAACTCATCAGTCATAAAATTTCGCCTAAGTAAATCCATGAATCATACTCGTTGATAAAAGAAAATACTAGTTAGTAATCTCTTGATGTGACTATATCATATCAAACGGGGAGCATATATATCTTGCAGGAGATTGATTGATGTAGACCATTCTCCCACAACCACGTCCTCCTATATGTCCTTGACCTTAATTTTAATATATAGTAATCAGAGTAGGATTTATATTATTATTATCTTGATAGCGTTTTTTTTTTGTTAGTTTTTCTATTTATTTAATATAACGTTTAATTAGAATTTATATTATTTTAAAATAGTAATATAAAATAATATAACGTTATAAACATAATAATCATAGAAGAAGATCATTTACCGATCTATTATAATGTCTATCGCCAAATATTCCATCACCTCTTCGGTAAAATGAAACGTGGATATAGTTTATTATTCCGTTAACCTCATTTTAAAAATATTAATGTTGCTTTTGCATATTTCTGACAAAAAATCATGGTAATATCTATTATTTACGGTGAATGAGAAATTGAGAGGAAATGATACATAGGCCGCTACAGTTCCCATCACGAGTCAAGAGTCACGAGTCATGTAAAAGAAGTTCGTTCATAAAGAAAGTGCACAAAAAGTAGAAGTATATGTCTTTAACAAAAAAGAAAAAAAAAGTAGATATATGCAGTAATAATTAAAATGGAAACGATGTCGACCATAAGAAAGTTTATTAAACTTAAACTAATGCCATTAATCAAGATTCTCAACCTATTAGAGTAAGCTTCCTGGCCTCACTTGAAATTGTTTTTTCTTATTTCTTTTTTGAAAAAGATTTTCAAATTAGGGAATTACCCACTTGAAATTGTTTTCTTTTAGATTTATCATTTATTTCGCATGAAATTTGTATCACCACCATCAACAAAACAAATCTTCATGAGACTTCAGTATACTTTGGTCTCCATCAATAACATCTTCATCAGTTGGAGCAAGCCTCTATGTTGCTATCATTTTTGACATCAATATCATGAGTTTAAGATGCAAGTCCAGTATCAGTAATTTTGACTTTGCTGTCCTGAACGACACTATCAACAAATTTGACCTTGTTCAGCTTATCCCCGGAATCACTGGAAGACCGGGGTTGAGTGATTGTCAGGTTCCTCTTCAATTTCAGATGCAATATTTTGCCTTGTAGACTGCCTGAAGCCCTCAGAAGCCGATGCCTCATCCAACAAATGTGACCTCAACTTTCCATTTCTTTCATTTATTGTAGCTTCTCTCATTTTTATCAGCGAGCAATGCTCTTCTAGCTCTATTAGACCTAGGTGTCACAGACACGCCCGAACGGAAGCCTGCACTTGTAGGTGATGCTACGGGCTTAGCTACCAGAACATTTGATTTAAATGAAACATTAAGATCCATTGGAGTTCTCCCCCTTTGCTTCTCTACCATTCCACGATCAGAATGACCCAAGTGTTCCTTACCCCTGTACGAGTTAGAGTTAAACCTTTTCCCACTATGATGATTATGTTGCCGAGACCAATCATTCTCTCTACTGGTTTGATAGGATTTTGGAGTTTCAAGCCTTAGCAGAGCACTCTTCTTCTATATTTGTTTCCTGGGTGTTCGATTCAACTCTTTGCTCTCTTCTCTTCTTCCACGATCAATATATTGCTCAATCTCAGAATGATAGTAATCATCCTTTTTTTTCCGGGGATAGAGAGTCCTCCCTCCATTATGTGCTTCATCCCACCTCTGGTTTCTAACCCCTTCATGACTTGCTGATGACCTAATCATATCGCGCTTTACTGTAACACCATATCGGTCACTGCCATAACCAACACTTGAAGTTAAATCCTATTTCCCTCATCTAAATCCCTAAAATATCTATCGGATTCTGTTTTTAACTGACCACGATCTTGATAATTTCCTTCTACCCTAGCAGCTCCATATTCTTTTCTAACATATCCAAGACTACGAAACTCATCTCTAGACCTCGAACTACCATCTAAACCACGATTAATGCTAACACCCGAAGAATCTCTCGAAGAACGGCTGTAGTCATACTGATAGTTACGGCCTGAACCATCATCCACTCGGCTTCGACCAGCATCCACTGTCCATGAATCATGTCGTTTTTCATTGAACCCAATCCAATCAGACTGAGCGAGACCTCGGGATTCCGTACATGAGATAGTCGATGACAACGGCTGTGATATCCTTTGAGGCTCATAGCTAACTTGCTGAGGAACGTACTGAGGATGCTGCTGCTGCTGCAGCGGTGTCTGATGTTGTTGCTGCTGGGGCGGTGGAGGATGCTGGTAATAGTTTGAAAACTCTTACCACAAACACGTAGAAACACTAAAGATAAGACATGTCCTATAGGAGGAAAAGTTTGTGAAGAACAGTCAATCACATGAGTTAGGAATTACTAAAAATCCATACACGAGTTATCAAAATAAAGACCAATAAGTTTATAACAGACAATATTAAGAGATAAAACTTGAATTAAACATCGTTGAAACACCTCATTTGCAAAACTGAAGTTAATGTTTAAGTAAAAATATGCATAAGCTGCCTCCTCTAGTCATCGAATGTTAGTCAATCAAACTATTGCATCTACACACTTTTTTCTAGAGCCCATATGATCTAACAACGCATTCATCTCTGCTGCTAGTAAAGTCCTGAGGTCACAAAAATTGTTTACCATGGAACAACACATCTTTGTCTCTCCACTGTATCATTGATTGACATAATCTGCTCTCGAATTCCATCCCAGGAAGATTTTTTGTTTACTGACCTGTGGTTTGCTTTCTCTCGGGATTTTTTTAGAACCAATTTGAGACACTGAAGTCTCGTAGCTTTCTGAGATGTTTCTCCATGTCTTCTCGGGTCTTGGTCCACTCTTCCCTTTCTATTACCGTTGTCGGATCATCTCTTTCTCCCTGAAAGAAGCAAAATATATTAACATAGAGAGAAGATGAGCAAAGCAAGGTGAAGGAATACAAATGACTGAAATGGGAGTGGAAATGGAAAGCAACCGCATGTATAATTTTAAAGGAGGTTCCATTATCGCGTATCACGAGCAAGTCATCCTTCCTATCCCTTTTTCTTCCTCCTGGAACTGTCACCTGAAACAATCTAAACCTTAATATGGGAAGGAAGATTGTCTTAGCAGCTTTGAACTAAGCACGGTATTTCAAGAACTCACAACTATGTTATTCAGAACTAGAGGCATATAGCACTAATATAAACCAGCTTTGTATTCGTGTAATAATATGTAACATATTCGGCTAAAGGAATATGTTAAAACATCAAAAACACTCAATTGGCTAGGGTCTATGGTTGAGGTTTGTGCCCAGACTTGGAACGAGAACTTGTTAATAATGCCTAAATAAATTGGAAGGTAACAATGGGTCATACCAGAACTCTGGCTCTGGTGATTGACTTTGTCTTTGAATCAATAACATAGATCTCTTCAAGATCTAGCACAAATTCAGGGTCGTTTGTCCTTCTGTTCCGATAATGCTTTGTCAAGAAAACCTGCATGATGAAGACATTTGTAACAGAAACTGTAACTACTAAACCAAACTAAGTGGGTTTGAATTGACAGTTCTAACATCAACGTATGAGATATGGCTCAACATGTACCTTGGATATCTCCCTCTCAGATTTGTATAGTGGATCTCGTGGAGCATCAATAGGAGGTTCAGTGACATTGTAACATCCATAGTCGCTCATTGCACATCGAATATACTGTGCTTGTAACATCATTAAGCAGACCATTATTAGCACCAAACCAAATTACAGATAAATAGACCTTTGATGTAAGTCATGCGCAAACATCAAAGGTGAAAGTCGACAAAATTGGCTAGAATGAAAGGGAAAGTATTTAAACAGCACACAGCTGCCACATTCTGACTTTCTGTTCTCTGAGTTATTCTCAGTTCCAAACAATAGCAAAGTTCTGCAGCTTTTTGTATACAATTACCAGGTTGAGTGAGGTGCGGTTTCAGGTAAATGGGATTAATTTAGCAATTGAGAGACAATATGAAAAGTAATAATCTGGTTGAATAAACGAAAATCCCAGAGCAAAGCATAAGCATTCCAAAAATGAAAACCAGTAAGGATATATGACAGACCTTTTGTGGCATTGGAGCAAGAACTCTCGGAATTGAGTATATATCAGTATCCGGAGGAGTAACATACATCTGCAGCCACACCAAAACCGCCGTGTATAGTTGAAAAATCGAAGAAATGAACAAATTGAGACACTAAGGAATTCAAATTTAATTAGAGAACTCACAGACCTCCCTAAAATCATAAACATCGTTATCTGGATCAGGCGGTTTTCTGATAAAGAAATCGCAGTCCAATAAGCTGATTTTATGGAACTCGTCTTCGTTTATCCGGTAATCAACCACCATCTCTGAGTCCCATCCCTGTGTCGATATAAAGCTCTTGCTCTGTACAAAAGCGATATCTCCGTCACTGCCAGCACCACTTGCAGTCGCAATAGCAGCGGCTAAGGGATCGTACTCGACGTCGTAATCCTTCTTGTTGTCTACTTCCTCAACTTCTTCGTCATCCATGTCGTACTCGTCCGGTCCACCTCCATCTGCATCGACGTCGTCTACTTTGACAATTATACCACGGCCGCGGCTGGATTTGAATGTTAAAGGCGCGAAACAATTGTCCGTTCTGAATGATGCAAATAGCCGCTGTGTGGTGGATGTAGACGGAGGTTTCGAGGTGAAAGAGATTATAGATAAGGAAGGAGAAGCGGCGGAAGACGCCATGGGAAGGGGATAACGAGCTCAGTGTTTTTCCAAACTGTGGATTAGATATTTCGAAAATAATAATACAATAAATAATTTTTTTTTTTTTAAAATCCTTTTTTTGAGGGAAAAAAAAAGAATGGAAAAATTTAAGAGCGTCTTTTAGGTGTCTCGCGCAACTTTCTAACAAAATTGAAAATTCATTTCTCCCCCAGTTTTCAGTCTTTTCGTCTTCATATCGATTCGCCAATTCCATTCTCTCTTGATTGGTGTTTCAGATCGTCCCGTCTCGAACTTGAGGATCCGTACATACTGGACCACTGATCCGACCCGACCGAATCTAATGTCGGAAGTGAAGGAGACGAGTGGGGGTTCTACTGGTGGCGAATCGTTGAGAGCGTCGCCGAAAGTCTTGGCGGCTGGTGATCGGAAATTACTCAAGGTGGAGCTTCGGCCAGGGGATACGACGTATGTGTCGTGGAAGAAGCTCATGAGGGATGCTAGTAAAGCCAATGGCTCATCAACTTCGGTATCTGATCCGCCTCCTAATGCTAACCCTAACCTCGAGGCTCGCCTTACACCGGTGAGTTAGCTGTTACATGAAATTACTTGGATATATACTCTTCGGCATTCGTGTGCATGTTTCGTTTGCCGCTATTAGATCAAGCATTGTTTTGTTTCTGGGAGCTGTATCTTCTTTCCGGGTATTTGTTAGGGTTTATCCAAGAGCTTTACTGAATTTACCGATTCTTTAAGTTTTTTATTTGGGGAAAATGCTTGACATGGATATGGGATAGGAGGAATTTCAATAAGCAAAATCTGTAAACGGAGAAAATCTACAACTTGAAATATGATCTTTGGCTTCGTTAGGCTAACTTCATTGTTATCAATGGAAATGAATTTGGTTCATTTAGCTGCAATGAAAACTCTAAATGTATGAGTGAAGAATATAAAGAAATATCTGTTAGCAGAATTAGGCAGTTGAAGCGTATGATAGCGTGTTTTCATTTGAAGAAGGTAGAATATGTTTGCAGCTTTCTCACAGTTTATTCTTCTTATGCATACAATATGGGTTCAAATTGTTGTCGTTTGCTGTATTTCTATATCCAATGTAGGGGCATCCAGCAGAAATTGAAGCAAATGACCAACCTCATTCTAACCGTTTCAATGCTGTTATTGAGAAGATAGAGAGGCTCTATAAGGTATGCTACTCTTTGTCTTTGTTAAATCATGTTTCTTTTGATAGGTTGTTATATGTTTGATTACTTTGCATTCACGACATTTTGCATACCATGCATTAGCGCCGTTCAATTCACACATCTCTGAACTTTGTATGCTTACTTCAGAAAATAATTCTCAGGGAAATGATAGCAGTGATGGGGAAGAGTTAGACGGTGCTCCGGACGATGATGAGTATGACACTGAAGATTCATTTATCGATGATGCTGAACTGGTTGGTGTTGATATCTTTCATATGTTTTTATGAGGGGAAATGTGTTTTTTAATAGCTGAGACATCACATTCTTGTTTTTTTTTTCATTCTACTCCTGGCAGGATGAATATTTTGAAGTTGATAATTCAGCAGTTAAACATGATGGATTTTATGTCAATAGAGGAAAGTTGGAGCGGATGTGAGTTTCTTTCCTCTTTTTATTATCTGTCATCACATAAATCTACGGTGGCTTTGTCACTTTTCATTTGCTCACATCATGTTTAGTGTAGGCAATGCGTCATAAGTATTTGAAAAAAACATATGGAGTCACCTCGTTTTTCCTTCCTATTTGGATATATGTAGTTTGGTTGGCAGTCTAGTGCTGCCTCAGTTGATGCTTGTAGATGTAGGTTCTGATTTTTGATAGTATAAGAGTTTTTCTCAGTTTCACCTAAACATGCTATACTCCATCTACGAGTTATCTAATCCCCGATTCCTTTTGACTACAGAGAACCTTCAACAACATCTAACCAGCAACGCAAGAAAAGGCGAAGAAAAGATTCAGCAAAACCCTTTGGTGATGCTGTTGACGTATCTGATAAACAAACAAAATTGGCTTTAACAGCTAGAAGAAAGGTAGCATCATTTATTGCAAATAACTACTTGTTTGCTATGAAGTTTGAGTCCGATGACTGATTATGCGAATGGGGAAGTCCAGGATCAATCAACTGCTTCTGGGTCCTCTTTGAAGAGAAAGTATAATGTCGCAAGGACAACACAGGAGTCACCTCTGCCTTCTGGAGCACAAGATGCAAATGCTACATTAGCTTTGGACAATGTGAAGCATTCTGATAGAGAAAATCATCAGTCCAGGAATACCACAAGTCACAAGTCAAAGGAAGATGGAACCTCTAATTCCCTTCATCAGAAACATAGCAACAAAAGCTTACATCAACAATCTAAGTCTCTGCTAGGAAAATCTCCGCCCAATGTTTCTGCAGAAGCAACAGTAGTCCGTCAGAAAGATAAAAATGGTATGCATGAGCTGGCAAATACAACAGGAAGCAGACAACCTAGTCAAGCGGCTGTAAGTACATTCTAACTGTGCCTTCAATTAGATAAAATTCTCTCAGTTGGTAGTTACATCCCCGAAATGGTTTCTCTAATCTCCGTACTGAATAATGATCTGTATTTGCAAATATATAATTCAGATATGAGATGATATTTTTGTGCCATGTTATGTGGCTGGCATCCATCTAAGCTCGTTGTAGTAGTTTTCATCTTGGTTCTGGGATATTTTTCTGGTTAATCTTTGCTTCCATGCAGTTTTCTTACCACAAAGTTTACATCAGGCTTGCTTTATAATTCTGCAATAACCTGTCTCTATTCAGAAAAAAGATGGTGTGAGGCCTAAGAGCTTGACCCTCGAGAAAGCCATCAGGGAATTGGAGAAGGTGGTTGCCGAATGTGAGTTTCAATATTTTTCAAGCCACTTATGTTCTACATGTATGACCAACTAGAATAGCATTTGATGACTTTAGACTGACAAGAATTTATGATTTATTGCAGCTAGGCCTCCTGCTATCACTGAGAATCCAGAAGCAGATACCTCATCCCAGGCAGTTAAAAGGAGATTGCCAACAGATGTAAAATTGAAACTTGCTAAAGTTGCTAGGATTGCGGTACTAGAGCTTTTCTATTTGTTCTTCCCATTTTGTTGAAACTTGAAATGGTATGAGTCACTAGAATTCTCTTCTGGCAGCAGGCAAGCCAGGGAAAACTTTCTGCAGAGTTAATCAACCGTCTTATGAGCATTGTCGGTCACTTAATCCAGCTTAGGTCACTTAAGGTAAAGTTTTCTGTCTCCTGCATATTGTGTCTTTTATTGTTACTGGAGTGGAAAGTCTTCCGTTTCAGGACTTAAGCAAACAAAATATTGGTTTCTTAGAGACGTTAAAGATCTTACTCTTCGTAATGCTTATTGTTGCAGAGGAACTTGAAAATCATGATTGATAGGGGGGATTCTGCAAACCGAGAAAAGGATAGTAGGTTCCAGCAAATTAACAATGAAGTTCTTGATATGATAGAAGCCGAAGTTTCTTTGATGGAATCACAGGTTCACTCTCTTTTCTAATCTCTAGTTGCTTCAAATAGGCATTAACTTTTCTGAAATCTGGAGTTCTCTCTGATAATGGCTTCCGTAGATTAAGCTTTTCATTCTTCTGTCTTCAGTGTTCCCTGTGGGTCAATATGCTCTCTGTAGCCTATTTTTCTTCTGTTGAAATTTTGAGGCACCTGTAATACTATTGATATTTCTTGTTAACATCTTTTGTTCCACAGGCAATCAAACAAGGAGGTGGGACATCAGACGACTTTCAGGAATCTGTAGAAAAGCCATCTTTGAAAAAGTTTGTCATGGATGCAGCACTGGAGGATAAACTGCGTGATCTATATGACATCTTTGTTGATGTAATTATGATTTACTTTCGATAATCTGCCATACCAATTCTTTTAGTACCTACAATTAGTGTCAACACGGTTTTGTTCCTGCTTTTTGGTATACCAGGGATTGGATGAAGATTCAGGTCCACAAATAAGAAAGCTATATGTCAATGTAAGCTCTTCTCCCCGAATCTTGTGGTACTTTGGTTTTAATTTGCTTCAAGCTCTTCTCATGACTTAAATCACTTTCGACCCTGCTAAAACTAGAAGGTGGATTATTAGAACTTTCATGATTGTTCTTTTGGATTTATTCATGCTCCAGCTGGCTCAACTCTGGCCAAATGGATTAATGGATAATCATGGGATCAAGCGTGCGATTTGCCGGGCAAAGGAGAGGCAGAGAGCATTGTCTGGGAACCTTGGGAAGGAGATGGTACTTAAAAGAATTTTCTCAGCTTTTACCTCATAGCATTCACAATTTCTCAAAAAAAAAATTGCTGTATAAAAGGATCAAACAAAGATGAAGAAAAGGAGGAAGCAGTTAGTTCCAAGAACAGAGTTGACTGCTCATCCCAACACCGATTCAGTTGTTCAGAGACAACCCAGTAGAGAGAAGATGACTGTTGATGCAAAGGCAACCAGCACTTCTGGGATCCCCAGTCAACCTACGTTGGTTGACACTTCCCGTGACAGATCAAATCAGCAGCATGAGAAGCTAAAGGGAACCTCAAGCTCCAGCAATCCTGCAGAGGAAACAAAAGTGGTAAAGAGAAAGACAGAGACCGTAATGACAGAGAAACAAGTCGTTCTGGCCCTTAAGAAGCAGGAACATCCACAGACACGTATTACCTCAGCTCCTCAGAATCTGAACATCCCACAAACTCCTCCAGACCTGAACTTGCCAAGTTGACATTCATGAAGGTGCTCTTAAAAGTCCATAGAAACGCTGGAGAAAATAAACCTCCGGCCTCTTCCTGCTCTCTTTCTTGTTCAGGTGGCATCACATAAGCTCTGGCGAAGCTGGTGGCTCGGTGGTTTTGTTAGCTTTTATGAAAATTTGTCTCTGTTTTCAGCTGATTTATAGTTTTCCGCCTATAATGGTACTATATTTACGTGTACTCTTATGTAGTCTGCTATAATCCCTCAGTATAAAGTTGCTATTTTAACTTCGAGCACACCATTTTCAATTAGATTTTTGGGTAAATATTAGAGAATTTAAAGAGGAGTATCTTAAAACACCTCTGAGAAGTTTTGTTTGTTTGTTTTTGTTTTTGTTTTACAGTCATGTGATGTAAGTTCCCCTGCAAGTACGAATATTTTGGATTTAAATCATAAAAATGGATGCATATATAATATATAATAAAGCTTACATTGCACAGAAACTTGAGCTTTAACAATCTTTGCGGCTCATTCCTCAAAGCCTTCGAAAAATTGGCAAAAAATGGGCTAAAGTTGATGTATGTTTCACTATAAACTAAACATTTTTTTTCTCATTATATTATCCAACCCCTTTTATTATTTAGTAACATCGAAAATAAATTTTTGAGCAATCAGTAGTGTTCAAGATAGTCCAAACCTCTGTTTGGCTCCATCATGCGAAAGTGGAGCTGGTGATGGAAAATATAAAAAGAAATTGCTAGTACCCATTCTTGCATCAGCTGCGGCTGTGGGAATTATTACAGCTGTGCTTTTTCTCACCATTATCTTCTATAGAAAGGAGAGGCCGTTGAAAAGTAAGTGCAAAGACAAATAAAACTCCATAACTTGGAATTTAGTATATGATGCATGATTATAATTTTCCAGCTCTACATCCATCAATTGTGGCGAACAAGAGAAGCTTTACCTATGAAGAGGTTACAGTGATGACAAATAACTTTGAGAGAATTCTTGGGGAAGGAGCGTTTGGATTCGTGTACCATGCATTGTTATTTGAACGGTAACGAACAAGTGGCTGTTAAAGTGCTCTCTCAGTCCTCAGCTCAAGGCTGAGGTACTTTCACCATCATTGATCTTCTTCCGAGAATTAAAGAAATTAATATGATTAATCTTTGTTACGGATTTTGGGTTTAATGTGGTTTGATAGGTACAACTTCTTTTGAGAGTACACCACATAAATTTGGTAAGCCTTGTTGGCTATTGTGACGAAGGACAACACTTGGTCCTCGTCTATGAGTACATGTTAAACGGAAACTTAAAAGAACATCTTGCTGGTAACTTTGATTACTTAATTTTTCGTTTGATGATTTACAAAAGTAATGCTCGCATGTCATGTTTTGATGCACACATCTTATTGAGTACATGAGAATATGCTAGCTCCCCTTTGAGTTGGGGAAATAGGCTAAGAATTGCTGCAGAGACTGCACAAGGTTCATTCTAAGATTTTAACTCCCATTGCATTTTTCTTTTCGGGACAAAGTATGAGTCCTTGTTGCATTTACTTATCCATAATATTGCAAATTTTTTTATATGATATTCTTACAATAATCTTTCTATGAGTTATTTTATATAGGATTGGAGTACTTATTGCATTTACTTATCCGTAATATTACAATAATTTTCGGGCTTTCAAGATCTTTTGCGGTGGGAAGTGAAAGTCATGTGTCAACTAATGTTGCTGGATCTCCAGATTATCTTGACCCTGAGTAAGTGGTCTATAACTCAACTTAATGAACGTAAACTCTGTCTTTTAATTCCTGTTCCATTTTTATAACTTTTGTTTCGATTTGTGTTATAGATATTACCGAACAAACTGGTTGACAGAGAAAAGCGATGTCTATAGTTTTGGAATTGTATTATTGGAAATCATCACAAAGCAGCCAGTGTTTGACCAAACCCGTGAAATATCAATGGGTGGGGTTTAGATTAACTAACGGAGATATCAACAATATTGTGGATCCAAGTCTAATTGGGGATTATGACTCTGTGGAAGGCTGTTGAGCTAGCCATGTCATGCGTTAGTCCATCTTCGACAGGAAGACCAAACATGTCTCAAGTTACTAATGAATTAAAAGAGTGTCTCTTATCTGAGAACTCGAGGAAAGGACATGATGTGGACTCTAGGAGTTCTCTTGAACCGAGCATAAGCGTTGGCCCCCGACCAGAACCCTGATGCACGCTAGTTCATGCAAGAATCTCAATCTATGTTTGAATTATAGCACAAGTTTTTCTGAATTTCTTTATTTCATGTATCAGATAAATCCTTTTTATCCCGATTAAATTGCCAAGTTTTATCATATCTATATTTAAAGAAAATATTTTCACTAACCGTCCCCGAAAGACTCAAATTGAAACTTAAAATTCAATTACGTATAACATGCAAAGTGTCTATATTGAGCCCACCTGAAAGAAAGCTAATTGCTAATATTGACAAACAATTGAAGATATTTAAATTTTTTATTTTATTTTAGATTGTTACGGTAAAAAGATTTTAGACAAACAATTGCAGATATATATTTTAAATTTTAATTATAATTTTAGATAAAACTCCGAGCGTATAATAATTTGCATCTCGAGGTTCTCATTCGATTGTATTATATTGATTAAACATTTTGATCATAACTTTTCCCTTGCATCGGTTTCTATCTCAAATCCCGGGGAATTGAATTGTTTCTCTGTCGGAGAATCATCATCGACCTCTGTTACGTCTCTTCCCCCTCTCTTTGCCGCCGCCTCTGTTCACCTTTTGCCCTTCCCATTTCAATCCTCAAATCGATGTGTTGCTCTCTCTCCTACTGATCTACGATTTGTGCTCCGTTGGTTGCCTTATGAATTAGGTTTTTTTCTACGCATCTTGTATGCTGAGATTGGATCGTCTTCTTTGATGCGGAAAACTTCTGCTTACTGTCTTCGCTGCTAGATTTCGGATCATCCTCCGGCGAAAATGGCAGCGCCAAGGCCGACGGGGAGCCAGGATCTGTTCGATACGTATTTCAGGAGGGCGGATTTGGATGGAGATGGTCACATCAGTGGAGCTGAAGCTGTCGCTTTCTTCCAGGGCTCCAATTTGCCTAAACACGTCCTTGCTCAGGTGGAGAATACTTGTAGTTTCTATATGTTTTGAATTGGATCTTTGATCTGTGGGATCGTTGGTAGTAAAATGTGACGTATATAATCCAATAATATTGGATGCAGTGAGAGAATTCTGGATATTGAAAATTTAACATGCAGATATTAGCTCTTTTTGTGTGCCTATTCTGCAATTATCGTTTTGATTGTTAATGCTATGACGTTTTCTAATCCCTTAGGTATGGTCCTTTGCGGATTCAAAAAAAGCTGGTTACCTTGGCCGAACGGAGTTTTATAATGCTCTAAAGTTGGTAACAGTAGCACAAAGTAGACGGGAATTAACTCCTGAGATTGTTAAGGCTGCAATTTATAGTCCTGCTTCAGCCAATATCCCTGCTCCCAAAATAAATCTTGCTGCAACACCCTCTCCACAGCCCAGGGGAGTTATGCCTGCTACACAAGCTCAGGGAGTTACAACACAGCCATCAGTAGCTGCTGGTATGAGAGGGCCTCAAATGGGTGGAACCATAAGTACTAGTAACCAACATGTATTCTCGGGCCAGCAGAACCAGTTTACCGGGCTACCTCCATCACAGCCACAGCAAAACTTTCAAAGTCAGGGTATGCCAGCTGGAGGGACTAATGCACCTCGTCCTGCAAACCAACCTATGCCATCTGATTGGCTCAGCGGCAGAAGTGTTGCACCCTCTGGAAAAGTGAATTCTCAAAATCCTTTGAGTCAGAGTGCATATGGTTTGACAGCACCTAATTCAACTGCCAACCATATCCCAAAACCACATATGACACCTGCAGTAATAAGCTCTACAACAGCCAGACCCCAAGATTCATCTGCTACTTTCAGTGCTCGTGCTTCAGATGCTCCATCCAATCAATTGGTAGCCAAGGATCCCAAGGAACTGGCTGCATCAGGAAACGAGTTTGCCTCTGACTCACTTTTTGGAGATGTCTTTTCAATTGCTTCCATGCAGCCAAAACAACATACTACGGGAACTGCATCAACAATGGGTATTTCAGCTGTTTCTACTGGAACTGTCATGGCTCCTGAGATTGCACATTCTGTTGTTAGGCAAAGTTCAATCCCACAACAGGGTTCATTGAGCCAGCATCCTGTTGGTGTTCAGAATCAGCTTACTGGAAAACCAGGGCAGCCATCTCCCTCAGGTGCAGCTTCTGGTCCAACTGGCTATACTGTCGGAGTTGGAATTTCAGCTTCCAGTCAATTGACCCAGCGTCAGCCCCACCCCCACCCCCAACCCTACCCACAGGTCCAGTCCCAACCCCCTTGGCCAAAAATGACTCCAGCTGATGTCCAGAAATATACCAAGGTTTTTGTCCAAATTGACACTGATAGGGATGGAAAGATCACTGGGAACCAGGCTCGGAATTTGTTCTTAAGTTGGAGGCTTCCACGAGGTAGGCTACACCTTTTTTTTTTGGCTTTATCCGTTAACAGTGATTTAGTTTCAATTTGAGCTTGTTACAATGGTGAACGGGGATTATAATTAAGTGACACTTCTGAATATTGACAGTAGTGATTAACTGCCGTTTCTGGTTCATCTTGAGTATTTCATGTTTTGGTCCTCGGGTGGACTATGCTATACGTCAATAAAGATATAATGTTCCTCTAGCATAATTTATTGAATTTTCCAGGGGAATATTGAGGAATGTTTTATGTCTCATGCGGTTCCTTGGTGTTACAGAGGCTTTGAAGCAGGTATGGGATTTATCTGATCAAGATAATGACAGTATGCTCTCCTTGAGGGAGTTCTGTATTGCGGTCTATCTTATGGAGCGTTACAGAGAGGGCCGACCACTTCCCCCAGTGTTCCCAAGCTCTATAATAACTAATGAGAGCATGTTTACCCCTCCTGGTCAATCTGTGGCACCGCATGGCAATGCATCCTGGGGACATCCACATGGTATTGCCATTGCACATACTGAGTACTTGCCTTAATTGTCTAAAGTAGGTAGATTCATTTATGTACCAAATATTGTAGGTTTCCAACAACAACAACATCCTGGGGCCTTGAGGCCACCAGCTATTCCCAAAGGAAAGCCTCCAAGGCCAGTTCCTCTTTCTTCTAGTGATGGAATGGTACAACCCATTCAGCCTAAGCGTAAAATGCCTGTTTTGGAAAAACAGCTGGTGGATCAACTTAGCAAAGAGGAGCATGATTCGCTCAACTCAAAGTTTGAAGAAGCAACTGCTGTTGATAAAAAGGCACTCTCTGGATTCTCTCTGATGTTAATTTGTAAATGTGGTTAATTTCTTTGGTTACCGTGAGCCTTTTTTGCACTTTTTATCTGAAGGTGTCTTTTGCCACCTTCATATGGCATTCATATGAAATATTTGTGGATTGGTTAGTCATTGTCAGGATTATTAGTTTCTAAATTCTTTGAACTTACTAGTGGCAATGGCAGTGGCAGTGAATCTTAATTTCATTGGCATGAAAGATATCAAACAGCCAGTACGAACTATGAATAATTCCTGTGTTTTTAATCCTGTTTTGAGTTTCCCTACTCTATCAGATAACTTCCCATACCTTTCCCGCATAATTGATCAGTTATCCATGTAATATTTACTGACGCAACTTATGTGACTGTCTTGTAATTTTTTAAAATCCTTGTATTTTGGTGTTCAGGTGGATGAACTTGAAAAAGAAATAGCTGATTCCAAGCAGAAAATTGATTTCTTCCGAGCTAAGATGCAGGAACTTGTAAGTATCTCTGCGTCTTCAGTTTCGTCTTTTCTTTTAAAATATTGTCTGGAATCCGCTTATTTGATAACCAGCTGTAGAGGCAAAAATTGCTCGAATTATGATTGTATAAATGTGTGTTATTTGATCTGGCCGTTTTTGAAGTAATCTAAAAAAATTCTAGGAATGTAGTTGTTTTCAGGTTCCTCCTAGATACTCATGATCGATTGTTTCTCTAACCTTTTCCCTCTGGTTCCTTGGGTTACAGGTTTTATACAAGAGCAGATGTGACAACCGGTACAATGAGATCACGGAAAGAGTCTCGGGCGATAAACGTGAGGTATGCAGTTTCTGTTGCTGAGCCTCTTTTATAATGGTATTAGAGATCCAGTTTGATTATCTAACATAATCAATCTGTAATCCAGCTTGAATCTCTAGCAAAAAAATACGAGGAGAAATACAAGAAGTCTGGCAATGTAGGCTCTAAATTGACTATTGAAGAGGCCACATTCCGGGATATACAGGTAGTTTAGAAGTATCATCCCGGGAACACAGCTTACTTTGAACTGTCTGCAATCTGGATGTCTCCTTATAAAAGATGATAAACCTTTTTTTAACTTGCAGGAGAAGAAGATGGAATTCTACCAGGCGATAGTCAAATTTGAAGAAGGCAAGCTTGATGATAATGTTGTCAAGGTAAGCCATGTGTGCTATCTAGTTGATTGAATGTAATTTGTAGTTGTAGTTTTCTGAATGTTCTCTTGTAGGAGCGCACTGAACACATCCAATCAGGCCTTGAGGAACTGGTTAAAAATTTGAATGAGCGCTGCAAACAATACGGAGTACGTGGGAAACCCACGTCTCTGGTGGAGCTTCCTTTTGGTATAGATTTACCCCTTCTCTCTATTTAAAGTTCACGTTTACCTTTACACTCTTTTGATCAGTGGTAGGAATGATCGACTATATTTCTAGCTGTTAACTTTAGAATCTTGTAATATTTGTATGAAAACATTTGATTAAACGTTGATGCATAATAACTATAGGAAATTCAGTATATTTAGCTCTTTTGTATTGTTTGCTAGTGCAGAAGACCTTCTACCTATACAATTGTCCATCTGTTATGTATTCCTTTGTTTATATTCGTGGGATTTCCTCGGTTATTACAGGTTGGCAGCCTGGAATCCAGGAAGGTGCTGCTGATTGGGATGAAGATTGGGATAAGCTAGAGGAGGAAGGTATACTTGCGGCTTACAGTTAGATTTTGTTATCAGATGAGATTATTGAGGAAGCATGGGTTTAGATGTATAATCAATTTCTTGAGTCTTTATATTATTGTGTGTTTTGGTGATCTATCTTCCAAAATAGGCTATGGATTTTGCAGCCAAAACTTGAACTTCGAATCCTAATTTTTCTCCATTTCCAGGGTTTGCCTTCGTCAAGGAGCTTACACTCAATGTCCAAAATGTCATAGCCCCACCAAAGGAAAAATCATCAGCTTCCAAGAAAGAAGTTACTGCCTCTTCAAAAGAAGGTGAAGATGCTTCATCCTCAGATGCTGACTCTAAAACAGAGAAAAAGCAAAGCAGTGGTGAAGAAGCTTCTGAAAAGGAGACAACATCTGAACAGTCAGAGGGTAAAACATCCGATGTTAATCCTAGAGATAAAAACGGATATCTGGATGACTCTAATGTTAGAAAGGTTATTGAAGCTGATGGTTCACCCCGAACTAAAGATACGAGAAGGTATGCTTTTTGTGTTAAGACCTAATGTGTTTTCATAAAAAGTACAGCAAAAAGAGAAAATAGGGTATATTATTGTCCTACAGAGAAGAATGCATCTTGGGTGATTTATGTTGTCTAATTTTTCAGTGAAAATGGCCATGATGATGGGGGATCTCCTGCTTCTGCTGGTAAAACTGTAAATTATGACTCTCACGACAAGACAGACGGAAAGGTAAAATGTGCTCTTCTTATGATTTTGCAGTCCCCGAAGTTTGGGGTTTGTTGTGTTCAGTAATATATAGTTCTTGTAACTTTTGTATACCTATATGAAAGACTCGTTCTCGTTATTGTCTAATAAAAATACAAGGCATTAATTTTCATTTTTGTTGTGTTGTACGCAGGACAAGGATCATGAGAAGTTTGACAGTGGTTTTGGCTTTGGATTTGATGACTTCAGTATTAAGCCTATAAAGACGGGTTCGATCATTTCAAATGACTTCCTCCCTCCTAAGTTATCTTTATTTGCTGATTCCGTCCCAAGCACACCGGCAAATGCAAGCGATGTTTCCCCTGCAAAACCTTCTTTGTTTGCTGATTCTGTTCCGAGCACTCCTGCAACGACCCATGCCTCTTACACAGACAAGACATCATTCTTTGATGACTCTGTCCCGAGCACTCCTGCTTATGCAGGAAACTTATTTCCCGAGAAGAAATCCTTCTTCGATGACTCTGTGCCGAGCACTCCTGCTTATCCAGGCAACTTGTTTGGCGAGAAGAAATCCTTCTTCGATGACTCTGTCCCGAGCACTCCTGCTTATAGCACATCTGATTTTGGTGGAAAGCCATTTGCATCAGAGACTCCTCGTTCAGACTTGTTCCCAGGAAGAAGCCCCTTCATCTTCGACTCTGTCCCAAGCACACCCGCACACGATGACTTCTCTAACAACAGCTTCTCCCGCTTTGATTCATTCAACAGCAACAACATTGATGCCTTCTCTCTATCGCGCACAGACTCAATGCGTAGCACAAGCGAGCCTGACCCTTTCGCATCCAGGTTTGATTCTTTCAACTATCAAAGATATGATTCCTTCAATGCACAAAGCTTTGATTCCTCTAGCAACAACAACACATCCGAGACACCTAAAGCCTCATTGACAAGATTCGACTCCATTGGAAGCACCAGAGACTCTGATTACAGTCAGGGGTTTGGGTTTGACGACCATGACCCGTTCAGTTCTACCGGACCATTCAAATCAACAACAACTACAGCAGAGACACCACGGAGTTCTGATCATTGGAATGCCTTCTAGCCCCTAAGCCACGAGTTATATGAATATGATCACATATCATATAGTTTGCTGTTTTTTTTTACAGTTACCAGCGGAAGAGTTATATGTATCTTCATTTGTTTGGCTTCCGCTGCTTGCTTCATTTTTTTTTATTGTTAATATATAATATAGTCTTTTGCCATTTTTTTTTTCTTTTTAAGGATTTTCTCAAGAGTGTCCTTTGGTCTCTGAGTAGTGTTTTTCTTTTCCTTTTGTCTTTGCTCTTTTTGTTATGATGAATAATGAATTTTTATTTGTCCCTGTGAAACTTGTATTGTATCTTTGTAATCGTATGGATTATTTTCAGATGTTTGTTATATTAGATTGATTGGTATTTTTGGAATACAAGCCCGTATTTATCTTCTAAATATTTTATACTTGTATTCAATACTTCTATACTTGTATTTATATTTTTGGAATACAAGCCCGTATTAATACTTGTATTCTATACTTGTATTCGAATCATATTTTATATTTTTATTCGAATCATATTTTTATACTTGTATTCTATAACTTGATTGTTTATATCTTCTAAATTGATAAGTTGATAACTCCCGAAAAAATCGCAGGTGCATCCAAACGTTCCTTGCATGTTCACTCCAATCTGCCCACATTCCCTGTCGTTCAGACCAGTCATACTTCCAGATTCTGCAAAACTCGAACTAAAGGTAAAAGACTTTTCATCAAATATGTAGAGCAACAATCTTTTCCTGTCAAGAATTTAAAACCTCCATTATGGTTTAAGATTAGGTGTTTTGAAATGCTGACAAAAATCGTCAGGAAACAAAAAAAAACAGATTCCAGATGATGCTCGAAGCAATGCATGGGTTTCGTTTGATGGAAAGAGAAGACAACAACTGTCAAGAGGAGATTCGGTGAGAATATACATGAGCCAACATCCACTCCCAACTGTCAACAAATCTGACAAAACCGGTGATTGGTTTAGAAGCTTAATCCGTTGCTTAAACTGGAACGAGCGTCTTGATCAAAAGGCTCTGTGATGATTGATTGATTCTTTCATTCATCAACACATACAAGTCATAAACACAGGGTTACAGGTCTGTTTGTTTCAGCCTTCCCTTTTACTGTACAGATTCATAATCTCTATAATTCACTACATACAATCTTCACTAGGGAAACCATTATAAAATTTTACTGGAGGAAAATGTTTGGTTTTTTCTTCCTTTGTCATTTCCCCCCATTAGCAAATAAAATGATTAGAGTGTACACAGTAGATTAGTTTATCTACAACTATACCTGTATTTTTTTTTGTTTTTTTTATTACTTGATAATAAAATAGCACGCATTCATCTTAACAAAATGAATTAAGAGATAAATCTAATTTCCCCATTTTTGAACAAAATCATGTATACTCAAATCGATATTTCTTCATATTGTCCTTTCCTCCAATATTTCAACAAGCACGGAGTATAGTACATCATATTGTGATTTTGCGAATAAATATTTCTTGTGATAATCAAATTTACAACATAATGATCGACATTTATGGTGAGCTCACTGCCGACCTATTAGCTTAGAAGAATATTTTTGGGTATCAATGGTCCCTATATAATTTCTGTCCGAATTTATTATGTTCGGCTGTAAACAATGATTATAATTCCGTCTATGAAATTTGGTGGAAAAAAACAAGAAAGACAGTGATATGTTACACTAATTTCCCCTCGAAAGAAATAATTCTTAGGGGACAAACTATACAAGTGAAAAGTTGGTATTAATCTCCTCAAGAAAACGGGTACATTGATTCTTCGCAAAATCACAAGTAAAAAAATGGTACTAATTCTTCGTAACCTTTGCGTTTAGTATTCTGTTCTATTTTCCAAATTTTGTTTAATTAAACCAAAATTTTCACAAATACCGAACTGGTCGGCTTGTACCAATGTGAGATTTCTTCCGGTTAAGCTTGAATTGATCGAGTCTTATGATACGAATAGTTCTTGGGATTCCAACGGGGATGACCAGTACTGCAAGATTGATTCTATGGTTAGCCTTCTGGTTGCACTTAGCATTGAGATGAAAAACCGACATCCATCGATTTTATATTCTTCAAGAGGATTTCTATGCGCAAAACTTCTGACATTCACCTGTTGACATTGAGGTTTTAACATGAGTATCAGAGAGCTTAAAAGAAAACAAATAAAGGAGGATCTCGGTGGTTACCGCAGAGCTTAGTTTATTCACGTTTACGAGATCATCTCTCCAGAAGCAATCCAACGTCTTTAAAAGAACTGCTCTCCATTTCCAATTGAGCAAAATCGGTCAGAGACGCTGTAGTGTCAATCATATGTGTATACACGCAGAAACAAAGGCAAACATGCACCTCTATTTCTTTTATGTATCCATCATCAAAGCCAGATTCTTGAACAGCATTCAAGTATGAAGCAATCAGATAATCACCGAGGAACTTCCGGAAAAGATTAATTGATGTTCGGTATCTCCCACTCCTACAGATTGGTATAGTTAAAAGAGTAAAACTCAAGGTCTGTCTCAATGGGACGCACGTCTACACAACATGTACAAAGTTTCTATTAACTTTATCACTCACCCTGTTAGATCATCTGAAAAAATATCGAGCCAACGTCTTACTGAAGAATTTTTTCTGCGAATTCCCCTGAAAGCGTTTGGAGGTTTTGGCAGGTGTGGAAGGTACAAGTCTTCCGTATCTATTGAACTTATCTCATGCAGGTTTTACATGGACTGTAACATGGTTCTTTCTGTGATCCCCGAAAATGAATCTGATAGTGCTTGTTGTTAGATTTCATGTGACTCGAGATGTGTTTTGTTCTCAGGAAGCAAGATATTATCATACCCGTAAATGGAAAAGAAAGAAACAAGCTTACCTTCCAGTAGGTTCCCTGATATAGCCATAAACTCTTTCAATAACTTGGCCAAGCTCCAGTATCTTGGATGCTACCACAAGAAATAAGATATTAGAAAATGAACATAACAGCAAAAACTGACCAGGTTTTTGTTTTTAGAGAAATGAGCATTGCGATGACCCTTATTTGACAGATTTTACTAGACAAGAGTTTTATTTACCTTCTGCAGGTTAGAATTTCCAACGACGATTTCATCTACAACAGCTTGCATGTACCTGAAAAATAATTGTTTAGTTAACCGAGTGAGATCTCATACTCAATAGTCAGCAGTTGAAGAAACATATGCTAAATGTTAAATGTCCATGGCTTTCTCTCACATGGACATAACAAAGGCTATTGCAAGTATAGCGCTTACTGGAATATATGCTGGGAGCAACTTTCATTATCACCCGTCAAAAGCAGTTGCCTTCGATCATAGACATGCTTCCTTTGAACCTTAGAAGAACAAGGAAAATGGTTGATTCAGATAACGGTGTATTCCAATAACATTATAAACTTCTATGCAGAATATACCATACATATAATATGACTACAAATAATGCAAAGTTATATTGGTCCCCCGATAGCGAGACGGTACCTGTTCACGTAGTATACTAGTAATACAAAAACTAATAATAGTGTGCGACAAAGTAAAAAGAAAACAGCAGTAGTATTTAAACTTATAATCATGGTAATGGTTATATTTCCATATGGTCGAGAGGCAGATCCAGTAAAAGTAGTTGGCAAAGCTGGCACCTCTAGCACTTCGTCAAACTCGACCAGGCTTTTTCTTATACCAAAGAAGTATTTCTCTGCATTGATCTGGAGAGCTAGAAGCTACAATGCTCAATGAGATGACCCAGATTAGCAGAAATATACGATTTTTTGAAGGAACCAATGATGGAACCACACGGAAAATAAAAGAACAAACTACTTACCTGTTTTACTATTGTGTCACCTTCAATTGGTAAATCTTCATCGTTTGTAATCTCTGATATAAGTCTCACAGCCCACTCAGTATCAAAATTGAACTTTTGAAACATCTCCTCTTGCAAGCTGTAAGCAAACCAACAGATACATAAATCATGTTATAGAGCAAAGACTGGTACTGTTCCCAGTTTTCAGATTGGTGCAAAGTTCATAATATCAAGAAGTAAAGTTTCTTTTATGTAAGTTAGTTTGCTAATACAGAGGATTTGCCAGTCAGGAGAATAATCGATGTAATTACCTTATCATAAACCGTGTGGATCCAGGATCTCCTTGCCTTTCAGCTCTGCCACGAAGCTATAAGAAATAATATTGACACAGAAACTTGAAAGATTATCCATCTAGTATTTGATTCCATCAAACAGAACAAATGGTGCATGTGGTGTTGATTTCAAGGCCTCTATCATCTCCATAATATAATGATTATGTTGTATTCATAATTCGGGTTATTTCCCTCAGGAAACGAAAAACAAATGATTATGTAGTTCCCTGTTCATCATACTACCATTCTAGATAGTTGTGGGAAAACATTAGTTTATTTCGCAAGTCAAATTAATATACTGGAAATGAAAGGTTTGGGGAAAGGCTTTCCTTAAGTACCTAAAAATAATAATAAGATTAACACACTTGATTATAGTAGCATCCAGACAATGCAGCAAAACCAGAAGCTTACCTGGTTATCACTCCTCCGAGAATCATGCAAAGATGTCCCAATCACATGCAGGCCTCCAAGCCTCTTCACTTCAAACCCTTCATGCAGACAATGGGCCTCACAATCCTTTAAGACAGACAGATAAGCCAGAGTAATAGCAGGGCCTAAAGGGTATATTTCTGACTGCTTGTTAACAAAATTCTGCAGTTCCATAGGATCCATGGTCTGGCTTTTCTCCAAAGATTCTGTGACCACGGATTTTGCTTTTTTCCTTGTCCAGCTTTTACTTTCACTTTTGCCAACATATTTCGCTGGGCCAATTGAAACCAAAAAAGATATCAAGTAAACTAAACATCAAACATGATACATAGAGTGTGTGCACAAGTTCTTAAAAATGAGTGTTGAAAGTTGAGAGGCAAACCCATAAGAGAAGCTCTGGCTAGCATAAGAGAGGTAAAAATGAGTGTTCAATCAGCTCCTCGCAAAACCGTTTTCCAAGAAGAAGCTTGAGGAGAAGAAAACAAACTGGCCAGACATCAGAGCTATCTGAAACTAGATATTTTGAGCTGGAACTTTTTTTCAACATATTCTGTTCTTTGAACAATTTTAACAACACCTCTGAGCTCATAAGAATCCCCTTCCGTAGTAATCCAACCAAAACCAAAACCATTTCCAAAGCACCAACTGGTTTGCTGAAAGAGCTAGTTTCTTCAGCGATAAACTGATACACATACCTTCCAGTTTCCATCAACTCAATCAAATCAACATAAGCATTCTCAAATTCGTCAAACTTCACACAAGAAGCTCTCAAACAGCCTGCGATCACTCCTTCCTTGTGCAGATTGAGAAGTGCCTCACACATTTGTATACCGATTATTACTAAACGTGAATTATCGACTTCCTCCCACGAAAATGCAGCAAGCTTCTCACCCACTAAATACAAAACCCCATTCTTCAAATCACCCCACAAGCCAAAATTTTTAGAAATACCTCTGTTTAACAGAGATGATCGTATCAAGCTCATCTCTTTCTTCCTCACTCATCCCCCACAGACAGCTCATCATCCTCTGGACATAACTATACTTGAGGACAGAATCACAATCATCGAGCTCGAACGAAGCAACTCGTAAAAGACTCACCTTCGAGTCATCCCTCAGACATCCACATAAACGCGAAGATGCAGAAAAAATCACTACTTTCACTCTCCTTATTTTCCAAAGAAACGGCGTCGTGCAGGAGAATCCGGTCTTTCCAAGTGGCGTAGAAGTCGTCAGACCATGATCGAGTGAAAAATTCAACGGACATTTTAGAATTCCAGCGAGGTTCGAGCTTAATTTGCGAATTGAAGGGAACAATCTGAGAAGATCGATGTTTTTAGGGAGAGCTGATGGTCCTTTGAGGTGGAAACTTGACGAGAACGGTGCACGCAGGACATCGGATTGTGTTTGGAAACTTCTTGGGAAGATTCATCAGGCATTCTTCGCACGCCGTGTGGCCGGAGGTGAGCACGCGCGGAACAGTGCAATCGCCGTCGTAAGACTGTAGACACACGGGACACTCCGGTGCCTCCATCACCTTCTATGAACCGAAAAACTAATACGACAACGTTTAAGTGTTTAACGACGCTGTAAAACAAGTTTACATTTATATTATAACATGGAAGAGATTGTATCATCAAAATATTCATGACCTGGATTTTTATCAAGTATATTAAAATTTTAAATTTTATATAAACAAACTCTATATATAAAGAAAATTTTAGTATAATTGTAAAATATTGTTATTTTAAATACAAATACTCATGTATGTTTTGAGTTTTTGTAATGGCAGTTCGGTATATGTGTTGAATACACCATCGTTTATACTAACTACTCATGTATTTTAAATACAAATACATGAGTATTTTTAATACAAATACTCATCGTTTATGTGTAAGTTAGGAATGCTAAAGTGGGTTCTCTCTTTTGGTTCATGTAGAATTTGGTTTCAATTTAGCCTAAATATTGATCCACCATAATATAGATAGCTAAAGTCTATTGTGGATGGTATCCAAAATTCTAAATGAACTGTCATTTGTAAACAAAAAAAAAAGAATTTTACTGTTGATATATCAGATGAAAAAAGAGTTTTGATGACTATTATTTTCTTCTTTCTATAAATGATCTTTTAGAGTTCATTTAATATCAAATAATAGTTTGTCTTTATAAATTTCTTCTATGTAGTATAACTGGTAACTAAAATTAATAAATGAAAACTTAGTACATGATGTATAAACATAATTAAAATCAAATCACTCCAAGTATTGGACAGGTTGGACGAATAACATGTCTGATTGCTGGAATGTGATTGTACTAATCATATAAGCAAAATAATATATTATGACTTACATAATTAAAATCATTTATTTTCCCATTTTTCATAATTTATTTCATTAATTAGTTTAATGGAATCTTTTTCCGA
Source organism: Cardamine chenopodiifolia (assembly GCA_963922655.1). Lineage (NCBI taxonomy): Eukaryota > Viridiplantae > Streptophyta > Magnoliopsida > Brassicales > Brassicaceae > Cardamine > Cardamine chenopodiifolia. Next base: position 4,974,940 of record OZ000467.1, read on the forward strand.
TAAAACCAATAATGAAGAAAAAACATCCGATGGATATAAATGAAGTAAAAAAAGGAAGGTGGGAATTTTAAAGGCAAAGGCATCTGTCAAGGAAGGACCCACCATTCAATTTGTGGGTACAGAGCAAATAATAAATCGTCGTCTCCACACCGTCGGTGCTGTGCCTCTCAGATCAATTTCAAAAGAGAGAGAGAAAAAAGAGGAGACGAATTGCTTTTCTAGATTCTCGTCAATTCTCTCGCTTTTCCGATTTCAGAATTTTCCCATTTTCACGAGAGGTCCGAGATTTTTCCCGGATCGATCTGATAGGATTAGAAGCTGTATTTTTTTAATATCTTTTGAGGGAAATTTCTCGATTGAATCGGAGAGATGGACGAGTTTGGTGTTCTCACCGAGCGTTATGGGATAAAGCCTCAAGGCAAATCTGCTCCGATGGCTGCTTCGAAGCGATCTCTTAACCCTAACAATAATGTTCAGAGCTGGAATTTTGGTACAGGTTCTGGTATAAATGCTAAATCGACGTCGTTTTCTTCTAATAGCTCTTGGAATAAGGAATCTAGCAATGGTTCTTTGTATGATGGTGACCACATTTTCTTTACGGCGAGTTCTACTAATGGGAAAGGCGCGAGTTCTACTGGATTTAACGATTTTGATGTTTTTGGTGGTGGGTTGAACAATTCATCTTCTGGTAATGGCAAGTCGTCGTTGAACGATGATTTGTTGTTCTCCAATTTTGGAAATTCGGGATGTTCATCAGCGCAGGGTTTTGATGCTGATGACTTGTTTGGTGGTGTTATGCCTGGGTCTAAAACCTCTGCTAGTGTTAAGAATGATGATGTATTTGGGTCATTCTCTTCATCGACAAAGCAATATGCTGCGGTTGATGATTTGTTGGGTGATATGGGTGGGTTTGGTCCTAAATCGAACAGTTCCGCGGGTTTGGGAAAGAATGAAGCTGGTTTTGATGAATTTTTATCCGGTTTTGGTGGAAGTTCTCAGACGACTAGCAGGTTTGTGATCAGTTTATGAAACATTTTGGTAACGATTGTTGCCAATTTCTATCAATTTGGTTTTAAAGTATATTGTATGAGATTATGATGTCTGTCATGTATGGAATGTGCTACTGTCTCGTGAATGGTATTTGAAATATCAGATTCTGATGTTTAGTGGTATGATTTGAATTTTTCCGTTGTTGAGTTATTTTGTTTTTGGTTGATTTTTCAGCAAGACTACCACATTGAACTTTGATTCTACTGACCCTTTTGTGGTTCTAGAATCGACTACATCTGCAGCACATTCTTATTCGGGTCTGTTTGTGGATCCACTAGAAGAATTTGCTGCTTCAGTCAGTTTTCAGAAGGAAAAACCATCAAATACTTCACAGACTTCTACAAAACTCAAGCCTCCGCCTAAACCAGCACAAAAAGTGGACAGAGGTTAATAATCTCTTTGATAACCTGAAAGTATATTGAATTAGAGCTTTTGTTTACTGTTTTCATTGTGTTCTAATTATTCACACAGTTAAGAGTTCAGGAGTGTCTTCAATAGACGAACTTGAAGACTTTGCCATGGGTAGTATGCGACGTAGTGCCTCTGCCTCTGACACTGCTAGTAAATATAGAGAAGCTGAAGATGCTGGAACAAAGAACAAACAATTTGGTGTAGATGACCTTGACTCCTTTTTCAGCTCTGGGCCTCGGTCCAGCAGTGTACCAAAATCACGGACTACAACTGAAGTAAGAATTACTTTTAAAATATTACCAAGTTCCACTTTACAAGTTATTACAATAAAGAAAATCTGTTCTATATATGTATCCTTATTCTTCTTTCTAATGCAAAGACAACTCGTAAGCAAGCATTCAACGTGCCAAAAAAGGCTCCTAATGGGGTTTCTAGTGCAAAGAAGCCTCCTGCTCTAGCAAATCTGGTGGATGACTTTTCTGCACTTTTTGGAGGTTGATGTTCTGAAAACATGTCTATTCCAGCAATTGTTTACTCTTGGGTAACTTTCTTAGAAATGTTTCCTTTTCTACAGAGGATCCTATATTTAGAGAGTTTGAGGAAATCCCAGGGGAAAGCGAAGAACGAAGAAAGGCCAGATGGGATCGTGAACAGAGAACAAAGAGCCGTGTGGTATGTGTTGTTCTTTTGGTTTTCATTTGAATCTTCTGATGCAACCCTTGATTCTTTTTCCCCCCTTCAACTTGTGATGATATCTCATTAAGTTTAATGCTGGTGTGAAAAATCTATGATGAATTTTCCTTGTGCTTGAAAGTACCCCTTCGTGTTCAAAAGTTCTGTTCAGTTCCCTAGCAAATGTGTTTAATCAGTTGAGAAATTAGGTTTTTCCTTATTTGATTTAGTGGTCCTGTTTGCACGTCAAATTTGGTGATACTCATAACCAACTGGCATACTGCAACCAATTTCTAGTTTAAAGTTTATCTATGCTCAGCGATGTTTGACTTGTACTTGATTGTATATTTTGGTTCTAGATGATTTTACACTAATCAGTGCTTTTTAAAATGTAGGCGCAAGCTGTAGCTGATATGAATAACCGTGATCATCAATCTCAGATTGAACAAGAACAGAGAACTGTGAGTAATACTCATCTTGAAATTTTTTTTTTAATGTTTATTTATTGACAATGAACTTTTTTAGGATTTGTTAGGCTTCATTATGATAATACTTTTTTTGATATTTATATTTCCTTTTGTGATTTTCTTTTCTAAATCTACATAGAATCTCCTTGTTGGTGTGTTTATGGTTTCCTTGTTAATCTTTCTTGTCAGAGGATTTCTGAGACTGTTGATGCTGAGATAAGGCGTTGGGCAGCTGGAAAAGAAGGAAACATGCGTGCGCTGTTATCTTCCTTGCAAATCGTGAGTTTTAAATAATTAAAAATTGAAATGTCTTCGATCATATCTGTTTATCCATGTGCTCTTCCTTAGTTCACTGAGTTCTGTTCTGTTATTAATAATGACAGGTACTCTGGCCCGGATGTGGTTGGGAGGCTGTTTCTCTAACAGATTTGATCACTTCTTCAGCAGTCAAGAAAGTATATAGAAAGGCAACACTGTATGTCCATCCCGATAAAGCTCAGCAGAAAGGAGCCACCCTCGAACAGAAGTATATTGCCGAAAAGATTTTTGACATTTTGAAGGTATTTTCACAGTGGATCTACATTAGTAGCTCTCTTTCTAGAATCTAATTTAGACAAAAGTTGACAGAATAACCTTGATGTTTTAGTTCCCACCGAATTGATCAATAGAGTCATGGAAACGATGTTCCAAAAGTTTTAGTTGCTGGATGAGTCTTTATCTTAGTAATTTAGTAAATTTTGAAGATACCTGGTTTAGTTTCTTCCCTCTTGCATAGATTTACAAAATTTCCTCAGCTTCAAGCAAATCTCGTTATACTAGAGTGTTTGGATTCTCCTATTGATTAACTGCTTACAATTTGCATTGAACAGGAAGCTTGGAGCAAGTTCAACAAAGAGGAACTCTGTTAAAGCCCATATGTGGTTTATCGAGTTGCCACTTGCCTCCTGAGCCTTTCGTTTCAGGTTTGAGAACTGATCGCTTCGAATAGAGCTTGAAACGGTACTGATTACTTCTAGCAATGAGAAACTAGAAGAGACTTGGTACCTGTTTGTTTGTGTCTCTGTGGACTTATCTCTACATATAATTCGTCTTTGAGTTTCCTCCTGCCTTGTCTTGTTTTTAATCGTTTTTCTCTCATTTTTCCTTTAACAGTAACTCCGGTAATTGTTATCTTTATGTACACCCATCCAAAAAAATTCCATGGGGGATATTGTATAGCCCCAAAAACCCAATAGAGATTTTTTCATTAAAGATATATATTATATCGAATGTTCTTATTATAGCTATAGCGTAGAGATTATAGAATGACAAATTGATTTTGTTGGTATCTCAAGGGATGTGAATATGTTCGTTCATAATTATCTTTGCAGCTCGATAATCGTATCCAAGATTTGGAACAGTTTGTGTTATAAACGTGAAGATTAACATCACTTAGAAAACAAAATGACAGCATTACTATAATGATCGTCAAACTAATCAATGTACTAGTAGCGGTTATCGTCGTAATTGTAACCATGATTGACAACTCGGGTTCATGATTGCTTCTCAAGTTATCCACCCCGAACCGATGATGTGGTGTTGTTGCAAAGAAGCATTGATTCAAGTTGCTCGTTTGATGACTATCACTGGCTCAAAGTACCCGACACTAAAAAATCTTATGTTAAGATGTATCAACCTATACACTGTTTATGATTACAGACTGTTGAGTATCCTTTCTATCGATAAGCTACTTCACTGTAAGATCTAAGATGTATCCCAGCTTGGAACTCTAGTTATAGAGACTGCCGATGTATATGCATATCATATTGAATAACACATGCACCAATGACTGCCAATGTATATGTATGACTGTCAACAATTTTAATTTATTTTGGTTAAGAGCGGCGCCCACATACCTCATTTGCTAAAAGAGAGTATCTCAAATCCTCTTACTGACTTGGAGGGTTTATGGCGGGAGCGGGAAAACATCATACAAGGTTATAAGGAGTCTCCGGTGACGGGGGAAAAGCTGGGAAGAAATATTATAAAGGCGAGAAGAAGGAATGGCGCCAATTCTTCAGAGTTCACAGCCATGGGTTGAGAAATAGTGCTTACTAAACTTTTCTCCCTTTATTGCTCTCTGGTGACGGATTTCGAATCGGATTTGTTAATTCTTTGTTTCCGATTTGGTTTCAGCCGGCCGAAGCAAGTTAAGGACGTAGCTCACCAGGAAGAGGTGGTTCGGGTCCTCACCAACACTCTCGAGACTGCTAACGTAATTTGCCAATTACCTATATGGATTGTCGCGAAATTTTGAAATTTGATTGTGTTTCGGGTACACATGTGTGAAAACCCTAGATGTCGAATTGGTCTCTCAATTCTTTTTTTTTTTTGGATTCTTCTACTTTGTTTGGTCTCTGTAGTGCCCGCACATGCTCTTTTATGGACCTCCAGGTACCGGGAAAACCACTACTGCACTTGCCATCGCTCACCAGCTATTTGGGTAACTCATTCACCAGCTCCCTAAACCTATTATACAGTAGTCATGGATGGATATTTGATTGATTCATTTGTGTGTACTTCAATTGTATGAGACCTTGTGATCTCTTATATGATTCAGATGCTGAAATAATTCATTCTCAAGCTTTGTGGGTGCATAATGATATACCAATCTATCCCATTAGGTAGAAAGACAGTATACTAAGATGTGAATTCATATTAATATTAGTCATTTGAGGTGTTGCTATGTAAGTGTTTAGGTTTTGAATTCAGGTTCTATCCTCTTTCGAACAAATTGACGCCGACTTTTCATGCTCTTCATAACATGGGTGTCTCATATGACTTAGTTTCAACTTCTTTTGGGAGTAATATAACAAATGCATTTCATGAGACTCTCATTGTTTTGTTGTTTCATTTTGCTGTCATTGCAAGGTTAACTTTGCAGATTTACCATGGGGATGCTAACTAAGTAAAAATGTTTTTACAGACCTGAACTATACAAGTCTAGGGTGTTGGAGCTGAATGCTAGTGATGACAGAGGCATTAATGTTGTACGGACAAAGATCAAGGACTTTGCTGCTGTTGCTGTTGGGTCTAATTACCGTCAAGGGTGTGTAAATCTTTCTTTTGCTTTTTGTCAAATATTCTTTTTTGCCAATTTCTCATTCTCGCTTCTGTTTGCGGTGTGCATTTCATCTAAGACTAGACTATGTTATGATACTTCAGCGGTTATCCTTGCCCATCATTTAAGATCATCATCCTAGATGAGGCTGATTCAATGACGGAAGATGCTCAGGTATGTTGAACATCTTCTTAGTTCTTGTTACTGTGTTTGTACGTTTGAAATGTGCTTACCATGAACTATTTTACTTACTGTCCAGAACGCTTTGAGGCGCACAATGGAAACTTACTCCAAAGTCACCAGATTCTTTTTCATATGTAATTATATCAGCAGGTAATTCTGTTACTGTGGTAGCTAAATGTTGGCCATTTTTTTCTTCCATTCTCATTTGCATCTCCCCTCTCATTTGCTCTCCAATATTCTCTCTGGTTATGTTAAATGATTGCTTTTTTTGTTCATAATTTTGTTATAATTGGAACATGCACATAGTGAGCTACTCGTTGAATTTCTTATACTCAATTCATAACAAAGAACATTTCGTAGAGCTGAAATATGAACCCACTGATTTTTCTTTAGGATCATAGAGCCCCTTGCTTCCAGATGTGCGAAGTTCAGGTTTAAACCACTTTCTGAAGAAGTCATGGGTAACCGTATATTGCATATTTGTAAGGAAGAAGGTCTCAGCCTTGGTGAAGAGGTATGAAAAAGTACTTTAAGTTTCACCTTATTATTTTAGTTTTGTGAAAGCTGCTTATTATAGCTATTTTCCATTTAGGCTCTTTCAACTTTGAGCTCCATATCACAAGGTGATCTCCGTAGGGCTATCACATATCTGCAGGTAAGATAAAACTATCTGAAATGTTTTGTTATTGGATGAAATAGACTATAGAAATGTGAATCAGTCTTTCTCCTTGAATATTACAGAGTGCTGCTCGGTTGTTTGGATCAACAATAACTTCTACAGATTTACTCAATGTGTCTGGGGTAAGGATGAAGTTAACTCAGTTTAGCATTAGTGTATGGTAGTTTCAACCCAGTCAGACTTCATGATGGTTGATTTGGATGTCTTACGAACATATCAGGTAGTTCCTTTGGAGGTAGTCAATAAACTTTTTACTGCATGCAAAAGTGGTGATTTCGATATTGCAAATAAGGAAGTGGATAACATAGTTGCAGAAGGATATCCTGCATCTCAAATCATCAATCAGGTTTTCTATTTCCCTCTCTTATTTTTCACCCATTTAAGTCATGCAATTGCAATTGGCGACTACAACCACTTCTATGCAATTCTCTTTCAGTTATTCGATATAGTCGTTGAGGCTGACAATGACATAACAGACACGCAAAAGGCTAAGATCTGCAAATGTTTAGCTGAAACAGATAAGGTAAGCTTCCTGTACTCATTTCCTTACTTCTGTCTCTTTCATATAGTTAGTTGAAGACTCAGGTGGCAGTTACCAAAATCTTGACTCAATTGTGTTACGGGTTCTGAGTCAAGTTTCCATCTTTGGAGTCGCATCTTACATGATCATTTGAATCTGTCGATATGTTGCAATCTAGCTAAGCATGTCTGTATCACCTCTAATGATAATTAAAAGATAGCCTCACACATTTCCTTTTTGATGCATCCAGCGACTTGTAGATGGTGCGGATGAGTACTTGCAGCTCCTGGATGTGGCAAGCAACACAATTCGTGCACTCTCAGAAATGGCTCAAGATTTCTAAAGCACTACATCTTGAATTGGACAGTTGTCTTATGGGTTATCATAATGCCACTTCTCATAGTTTAGGTTTGATTAAGTTGGAGACTTAGCACGATTAAGCGAGACTTTTTAGTATTTGGGTTTCCCTCTGGTGTTGTTAAAGAGTTATCGTGTTGCACTTTTATTTTAAAAATTTACAAATCCCGTTATCAGTTTTTTTTAGGTGTGAATTCACTAACTAAAACAGAGTTATCGTTTTTCTACTTCCACATAAAACTGTCGAAAACTGGATACGGTCTAAAAGTAAGTGATCAAAACTGTTAATATTGTTATATCATCCTTAGAAATTGAAACTAAACGATCCAGAAACGTTTTGTTTTTGGGGTAACAAACCCAATGGTCAATGGTGAAGATTCTTTCAAGAGACCCGGAGCTGTGCCTTTTAACTGGGAGATCCGACCCGGTGTACCCAAAACCCGAAATCACCAACCCGATGATATTCCCACTCTTCTTCAACCACCCAAAAAACTTCATCCTCTCCGATTAAAACCACTTTCGCCATCTCCGTCTTCTTCTTATATCTCCGACTCCAAAAGCCGACCAGTCTCTCCCTTTGCTCCTTCTTTCAAGCTCAAGCCGTCTCCAGATTCCGACACCCACTCTTCAAGACCTCCGTCTCCATATTTCCGATCTTCTTCTCCTCGAGCTGGACTCGATTTCGGTGATGCTTTGCCTCGGTGTTTTCCGAAGTCATTGTTTGGGTTGAAGAAGAGTAAGAACGATGATGTTAAAAAGACCGGTCAGGTATCATCACCATCAACATCGGAGTCTGACAATTTCTATGAATCGGAGACGACGTTTACCCCGTCGGAATATCCTAGCCAGAGATCGGTTTCTAGTTCAACGAGGTGGAGTTCGCCGAAGTCGTCCTTCTCATCTAGTTCTCTCCGTGGTTCGCGCTGAGACGGAATAAGTCGGATTTGAGCTCTTATGAGAAAAAACCATTTTAATGATGGCTCGTTCTCGGCTCGTTCTCGGCTCGGTTAGCCATATTTTTTTATTTTTAGAGAAAGCATTTTAGAAACTTATAATTAAATAAAAAAGGTTTGAGCTTTTTTTAGTTGCGACAAAACTTATAATTAAATTGAGTTAAAGACCGTTACTGTTTGAAATGTTGAAGCAGAGAATGTTTGGGAGGAAAAGAGATATTAGACAAGACGATTGGTAACTGTTTAATTCACAATGATGATTTAGATGATTTGATACTACAAGACACTAACTTAGAACAACACTACAGTCTCAAAGATAATAACTTATCTCAAAAAACAAGGCAAGATGAAAAATGGATAAGCTAAATAAAGCTAAAGAGATTGCTATCAGTTTAAGCCTAAACCAGACCCAGAGCCTGAACTCGTGGAAGACCTAACCATCGGGTGACTATACGAAGGATGGTTGATCGATGCTGCTGCAGGGCTACCAAACATGACATTTGGTGAAGCTGTTGATCCTGCATTGGTCTGTATTGCATTGAGAGGCAATCTCGGGACAAAAGAGAAAGCTTGCTGTTGTTGTTGTTGCCGTGCCATGAACTGCATCTGTGCATGAACTTGCGGGTTGTTGCTGAATCCTGGGATGATGCTTGGTTGAACTTGAGAAGTTGCGGAAACTTCTTGTTGTTGCAGGAGAGTATTGATGTTGTTACCATCTGTTGATAGAGACATTCCTTGGAGATTATTGCTATTAGTCTGCGGAGTGATTCCTCCAGGTGATCCAAATCTTGTTGAGAGCATACGTACTCGTTCTGCAGAAAATCTCTGACGGGTTTTCTCTACTTGTTCGCATTCTTTCATCAACAATGTTTCAATTTCAGCAAACTGCTTCAGCTTCAGCTCCATCCTCTTCAGCTGCGGCTTTTACTCATATCAGCAATAAACGCCTTTGACAAATTAAATCAACCAATCATAGAAACTATCATTAGCAGACTGATTCTGCTATTTACCTGGTGGTTTACGATATTTGCAGAAAGCCTTTGGATTTCGCGTTCCTCATGATCGGCAAACAATTTTGCTTTTGTTGCTGCAGCTGATAGACCGGCTCTAAATGCAGCCATAATCTTATCCTGTGGCAGTGGAGTTGGTGGTTCTGTTCCGTTTTGGCTCGATGTTTTATGCGCTGCCGAGTTTTCTTTTACAATTAAAGCATGCAGTATTGAAGATTAGGATAAAACAAAGGAGCTAAAAAATTATTGTAAAGAGAACAATCAAGTAACTGCCTTACCATTGTGCTGCTGATTTTCTCCACCAAGCAAGCTAGCTTCTTTACCTTGCACTCCCTCGGATTTCATCCTTAATAGATTGAGAAGTTTCAGCAGTCCATTGTATTTATTAAACAGGATTTATACTGCACAGATTTTTAAAATGGACTGATCATGGAATACACTTACCTATCATCCGCAGACAAAACCGCTAGGGACTCATGGGCACATGATGCAGCAACTCGAGGTCCAACAGCTGATGCCAAAAATGCAACCTATAATATTTCGGTATCAGGATCCTCATAATCCCCACACTTTGCATTTAATAGAGGACCAACTTTTTCCACTCAAAATATGCATGCAATTTAGGTCTTAGATCAATCGAGTCATGGATCAGATATCTCTAACTGGTGAGATCATAAGGATAATGGGAAGAGCATATAAATTCTGCAGCAAAATAAATTTACAAACCAATGCCATAACCGAATTCTGAAACTTCACAAAAGGAAGCTTGATCTCAGTGTCAGAATCTTGCTCGGAAAATCCTGCAGAGGCAAGTCGAAAATGAGTATGGTGTGTCAAAGAACATAACCACAGCCAATAATTCATGGCTACAAATTGTTTGAGATGAAGAAAAAAACATCACCAGGTAAATTCTCATTTGAATCTGTTCCTTTGTGGCCATATCCATTAGTAGGGTTTTCCGAATTAGTTACACCTGGAACCTCAACATTTTCCAAAAGACCATCCTCCACAGGTAATCGAAGAAAATGAAGAATGCATTGAGCTTTTGATTTGGAACCAACATGATCTGCAACCTGAACCCAGTTTTCATTACAGAATTCCAAAGCTTCAAGAAGCAAGAGAGTTTCCTGATCAGTCCAGTTGTCTCCATCTTGGTCGCCATAAAATTTGGTTGGATCCACTCTAACAAAGTCAAGACAAGAATGTCCAACAACAAATCTTCCATGGTGAAAACAATCAGAGCATAAGAGTATATCCCCCTGAAAATAGAGATGATGACCCTTTAATCTAAAGGGGCTCCAATATTCCAAACAATAAGCAAGATAAGGTTTGAAGTCTATTACATCTACTGGCAGGAATAAATCAGATAATGATACACAAAGAGCAACATGAAGAGAAAGCAGGCTAAGAACCTTCTTTTGTGATTGGAAATACACAGTTGGAAGCGGTCGAGAACAATGGTTGCAATGATTATCACATAGGTGTTCACGAATTCTGATGTCCAAGTCAGGAAGGTCACTATCCAAACTTGACAAGGATGAATAGACTTCAGCACCCTTGTGTCTACAGCTGGGCTTGTCAAATCTGATCAAACTATCAATAGATGTTAAAGCAGTAGACGGCACGTGTACCTCACCATTTGTATCTTCCCTAACATCTGATACATCTCTAGAAGGCCCAGGAAGAGATTGGGTAGTGGCACAGTAATTGATTATTCCCCAGTGATCAAGAAAACGGAAAACTCTTGCAAAATCTTCAACGTCAACACCATCTACCAATCCTTGGCAATCAGAAACCGTCTGTGTCTTTTCAGGATTTTCCATATATTTTGAAACAATGGCGTTTCTGAATTCCATATAACTTTCGGGTGTATGATTTGGCGATTTTCCAGAGAAGAATTGTGGCACCACTTGCCTTTCCAGCCGATCCACTGTATTTGGTGCAAACCAATCTACTCAAATGTAACAGAACAAAAAAGATGAATACATTCGAGCATTGGACCAAAATTATCAGAATATAAAAACAAACTCAAAGGGAAGTCAGGATATGTTCGAACGATGGGACTCCAGGAACATAGCCCAAGTAAAATTAGAAGGATACCACTTGCATAATCCATTAAAGATACAATTCTACTATAAGACACCTAGGGCTACTCCAAGCCAGCAGGTATTCTAATTTTATTAATACAGAGATGCTATATAAAAGTTCTGATACACAGAAGATGAGAACATAGAGAAACATCTGATATGAAATCGAGTCTCTCTCAGAGTAATGTAAACGAACATATAAATCTAGGAGCTACCGGCATAAGAACCTCATGAGATATCTTAAATAAAGATCACATGTATGAGCAGTTCTTGACAGCCTTAAGACTACTATCCAAACCAATCACAGGATATCTACTTAGAGTACTAGTACCAAGCAGCAAAACCCTCATTTCCAACATAAAAGAGCATATCAACATAGTTAACACTTATGTGCAAACTAATGAATTGAAGAACAAGAAAAAAAACCTGAATGCATAGGCAAAACATGAACCAGATCCCCAAACCGTTTAACAACTCCTTCTCCTTCCATAATAGGTGGTGGAGAGATAACATAAGCGGAAGACGATCCATCACTTCTCTCAAGATCAAGGGACAAAGAATCAGCAGGTACAGTAGATAACGCTTGCAATTGCCCAAATGAAATGTTCTCCAGAGCTGGAAGCAAACCTTGCCCTTTACTCTTCCCAATCAAAGCAGCTCTCTCAGCCGCTACAACAGCCGTTACAGAAGCGTGTGGCCGGATCACAACGCGCTTGACCACCGTGGGGAAATCAGAGATGCGGGAACCACAATCTTCAACAGCCTCGCCAATACCAAGACCCGGATCGGGAGTTGCGCTGCCGTTTTGGTGAAGCTCATCGGCATTATCAGCGTCCTCCATATCGTCGTTGTTGTTATTCTCTCCGTCTTCTTCCTCTATATCTTCCTCCTCTTGCTTCGGTTTCTTCTCCGCCGATGATAATCCCCCTCGCTTCCGCCGTTTCCATTTCCCCCTTCTATCTGCGACGGAATATAAAAGGAAATTCAATCAATTCATACTAAATTCTCGCATAGACGAAATACCCATAACTACGATCTATGTGGGTATGTCAAATCCCAATTCAAATTTGGATTTTGAAGGAGATAAATATGGGAAAATCGTATTTGATATGCAATTTACCTTCTGAAGCTGGCATTCTTATGGGTGAAGAGAGAGCTGTGGGGTCTTTGGAATCAAAGCAAGAGTCTTAAGTAAAAAAATTGCTTGCTTCGTTCCTCTCTTCTCTGCTCCGAGTCGCTCTGATTTCCAGCTTTCCAGCTTTCCAGCTACACAGCTAACCTTTTTCTTCGAATTTCTTTCGCATTTCCTTCTTTAGTCTCTCTCTATTTATTCATCCTCCAGGACGACCTAACCTTCTCGATGAGCAAGAGGTTTTGGAAGACAGAGGTTTGGCAAGCTTCGGTAACCAATCCGATTTTCGGTTTAGTATTAAAATCAAATTTATTTTGGTTTAGTTTCAATTTGAAAGAGATAAAACCGAATCTATTCATTCGTTCGGTTTGTAAAAATTTTGATATGATTTCGGTTCAGTTCAAATTAGGGGTGATATTAGTCGTCCGTCGCGCACAAAAACTGTTGTGGTTCCGTTAACGAGCGCGACGGCGATGAAGAGATCTCGAGCTACATCTCCGCCGTCGATCTCTACCACTACGAAATCACCACTGTCTCCGCCGGTCACGCCGATTCTCAAACAGAAGCTACACAGAACAGGAAAACCAAAATGGTTCCCGTTGAAACTCACCCACACGGAGCTCACTCTGCCGTTAACGTTTCCGACGGGTCAAACATTCCGGTGGAAGCAGACTGGAGCAATTCAGTATAGCGGATCGATTGGTCCTCATCTCGTCTCTCTCCGACAACGTCCAGGAGACGACACAGTTTCGTATTGCGTCCATTGCAGCACTAGCCCTAAATCTGCGGAGCTCGCGCTGCTCGATTTTCTCAATGCTGAGATCTCTCTAGCTGATCTATGGTCTGATTTCTCGAAAAAGGATCCTCGTTTTGGAGAGCTAGCGAAACACCTCCGTGGCGCGCGTGTGCTGAGGCAGGATCCGCTTGAGTGCTTAATACAGTTTTTGTGCTCATCGAACAATAACATCGGGAGGATTACGAAGATGGTGGATTTTGTATCGTCTTTAGGGTTACATTTGGGTGACATTGAAGGATTTGAGTTTCATCAGTTCCCATCATTGGATCGGTTATCTAGGGTTTCTGAGGAAGAGCTAAGAAAGGCTGGTTTTGGTTACAGGTGCTTCATCACTATCTAAATTTACTACCTTTCGATGATTTCATCTACTCAGGTTGCATCATATTCAATTAGCTATTTTAAGGATAAAACTTTTCTTGAAGCTTATACTTCCATTTTGTCTGTGGCCATGCATTCATAGCATTGAAGCTAATGTTTGTTTACAGCTAGATAATCATTTCTTGGCCGTTTCTCTGATTGGTTCTGTCTTCAGTAGCAAACTCTGATTTTGGTTCCATTTTCTTGATGAGCAGAGCCAAATATATAACAGGTACAGTAAATGCTTTGCAATCAAAGCCAGGTGGTGGCAATGAGTGGCTTCTTTCTCTTCGAAAATTGGATCTCCAGGAGGCAGTTGCTGCTCTATGTACATTACCCGGTGTTGGTCCCAAGGTAGCAGCTTGCATAGCTCTGTTTTCTCTTGATCAGCATAGTGCAATTCCCGTTGACACACACGTCTGGCAGGTAACAAAGTCCATTGGATCTGCGGTTTTTATATTGTAATTTTCTTAGTTAAGATCCAAATACATTTTGGTGATGTCTAAAGAAGCTTTTTTTGGTTTTGTTTTGGGTAATGGATCAGATCGCCACAAGTTACCTACTTCCAGACCTTGCTGGTACAAAACTGACAACTAAACTCCACGGCCGAGTGGCAGAAGTATTTGTGAGTAAATATGGGGAATATGCTGGTTGGGCTCAAACATTGCTTTTCATTGCTGAGTTACCTGCACAAAAAGCTCTCTTGCAATCGTTTCCCCAGTCCATTAATAAACTGGACAAATCTGCGGAAAGGAAAGATAATGAAACTAGCTGTGACGCGATGAAGCAATGATTATACTCTCTTGAAGCGGCAATTCTCAGGCTGATGCAATATTTGGCTCTCTGGTTAGTTTTTGGTGAACGAGCGAAGTTGTTTCTTGTGATCATTATTTTACTAGGGAACCCAATCTTGTTGTGTATTTGTAACTTTTCATTCTTACTTGTAATTGACCTGTTCCCTCTGCACTTCACTTTTATCGCATCGATTAGTGAAATCCTGGTTCAAAATGGAATTTTATTTATTCCATTTGTCAAAAACCAAATTTCGTCGAATTTAACTTTTTTCAAGAAGCCCAATAATATGAGGCCTACATTTAGGCCCAAGCAGTTATATTTGAAAGGAAAAATATGTCCGGCTTGATTTTCCTCCAAGCCACCGTCGACTTTACTTGCTCTCTCTTTCTCCTCCTTGCCAGATTTCTTCTCCGTTCGGAAAAAAACTCCAAATTCTACTCTGAAAACCCTAAGTTTCCGATGTCGGTAAGTTGATTACTCCCAGTTCTATTCTTAATTTGAATATTAGAGTTTGACCTCAACTCTATTAGTCTTAGTGACTTGACGATGGATTGTTTGATATTGTGGCGATGCAGATCTTCGAGTACAATGGAAGTGCAGTTGTAGCTATGGTAGGGAAGAACTGCTTCGCCATCGCCAGTGATCGGAGACTCGGTGTACAGCTACAGACAATCGCCACTGATTTCCAGAGAATCTCCAAGATCCACGATCGTGTATTCATCGGTCTTTCTGGTCTCGCCACCGATGTACAAACACTGTAAGACTATCGTACAAGCTTCTCAGATGTTTCCATTTTATTATCTTTTGTACTTAATAATAAGATTTTCGTTTTTGTTTGGTCTTTGATGTTGAAGGTATCAGCGCCTGGTGTTTCGTCATAAGCTGTACCAGCTCCGGGAAGAGAGAGATATGAAACCTGAAACTTTCGCTAGTCTTGTCTCCGCCATTCTTTATGAGAAGAGGTTCGTGCTTCTTATTTAGCTGGACCAATTTATCAAGTTGATTTGCCTCTTGAGTCTAATTTTGATTCTGGTTAGGAGTGATTTGCTTAGTTTTTCTCTCTGAATCATGATTTAGAAAGATAATCAGATTGGCTGCTTCATTTCAGATTTGGTCCTTACTTATGCCAACCAGTTATTGCCGGCTTGGGAGAGGATGACAAGCCTTTCATTTGCACCATGGACTCGATTGGAGCTAAGTATGTTCACTTATCCTTTCTTAGTTCAATCTCCATTTAGTATGAACGCTTTTTACATATTAATACCATTAGCTTGGTGAGTATTGTGTAGTCTTTCACTAGTATGGTGAGCCAGACGTAAGTGGATGTCATTTGTTTTTCTTTTGGTTGGGTAATTGTTGAACTTGTCTCTGATACAGTGTCCTATGTCCTTTTTCTTATGGTTCCTTTTTGTCCCTTTCTTCTTCATATTAATTTGATACATTTATATATTTTGTGTTGGCTGTTTCAAACTAATGGCTGCATTTTTTCTCAACCTGGTCGTTGCATTACCGTTACATTTCTTTTTGTTGAGTGATATAACAGAGAACAGTTTATAATACTTGTTCTCTTCTAAACGCAGAGAGTTAGCTAAAGATTTTGTTGTATCTGGAACTGCTTCAGAATCACTGTATGGGGCCTGCGAAGCAATGTTCAAGCCAGATATGGTTTGTCCACTGGCAACTTTATCATCTTTTGTTTTAGTTAAAGAATTCCTTCAATGCAAATGCTTAAATTACCACAGATATGCGTTAAGTTTGGTAGGTGTAAGGTTCAGTGTTCCTATGCATAAAAGTAGAATCTTGAATTGGTGAGAAAAATAGTCTGCATAATACCTGTAAGAATCACAATAGACATTAGTTTCCTCTTGGATATCTTTAATTGTCCCTTTTGGCATGAGGTGTTTGAAAATTTTTAGCTTGTTAGCCATACTTCATTGTACTAGATCTATATATCAAGACTCTGGCTTAACAAATGGGGATTTTCAGGAAGCTGAGGAATTGTTCGAGACAATATCGCAAGCACTTCTCTCGTCGGTTGACCGTGATTGTCTGAGTGGTTGGGGAGGGCATGTCTACGTTGTGTAAGTCCTCAATTTCTTCTCAATGGGTTTCTTCATATTTTCCAACCTTTTGTTATCCAAAATTAGTTCTTAAAACATACTTTCATATGAAGTACAGAACACCAACAGAGATTAAGGAGAGGGTCCTAAAGGGAAGGATGGATTGATCAGCTTCTATCCAAGTTGATTTTTTTCACTGTAATCCGGTTTTAAGTAGATACGCATCCAGGTCTAATCATATAATTATTCCTTCTCTGAAAGTATGGGTTCGGGATGATGTTTGATCTCCCCTCTTGGATATTTTATTTCAATTCTAGAGTTAACGAAGGATGACACTTGTACTCTCACTGGTTTCTATTTTTATTTTGTTTTTACAACAAAAAAAATCTATAGATATCGTGAAAAACAGGGGAAACTGACAATTCACAGTAACCACCAGATCTTAAGCAGTTTTTTTTTTTTTTTTTTTCTGTCAACAGATCTTAAGCAGTTACAAAGCGGCTTTCTCCTTTCCAACCTCATAAGCGTAGATTTAGTATTTGTAATGTGATATTGAATTGCTTATAGGTAGAAGAAAGCAAGGAGATCATTTGAGAAAGAAAAGCAATTGTCCTAGGCTCAAAACCTCTGTCCCTTGGCTCGATGCCTTCAATCGGAAAGCTCCTGCAAACATTTGTCATGAGATCCACATAGACGAGGTGGAAGTTGTTAGTTCAAAGATGATCATGAAGCTGTGTATCGGCAACGAAATACAACATCCCTCCGAAGCATTTTCTATTGGATCTAATCAACGCACGTCGTCCTAAAACATGGCTCCATTCGCAATCTCTCGTAACTCTAAGCGCGCTGGAGACTCAGAAAGTCAGACAACCATTCGATTCCCACATAAGTAGAAACCGGTACTCGTCTCAAACCGGGTCGTGTCCCAACGGATACTTCCCGGAATTGACGTACGCTGGTGGAGAAAACACCCTGACGATCCCAGAGGTTGGGTCGCAGACGAATGGATGATCTCGGCAGCAAATCAATCCGCACACTGAATCGGCCTAGAGCGCCACGACAGATTGAAGCTATCTGGAGGTCTCACTGTAACATTAGCGCGATCGTCAATGTCTGACTGAGAGAAGATCCAGCGGGAGTCTACGTCCGGCACTGCAAACAAAATGTGCCGGCGACGAGCAGAGAAAGAGTGATACACTTTGGGAACCATCTACCTCGGATGATCCGTTGCCAGTCCTTGTTTACGCGCAAGCTGGTGGCTAGTTCTTTCACAGACAATCGCACGAAAACTTCCATAACAAAAATTTCAGCCATTGAGAATTCAAAACCAAAGATAAAACGGGTCTAATATTTTTCTTTCAACTAACTTTTAAAGTTTGAAAGATATAATTCAAAAATCCCAAACAAGATAAATCTTGGAAAAATAATTATATATACATATGTGTGTGTATGTATATTTTGCATAGCCATATCGAAAGAAAAATCCCACGCAAAAGAGTTCGAAGTTTTTTTTATTAGAAAAAGTACAAATTTTCAAACTTAATAATATTTGAGAGACCAAATGTCCAATAGACCAAAAGAGAAATTTCTGTCATAGGGATCAGAAAATTTAAGAGCCGTGCAAATAGCAATGAATACATCTTATCTACAATAAAAATATAAAAATTTCAAGGGTAAAAATGGTATTTTCATAGTTACAATGTTGATCCACCACATGAATTTTATGGTGGCCAGAAAGAGGTGGACAGTAGAATTAGGCAGAGCATCACGAAACCACTACACTAAAATTTCAGTAAGTTGAATTTTAAATCAATATTGATTCCCAGACTTGGGACGAGAAGGTGCATACGAACCGGATTTGACAAGCACATGAGAACCCGATTTGGCAGCACGTGACTGGCACACTTCCCTAGTGGTATGTTTCAGCTTTCATCATGTTTCCTGCATGCAATTGTTTATTAGTATTTCTTTGTTTTCGAGCATTGAAGCTTTCCCATTTTCCTTCACATAATAATGAATGAATTTCTCTCCCTAAAAACGAGAAATTTGATCATAAATTTCTTAACCTCTTTAATTAGCCACTATCGATTCCAGCATCAACATCAAATCCCTAACCCCTCTAACCATAAAAATCTCAACAAATTAGAGATGATCACCAAGGAGAAACATATTTGATCATTTAATAGCAAATAAAGTCTATTGAAATATAATTTCATTTTCTTGGTTATATTATTTGTTCTAAAGATTGAAGAAGTATTTGTATGTATGTACTACGTAGTTGTATGTCTTATAGATATGAGTCTATAAGAGTGTTGGAGAAGTTGAAGAAGAATATGTGAGGAAGAAAGGAGTGAGCTTTGAGTTGGAGGAAAATAACACTTCTTTTGATGTTGAATCTTCCAACTTTCTGCATTGTCGGTTCATGCCACTAGAGACCTCAGAGAAGTTGTCAAGGAGATCAAGAGTGAGTTTGAGGTTGCTTCTTCACATGGGAAGGAAGTGGCTGTGTTGCTTGAGGTTAGCAAGTTGCCTTATCAACAGAAAAGCTCTGGGCTTAAACGTAATGTTTTTACATGTAGTATTTGTGGTTGAGGTTGCTTTCTTAATTGCAGAAATGGGATTTCCAGATTTCCGTGGAGATCAGTCTTGTTACATGAAGCGATGATTAAGAGTAGAGTTATTTGCTTTGAACATTTAGCAGTAGTTTGGATCAGTTCATGCAGGAGAAACATATGTACACTCTGATAGCAATATTACTAGACTTTACTGAACTGTCTTCATTCTACCTTGGATTAAGTTAGGAACTAAAATTCAAATTAATGGGAATCAATGTTGAGCTCTTGTTGCTTTCGATTGAACTGTTATGGGTTCTTTCTTTTCAATTGGAGCTCCACAAGTTTTCGTTATACGCAAAGATTGGCAAGAAGCAATGGCGAGAATCTCTGGGGAGAACGTTTCAACCGCGATGCAATGTTTTGCCTCAAGCCTACATGAACTATGGGAGAGACAAGATGAGGAGCAAAGGCAGAGAGTGAAAGCAGAGTATGTCTCACATGATTTTGAGAAACGGTTGAGTGATCTTCGGATGGAGAGGGCGAGAGTGAGAGCAAGAAACGATCAGCTACAAGATGGTGCATCAGAGAGAAGTGTGGTCTTGTCTGAGAGTGGGATCTCGGCGTTGTATGATTTAAAGGTGGATTTGGATTCAATGAGGAAGAAGCTAGAGGAAGAGAGAGCAAGGCACAAGGAAACGATTAAACTTGTAAACAATGCAGCTTCAAGCAGCGTACAAGTTGGGTTAGTCTTAATCTTTGAGGCCTTGGAAAATTTCACTACACAAGTCGTGAAAGCTTATGAACATGTTAGGTTTCAACGACAGCTTTAATCTGAGGGTTGATTTTGTACAATTTGAAAGTTTTGGTAGTGAAATTAGATTCGGCTTAGGAAAATTTGTTGTACATATTTTCCATTTATAATATTCGTTGATTGGTTGGCTACTTGCTTGTAGATTCTTAGACCACAGCTCGGAAGTTTTAAAAGAGGAATTCTTAAAATTACAAAAAAATAAAATACTGAAGATAGGTTCTTAAAATTGAGAGAAGTTCTCGAATGAGAGCTTAGCCTTTCTCTCCTCTTTTAAAAACCTTTTTAATATATATGTATTATTTTGTTGTTATAATTATTTTAGAATTTTTCTTCTAAAACCTCTAGATAGAAGTGCTTTTATTTAAGGTCTCAGAAATTAATATCAGAATAGATTTATCTCAACTTTATAATAAGACTGGAATATACATAACTACGGTCAAGAAGATTTATGATGAAAAAGCAAACATAATTGGTCAGATTTAAAATACATTTTTTTATTTGACCATTTAGCTGCACGAAGTCACGGATCTAAGATCTCATTTGATTGAAGCTCATAGCAAGATCAACGAGATAGAAGTAGCCACGTTGTCTTCCGTATCGCGACACTTTTAACATTGGTGCTGAACACTGTGACTAGTGTTTTTTCCGGTGTAGACAATTTTCTCTCCTGTATTAATTTTCTTTTTTTACTGCTGGTAAAAATGTGAAAATAACAAAATCATATATTTATAACGGCCGAGGTCAAGATTATCACGGCACATTAAAATTCTTGCCAAACCCCCTATAAACTATGACGACGTAATATCCAATGAGAGGTTGCCACGTGAGATGTGTGACCATTTAGCATTTCGTGATTTGCAGTGATAAATATCTCCCAGAGTTTCCCCGGAAAGCTTACAGAATTCGAGCTAACATTGTTAGGGAGAGAGAGAAAGAGAGAGCGACAATGGCGATCAGAGGATACGCGTTGTTTACGATTCTTGTGTTGTCGTTGTTCGCTTCGTCTATAAGATGCGAAGAGACGGAGACGAAGGAGTTCGTGTTGACCTTAGACCATACTAACTTCACCGATACCATCAACAAGCACGATTTCATCGTCGTCGAGTTCTACGCCCCATGGTATTGATTTCTGATTATATCAAACCATTCTTTTGGTAGTCGTGAGATTTATGTTGACATGTGTTCTTGTGTCATGATTTGTGAATCTGGTGGGTCTCTTTTCTTTCCACCTGGATCTGAATTTATCATTTGCTTTTTTTCTCCTTTTTTGGATTTGCATGTGAATGATTGCTTATTCTAGCTAACGTTCTCTGGTGTTTTCACTGTTGATTTATAAATTGGCGTAGCTGATCTGTTTTAAGAGGAAGAAATTTCGTTGCAATTTTGTAATTTGAATGATTCGATCTAAGTAATTCGAGTCGTCTGCTTTGAAATGTGAGATTTTGCGTATTTTGATGTCTGATTCAATTTTCCTCTGTAATCGATCCGTGAAAGTATTGATCTTTAATCTCATTTGGTAATCCGTATTTTGTTCTTCTTCAGGTGTGGACACTGCAAGCAGCTTGCTCCTGAGGTAATATTGCTTCTCAATCACTTAAAAATAGGATTTTTATGTAAAGATCTTTTACCGTGTGACTAATGAGTGTTAATGTTTTGTTTACAGTATGAGAAGGCTGCATCAGAGTTGACTAGTCACGTCCCTCCAGTGGTTCTTGCTAAGATTGATGCTAGTGAGGAAACAAACAGAGAGTTTGCAACCCAGTATGAGGTTCAGGGTTTCCCTACAATTAAGATTTTCAGAAACGGAGGAAAAGCTGTTCAAGACTATAATGGACCTCGTGAAGCTGACGGCATTGTTACTTACTTGAAGAAACATAGTGGGCCTGCTTCATTTGAAATTAAGTCAGCTGATGCTGCTGCTGAGGTTGTTGGCGACAAGAAGGTTGTTGTGGTAAGTATCAAACACATTCCTTTTTCTTTTGTTTATGTTACGAGATGTAATCATGTATGGTGGTCAAATAATCGTCTATTTCTGTTGTTTTAGGTTGGGATTTTCCCTAAATTATCTGGCGTCGAGTTTGATTCTTTCTTGGCCACTGCTGAGAAATTGCGCTCTGATTTTGATTTCGCACACACCTCAGATGTCAAACTTCTCCCTAGTGGAGAACCCGTTACAGGACCTTTAGTCAGGCTATTTAAACCCTTTGATGAATTGCTTGTTGATTCCAAGGTACAAGAGAAAGCCTTTTCACTTTGTATATCACGCGGATAAGTGCTCCTGTTATATGGTATATTGTTGCGGAATGTTTGTTTGATTTACTAATTCTGTGCATTTAGGATTTCGAGGGTGAAGCTCTGGAGAAATTTGTCAAAGAATCTAGCATTCCACTTGTCACCGTCTTTGACAAAGATCCAAACAACCACCCATATGTTGTCAAATTCTTTGATAGCCCTAACACTAAGGTAATTCATCGTACAGTAACTAGTCCATGTTATGCTACAGGGATGGATTCATGTTATGCTTTTCAGTTTTACAGCATAAGTAATGTCTTATTTAGATTTACTAAAATTAGTTATTCGTCAAAAGTTAAAGTTGTTCTTAGGTGGCTTTCACGGTGGTGTAGAAGTTGACTGAATTATGTGTGGGCTATGGAAAGAGCTGTGGTAGCATGACATATTAGCTGAATCGTGATAGTAGTGTCCATTGTCATCTCTGTGAAAATTATCACGAAAAGCTTCCCGACTCCTAACTGATCCTATTACCATCTTTGTTTTGGATTTTGATGGTCGGTAATATTTTGAAATTCAGGTGATGTTGTTCATGAACTTCACTGGAGAAACAGCTGAGTCTTTTAAATCAAAGTATCATGAAGTTGCTACATCCAACAAGGGACAGGGTCTTAGCTTCCTTCTAGGTGATGTTGAGAACAGCCAAGGCGCATTCCAGGTTAGTGTTCCTTGTCTATTTGCCAATCGTATATCTCCAGGTTAGTACTGGTTACAAAGTGCTGATCAAATTTCACTATTTTCTGAATCGTTGACAGTACTTTGGAGTCGAAGAGAGCCAAGTTCCTCTCATCATCATCCAGACTCCTAAGGACAAGAAATACCTGAAAACAAATGTGGCGGTTGACCAGATTGAATCATGGATCAAGGACTTCAAGGATGGAAAAGTTGCCCCCCACAAAAAATCTCAACCTATCCCAACCGAGAACAACGAGCCAGTGAAGGTTGTTGTTTCTGAGAGCCTTGACGACATGGTCTTCAACTCTGGAAAGAACGGTGAGTTACATTGCATTATTACATCACACACATGTTTGCTGGTAGCAAAAACTTATAAATCAGCTTTCTTTCCTCCAATTTACATTTGCAGTCTTGCTTGAATTCTATGCTCCATGGTGTGGACATTGCCAAAAGCTTGCTCCAATCTTGGATGAAGTCGCTGTGTCTTTCCAGAGCGACCCAAGTGTGGTCATAGCTAAGCTAGTAAGTCTTTTCTCTATTGTCGCATTTGAGAATATGTGTTCTTGATCCTCTACGGTTTTATCTTAATCGGAATCTTACTCTTTCATCTGTCCAGGACGCAACCGCAAATGACTTCCCAGGTGATACCTTTGATGTGAAGGGCTTCCCAACCATTTACTTCAGATCAGCCAACGGTAACATTGTGGTTTATGAAGGAGACAGGACAAAGGAAGATATGATAAGCTTCATCGAAAAGAACAAGGACAAAACCGGAGAGCCTTTGAACAAGGAGAGAGCCGGAGAGCCTACGACAACTGAGGAAGCCAAGGATGAGCTCTGAAAAGAGAAGTGTGTTCTGTCTCATAGCTGCTAGCTTAGTTTGGTAGTTTTGAGGAAAATACACAGAAGAAAAAGACAGACCTTTGAGTAGAGAGAGAGACAGACAGAGACAGAGAATCTCTTTATCTAAATCATTAGAGTTTTTATATGCACTCTGCAGAACAGTAACCGCTGTCTTTTTTTTTGGTTGATTTGACTTAAAAAAAAAAAATTGAACTCAGTTCTCCTTGAATAAAATTAGTTATTGAGGCATTCTTGGAATCAGAGATAGTGGTATTGCTTGCTTCCACAAATTTAAATCAAATTTGGTTTTCTCATTTTCAGTATTTTGCTGATTTCTTTAGAGCTCGTCTACAAAAACACTGAACTCACTTTGATTCCACATCGTTGCTTGCCTAATGAGCTGATTTTCGAGGTTGGGCACGTGGCACCATTCCGACTACGTCAGATCCAGTGAGAGCTTGACACGTAGATGTGTGACCATTTAACATTCAGTTTTCGTGGTTTTCAGAGCGTGTTATGATCAATGAAAATGGTAAATGGGATGATTTGCATGAACATTTTATCCAAAATGAATCAGAAGAAAAAAAAAGAGCCGCAATTGAGTTCGAGTGGTGTGGTCGCCACATTTTATTTTGGATTTCATCATTTCATGCACATGCTGCATAGACTAGATTTATAATATTTTCCTACTTTTATAATTTTGGTTTTTGGGCTGGGTTGTCGGATCGGGTCATGGGTTGAAGTATAACGTGTCTGTCTGACTTTTCTGACGTGAAAAATCGTCCTATCTTATATGAGTTTACTATGACTATGATGTCGTTTGGTCTTTTCTTTTGTTCTTACTATATAAAATGATTTTACTAATTAAGATTAATAAGATGCCGATGGGTCTTTTTTTTAGCTGCAAATACTGTTTTGTTGAATCTTGGCGAAAATTTATATATATACATACATATATATATATATATATATATATATATATCTCACAGAGCTTCCCTGGAAAGCTTACCGAAGCTAATTATAACATTATAGTGTTAAGAAAAGAGAGAGCGATAATGGCGATCACAATACGCGTTTTTTGTGATTCTTGGGTTGTCGTTGTTGGCGTCGTCTATAAGAAGAGAAGAGACGGAAACAAAGGAGTTCGTGTTGACATTGGATCACACTAACTTCACCGAAACCATCAGCAAGCACGTTTTCATTGTCGTCAACTTCTACGCCTCATGGTATTGGGATAGTTAAACCTTTCTGTTACTACTCGTGAGATTCCTAGTGACATGGGTTTTGTGTCATGATTAATGAATCTGAACTAGTCATTTGAGTTTTTGTCGGTTTTAGATTTGCATGCGAATGATATCCTATTCTCACTAGCGTTCTCCGGTGTTTCCACCGTTCAGGTGTGAAGACTGCAAAGAGTTTGCTCTTGAGGTAATATGGGGGCTTGTCAATCACTTCCAACTAGATGATCTCTTGTACCATGCGTAATGTTTTTTTATATAAAATAAATTATAAAAATGTCAATAGTATTCAGTTTGGACTTTGGTTCGGGTTTATTTTGTGTATTTTGGTTTTTAGAATATTTGGGTTATGAATAATATCATCATATGTAAAAATATAGCCTATAAATGTTTGTAATTTTTAAAATTATTTTTCCTTTTGGTTTTAGCTTTTTGGATTTTGGCTTTTGAATATTTGATTTCTGATTTTTGGACTATAATAACATTTTAAAAAATTAATAAAAGAAAACAAGTCTCATATCATATATATAAGAAAAAAAATAATTAAAGTTTGTGTGTTAAAGAAAAACATGTGAGAATGTGAGAGCTTCACGCAAAAAAAAATTTCTAAACCACGTCTTGTATAATATTTATAATGGGAAATTGTCTGAACTGGTTAAGTAATTTTTGTTTGCATTTAAAACTTTGAATCATAACATATGCCAGTATGCGGAAAAAAACTAAAATATTTAAATAGAGACGATGAGATTATTTAATTCTTTGAAAAAAAAGAATCAAACAAATATGAGAAGGATAGTTTTAAAAGAGATTGAATTATCAAAATCGATGGTCTATTAAAAGAAATAAACGATCGATTATAATTATAGCATCTTTGTAATATTTTACAAAAGTTAGTGATGTTTGGCCAATTTATTTTATGAGATGCATGAAAGAGTGACACACACCTAAACATTTTCTGAAAATGACTTCTCTAATAATATAAAGAAGATAGGATTAGTTATATATTTTTGTCTAATTCATGTAGCCATGACTAAAGGGTGATGATATTTTGTTTACAGTACGAGGAAATTGCGTCAGAGTTGAGCAGTCACCTCCCTCCGATTGTTCTTGCCAAGATTGATGTAAGTGAGGGAACAAACAGAGAATTTGCAACCCAGTACAAGACTGTATATTTCCCAACAATCAAGATTTTCAAATACGGAGGATTAGCTGTTGTAAGTTATAAATCTGGACGTCTTGATATTGATGTCATGTTTTTAACTTGAAGAGACAAAATAAGGAACCTCTTCCTTCGTTAGAAATTAAGTCAGCTAACGACGCTAATGAGTTTGTTGCGGACAAGAAAGTTGTTGTGGTAAGTGACAAACATATTCATTTTCCTTTGTCTATGTTCCAAGATTTAGTGAGGTGTATTGAACTAGAGATTTGAGTTTAATTGAAGTTTGAGAGGATTTGTTTGAATTTTGGTGAATTAGAAAAATTTGTTATTAAATTTTCCGAATTCTCACGTAAAACTATAAGATTTGGATTTTTATATTTTTAATTAAGAAATCTCCTAAAATCTCATCTAAAACTTTCAAATATATTTTTAAAATATTTTCAATAACAATGAATATGATTGTACCTACAATTTAAAATCATCAATCCAATAACACTAAATTTTAAAAAATAATTTAAATTTAATAAAATTTAATAAAATTTATCATTTTAATTCAAATCTCTCCAAATACTTAATTCAATACACCTCTTACTCAGGTTTGTTTGGTAGTCAAATATTAATTAATGTCTATATTTGATGTTTTAAGTTATCTGGCTCAGAGTTTAATTCTTTCTTGGCCACTGCATATAAATTGCGCTATGACTATGATTCCGCAACCGAGGAAGGATAAAATTAAATTTTCCTTCTAGGTGATATTGAAGAAAGCCGAGGCACATTGATGGTTTGTCTTCCTCGTCTATATATAATATATCCAGGTTAGTAATATTATATATTGGTTACAAAATGCTGAACAAATTTCTTTTTTGGAACCAATAACAGAACTATGGACACAAAATTAAAGAGCCATATTCCTCTCATCATCATCGAGACTGCTGGCGGCAAGAAATACCTGAAAGCAAATCTGGAGGTTGACCAAATTGAATCATGGGTCAATGACTTCAAGGCTGGGAAACTTGTGCCCTATCAAAGATCTCAACCTATCCCAACGAGCCAGTGAAGGTTGTTGTTTCTAAGAGCTTTGACGACATGGTCTTCCATCCTAACAAGGGTGAGTGACATTACATAACTAAAATCACAAAAAAAAAAACTAATTTTGTTGGTAAAAAAAGCTTAAATATAAATCAGTTTTATTTCCTCCTATTTATTTGCAGTCATGCTTAATGCTTATATTCTATTTTCCATGATCTGAGTGCTTGTTCCAATGTTGGACGAAATTGCTATCTCGTACCAAATTAGCGACCCCCAAGTGTAGTCATAGCTAAGAGAGTAAGTACTTTATCTTTCTTCAGATTTAAGAGTATGTGTTCTTTGATCCTCTGCGGTTTTATCTTAACCCGAATCTTAATCTTTCACTTGTCCAGGACCTATCCACAAACGACTTCCCACGTGATAAATTCGATGTGAAGGGCGTCCCAACCACTTCAGATCAGCGAGTGGAAACATTGTGGTTTACTACGGAGAAGGGACAAAGGAAGATATCATAAGCTTCATCGACAAAAACAAGGACACCAGCTGGAGAGCCTAAGGAGGAAAATACCACTAAGGAAGCCAAGGACGAGCTCTGAAAAGAGAAGTGTGTTATGTCTCATGGTTTCTTTTCTCAGTAAATGAGTACGGGATTGCGTATTTCCCAACAATCTTGATTTTCAGATACAGAGGAATATATGTTGAATGTTACCATGGACCTAAAGAAGCTGACAACATTGCATTTTACTTGAAGAGAGTAAGTAAGAGACATATTTCTTCACTTGAAATTAAGTCTGTGGAGAACATCTGGGGAATTTTGTTAAAGAATCCAGCATTCCACTTGTCACCATCTTTGACAAAGATCCAAAGAACAATCCATATATGCTATTAGATTTGTAAAGAGCACTTAGACTAAGGTAAGAAGTATGTTTCATTTGTAAAATTTCTGAAATGAGTTGATGTGTAAAAGTTAATGTTTCACATGCATGCATGGTGGTATATAGAGCCTGACCGGAAAGGTGATGTTGATCATGAACTTTACGGGAGAAGGAGCTGAGTCTCTTAAAACAAAGTATCGTGAAGTTGCTACTTCCAACAAGGGACATGCATGGTCTTAGATTCCTTCTAGGTGGTACCGAAGTTAGCAAAGGGTTATTGAAGGTTAGTGTTCCTTTTCTATCTCCAGATCATCAGTAGTATTGGTTACAAAATGCTGAACAAATTTTTCTCTTTAATGTTCCAACCGTTAGCAGTTCTTTGGACACACAGAGAGCCAAATTCCTCTCATCATCATCGAGACTGCCAAACTTTTTCTTCGTAAAGAGCCATTTGTGACAGGACCTGTAGTCAAACTACTCAAACCCTTTGATGAATATTATGCTGATTCCAAAGTATACAAGAGAGATATTGTTATATGGCATATTGTTGCGGAACGTTTGTTTGATTACTTTTGTGCATTCAGGATTTCGATGGGGAAGCTCTGGAGAATTTTATCAAAGAATATTCTAGCATTCCACTTGTCACCGTCTTTGACAAAAATCCAAACAACCACCCCTATGTTATCAAATTCTTTGATAGCCCTAACACTAAGGTAGAGTTACCATAGATTCTCATTACGTTGTAACTAGTCCATGTTATGCTATAGAGAGGGATTCATGTTTTGCCTTTCAGTTTTACTTAGATTTATCAGAGATTTATTTTATTTTATTTTTTTGATAAAGTGATTAATAGAAGTTAGTTATTCGTAAAAGTTAAAGTTGTCTTACGAATTATGTATGAGACATTATGTTTTCGCTCTGGAAAGAGCTTTGTGGTAGAATGACATAATATTAGCTGAATCGTAATACTTCGTAGCCCTCTCTATGGATACTTTCACGAAAAGCTTCCCGAGACCTCACTGATCCTATTGCCATCTTCGTGTTGGGTTTTGATGGTCGGTAATATTTTGATTTTCAGGTTATGTTGTTGATGAACTTCACTGGAGAAGCAGCTAAGTCTCTTAAATCAAAGTATCGTGAAGTTTCCATATCCAACATGGGACAGGGTCTTAGCTTCCTTCTAGGTGATGCTGCTGAGAACAGCCAAGGTGCATTCGAGGTTAGTCTTCTTCGTCTTTATCTAATTGTCTATCTCCAAGTTAGTATTGGTTAGAAATTGCTGAACATATATAGTTGTCTCTTTTTTGAACCATTAACAGTACTTTGGACTCGAAGAGAACCAAGTTCCTCTTGTCATCATCCAGACTGCTGACGACAAGAAATACCTAAAAACAAATGTGGAGGTTGACCAGATTGAATCATGCTTCAATGACTTCAACCTATCCCAACCCTAAACAACGAGCCAGTGAAGGTTGTTGTTTCTAAGACCCTTGACGACATGGTCTTCAACTCTGGAAAGAAAGGTGAGTTACATTACATTATTAAATCACACACATCTTTTCTGGTAGCAAAAACTTAAAAATCTTACCAAAGCGACTCAAGTGTAGTCATAGCTAAGCTAGTAAGTCCTTTCTCTTTCTTCACATTTGAGAGTATGTGGTCTTGATCCTCCTAACCGGAATCTTACTTTTTCACCTCTCCAGGACGCAACCGCAAATGGCTTCCCACATATTACCTTTAATTTGAAGGGTTTCCCAGCCATTTACTTCAGATCGGCGAACGGGAGCATTGTGGTATATGAAGGAGACTGGACAAAGGAACTAAGGAAGATATCATAAGATTCATAGACAAGAACAAGGACAAGGCTGGAGAGCCTAAGGAGGAGGCCAAGGACGAGCTCTGAAAAGAGAAGTGTTTTTTTTTTTCAGTAATTTGTCAATTAACTGTAAACCATTTTTTCAACTATAATTACTACGCGTGGAGATATATACTCTTCTAGCCAAAAGGGCAAAGCAGAATATCAACTCATATAATACTACGAACCAGGTCTTGATTGATTCCACAATTCTGAATCACATGATTTTGGTTTTTTAATTATTTAGTTACATCAGTCTGTAGTCTAATGGTTTCACAATTTCGTATTCCTACCATACCACACATTTAAAAAAAAATGTTTTTCAATTAAACGATGTACAAGACGAAACACTTAAACTAAACCACTTGGTTAAAAGTATTGAAACCGACCTTTTTAAACTAAAAAATGTCGGTTTGGTTTGTAAATAATATGTGAACCTCGAGAAAACAAATAAAAAGACAGAGTCTCTGGTTCTATCGTCTTGATTTTCCCGGTAACAGGGAGCGCACGGGCGGCTACCAAATCGCTGGGTTTTCAATTCGTCTAGCAGTTTCCATGACTTCAGGTATTTCAATCTCGTATTGAATTTTGTAAATTTGACGAATTTCATCGGATTGATATATGACACCAAGAACAGATAAATTTTCTGTTTTTCGATTTGATCATTTTTGGATTTGTATCGGTTTTGATTAGGATTTAAACCGTTTAGGTTTGATGTTCCTTCCAAACTCATATGATTTGAGGAGAGGGAAATGCTTAGAAATTGATCTGGTAGTCTCGTGAATGTGTTCTATCACAAATCGATAAATGAAAGGTTTTTTATTTATTCATATACAGATGCTCTCACTATACCATCAGAGCTTGAATCTGCGTTGCGGCTCAAGACTGTCCAATACTTTATTACAAAGAGGCCTTGGCTTGGTAATCTAATCATTTAACAACCCATTCTCTATTGTGATTTTATCGTATCATAAGTGGGTTTATGTTTGGTTTAAAGATGTTCCCTTTTTTCAGATCTCTATGGAGTCCATGTAAGGCCCGTCGCACCATTTGGAAGTACAAGCAGTAAACCTCATTTTGATCCAGCATTGATTCATCGTTGCTTGCCTGATGAGCTGCTTTTTGAGGTTGGAGCTTCCCTTTGTTTCTACTCGTTATACTAGTGTTTCCCATTGTACTGAAGTTGATTTGTGGATATGTCTTTGTAGGTATTTGCTCGGATGATGCCTCATGACCTAGGAAGAGCAGCTTGTGTATGCAGAAAGTGGAGGTACACGGTTAGAAACCCTGTGTTCTGGCGTAATGCGTGCTTGAAAGCTTGGCAGACTGCTGGGGTTATCGAAAACTATAAGATCTTGCAGTCTAAATTTGATGGATCATGGAGGAAAATGTGGCTTCTTAGATCCAGAGTTCGTACTGATGGTAATCTTTCTTTGTTTATCCTCGTGCGCCAAGTGATTGTTGTTGTAGCTTTTCATTTGTATGCTCTGAGAGCTAACATCATGTCTTGTTATATCTTTCTTCATCAAAGCAACCTTATTTCATACTTATCAACTCTTCCTTCTTGTTTTTTTAATAACGCTTTGTATCTTCTTCTCAGGTATTTATGTGAGTAGGAACACTTACATTCGAGCTGGAATTGCTGAGTGGAAGACTACAAATCCAGTTCACATAGTAAAGTCTTTGTCTTTTTATCTCAAACTTGCTTTCTTTTTTTCTTCATTTATCCATTTATTGAATTGCCTCTTCTTCTGGAGTAATTTTTGCAGGTTTGTTACTACCGCTACATAAGATTCTACCCTTCTGGAAGATTTCTTTACAAGGTTTGCATACTTCGATCTAACTAGGTATAAACGTAGAGCTGCTGGCGTGATCTAACTAGGTATATTTTTTTATCCTTCAGAACTCTTCGCAGAAATTAAAGGATGTTGCCAAGTACATGAACTTTAAGGCTTCCAAAGTAGACTCTATTTACAGAGGCCATTATACATTGTCAATGATAGATGATAAGGTTAGCTTCCTGTAACTGCCTATTGGATGGGAAATCAACAACATTACATATTTCAAGGTGGTGACGAACATGTTTTTCATTTTTTTGGCAGATTGAAGCAGCTGTCTTGTATCCAGGGACTCGTCCTACTGTACTAAGGATCCGTTTAAGGTATCATAATCCCTTGAAATATCGGGACATAGATTTTTTAGTTTCGATTGTAGTAAAAGAACCTTGGTTTTGGCATGTGATGGATATTTCTATGATCTATAGGCGAAAGAAGGGGATAATGGATTAGCTCATAGTCATTTTGATCTTTATGGTATGCTTTTTTTTTGGGTGGGGTAGGTTAAGAGGAACGGCGATTGGAGCGAATAACCGGATGGATTTGCTGTCACTTGTGACAAGTGGTGTGAATGATGAAGAAGTAAGCAGCACAGAAGAAGACATTCTTGGTGTAGTTGAAGGTTGGAGAGACGATGAAACTCACAATCCGGATATACCTGCTGTATCACACAAGAGGGGAATGACTCCGTTCGTCTTCGTTCCTTTCGAAGAGGTACGTAAACCGTAGTAAAATATGTTTTGTTCCTTTTTTTTCGTTTCTCACATCTTTATAAATAAGGTCATGCACCATTTGGATTTACATTAATTTGATCTGAAATAAGTTTCTTGATGTAGGTTGACCAATCAGTCTTGAACTTACCTCCGGAGAAAATGGATTACTTTGTCACTGGCTAGAAACACAGAAACGTTTATGTAAAAAAATATGTATCATAGAATGATATTTTAACGTTTTATGAAAAGTATAAGACATGTTTGTATTTTGTTGTTACAGAGACATGAAAGAAGCTTTTAATAATGTATACGGAATGTGTTTTATGTTTTATTTTCCGTACAAGCAGGACTTGATCAGATGCTAGACTTAAGGATCTTTGTATCCTCTGAGTAAACCAGATACTTCCAAGATGGGTTTCGAGGAAGAAACGTTTCCTGCAAAGACGAGATATTTATTCATAAGACAAAATGTTACATACAAGAATCCGAATTATCGCAATTATGAGGAAAAAGTGATATACTGAAACGTTTGAGCAGGTGGGTATGATGGTGTAAGAATGTTCGGAGGCGTGTTCGAAGGCGGCGACGCAGAGATGCCAAGCTAATCCTAATCCTGCTTTGGACGACGGTACGTAGGTTCGAACCATATCCATGACACTCCCGTTGTTCCTCATCTTATATTCTATAAAGGCTTCGTGATCCTCCGTCTCAAATCTATGTCTATCTTCATTCCACACGATCTTTGGTTTCTCCGTCGCCATGTTATCCGATATCTCTAGTTTCTCCGTTCCATTCTGAGCCGATAGTGGGTTTATACTTGATCTTAGTACTTAACCGGAGCAAACCGGTTTGTTGACTTTAAAACGCAAGATCGTCTCACGAGATGGAGGCAGCTGTGTATGTGTTGCTTGCTTTGTCGTGTTATTTTAGTGAAGTGGAGTTGAGAGAAAGGAAGTCAAAACTTGAGAGAGAGTGGATTGGGGACACGAAGGTGGGGACAATCTCGAGGTTAGCTCAATGGAGTATTGAAAATTTTGGACCTTGCTCGTTCAGAAAATCCGATCCTTTCAAGTTGGAATTTGGAATTGGTAACCTCCTTTTTTTTTACTCTTTCTCTCTTTCTTCATTTTTGGGAATTTTCTCGGATTTTTGATTTTTGATTTTATTTTTTTGAATATGAAGGCACCTTTCTATAGAGAGGAATCGTTATCTATCAGTGAAGCTTTTCCCAGAACTTTCTCGAGTATCCAAGGAGCAACCTCCTGTTGCCAAATTTATTCTTCGTGTATCCAATGTTGGCCCCAGTCGTAAATTCTATATCCCTCCTAGTATGTCTGGTCTCTGAATTTGGAATTTGATTGTTATTTATTCCGTTTATGTAAATTATGTTGTGGAGGTTGAATTTGGGGTTTCAGACAAAAGTTGAGTAGCTTAGTTAATTTATGTCGGAATAAGAACAACTCAGTCTTTGATGTAACTCAGCTTCTCAATACAGTGAAATCTTATTAAAATATGCATTTTAAGGTGGAAAGACATTTTTATCACTTTCAATTTTAAGAGTAAATGATCCGTATATGATAGCAGATGGTTAGTACTACCTTATGGGAATTGTTAGAACCGAATTTGCTTTGTGTAAATATAAGCTGAGATACTCTTTATTGTGATGCAGTGTTTGAAAAACTGCTGCGTACAACTGATGATTGTGTGTGGCATGTGGATTCCAGCTTCCACGGTCGATTCACCATTGATGTCGAGTTTCTAGATCTCAAAATCTGCCCTTTGAATGTAAGTTCTTAGCTTTTCTGAGTGCATAATGATGAATCTTTTTTTCCTTTTATGGTTGATTAATTCAAAATTGAATCCAGGGTGGTGAAACATAACCCAAGAAGATTTTTGGAAACACCGCCTCGCCCTCCTTGGGGGCATGGGCAGCAAACAAATACGATATAACGGATTGGAAAGCCTCATGGAAGATATAAACTCGGGGAATGTGCTCGAGAGACTACAAGAAGCTTGGCTTTATGAGCTGGAGAAGCTGAATAAAGGGTGTTTGATGTATTTGTTTGATTTCGGAAAGATTTATGATGTCAGAGAAGAAATCAGCAGTTTCTTCACAGAAGCTGATCGAGAATTGATGCTGGAGATGTTTCAAGAGTTTTTGTCAGTGTGGATACCCGTCTAATATAACTTACAAATGCTTTGAATATATTTCAGTTTGATGGTGTTTTGTTTATATTATTAGTCTTCTTGTTCCCTTGTGTTTGTAACAACAACACCTAACATTGTTGTATACTGTGTAGTATCGCGTAGGTTTGCCTCTGCTTTTGTGCCCTATGAATCATTATTGGGCCGAGGCTAAAATGGGCTAGGCCTGATAAGATACCAGATTGTCGACATCGAATGTCGGCACAAAATATGTAATACTTTTTTTTTTTCTCATCGTAATACTTTTTTCTCGACGTTTGAAATTGTACGATTTTGTTTGACTTTGATGACTCAGCATAAGGCAGGATCAATTATCGATAGACACGTGCCCGTTGCGTCCCCCAAATGAGCTAAGCTTATAACATGAACAAAGGCATTTGGATCGTCCTTCCAAAATTGGAGAAATGGATATCGGAGCTTGAGCCTTGCAGCTAAGAAACCAAATTTGGTTTAACTTTGCCAGATTCTCAAGAAATCTATGGCGAGGAGCGGTATTGGGAGTACAGGAGGGAAGAATGGAGCAGGGCAGTTCTTTCTAGCGACGTTGCTTCTTTGGTTGGTCTCGGTCGTGTTTGAGATCGTTTTCAATCTCCGGACGGAGCTTCTCTGGGTTATATCCGGTGGATGCTTCTTTCAATTGGTGAATTGGGTGGTTCGTTCATGGCTTTCTCGTGACCCTCTCTTTGTTAACACCTCTGTATCGCTTTTGCACTCAATCATCACCTCCGCATCAGGTCTAATGTTAATTTTTTTTATCATTGGATTGTGCTTTTTTAATGGGGAAATTGATATTGCATCTTTACCAAGCTATACTGATTATGATTTTTGCATCTTTAACACGGCACTTGTGTTACTACAGTGGTTTTCATTCTGCTCAATCAAAGCTTAGCCAAAGGTTTTGACGAGATGTTCGATCATTCTGAGTTGGTTGGTGGTACATGGAAATGGGCATATCCAGCTTTGTGTTTCTCTTGCGGTTACTTTGCATATGACCAGTGGGATATGCTTCAGTACCGGTTATACAGCGGCTTAATACCTTCCATTTTGGTTCACCATCTCGTCCTTCTTGTTTGCTTCACATTAGCTCTATACCGAAATGTAACCATCAACTACCTGGTCCTTACTCTCATTTGTGAGGTACGTTCCACTCTTGTCTTCCTGAAGATTGTTTCTGGCTTTTCTGAGTCTATGCGTCTGCTATTTCACCTTTAGTTTCATATATAACAATCTAGTTGAATATAAACTACAATTTCAACTCCACAACAGTTACTTATTCGAACCAAAGTGACCTTTATTATTCCGATGTGTTAACAGATGCATTCGATCTTTCTGCACGTGAGGAAGCTAAGGAGAATGGCTGGAATCCGAGACAGCAACACGGCATTGGTGAAGC
This sequence comes from Cardamine chenopodiifolia, assembly GCA_963922655.1. Taxonomy (NCBI): domain Eukaryota; kingdom Viridiplantae; phylum Streptophyta; class Magnoliopsida; order Brassicales; family Brassicaceae; genus Cardamine; species Cardamine chenopodiifolia. Next base: position 5,011,044 of record OZ000467.1, read on the forward strand.
TGGAGTGGGTACTAAACTGGACAGCCTTTGTGTTAGCGAGGTGCATTCCTCACATTCTCATCACTGTCAAGCTGATCAAAGACGCACACAAGTTTGGGAAAGGTGTGGAGTTACCGCTCGCTCTGTTTGGTATGCTGGGAATGAACATCCTCAATGTCGGCCTTGGATTGGATCTGTTTCATGCTTTCAGAAGAGAGAGAAGCAACAGAAGAAATCAAGAGAACAGCAACCATCACAACCATGGAGAGTAATAGCCAATATAGAAGTCATCCATTGATCATTGTCATCAACCGAAAGCCATGGTTTGTTGTATGACTACTACTTGCTTATCTGTTGTTTATATCAGAGGCTTTGCTAAGAAGTTCTAATAGCTTCCAGGTTTTGTATGTACTAAGGAAAACTATGTGTAAATGCTATTTGTTTATGAATACAATTAGGCTTCGGCATTCGCTTTCCGGTTAAAGTTCAGCTTTTTTCGCGTTTTGGTAAACGGATCCGAATTTCTAATTGGTTCAGTTTGGAAACTTTATGTTGGGTTTGGATATAATTTTGATTAATTTTCTATGTATTTTGTAGATGATTTTCAGTTTTTAATAGTAATTTTAGTTCATTCAGTTCAGTTGTATAACATTTTAGTTTGTTTTGGTTAACTCGGTTTAAAAAAAAATTATATCGTCCAGGTTATTACGAAATCCGGTTTACTCTTGAGTTGATGAATTTCAGGTTGGTCAGGTTTTTTCACCTCTAATTACAATGTTTAGGGAATAAAAATGCAGGAGCAAGAGGTCCTACCGTGAGTCGAACCCAGGTCGCTGGATTCAAAGTACAGAGTGCTAACCACTACACCATAGAACCCCAGGTGCCTGCTGTTTGCATTCACTATTTTTCTATATGATGTAAAAATTGTTTTCTTAGATACCACCAATGAAATAATCTAGCATCAGGTCCACATTTTGCAGCCTTGGCTTTTAAAACAAAACAAAAAAACAAAAGTCAGATTTTGTACTTGTCTAGCAATCAAGCAACCGCAATGCATCATACATATTAGACCATTTCATTGGTGAAACTGAAAAAAGATAAATCTCACAAGACTACTAAAAGTACATTATGTAGCAGAAACAAGTTAGGTGACTTTTTGCTATTAAAAAGTCAGAATCTGAAAACTATGGTAAAATCTGGTTAAACAACCGATTGACTCTACCTACTGCAAGAACCTGTATATCTTAAATCCCCAGATGTAATTCCATTTCTACTTCGAGTGAAAACCGTGGCAAATCCATTGCGATTCTTCTCAGAACTCCCTCTGTTTGATGACATAACTAATGACACTGTTGTCCAATCAGAAGATGATAAACATGAAGGTGAGGTAATGATGTTGCTGTTCTTGATTGTAAGAAGCTCAAGTGATCTTCCATTGACTGTTTTGATGCTCTCAAGAGGATCTTTTCCTAAAAAAGCTTCCTTCTTGTAAACCGGCCTTGCAGAATCTGGAATGTTAGATGTATCAATCAAGAAATCTTCCAGTGTTGCAAGAGACTGCAGCTTTTTCCCCAGCGATGCTATTGTTTTCTGACAATCTAAGAATTTACCTGCAGCTGTTGCTATGTCTTCCTGCAATAGAATCAACTTCAGTGGAACAAGGATTGACAAAAAAAAAAAAGACTAACTGGTTATCAGAAAAAACAAAACTGAACCTGTTTGATCTTTGGTTCTACTTTTTCTCTCTTGATGATTGTCTTCTCTTCTATCTCTCTTCTAAGCTCTTCTTCAAGGGCCTGACATTTTTTCCTTATCTCATCAGAGACACTCTTCTCCTTTCCCACCTCTGCTTCCATTCTTATGAACCGAGATTCGGCTTGTGTTTTTGATTCAGTAGCTAGTTTAAGCTCCCCTTTGATCTCTTCCAACTTCATCTCAACTTCTTGAAAACAAACTCTAGATTCTTGATATTGATCTTTAATTACGTCAAAAGATATCTTCAGCTCAGCTTTCTCAGCTTCCATCTTCTCCAACTTATCTTCCAACTCCATTTTGTCACCAACAACAGCTTCGAACTCTAAGCTCAATCTCTTCTCCGCTTCTCTACAACATTTAACTTCACTGTCAAGCTCATTCTTTTCTGCTTGTAGCATCTCAACTTCTTGAAAACAAACTCTAGATTCTTGATATTTATCTTTGATTACGTCAATAGATAACTTTAGCTCAGCTTCCATCTTCTTTAACATATCTTCCAACTCCATTTTATCGCAAACAACAGCTTCGAGCTCTAAGCTCAACCTCTTCTCCGCCTCTCTACAACATTTAACTTCATTTTCAAGCTCATTCTTTTCTGTCTGTAGCTTCTCCAACTTCTCCAATAAGCTCAATTCATATTCACTCTTAGAGTTTTTAGCCTGTCTCTCAGGCAGAGCCACAAGACGTTCCATCTCAAGAAAATCATCCATGAGATCAACTTCAGTGGATGAAGTAGTGCCTTGAAGACTTCTATCGTCGCCTTTTTTAATCTTGAATTGATCTAAATCAGAAATCAATGCTGATGATAGTGCCCATGAATCAGACCAACTCCCCTCAATTCTTTCCCTTCCTCCATCTGAATGACTATCTGAAGATCGATTAGATGATAGTGATGATGATGATTTAGCCAAAATCCTAAGCTTCCTGCACTCAGCTTCGAGTTTCGCCACCTTCTTTATGCTATCTAAATGCTGCTTACTAGCAGTTTCAGCAGCTTGAGTGCTCAAGTCCCTCTCAATCATCAAAATCTCAAACTCTTCGCACTTTTCAAGAAACTCGCCTCTCAGCATCAAGTTTTCAGCTTTAGCAGCTTCTGCTTGCTTTTGGAGCTCAAGAACTCGCCTCTCTAGACCAGCTTTAGCAGCTTCTGCTTGCTTTTGGAGCTCAAGAACTCGCCTCTCTAGACCAGCTTTAGCAGATATCAACTCCTTGGTCCTCTCAGTCACAACTTCTTGAATTATTTCCTCCTGGTCATCTCTAGATTGCCTTAATTTTCTAACACACTCATTAAGTGCCCCATCAAGATGACTTACTCTATCTTCCAACACAATGTTCTTATTAGCCGCATCCTCGAGCTTTCGCTTCAGCTCAACCACTTCATTTTCAGCTTTCTCCCACCCTTGAGAAACCCACAAGAGAAATGTTTTCACTAGATAAAAAAAAACTCCAGAAGCAGAATTATATTAAAAAAAGTCTAATTACCAGCACACGCATCTTCTGCAACTTTGGCATGTTGTTTCATAAGCTCATCTTTGGTATCCATTGCTGGTTCTACACCAATCATCACATCAGAAACTCAAGGATCTGAAAAAGAGAGAAATAAAACGTATTTGATTCCTCAAAATATTATACCGAAAACAAGCCTTTCTTTAAGAAACTGAAAGTAAAACTCATGGGAAAAAATCTTTAATTTGGAAATGAGCAAAACCCAACAATATTTAGGGATTTTTTGGAAACATATAAAACAAAGAAGTAACTTGGCTTATCAGTTTCAGAGCTTTTGCTTCAAAGCCACGCTGAAAAAAAAAAAACACTATCCACTGGACTGGACCACAACATTTTGAAACACCCAGAAGAACACAACCAGGTTAAATGACTTCTCAATCACTTCATAACATGTCATTAAAAAGGACTAAACTAAACAACATCTTTATGTTTCTCATACATAAAAATTTGTTACAGAACATTAAAAGAAAGAGTCGAGGACTAACAAGATTACCGGAGACTAGAAACAGCTGCAACAAAGTACCCCTTTACAATGCTATATACGATTCGTCTCCAAAATCGAGTTTTATTAGTATAATAAATACAAGTCGAAAAAGTGAGATTCTTCCTTTCTTTCTTTTTTGTTGTTAATTCTTTACAACTTTGAAATGTTTTTATTTTCTTTCAAATTTTCAAAAGAAGAAGAGAGGGAGAATATAAGATCGTATATCTAACTTTCTCTTCTTCAATTAATGCAACAATACAAATTTGAATCCTCTTTTTACACAGACAGCCTTTTTCATGGATTCTGGCTTTCCACTTTCTACACGTACACAAGTGTGGGCTGCAATAAGATATCTCCCTTTGGTATGGATCGAGCACATTTTATGGGCCAAGCCCATTAATATAAATACCAGCGGGGAATTTTTGAAGCACAGTGAGATATATTGTACATTTCTATCATATTTCATATAACATCTAATCATCTGACAATTATTCTTGAATTACAAAACGAAAATCGTTAGGCCGGACTACGATTCAATATATTGTGCTGGGTGTTGCTATTTACATTCATACAAATGTAATGGAGTAAGTACTTATATATATAGTTGTATACCCATATACCGTCTAATAAGAAAAGTTTATTAATAAAAGAAAAATATATTTGATAATGTTGTAGTTGCATTAGTCCCAAGTACACGTCACTTTCTTTAGTTCAAGACTTTGAAATTTGTATACCACATGTTGTTGTCAAACTCATCCATATGAATCATGACCTACGCTTTCTTTTTCTTTTTTTTTTTATCAGTCAAATCTCCGTACATTAAGTTACTAATTTAGAAATTTTTCTCCAAGACAAATTAAATAGGTATTGATGTATTTACATAGAAAAAATTATGGGTTTTTACACATTTTGTATATTAATTTGCACGGATATTTTTGCTAAGTGAAATAAATCTAATTTTAAAAATACAAATAAATTCATAAACCTTAAAAAATTCTTCTAACTCTGATGCAAATGCAGGACTACTACGTTTATACATATAACCATGCATTATCATTCATTATCAAATTGTTGTCGTAAATCTCATATTTTGTACGTAATTAAATGTTTTAATCTAATCCCCATATCGTATTATACGTTTCGGGATTTCGTATAGGCTATATCTATGTGTCTGTATATATGCAGATCAATGGGGCTCACGTCCTGATCAAACGATCCTTGGTCATGAAATTTCTCTTCTTTTGTGTGTGTATGTGTGGTAATTAGTTTAAAGTTTTTTTGGATCAATCTAATAGGGCTATTTCTCTTATAATTTCATTTAATTTTTCAAAATCTTTTATGTTAGGTAAAAATATAGGTAGGTGGTCCTGCTTTTAATTTTGAATACAATCATCTATTAAAATGGTCCCGTTTAACCCTACAGCCAACGCTATCGACAAAAGAAACCCAAATTTACGAAATATATACAAAAAATCATTATGGAAAAGATAACTCAAATTCCATCTGTTTATCAATAAGTGTCGATTAAAATCTCTTCACATATATTAAAAATAATTAAATTTTATGTTTTACTTTTATTAATATATTGTATAAATTTCCTTATTGGTCAATGCATTAAAACAGTAGAGATAAAACTAGAAATTTTATCAAACATTTATCTTGAAAATATAAAACAACACTTAATATATAACAAAATTTCATAAAATAACACTTACTTATTTATAAACAGAGGAAATACATGCATTTTATGTCATAAATCCTATGCACTAAAAATAGGAGAAATAATAGGTGTCAAACGGTGGCAAATAATCCTTATTTGGCCATATTCAACAAAACTAATCGACTAAACATTCAATTACTATTTCTCTTTGATATTCTTGACTATCCAATTACATCGTTTTAATTTAATTCGAGACTATTAATTACTACACTTTGCAGCGGTGTTTGAGCTTCGAGTTAAAAAAAAAACGAGTTTCCTGACCAGAAAACATTCAACTTCTAAACTTCTAGCTAATCTATTTGACTTAGGAATTTCTCAAATGTAATTTAATTAGAACATCAAGAAAAGCAGACAGACAAAAGTCACAAAACAAGCAAGAGTCTACGCGTCCTTTTTTTCCGGCAAATAACTGATTTCATTCATTCAAATTAACCAAAGTACAGAGATACGGTGGATACAAAGATTCCAAAGTTTAGTACATACCAAGGGAAAGCATTCCCCAAATTCACAACTAGATAACTAAGATAATTCAACAAATGATCCATAAGAGTTTGGAGACAAAAGCTAGGTAGCATTTTGGCGCAAGCGAAATCATGGTTTGTCGAGAGTTCATCTATAGGGGATAAAAGAATATTCACGATCAAACGATATGATGATGTTGAAAACTATTTTGAGGCCTTGGTTCCTGCCGGCACGAGAAGTTCTACACGAAATAGTACAAAGCCAGGAAATGTTGGGTGCTTACACGACTTAAAAACCGGAAGTTGAGGATGGTAATTTGTTACTAAGGTTCTCCCCCATATAGAAGGAAGGGAAAAAAAAAGTTTCTCCACAAACGATAACGATTCAAACAATGGGTTCTTAAGTTTTTGTTTTGATACACTAGCCATTGGGACGGAATCTCTCATACAAGGATCGATAGGTTCTCGTTGGAGCTTGTTCCGAATTCGGGCGGTGGTTGGGGATTGCATTTTCTTGAGCTCAGTTGGATGGCAATCGAATGATATTTGTATCAATGTCAACACAATTTTCAAAAAGAGTTCTCGGCCATTCCAAATATTGTGTCGTTTTAGCCAAACAAAAAAATTTCAACTTTGAGATTAAGGTGGATATGAGCTTATTGGATGCAAAAGTTGGGCCATCACTTATGAATATGGGCCAAGAGGAAGCAACAAGGAGTCGAAGTGGGCTAGGCCCAAAAACGGGAACCCTAGTTTCCTTAGACTGTGTCGAGGAAGCTTTGTCTGAAGGAACTAGGCGGGGGCGAGCTGACAATCGAAGTTGAATGTGGCACCATCTGAGGAATGTAGCCGAGAGAGCTTGACACCCTTCTGTCGCTATATTCATCACCGGTTCAAACTTCTGGTGGGTTTTATGGTCGACGAGGATCGCGAAGCAATTAGATTCCATGGATCTAGTTGTGTGTGTGAAGTTAAGCTCAGGTTCAAGCATTGTGGTGGATTTGGATTTGAAGATTTGGCTTGGATGTAGATATATCGAAATCAAAAGCGGCGAGGACTGAGGAGACAACTTCGTAAATGAAACATTGAGCTTTGATACATGTGCCATGTTGTTAGACATCTTGATTCTAGTTAGAAAATGAAACATGTTCTTCCCCAATAGGGAGAAAGATCTTCGAGTATCTATGATAGATCTCGAGATTAGGTCGTCTATTGACATTCTGGTGAAGGATCTCTGCCAAAACTCCATGCAAACAGAGGTGACGGGATTTTGAAGGTAAAAGAACAAAAGAAGAGCAGTACAAAAAAAAAAGATGATCAAAGTAGAAATTTATCCGACGCCGGCAAATCATGGCTTTACCGGCATTGGAGAGGTGCATCGGAAAGAATGCCTCGATTTTCATGTTTGGAAGCGTTTTTACCTTACTCGTCCTTTCTATTAACCTAAAAATTAGGTTTTCCTTAGCATCCGTCTTTCTACATTGATAAATTCTTTGGAGGAGTCACGATGCTTTCCTACTTTTGTTTAGAAAAAATAAAGCCACTTTTTTTCTCATGACAAACACAATAAAGATTGATCAAATATCAAAATCAATTGTCAAATGAAATCTACTATTGATTTTAACATTTAAACTAATTTCGTTCGAATCAAAATGAACTTGTAAAACAATTTAAATATTCTAAGTTCCTATCATTCAAACAAATCTGGCACAACATAACCACGTATTTAATTCGCAGATCTATTTTTTATTGATGACAAAATTATAAATATCTATTTTTTTCTTTTAAAAATGAAATTTTTTGCTGTTGTGGCATTAGTTAATAATATTTTGTAGTTACTTTTTTAACAAATAAATTTATGGGTACGTTTTGTGAAAAAAAACTCACTTAACTTGTATTTTTCCTAAATTAAAATAATAATTAAATCACTTTTAAGTATTATATTAATTATTTTCCCTTTAATTTATGGATGTTTTAATCCATTTTGAATCCATGTATTGTCATTACTTACAGAAAACTTCCACAAATTTCTTCTTCGAACAGAAGCATCAATCATTGAAGAAACGACCAAACCAAATATTAAACTAAAAGAATATAGAAAAATATTTATAAAGTGTAATCAAATTAATTATATGAAAAATTCAACTTTTACTTTTCTTGGATGTCCTTCTGGTTAAGGTCCTCACCATCCAACTCTGTTTCCTCACTTTGGCTCCTTCGACCTTGGATGACGCCACGTGACAAGAAGAGGTGGACGATCCTGATCTGAGTTTGATGACGTGGAGGAGATGGCCAATCCGCTTGCGCCACCTAAGAGATGACTTGGCACCATTCTGCTCTACGATACTCGTATTGCTAATTATAGGGGATTGCTGCTTCTTACATGTCGAGTTTGTGTTATCGACACAAACCTTTGACACTGCTTTCTTCTCCCACGACGCGTTACCATCGTCTTCGAATTTTATCGATATAAAAGAATCTGTACAAAATTAAATTATATTTAATCTTAAACCTTTAGCAAACAAAATTATATTTGATCTTGTACAATAGTTAAGATTTCGTGTAAAATGTCAGCTGGCCTATTTAAATAATATTATATTCTTACATTTCTGAAGAACATAGTCTCATATAAATGAATATGAATGTGTATGGTCATGCTGAAAATTATTATGTACATTTGCAAATAAGAAGGATTAATAAATTTCTGTTTAGAAACGTCGTAGATATAAGTTTAATCTCATAATTCCTACTAATCTCATAATTTCTGTTTGGAAACTTCGTACTAATCTCAGAATTCCTCACACACATCTCTTTTTATTCTTTTTGGAAAATGGAAAAGGAAAACACCAATTTGGAAATAGATCTTGAAGTTTGATGTTCTTTTAAAGTTGATTATCATAAGATGTATATATATGATGTATGATGTGTAACTCTTGTGTACCTTCTTGGCTTGTGGAGACGTCAAGATCAGAGGAGGGATGGAATTTCCGGTGACGGAGATCGAGGCGACTGAGGAGAGAGCTCAAGGCGAAAATCCTACGAAGACTAATGATTGGTGAAGACGAAGAGTGTTTGGTTCTTGATGATCTCTGCTTTGAAGCCAAAACCAGAAGCCTCTCGTTCAAACAGAGAGGACACACTCCAACATATTCTTCCTTTGGATGGAAATAACAATATGGTGAGCTATCATCTTTGTACATATCCATCTTCAATTCCGAAGAGAGAAGTGGATGCAGGGAGAAGAGGAGATAAGATTGGTAACAGAGGAGATGGGCTTAGGTCTAAAAAGTGAAGCTTTTATATATATATATATATATATATATATATATATATATATATTTGTACGTCTATTTCATTTCCAAGTAGATAAGCCTTTTAATTGCCGGAAGAAAAGAAAACAGAAAAAAAGATAAGCCTTTTAGTTATGATTAAATATGGTTGATTTAATATGGCATGATTTTAATTAATACTAATATATCTAATGCATAATCCATTTAAATAGGGTGCTCGTTTTAATTAGTAAGTTTTGTTGACATCGTTGTTTTCTTATAATTAAATAATCTAAATTGATGTATTTAGTATAATATTATACGGGTTTATACCCTAGATTTATAGTTTAATATTTTTTGTTTGTTTGAGGCCAAGTATGTGGATCTAAGTCATGCACCTTCTATTCAAGTGTAGATCTCGAACTTGGCACTTTTACCATGGCCTACGCGTATTCGATTTTTTTTTGTCATCTAGATTATATAAGATAGAAGCATTTGGAGAAATACAACATTAAAGCCAAATGTTTAAGGCTACGTGTATTCGACTTAATTTATGTGTATATTTTGTAAACAAGATATATCAAAGTATTAAAAATTAGGATATGATGGTTACACTTAGACATATAATTAAACCCCTTTCTATTGTCGGCCAAGTGTAATAACCGGTTTTAATATCTAGGAAGGTTGCTTCAACAAGTATTTACTATTAAGAATTAAGAGTTCATCATTATATTGTTAATATACCGATTAGACGAAGAATGTTTCGGTCTCACCAAATATAGAATCCAACAGATACTTGAAGAAGGATTACTGATCGCTTGTGGATTCGTGGCATGTGTAATAGATATTATTTAAAACTAGTCATAAATGTTTTTTAAAATACTGTGAACAGAGAATCCATATATTTTTGTTAAGAAAAAAATCAATTAGTTTTTGGACGTGTTGGCCGAGAAACATCCTCTTGTATTATTCGTAATTTCAAAAGAGAATGTATCCGAATATGCGGGACCCACTAGTACATGTCCTCATCCTTTGATATGTGTGAGTGATTTTAGAAGCCTCCCTCAATATTCGACAGTATTCAATTCTATCGTCTCATAGAACTCCAAGTTGTCATGTTTTTTTACAAGCGATAGAAATTTCGGCCTATAGTTATTTAGTTTCAGAAACAATTGTCAGAAATATTTATATTGAATCCATAAATATTCATCATTTATATGTTAGAATTTAAATTCGACACAAAAGGAAAACGATATTTTAAGCCTATATAACATTACTTTCCTCTCTCGTCTTCTAGTAATTAAATGTTTAATCATTTTATAGAAGGCTATAAATGATCTAGTTAACAATAGTACATTGCTAGTTAAGAAAATATAACATGATTACCCAAGTGTTCGTAGCTAAGTAGTTTAGTCGTGTTGCACAAATGTGCCATGTTGGTCCAGGCTAAAGAATTATTGTAGATGTCTTAAATAACAAGAATACTAAAATAAAAATACAAGTTTTAAGGGTTATTTTGGGTTTTAGTTCAAAATTCATTTATATTATCACAAACATTATATATATAACGTGATTGGTGATTTTTTTTTTCTCTATTAAACTTAGTTTCATTTGAACTTAGAATTCATCACGTCGATCTAGTTAAAAATCAAAAATCAAATGATGAAAGTAATGGATCAACTGTCATATTTAAGATATTTAAGTTTTCATATTATTTCCGTGCGAGAATCATTATGTTTTCTTCTCAATTTTAAATGGCTCTCACATCACATGGGCAATTCTCCATTATCAAGACCATATAGCTTCATCTACAATTCTTTCTTCTTTGGGCGAAACAAAAGATCAGATTTATCATAGGGTTTGATGAAATCTCTCCCTATTTACTAATCATCTTGGAAATTGCTCAGTTTAAGTCTTCTACTACTATTTGTATTCACAACTTCAAATCACGTGCTTATTCAAATGGGAATAAGTACGTGATTCCCACCAAGAATTTGATCGCCGGGTCGTGCTAATTCCATACGAATCAGTACTGATGTGCCCATCAGAAGAGAACGAGGATTCAAAATCTATCTTTCTCGTCCGGGATGGAAGGAAAGCACCAGGAATAAGTACGTGATTAATAATTAAACTTTAGGAAGCTAGAAATGACCTAATTAATTATAAAGTTGGTGTGTGTGTGTGGACATAAAAGGGGTCCATTTTATTTGTTGGTCAAGATTTTTCAGCGTTCACGTGATCTCAAAAATAAAAAGAAGAAGACAGGCTTCAATACCAAGAGCTAAAGACCCAAACACTTAAAAAGACGTTGACAGGTGACATGTTTGTGTAGTGGTGAGTTTCAGTGTATCATCACTTTTTTAATAAGACCATCCCACATACTTCCCATACACTATACTGCTGTGCTCACAATGATCAAAGCTATTAATGTATTTAACTAATACATCCACTAATATGTATATGACTTAGTTATCAGTACTTCTCAAATCAATATGGACCAGTTCGATCGGATTGGTCCTACCGTGACAGTAAAATAAAATCTCAGTTTCAACTAGCTTTTGTGGCTGGTAATAGTGTAATATAGTTTTTTTTTAACTATGTATATACATATACCGATTTTATTCAAAATAAGAGATAATAGTACTAGAAAAAAGTGTAAGGTGGTTAAATCTAAAATATATATATATTATAATCTCTTTTAATACATTTAGTTCCCTTTCAAAAAATAAAAATAAAAGTTACCGGTTCATTGATTGCAGTCTGAGTGGTTTGATCCATTGATCCAAAATAATTTTGTTATAATATTGATTGAAAGTTGTTTTGGGTCGTGGGCTTAGGTTAGAGAAGAATTTTGGTAATATAGAATAAATCAACGTATTGTATAAAACACCTTTTCCTAAACACAACGTTATTCCTGAACATATATTTCATTTGGTTGTTGTTTACTTAATTCGGTGAAAGTCTTGTTCAATCTACTTCTTGATAGATATTCACATGGCCATATTCAGATCCGATCCGTGTAATTATACGATCTTATCAATTTTATAGGAATGAAAGTAGTCCTAATCTATAGAACTCAAAGAAAAAGGACCTTTTTATAATAAAAAGTGAAGTAAAACAAAAATAAGAAAGAATGATCACATGGGAGGAATGGAGGATCTTTGGGTAGGATTCAAGTCATGTTCCCATTATGGGATTTTATGGTATGGGTATCATATTTGTGGGTCACTTTTCTGTTTTCATTTCGAGTCTTTTATTTATATAAATCTTAAGGTTTATTTGTTAAGTGTTTTCAATTCAAGTTTTAGCAGCACATGGGAAAAGGCAAGAAAACAATGGGATAAGACGACAGTAGCGATATAGATCCTACGATTGTCTTTTTTAAGCTTAGATGCTGTTGACTAAGCTTAACTGAGAATTAGTATTCAACCATTTTTGAGATTTCTCATCTATTTTAAAACCATTTAATAGATTCAATTTAATAGAATTTAATGATATATATATATATATATAATATCTAGTTACAAAATAAACTAAAATGGCATTTGGGTATACATAGCGGCAATCTACAATTTGCAATACAAATGATTATTTTCTGTTTTTTCTTGGCAAGAAGTTGTCTGGACAACTAAACTACAAAGTACAACGAAGTTCTACAAAACTTGTTTAATGCATTATCGAAGAAAGATAATACATAACAAAATAGATTAACGTTCAAACAAAAAAACAATTAAATTGCTAAAAATAGATAACAATGGTTTTAGGAGTTTTACTATATAAACCACATAGACTAACTCAACATTACTTACCAAATTATTTTGTTCACAATTATAGACGAGCAAAGAAAGATTACTATAATACTAATTTAGCATTTGTGTTAGTTATTATACTTCGAAGTCTATGTTATGGCGATTCAAACTTTGAAGAAAACATGCACACATAACTGATTCAATCAATGTAGAAAGTCAAACATTGTGTCCCGAATCAATGCTTTGCAAACAATAACTAACCGGTCACGAAAAAATGTTTGTCCCTTTTAATATGATGTCCTCTATAGTCTATAGTCTCTAGTAGGGGTAGGCAAATAAACCAAATCCAAGCACCAGATTCGAATCCAATTCAAAAAAATTTTATCTGAATTCGAATTCGAATCCGGCAAATTATTTTATTGAAATGTAAATTTTTAAGTCCATATTCAAATCCGATCTGAAAACCTGAAAATACATAAGTACTCATGTGAAATACCCTAATTCAAGAATCTTATCTTCTAAATGTGAGTTTTGTATGTGTAATATACACAAACCCGATGCAAATCCAAACTGAAAAATCCGAAAAAAATTCAATAAAACCAAAAGACTCGAAAAAAATCCAAAGATAAATGTATAGTTTTTATTTTTTATTTTGTTGATTAGGCTTGAATTCATTTAGATTTTGTATCCTTTTTTATCGGGAAAATGAGTAAAAGAGTTTTACCACTCTGCGGTATTTAATAGATGACATGAAATACAAGTTACAACACTTGACTAAGATTTTTTTAATAGATTTTTTTCTTTCACATATTTTTCTGCAAGGTTCTTGATTACCTATACCAGGAATGAGAGCATCAATAAATTGAAACAAGAGACATGTGCTATTCAATAGAATATCGAATTCTATACTCAAATGTTATTGATCTCACTGTATTTTCTGCTTTGTAGAGAACCATTGAAACATCTCTGATCTATGTATGTTTATCCCGCTGAAAGCGGCTGCAACAAGATTGAACTTAGTAGGACTGATGAGTGCTTTTGAAAGAATTTTAGAGAAATAGATGGATCATGGAGCTGATGAAGCGGGTCAGACATCTCATTTGCTAGATGTGCTACTTGGTGAAGCATATGATGTAACCTCACTTTTCTTCATCATCACTGTCTTATACTGCTCTAAAATAAGCTATTGTAAAATTGAGGTACATCGCTTAATACTTCAAATTATTGTTGTAATTGTATTTTATTTGAATTTTTTTCCAGAAACAATTGATATTGTCTATCAATGTCTCTCGCTCGCTTATATCAGCGTTGTGTGACGGCCGCTGGCCTTGCCGCAAAGAAGAGCATTGTTCGGAATCAAGTATTCATCATTGAGAGAAGTGGAGGTTGTGTAAAATCGCATGTGGAACTGTTGTCCCAAGTATTGTCTTTCCCACAATTCTGATCTTAAGTTCCACATTCCTACGTTGTCTAGTGCTATGTATACCGCAGTCCATGATCTCGGAGACACCTACACAGATTCATCCATCAGTCCACATTTTAGACAAATCAACATTGAACTTTTATGACCATGTGTTATCAAATTCTAAAGTTTTAGAAGACTCTCACCTGAACAGTGCATCGTGGGATAGCGTCGTTTAGATTATATAATTGTCTACTAACAGGACTCCACTTGTAAAGTTCCATTCTGATAGTTAGACCAAGTACACACGGTTGGTATAACGATCATCAATTAACATCTAAAAATGTACAAAACTTTTTATTTCTTAAGAACTCTTTCTTGGTTAGAGAATGCTACCAATTTCTTAGTGTGTGGATATTGTGGATGAAAATATGAATGTTTTAGGTTCAAGAATAAGAGTGCTAAAAGAAGAAAAAAACAAGAATTGGATTGAACTTACCCAACAACGAAGGAAGGAGTAACCATCAAGGTGCCAGGTCTGGACAATATTTTCCGAGTTCTCGAAAACAACCTCCACAAAGGCTTTGTAATCAGTTTGCATTACAGATGTGACAGGGGATATTGCTCCATGTGTGGGCTGGTCAGATATGCTTCCAGGATTGTATACATCGTCAATTTTGAAGTAGTCCGCTAGTTTCAAAGGGGTGTCTGCTGGGTAAAATGATGCACTGTTCACGGCGTATCGTTGCCTGCATTGATCAGTCCAACAGAGTTAGCAAGTTTGATTGTTCGTGTTATGTTTATGTTACCATAATGGTATGAAACTTGTGGGTTTGGTCTTGGTCCACTTGCTGTAAGGTCGGTCCTACAAGACATCAACAAACCCGCTTAGAAAATAGCTAGGAATCAGACACATTTACACCATGAAATGAGCAAAACCAACAAAAAGTGAAATACCAAGTAACTAAAATAAGTGGAAATAAATTGTCACTAAATTAAAGAATGAAACAATACTTGATGGCTCGTGCTTGGTCAAAAGACCACCTCAACAGAGTTGGTCCATTTGGAATAGGTCCAGAAACTGGTTCAACAGAATTAGTATAATGAAGAACACCGGTGGTTGTGAGGATCGTGGAGATAAACCTTGTAGAGACCACAATATAATAGTCTTTTAGAGGCTGATCAGCTGTTATAAGGACCGAGTAAGATTGACCAATGTGAACATCAAGCGAAGAGAATGAAGTCTGAATAAGTGTCCCTTCAACCTCAACCAACTTCATCATGTGGTTTTGGATTCGGAAGTTGAGAGAGTTTTGTAATCCAACATTTGATATTCGCAGTCTATACGTCTTACCTGTAAGAATGGTCAAATCATAACTTATCAATATAGCAGAGAATCACCAAGAAGCAAAAGAGATAAAAAAAAAAAAAAAAAAGAAGAAGAGAAATTAAATAACAAAAACCTGGTTCGATGTTGAGGGTGGCGCCACAACTAAGACCATTGATGAGAATTCCATCTGGTAAAGAAAGCTTTCCACCATTATCAAGTTGTGCCCTCAAGTCCTACAAGAAGAGAGTTTACAAACATAATTCAAAAATCCAACAACGTTTGGATACATAAATCATGCAGCATTGCCAATTTGTTCAAAATATAAACACTTAGTCCCACTCTCCAAATAAATATAACCCTTTTGCCGTCTCTATCAGTTTTTTCCCTCTTTGCTTGCTTCATACGTAAAAGGAGAATTGTTACCTTGTGGTTGGTTGTGTACCAATCCCCAATAAGAACGGTGTAATCATCGGCAGGATCGGTGAATGGAACGGGGACAGAGGAGGGGCTATAGATACGGATACCTCCGAATCCAGCAGCGGCTTTGTGAAATCCTAGCGAAGGAAAGTAATAGAAGCTCCCAATATGATCCTTAACTTGAAGAGCGTAAGTAAACGTTCATTCATATAAAATTTGTTGAGCTTTTATCATATATCTTAATTTTGTTTAATATGGCTAATATAATAATGTTTGTCATGTAAAAATATACACATTTAAAATATAAATTTGAACACATGATAGTTTGAAACTATAATTTCCAATTCTTATGAAAGCTGAAACCTTTTAAAATTCATATCATATCAAGTCTCTAAGTAAAAGCTTACTAAAGAAACCTAAACATTTGTTAGAAAAGAAAGGAAAATGAAAAGTACCATGATATAAGGAAAGGTTCGTCGAGATGGTTGAATACGTTAATGATGAGATTGTCATTGGATACAGAGATGATGTCTGGTCCTGGGAAAGTTCCCATTGATCAATATACCCTAGAAAGAAGGGTAAACAAACTTGAATGGAATTAAAAGCCCAAAGATATATAATTTGGTGGAGTTAATGTTAATAGATAAAGCACCTGTTGTGCAACGCCAAGAGGAGATATGTTGCCATATGTTACATGCCATTCGAAGAATCTATACTGATCTTCCGCAGCGACGATGCTGATTAGAAACAATAGACCAATTATCATTGCCGTCGTGTTCATGCTTTTGACCTCCATTTTATGTTTGACAAAGAGGATATATATGAAACGTTATCTAGGTCTGGTGTGGGAGAGAAACATGTATATGTATTCTAGCTATGTATTAATATTATAATATAATAGGTCAGCTTTCCCAAAGATAATAGATTTTAGAAGTCATGATTTGATAATATCAAATTTTGGTAGATTCTAGGAAAAATATCTACATATACCATACCCAATAACATTAAATTAGGAAAATATCTACATATACCATACTCAATAACATGAAATTACAAAAATAAAGATATTGTATACATGTACCTCATATTACATATAGGGAAAATACCATAAAAATCTCAAATTTAATATATTTTTCCAACTTAATCTCTAATTTTTATGTTTTCAGTTAAAATCTCCAATTAAATCATTTTTTCGAAATCAACCTTCAAATATTCTAAAATGTGTGTGACATTCGGTTGAGTAACGGTAAATGCTCATAAAATTCGTTGCTTTAGCTTCTCTAAAAGTAAAAAGGGTTTTTCAACTTATGTTGCTGAATTTGCCGCCATATCCTTCTTTCGGTTTTCCAGAATTTCAAAAATTCTCCTTGCTTACGTTTGTCTCAAACCGGTCAAAGGAGTACAGGAGTAAGGGGTAAATCAGTCAGAATAGCATTTAAAAGATGTCTGTCTTGGAGATCGCAAAGCTACCGTTTTCTGTTCACTCTGTACAACACACTTGTCTGCTACTTCCTCGCCTCCCTCTTCTCTCCATTTCAAAAAAGTTTAATACTTTTCTTCTCTCTCCCACAAAACCAGAGATAAGTGAGATTCTCAATCTCTACAAAACCCTTAAAATTTCCAGATTCATCTTCGATTGTCCGAACACACACTCTCCATTGTACTGAGCAGTGTCCTCTAATAAAGAGAGCTACGAAAAATCGAAAATGAAAAACCCAGAAAAACCCTTCTTCGTCTTCTTCTTCGTGTTACTGATTCTAGCTTCAAGCTTCCTCTTCACAACGACGGCTAAATCCACAATCGAGCCTTGCTCAAGCAACGACACGTGTAACTCTTTACTCGGCTACACACTCTACACCGACCTCAAAGTCTCAGAAGTCGCATCTCTCTTCCAAGTAGACCCAATCTCTGTTCTCTTAGCTAACGCCATCGATATCTCTTACCCAGACGTCGAAAACCATATCCTTCCTTCAAAGCTCTTTCTCAAAATCCCAATCACTTGTTCCTGCGTCGACGGAATCAGAAAATCCGTCATGACTCATTACAAAACTCGACCTTCGGATACCTTAGGATCGATTGCTGACTCTGTTTACGGCGGTTTGGTCTCAGCTGAGCAGATCCAGGAGGCTAACTCGGTGAGTGACCCGTCGATTCTTGATGTTGGGACGAGTCTTATTGTTCCTCTGCCTTGTGCTTGTTTCAACGGCACCGACAATTCTTTGCCGGCGGTTTATCTGTCGTACGTTGTGAGGGATATTGATACCTTGGCTGGCATCGCGAAGAGATATTCCACGACTATTACGGATTTGATGAATGTGAATGCTATGGGAGCTCCTGATGTTAGTTCCGGAGATATCATTGCTGTTCCTTTGTCAGGTGAGGTCTACAATCTTTTGATCTTTACTTGAAATTGGATTTGTTAGTTGTATCTTTAGAGATTTTGTATAATAGGAAGTAGTTTCTATTGTTAGTTGCAGTGTCAATTTTGTTTCTTTAATTTCTGGTTGCTTACTTTGTGTGTTGATTCTCGTTGTGGCTTTGTTTTGGCATTGTATGTGTTTGAGCTACCAAAAGTTTGCTCCGATAGGCTTTTCTTTTGGCTGAGTATTCGGTTGGTAGCAAACAATAACAGATGTCTTAATGTTTGGTTCTGTATCTTCACCTTTCAGCTTGTGCTTCAAATTTCCCCAAATACGCTTCGGATTTTGGATTGATCGTTCCAAATGGTAGCTACGCTCTAGCTGCAGGCCACTGTGTGCAATGCAGCTGCGCCCTTGGGAGCCGCAAGTAAGAGTATCTGATTCTCTCTTATCAAGTTATGTTAATTGATATTACTAATCAAATCCTCTCTGATTGCTTTTTTCTGAACTTGTGGTGTGTGTTATGTGATGCAGTTTGTATTGTGAGCCTGCTTCGTTAGCTGTCTCTTGCTCAAGTATGCAGTGTAGAAACAGCAACCTCATGCTCGGTAACATCACGGTGCAGCAGAGTAGTGCTGGCTGTAACGTTACAACCTGTAATTACAATGGTTTTGCCAACGGCACTATCTTGACCATGTAAGTAAAATATATTCACATATTCTTCTCCTCTTATTCACATATTCACTTTACTACGCAATATTAACTACTTCTATTTCTTTCGTTTTTTAGGCTTTCTAGGTCTCTTCAACCTCGATGTCCTGGTAAGTTCTCTAAACAAATAGTATCTGTTTTATGGAGAACCAGATGCTAGAATCCGGTCTCATGTAAGTGCAATGGTAAAAATGCAGGACCTCAACAATTTGCGCGGCTTCTAGCTCCACCGGATGCTCTTCCTAAGGATATGATGTATGCACCAGCGCCTTCACCAGATTTTGATGGTCCTGGATCCATAGCAGCATCTCCAAGATCATCTGTGCTTCCTTCAAGCGGTGGTTCCTTCCCAGGTAACCCTGCTAATGGTCCAGCCGGTAGCATCTCAATCGCCTCCTCCTCCTCAGTTAACTACTTCTTTATCACATTTTTCATCTCCATTCCTTCTTTCACCATGGTGTTCTTATCTTGATTTAACAACAATGTTTATTTTCCGCGCATTAAAAACTCCTTTGTGAAATTCTTGATGAGTAAAACCAAAACATTGTTTCTTGCTCTCTTTAGTTTATTTAGAAGTTGCATATCTCACAAAAACTTTTAGTTAACTATAAGATGATTGATTCATCTCATCAAATTAAACCTGATCTGCCAAAATCTTTCTGTAACCTTGGAAAGCGAAAGCATACAAAACATTCTACAGACAAAGAAAGACTTATTTGTCTACGTTATCACATAACTCTCCTCAAATCTCAACTTGAGTAGCCTTAGTCTCCTGACCTTCTTTTGATCTCATCTCTTGTTCTTTGGTTAAGCCTTTACCGGTCTCTACCGGTTTAACCGGACTTTTAATCGGAAGTCCTTTGCTGTTTTCGTCATCTTCCGTCAGTCTTTTGTCTTTGCCTTTTACCCACAGTGTATAGGCCCACGATTATAAACATCGTTCCAATCACACTGAAAATTTAGTCGAGAATAATTAAATTATGGGTACAAAAATTTAGTTAACCAAATATTGTATAATATAGAAAGGGCAAAATACCTTCCGAGATGAATACTTTCAGACAAGACAACAACACCAAGAGCTGCAGTTATAACGACACAAAGAGGATTAAATGTCGCAACAAAAACTGGTCCTCTTTCTCTCATCACCACTCCTTGCACGTAATACGCCACTCCCGAACAAATCACCCCCTAATCACCATTAGTTTAGTTAATTAATCTTCTCCATAATCATCCCTACTAATTTAAATTATTCATCTACTTACGGAGTAAGCGGCGGCGAAGAGGTTTGAGTCGAAGCCGATTTTCCAAGCACTCAGGTCACGTACCGTTACCAATGAGACGGCGGCTCCTTCTAACGTTCCCATTAAACATATTAACGCCGTTAGTGACAGCTCAGCTGGGTACTTCTTCAGTGTGAACGACTGCGTTTTAACATAATAAAGACAGCTGTTAGAACTTTTTCCACGGTCAATGAGTTAACTGGAAATTGTAAATTAATTGGGACTCACTTGTAGAATGAAGAAACCGGCCCAACCAAAAGTTCTTCCCAACAACATAAGTGTTCCCGGAATCCAGTGTTTGTCCAAAGCCGCTGCTGCTGTACCACCGTGGAATCCTCCTGCTTCCTCACCGCCGCCTCCTCCGCCACCGCCGAATCTTATAAAATCAATGATTGGACCTTTGTAAAGAGTCATAAGAAGTGCTCCAGAGACTGTGATCACAGTTCCTACAACTTTGGCTATGCTTCGTACCTTCTTAAAGTTCACGCTTTCTAATCTGAAATTTATAAAAAAAAAAGTAATGAAAATATTAAACGACTAATTATTACATTGAATTTACATGTGTATGAACAAACATGAATGTTCTTTTTATTCTACATAGACTTATAATGACATCTTACGTAAGTAGAAGTGATGATCTCACCCAGTATATTTCTTTTGGTCTTTAATAATTAATTATTCAAGTGGTATCATTTCGACGAACACATACTAACTATATATGTTTTCATATGATTCCATTAATCTTGTTCCTACACAGATAAAATGAAATACATATATTGATAATGAAATACATATGGTTTTATGATCCATTTTTGGCATTACTTGCTGCATGTCAATGCCATATTCTAATTCGTTCGTTCAAGGGTGATATTTTCGTAACCCAAGATTGATAATGTAATATCTCTATGAGTCTGTAAAGGAAAAGAGAGGAAGTGATTAGTGGTAATGGTAATTAATGTGAGGCTCGTACGTTGGCAGTACGAAAGAAGGAGATTATGCGAAAGTAAAAAAGACTTTTGAGTTGGATTCATGCTTCGACTCCATCTTCAACAACTCCGGCTAATGGATGATACCTCTTCTTTTTTATATAATTTATATATATTCCAAATTCTATTTATGCTTTCTCATACTAGCATTAACTTTATATTTTATTGTTATTAAAGAGGGATCCATTGTATAGGTAGCCAAGCTGATATTAGCAAAACAACACCGAAACCAATTGAGAAAAGAGAGAGAGATACATATTTTACCTTAACTGGGCAATTTGAAATTCATTCAAATATGTTTTTGATAAGAGGTGGTGTCTATAAACTAGTAGTGAATTCATAGATGACCTAACCAAATGTATTTGATTCTAACATTATTAATAATATATATATTATATTTGCTCCGATCTGATGGCTAACTTTACCCACACATGAAAGAAAGGGACATGTCATAGAATAAGCTTGTGTACATGATAATCAGACTGTCTTCTTCACAAGCACATCACCAAATTTTATTTTATTTTATTTTAATCTTGATATGATAATCATAAATAAACATGTTAACTAACATTCATGTTTCGGAAAATACACCTGAAAATAAAAAACTTTGGTACATTGTCTCATTATTGTATTTTTTTCCTACTCCAACAGAGACCAAATGCAATAATGAGACAATGTACCAAAGTTTTTTTATTTTCAGGTGTATTTGATACTTTGATCAAATACAAAGTGATCTGTGCACAAACTCAAAGATCTCTAACTATCGATAGTAGTAAAGTTTCACAGAAAATATAAATGAAAAGGCGTTCTTCGATTTTAACCAATTGACTCTACAAACTTGATCTTATCCCTCTTTTCAAGGTGGGGGAACTGTGATATTACAGTATATAGTAATTATCCTTCAAACCCAGTTTTTAGATGAGTTTCTTCTTGTGGAAATACTGCTTCAAGTACCATATCTGTGTCCCCAACCGAAAGGCAAACCCCGAGTGACATTATACTGAACCAAGCCACTCTAGAGTTGGTTGCTTCAATCACTTCTCGCATCTCGGCTTCCCTGTATCCAAAATTTGCTTTTTATCACTATGTTCTTGTCCCAATTTGATTCCCAGACTTCAAGAGACGACACTCGCAACAAGGCAAAAGACACATACCTGTTTTTTATATACTCTATGTTCTCACGAATCGCCTGCACTAATCCGTCGAGTCTCCTCAACTGAAGCTCAACACCCTGCAAATACACATTGATAACAGTGAAGTTTTCACATCAGAAAGAAGAAGAGGGAGACATGTTTAAGAAGATGTAAAAACAGAAGACTTGCCTCGATCTTTTCCTTTTTAGCAACAGAGTCCCAATCTTTAGCTGCGATACCCATCTTCCAATCAACCCCAAGGGTTTGAGGATTGGGTTGCAGATGCTTGGAATCAATCCAGAAACAAGCCAAGTAGTTTCCAGTCTCTTGAGTTGTAAACGCAAACTGACCATGTGTTACATTTTCTTGGTGATGAAGAGTGTTCCCATAAGGTGATGTTACCTATCCTCCAAAGTAATCAGAGAAAATTCAAGACACCAAAAATCTTATGCCAATGATAGCTTCTACATGAGTCACATTAACATGCAAAACAAATTTGCATCCTTCAAACGTATGACAACTTGAAATTTACAAATCTGACTATCCTGAATTTCGAAAGAAACCATCAAAGTAGAGCACAAAACATGAAATTTCGATTATACCCGTTCCATCATTTGCTTAATGTCGAGATACGCGAAATGTATTAAACGAAAAAATCAAAACTTTATAAGAAAATTCACTGACTAAGTGACTATCTTCAACATATGATTGCTCTCTAAAGTCTTAACAACACACATCAATGATCAATGAGTCAGTCACCGACAGAAATTTAACAACTTGATGATTAAAGCACAATCGAATACACACAAGTTTAATTCTTTACACCCAAACTCAAATCAAAACCCTAGCAGATACCTAAAATTTGCTCAATCTCCTCAAAGCAATTTATTTTTGCAGCGATTCAGGCATATCGGAACCATACCTTAGAAGAAACAGTAGGTGTGTGTTCAGATTCTGCTCATCGACAACATAGTAATCAGCCAAAACGACAACGTTGCTGTGTATCTCCTCGGAAACACACTTCGTCCCTCCCGACGGCGGAATCGTCAACCATATAGCTTCGCCGTAATTAACCGTCAATAAGAACAATACCACCGTAAGAAAACGCGAACTATCAGCAATTCCTCTAATCGCCATCGGAAGAGTAACGACGGTCTTCTTCTCTTTTTGCCCCAAGTCCAAGCCAAGGGAAGGTCAGAGTCTCCAACCCAAAACCAAAACTAACGAAGACAAAGAGACTCCACGCGCGCGCGTTGATAAATGACGCGCGTGGAAAACTTTAAATAGGATTGATAGCTTCAACGTAAGATTGCCAATCAGGTTCTGAAGAATGTTCACGTGGCGTATCTTTAACAGAGGTGGCGCGTCATTGTGCTTACCTTACCTTCTGAATGATTTCGGTTTTAGCTGAGTTTGAGTCAATTTTAGTTTTGGGTTGAATATATTTTTATATCAAATAAGTTGTATCGATTTTATTTTCTGTTATATAAGATTAATCTAAGTCGAGCTTTAGGTGGTTCGAGTCTGATTATTATTTTTAAAATAAAATGCATAAAGCGAATTTCTAAAAATAGATAAATTTATTAAAACGTTTTGTCAAAAAAAAAAACCTAGTTTTGTTTTGGGTCTCATTCAGATCCAATGTAAAGTGAACCAAACTAGAATTTGTCATTTCTGGATCAAACCGAATCAAAATTTAACTAGGTATAATCCAGCACAATTTCCCCCAAACCAAACAATAAGAAGTTTTAAAGTGAACCGAACCTGAGTTTTTGAACCCTAGCCCTAATATAGAGATGTACAGAAATAATGGAAGAATTAGCCTCAATTTTTTTCACATAAAAGCCGTACATTGACCAAGTTATTATTTTTTTGTCAGCAAGTGGCACCCCATTGGACCAACAATTTCAGGAAACCCTGCATTTTCGTTTAATTTAATTGTACCAATATGCATTTAATTAAGTATATATGCACAGCAATTAATTACAAATACATAAAAAAACGCAGAAGTCATAACGATGATTATTCCAGTTTTTAATTTTGTTTTTAGCAACTGATGATTCGAGTTTATATTCTACTACTATTTAGATTATAATAACTTTTTTTTATCAAAAGAGACAGAGACATGCATGCCGAAACCAGCATTCCTCTTCTGACTCTCTCATCCACAGTTTCTTATATTTTGAATATTAAGGTGTTAAATTATTGTAGGTGCAGGTTGGATCGACGCAGATTGCGGGTTAATCCGTAAATCATAATATATTTTTTACTTTATATATTTATATATTATATATTATGTAAAAATTGTTATATTTTTATACATATGAAATATTAAAATAGATTTAGACGACTCATTAATCATTATAAATTTTTTTTCAGTTTTATTATGATTTTTGAAACTATTTGTTTTAATTTTAAATATATAAAAAAAATATTTATAGTAGTTTAATTTATTTTTTAAGTATCTTAATTGATTTATGTTTTCTGTTAATGACCAAACAAACATAACTATTAAAAAACTGTTTGCTTAATTATTCATATGATTATTTAAATTTAGGTAAATAAGTGTCTTGTACTCTTATATAATTGTTATTTATATGATGTATATGTTATTAAGCATAAAAAATATAATAAAATTTTAAAAATTTGTGGGTTATTAAGCACAGCCCGCATTAATAAGCAAATGTTATGTAGATCAATTTTTATGTTATTAAACAGAATCTGCGTCGATTCAACCTACAAAACCACAAACCGGTATATTAATATAGGTGCATGTTTTTAAAAAAAGAAAGGCTCTGTAGATCAATTTTTTTGTTAAAGACATTCCGTAGATCAATTATTGATGGAACGAATGTATATGACTCTATTAAATACGTTTATGTAAACTTTTCATATGGTGTCAACCATTCAAGAAACTAAATTATATTCCGTGCATGTAATGTATTCTAGAGGTATATTTTTCTTGTTTTCATTTTACATAAGAAAATCTTTTTCCTAGTTTTATTCTGCCGTTAAAGCTTGGTCGTAGTTAAAAGTTCAAACTTAAAATATACATTTATGTATTTGAGGGAGCTACTTTTTATTTTCTGGGAAATCTGTAATCCGCAACTCTCTCTCTGCAGGATAATTAATTTTGTTAGCAATTTCCAAGTTTGAAGGTCAAAGTTTAGTCAAAATGCTGTCAGCAAAACTACACGCTGGAGGTAAAAAATATTATTGCTGATTCATACTAGGTGTAGATTTAGAGTTTAAATTTTGATTTATTATAAATGCTGTTTTGTATTTTTAATGCTTTTTTGACAAATTTCTACTATTACTCATATTATTTTAATGTAATGACCAATGAAAAAATATATTTTATATTAATAAAACATAAAAAGACAAATTTATTGTTTTTTTAATTAATTGTGCAAAATTCTTTAAGTACAAATTAAATTGGAACATAGGGAGTAATATACTTCCATGGATATAAGTTCTTATAATTCACTATAATTTAATATTTCTTCCTAGTTATGCATTAAAATCGGTGTCATGGATCTATTATTTGTAAATTATAGTATATTTGCAGAGATTTAAAATTTCAGTGCTATTCAATTAAAATTTAAAATATTTCAAAAAAAAATCTATATCTAGACATTATTTAAAATGAAGTTTAATAGAGTTTCATGAGTAAATTTATATATATAAATTAACATAAATATTTTAGAATCTAGATACAATAACTCTTATAAATGTTATCATTTTAAATACTCACTTTTTCCCGTTTGTAATAAGCTTTAGATATTTGTATATTTATTTTATTTAAGTTTTTAGTTTATATGCAACATTTATACTTTATGAGCTTTTATATTCTATTTTACTTTTAATTGACTGAAATGTTTTTAACGAAGTATTAAATAATGTTTTATATAAAAAAGACATTTATAATATTAATAAATTTTGAATATGTGCGTTTGTAACTCAAAAATCTTATATAATGGAACAAAAATAATATTAAAATATAGATAAATAACTTTAAATAATAGTAAAAGAAATTCAAGTAATATTTGCGGTAAGGTTAATTGTATTATGAAGAGTAGTGAAGCAAGTAATTTTTGCGGTAAGATTCAATGAAGAGTATGTCACTTCATATCTTCGAAATTGTATTAAAGTGAAAAACTTATTTTGGAATATTTTGTTAGAGGGTACAGTGTAGGGGTTTTTCTCTCTTGCAAAGCATATTCGCGTGGTTTATGTGCCAGAAGGTTATGAGAATTCTTTTACCAAATAGTCTTCTCAGCCCACTTGGATGCTACTAGCATCATGCTAGGTGAATGTTTCTAGCCAAAAAAAGAAGGTTATCGAAATGTGTATATTTATTAGATATATGTATGTATTGTAATATTGGAATATTCTGCTATAGTTTCAAGCTCTGTTTGGAATATTTTGATGCTAAGGGAGACCAATCCAGCAAGAAACCATGTGATCAGTGGCGTATATACTAATAATAATACAAATATAAGAAGACGAAAGGATAAGGATAATACATAATTAGAAATAAATCCCAAATGATATCCTCTGCGTATGATGCTCGATAAGGACACATGGCTTCTTCGACATTTCGTTTATGCGATGAAACATGTATGCATCGGATGTGTTCCTGTCGTGACAAAAATAGTTTTATTTGCTAATTGAAAATATTCATTAATTATTTCCATGATTGATTAAGTAGGTCCGGATGGATCCACAATTTTATTATTCATATACTGATTCGAAAATCTCAAATATTTAAATTTCTGATATTCGTAAGAAAACTGGATATGCGGATTCGATATATTTTAAAAAAGTTAAATATATTATAATAATTAAAATTTTGTTTTTAAAATATCAAAATGAATTTGAATTTGAATGAACGGATATTTGCTAAATTTTAAAGATCCAAAACAAAAATATATCTCATTGTTATTCTAAATTTTTTTTATATGTGTGTGATTTAAATATCTGATTTGACTCCTGATTTGAAAAATGTTTAATTTTTTGGATCCAGAGGTCAAATCCGGATATTTTTTCGAAACCCTATGATTAAGTAGTTTAAAAATCCTATCCATATCCATAATAGTAAAACTGAGCACGCATTGCTGTCCCCAGAATATAAAATTTGAGGCAAGAAAAAGGAAAATACTTCAAATTTGCCTTTTTCCGGTAAGATAATTCAAAATGAAACATTGAGATCGACGCCGATTCGTGAACTCAGTGTGTTGGAACATAAAACTACTACAATAGTTTAAAGAACATTTTTTATCATATAAATATCCGCAAATCCATGTT
Source organism: Cardamine chenopodiifolia (assembly GCA_963922655.1). Classification (NCBI taxonomy): domain Eukaryota; kingdom Viridiplantae; phylum Streptophyta; class Magnoliopsida; order Brassicales; family Brassicaceae; genus Cardamine; species Cardamine chenopodiifolia. Next base: position 5,038,893 of record OZ000467.1, read on the forward strand.
ATCTGATTAATTAAACAAAACATTGAAAAGGGTTTATGAATAAAAAATACAGTTAAATTTTAAAAATACAGGGTTGTATAGTATACCTCTGATATTGCAAAATAATTGGAACTAATAGAGAGAAATACCAAGAGCTCAGCTAACATAAATCTTTAAAGATAGATTTATATAGTATTGGCTTTTTATTTTTTGGGTACGATGACCAGCGACCATAAATATAGGCTGTAATAATACTATGTATCAATACAATTGATATTTTCTGGATCAGGACATTGGTTATTTGTTTAATTCAATAATTTCGGGAATCGCAAGCTTAGCGCCGAACAAGAATCTTCTTTTTCATCCTTCTCTCAAATTTTTTGTTTTTCTTGGGCAACCAAATTATTATATTAATCCGAATAAACAAATTGCTATTTGTTGTTCATATCTAAACATAAAAATCGACGTGTCAGTGATCCAGATGAAGATCATAATATCAATCAAAGTCACTTATTCCCAAAGATTCCGATCAGAACAAAATAGCTCCATATCAAGCCGTTAATTTACAAAAAAAAAAAAACCAAAACATCAGCTTCATCATCATCATCTTCTTCTTATATTTACAGAATGTTACAATAGTAAAATATCGAAAATTACTTTCTCTGTTATACACCTCTGAAACAAGCTTCGAATCAGGGTTACAGAGAAACCGCAAATTAAAAAACAAAAAAGATTTTTTACAATTTTTTATCTTTTCAACTTTGACAAAATTTACCATCCATCTGATTCTGAACAGCTCTCACTGCAGCCACTCTTGCAGCCGTTGCAGCCTTATTAGCTGCAGCCACGGCTCGGCTCACTTGCTCATCTACTCGTCTCCGATTCACTGCCTTCTTCGCTGTTTCTCTAGCCGCCTGCAAAATTTTCGAGTTAAAGTTTAATCCTTTTTTATCCACTTTTGTGAATTCACCAACGAGTCAACTCGGGTTTAATAATTTACCTGAACCGCTCTACTAACCGGCTCGCTCGTAAGAGGAAGAGACGTTACAAGATTCCCAGAATCCCATTCACCAGATTTAGCATCACCACTTCTAAACGAATACGCACCATAACCTTGCTTACGACCTTCATGCCATGCTCCTTCATAACAATGTCCATTAGCAAAACGATAGACACCAAATCCATGGATTTTATCTCCAAAGTACTCTCCTGCATACTTGTCTCCATTTCTGACAAAACACAACACAAAGATTGTACTTTTATTAAATCAGATTCAACAATTACTTTATAGATAAAAAGAAAAAACAGATAGATACCTGAAATGGTAAGATCCAAGACCATGTTTAACACCAAATCTAGACTCTCCTACATGAGAACTACCATCAGCACAAGACTGAACACCAAATCCATGGCTTTGACCATTAAACCATTCACCAGCATAACAATCTCCAGTGTAGAATCTATAAACTCCATAACCATGTCTAAGACCTTGTCTATATTGACCTTTATATCTACTTCCTCTAGCCCAACTCTCAATTCCATAACCATCGTATCTTCCATCAATCCAATCTCCTTCATATCTTCCTTTAACGAAATAGTAATAAACTCCACTTCCATTACACTTCCCTTTGTGAAATTCACCTTCGTAGAAATCTCCATTGCTATAAAATTGAACACCTTCTTTAACGAATCGCTTTATAATCTTCTTCTCCCGTTTTGAATCCTCGCCGATGTACCATTGTACCGGTTTAGATTGGTTTCTGTTTTGAAACCCTAAGTTTTTAGTGGTTTCGTCGCAGATTTGCTTGATTGCGAGAATTGTTTGGTTGAGAAGTGCGATGTTTTTGGATGCGAAGAAGAGAGCGACGGCGACGAAGATTAAAGCTAACAGAAGATTCTCCGATGTGAGAATCTCATCAGTTTGTGAGAAGACGACGAAGAAGAAGAAAGATGAGAGGCTGAGGAAAGAGAGGGAAACCAAAATGAAAGCTAGACCAGGATTAATTCGAGTTAAACCGGTTCGTGGACTTGAACCGAATGGTTTAAGCGGTTTTCTTCTTTGCTTCTCTTCTTTCTCTCCGGCTTCTAGATCTTGTTTCTCGCTAAAATCACCTTCGGCGATTGAAGCTAAGCTGTGAAAAGACGATCTAACCGTCGATGATGACCGGAGCAACGATGATTGTGTCCTCGTAAGCTTCGCTTGTCCTTCCATTTCTAAACTATAAAACACGAAGGTGAGATTCCGGTCATAATCGAAGTTCTCGATTTCTCCGGCAACATCTCAGGCGAGAGTACACTAACCGCTGCTTCACCACCGTAACCACCATCACGCACGATATATAGAGAGAAGGAAAGAGAGAGATCTGTAGTTATTTTTGAGTAACAGTGGTTTTTGTTCTATTTTCCGGTACCGGAGAAAATTTAATGGCGAAGCTCACTTAGAGAGAAAGAAAGAGCAGCAGGAGTGGACAAATTGGACTGGGCTTGGGCTTTATTTTAAAGGGAGAGAGGTAAAACTAGATTTAATATGAACCGTTGGATGAAAATTGACGGTTGATTGAAAATGGTGGAGAAGGAGAGCCGTTGGATGATGAGGAAGAGAGGGCGTCCCCTCCCGGTCATGACGGGAATATATTGGTCGACAGATCCAAACAGAACGGTTTTTAGCTTTTACTGTTGCAAGCTGCCACGTGCCACTAAACACAGTCACTGATTTACGGTTTTTCCTTTTTTTTGGCTCTTTAGTCTTTTTGAGTTTTTTCTATTTATTAGTAGTTTCTTACTAAATTGATTTTACAGCAAAAAATTCTGATTTTCAGCAGAATTTCTATTTTTTACCAATAATATTAAATTTATTTGGACATCAAAAGAAATTTAGCAAAACAAAAAATGGAAAGGAAGAAATATACAATTTTAGTTTTTACAGGTTGTATTTCCACTCAAAGTGTCATATATTTTACGGTTATTAAAAAATATTATCGATTTTTTTTAATAATTTATGTATTTAGTAGATGTAGTGAAAATACTGAAGCATTGCATAGTATCGGTTTCGTTTCTCGAATATGGTTTTTATTCAAATGCATAATTAAAATTTTAAAGATTTTAAGTTTTGATTCATTTTTTTTTCTTTTGAATATAGAGAGCAACCAAATAAGATGGATTAAAACTTAATTCGGGATTAAACAATATTTTTACTGATTCCGATTTTGAGAGTTCAAATTGGATTAGATCAATTTAATTTTCTAACGAGGCAATATATCTACTATTCATGCGTCAATATCTTAATGGAGTTTGATATTTACTCAAATATAATATATATATATATATATATATTGTTAAAAATTAAGTTTTGATTTAGTTTAACTATTTTTATATAGAAAAAACTTTGTTTTTCATATAAGGTTTGCTTCCAATTCAAAGTACCACTACTTGAAAAAAAAAAAAAAAAAGGATTTAATGTCTCTAAATTAAAACGTTTTCATAGTATAACATAAAACACCACCCCTATCCCAACTCTCTACCATTCATGCATATAGTAATAACTTGCATGTATCAACAGTCAACAACATCGTTGAATTCATTTTATTTTTCGTAAGAAATCTGGTGGGTGATCTGCCAGCAGGATGGTTGAAACCGACTAATTACTACTACTATACACTGAATTTGTTTTCAAACAATATTTTAATGGCAAAGAAAATAAAAATAGAGGTTGGATCTAATCAAATTGTGAACAACACATTAACCAAACATCCCGTTTGGTGAAGTCGATGTTATTAGCTTCTGAGATGAGTTATATTGCAAACAACATAAATTAACTAATAACTACTTTGTACTGTTATATCTAAATTCGAGTATGGTTAGAAAGTTGTGTGTATAATAGTTTGGTTGTTCTGTAAATGATACTCTTTCCGTTTTTTTTTAAGTATCGTTTTAACGTTTTTTTTATAAAGAATGTACGTAATTTTTCAATCCAATTTTCTAATTTACTTTTAACTTATAACAATTTTAAAAAATATATTTTATAATTTATTTATTATATAGGATCATTTGAGTATAAATTAAATTTTCTTAATTCATGTAAAATGTGTTAAAATGACACCCTTTGGATAAACAGAGGGAGTAATTTAAAAAAAAAAAAACTTAACAACCGATTACTTATGTAGTTAGATGAAACGACATAGAGAAGGCAATAATCTTTTTCTTACTTGTCAAATCACACAACAATAGTATAGAGATATCATGGCATTATTTCCATTTTATGAATTTATTAATGATGACTACTTTATTGCTAGCGACATTGGATTATAAATGGATTAAACATGTATTATCGTTTAAGCTGACATTTGATTATAAATAGATTAAACATGTATTATCGTTTAAGCTGACATTTCTTTCAATGAGATCTAAAGTCAAAACTCTTATTCGTTCACATTCATACAAATTTCGGCTTCAGTAAGGACAATTCTAATAAAGCTATGCCTCCACATATAATCTTTTTTTTTTTTGTGCACCTGCCTCCACATATACTCATATCGTCACATTCATGAATCTCTATCATCGGACCAAAAATTTGAAACGGAAGGAAAAAAATACTGATTTTCAGGTTTAGTAAATTACGTGGATAATATATAGATAATGTTTTTATTCTTCATTTTGTTTTCTTAGTTGAGTTGTCATCTTATCACATCCTCCAAAGTTTTTTCCTAGCTTCTGTGGTACATCAGGAAACACATATTTTATTAGGGATTTCACGATCCTTAATATAATTATGGAAGAGACTACAAACATTTTTACAAATACAAGCACGAATACATTTTGTTTTAACGGCAATGGGAACAAGACTAATTCAATCGATTATGGACCATAATGATCCAAAAAGTTATTATGTGTTCAGTGTCAAATGTGACAAGCAGCCTAACGAGATCGTTTTGGAAAAATCTACTATCAAGAGGTAAAAGAAGAAGTACAATCGCTCCCCCAATACAATCTCCTTCACACTCGTCTTACTCGAATCTCACGATTATACAAATCGATCAAAACTGCTGCAACTTCTCAAAGTTTCGTCTTCTCCTGTTGTTATACATGCAAGAAAGTTTTTAACCGTTATTCCCTTAACGACATCATAACCAACTTTGCAACAACTTTAACGAAAGAAACTGAGCTCCACACGAAGATAGAAGACTCATTAAACTTCAAAGGAAACCAGCAAAAAGCCAAAAACTGAACAACCTCTCGTTGATGATCCAAAATAAAAGAAAAGAAAAGAAAAAACCTCTCCACACTGTGAATTCGGCCCATTCCATTGAAGGCCCAACACTTCGAGTTGAAGCCATAAACCCAACAATTATGATCAATGCTGTTTTTAGCCTCTCCAAAATTTTTAATTTTAAGTTTCAAGGGCCAAGTTTAATCAAGCTTCGAAGTGTTTTTTTCTTTTTCAAATTTTAATTTTGAGCTGCCATTGTACGTATACGTAGGAATTGCAATGGATCTGCAAATTTTAAAATTGTGTTTGTTTCTACTGTTGTTTTGAAACGAGATGATTTGGGGAGTATGCTGGGTTGCTTTAATAATTTATATAGTAAAGAAAGTTTCAGAAGTTATTTACTAGGGTGGTTAATTTCTTTCTCATTTCTTTTTTATTGGTAGATAAAACGGTTGGTTTCTGGACATCTTAGATGGCATATTGGTTTGACTATCTAAAATTGTAAATAACTATATTTGCTACAAATAAACAATATCTAAGTGGCATTTCATTTTTAAAGTTTGTAACAAGGGACTGTTACGAAAATCTATTTTTGATCCATAAAATACACTCTCTCGTAAAGAATATATGACTTGAATACATAATAGTACATTACAATATAAATAATTGTGTATGCTAAGCCAAATACACAATCAAATTAAACGAACCTGAATTTGATCGTAAAAGCAAAGGTTTTATTTCTAACCGAAGAAATCGTAATAGAGTATACAATTAAGGGCTGTAAATGGATATACAATTAGAAGAGTTACGTAGAGTATAATTATGTATTCTTCTGAAATTTCACCATTGACAGTGAAAACACATGGGAAAAAAATTACTCATTCTACTTATCGTCATTCTGAATGATTTCAACAAAATAAAAAAGGTTATTCATCTACTACAGTCAAGAGAACTGAGTGGAACAGAATGATTCATCTATCATATCCATTCCATTCATCTCTTTTTCATATATCTTTGCTCTGTTAATCCTTTTAATGTTTGCCACTTAGATATTAAATCAACAAGTAAAACATGCTAGATATTAAATCAACAAGTAAAACATGCATAAAGCAAGCCATGATTACATCGTCTCATATCATTCTAGAACCATAACATCGATATAAACTCCTACTTAGCAAGAGAAAAAAGAAATGATTTGTAAATGGTAAAGTGTATTGGATTTTCGTGTGTATCTTATTACCACGATTTGAGAAAAAAATTAATGATTTGGTAAGAATTGTTGATTGATGTATGTAATTTAAATAGTAAAATCAGTTTAATCCATTTTTAGAAGTTATTAACTATTAGGAGGTTACTTTTGTTTCTTATTTCGTTCTTTTGAGGTAAATCAATCAAATGATTTTGGAAAACATAGTTCTGTGATATTGTTTCAACCTTCTAAACAACTGATGAATAAGTTAATCACTATGAATCAACGATAGCTAATTGTTAACATTGAAAAAGTCTTATCTTACACAAACCTATATACCTAAACGCCACTTCTTTTGGGACTTTGTAACCATATACTACGTTGTTACGAAGATCTATTTTTGGATAAAAATATACAATGTCTCTAAAATTATTAATTTCGGCTTGTATAATAATATCTTACAAGAAAAAACATATCTAAAGTCTTTATAATAATATCTACGTTGTTACTGAACTTATCTCTTTTTTTATAAGAAGTCATATGTTTTGTTTTATTTTGTGACAAAAGTCCTATGTATATTCTTAATATTGTATATATGTTATATTTATCAGTATTCAGTAGTGCATGTGTTTTAGTATCTTGGATCAGAAATGCGCAATAAACACAGTGTCTAGATCTTATATAGGCTTAGTTTTTCAGTTGATTTCTTATATTTTCGATTGAAATGTTTTAATATGACATATAAATGAATAAATCAATATAATGTTACCTTTTAGCACCCATATAAAAATTTTACAAGGAATATTTTCGTCTTGACGAATCAAATTCTATTCAGACGTTAAAGATCTTGACAACTCAAATTCGTCTTGCAAAATCATATTTGATTTACAAAAAAAAACATTAATTTGATAATTTTAAAATGAACAAACCAGTAAGCATAACTCACAGTGAGTATTTTAATAACAACGGGGCCAACGAGCACGACCGACAAAAGGTAAATAAAGAACACATTGCACAACTAAAGTCATCGTAAATTGATGAACATATGAGATTAAATCTTTTCGTAAATTTAAAATTTCAATATACTTTGGTTCGGTTTAATTTTTATTTAATTTTGCCTTAAAAAAAAACTAATCATCGAGAGGCTCCAAATAGAGGATGCTTCATTTAAGTCTAGAGTCAGGGTGAAAGGGCAGGATGGTAGATGCGTTGATTGCGCGAGTCGAGAGAACAAAGATGCATGAAAAAATAATATTAGTTCACTAATAATAAATTAATAATGCTATATTGTTTTAAATTAAAAATGATTGATTTTATTGTCAATTTCAAACAACAAACCCGATCGGGTTTTCATAAACAAACCAAACGGTTATCAATTACATAGTGATATTATATTTTGTTCTATGTAGTCAATACGGTTTTCAGTCGAAATGGATTCAAATCTAGAAGTTAAGGTGTTGTTGGCATTTTTGGGGTTTAAGATTTCTAAACCATGAAGAGATGCTTCAGTATTATACAATATGATTACGATTTAAATTTACATCATTTGGATTATTTTAGCTGGAAAAAAGATATAAAATGAGTGACAACATACATATTTGTCAAGAAAATCGATTTAATTATGTGAGAACAATATTAGAGACGTATATAAGATTGTCGATTAACAAATGCATGGAGAAACAAACAATAACAAGAAAAAAAACAAACAAACAATGAGAGCTTTTGTGAGTATAGATTAGTTTGTTGTTCATTGCAAAGTTTTTTGCAAGCATCCTCGCACATGCTAGGAGTAACGTTTTTTACTTCTTCAAACATTGGTTTGGGACACAATGTTTGATACACAGAGCTAACATTTTTTGAATGTGCGATTTGTGCAGAAATCATCATTGTGAATAAGACTGCATGTTTTCTTTAAAATTTGAGTTGCCATAACGGATGGTTTGGTGAAAATGTCGGGTTTTGTCTTGATGTTTTATATAGTGAAGGTAATGTTCTCTATTTTTAGATTTTTTTATTATTATTATTGAATCCGTTATATGTTTTTTTTTTTTTGGGAATCTAAACAACTTTATTGTTATAAATGATAAATAACTAACCGAACACAAATCCCAAATATTACAACAGCAACCAAAAGCTATACAATTCGGTTCAATTGGTTTCCGGTTTAAAAAAAATAATCTGACCCGATTAAGTCACTTCCAGACCTTACCCGACCCGACTGTACGATTAGTCATCCGAAGCTTGACTTTTTAGTTTTCCCCTTTCTTTCGAGTTTCTCTCTGAAGTATAATCGAGAAAGTTACTTTGCTCAATCTTCTATTTTCTCGGGTAATCTTCATTTCTATCAAATTTGAATGGTATTTTCATAGGATTCGTGATAATTCTGGGCTGCGATTATGTAAATTTCTTCTGATTATGTGGGGTGTATTTGATTTTGAATGGAGCTACTTGCTTCAATCCAGATCTTAACAACTTAATTTCAGCTTATTGCGAGCTGTTCATTCTAAAAAGTTGAAAATTTGTTCAATGATCCTCGCAATTCCTGGTTTCGTTTCCTGATTGTGCTGATCTCAGTGCTGCTTTTTGTAATTTTTTTTTGTTTCTCAAAGAAATTGCTCCATTGATTTATGTGTGTTTTGAGAATTCAAGATAGCATTTTGTGTTTGCGTTTCTTGGTTTCATGGAGAATAATCGGCATATTTGTAGCTTCACTAGCCTTTTAAGTCTGTTGTTTTCCATCATTAGCTTATGATTTAACATTGTATATTGAATGTCAAGATTAGGACTTCCTTGCTCCACATGGAGATATAGCCTTCTTATATTTCATTTGTGACAAGTGCTTCTATCCATTTGAGTTTCTGTTTACTTCTTTTCAGTGAGTGATCAAAGATGGGAAGTCAGGAGAATGTGAAACACCTCGAGGAATGCACCGTTTCCAAGTCAGTTTCTTACTATATGCTCACATTACTTAACTTTGATTGTTTGCTAATCATTATAAATGGCATGGAACACAGTTTCAGTATTTGTTTCTTAACTGTGATACCTATTCTTATGATCTAGGAATCATAGCTTTATCATTGAGTCATTTATGGCCACTCTCACTCTTTTTCACTTGTTCTTACCATCGTGCTTAACCACTTCCTTGCTTTGATTTGGACATTGTGGTATCTACTATCTCCTTGAAGTTGAAACATCTTAAAATGTAAAAGTTTCGATTTTTGTTGCGTGCAGTGCATTAGGGACATGGGTATTCTCAGTCCTAGGTGCATTGGTTGCAATCCCGGTAGGGATCAAACGCAAGTCTTTAGGTCCACTCGTGTTCTTTGGCACCACCGGAACAATGATTGACATCATCGTTGGTGTGAGTCAATGTGAAAGAGAACACGCAGAACACCAAATGAAGTTACTCCAAGACTCCCAAAATGCCATAACAACAACCAACACAGAGACTGAGGATAATTCTTCCATATCCTAAATCTTCTTACATTTTTCTCAATAAGACTTTGACGTAGTACTACTTTTTGTGCCATTTATAAGTTAAACTTGTTCAAGATATTGTTGTGATTATTCCATGTGTCCACCAACAAATTTGCAAGGGCAATATCGTCTTTTGAAACAAGCTCAGATAAAGAATCAATGACCGAAATTGCAACCACACAGATCATTTGAATTAATACTATATATATGAAACTGTTGCGAGAATTTATATTATGAGTGGATAAATCTTGTACTTCGATCTCAAATGCCAAACGAAATACAAAAAAACATTTTCAAAGTTGAAATCTCTATCAACAAACCATGTTCAACCTAAAGAAACGGAGAAAAAAAAAAAAGATTAGTATCCATCGGCGATTATCTCACGACACCGTTCCAAATCGAAAGCAGAGGATGATCTGAGTAAACGACATCGTTCCAAATCGAAAGCAGAAGATGATCTCATCCGACGACAAAGCAACGGAGATAAGCCAGTGTTTTTAATAAATTATCTTTTTAACAGAAATTGAATTCGTGACTTGGTTTTACATATATATATATATATATATAACAGAAATTGAAAAATCTATTTTATATATATAACCATGTGAGTATATAAACACCAGACATAAAAGTATAAAACCAACACAATCAGTTCTCTGAAAGTACTATAATATTAAAATAAAATGAAAGATAAATCAAAATTTATACCTTATTTTTTAAATACTGAAAATTTCCATTAAAGAAGACAACAAATGTCTCTCTTCTATCAAAAGTTCTTCTTCATTCTAACATTGATTTTATACCTTATTTTTGTTTATATGATCTTTTTACAAGATTGGAGGATATTCCGAAAAAGAGTTGTTACATCTTCTAGAAACATAATTAATGGCAAACAAGAAGTTTTTTTTCTCTTAATATTATTTTTCGTTGATGGTGTTTGCTCTAGTCATTTTGCCCATGATTTCAGGTGAGGTATTTATTTTTCAGGGCTATAGTGCCTCAAATGAAATAATATATTTGTTTTGATTCAAAGTTCTCAAAAGAAAATTGAGATACGTTTTATGGGTTGATTCAAAGTCACAAACGAAAGATTGTTTTGATTTTGGATTTCCAATTTACATGCTATGCTAGGATATTAAATTGACCATTACTTTAATCTTTTTATATAATGTAATTTTTGAATAAAAATAGCGCAAAATCGCTTATGTCCGGGGGGATGTAGTAGCCAACCGGAATGCAATGCATATCTAACGGTTACAAAACTGAAATTTGTCGACATACTCCACAGGGTCAATTCTTTCTGTTGCTGCTATTTTGACACTCCATATGATTCTCCTATGTCGTCTACTCCTAATTAATTCACAGTTCTATATGTACTCTTAATAATATGAATAAAACACACAAATTTAAATATGAGAACTCTAAACTATCTCATTTATGCGATATCTTAATCACTGTGTATTGACAATCTAACATGCACAAAAAGAAATCCAGGAGTGCATCACAATTGAACCTTAATCGGTAGACATTAAAATATATACGAGTCAACTATGAATCACAACATCATATATATACCATTCAATCTGTTCCTCAAATCTCCCTTTGATCATTATCAAGTTTATCAACAACAATCTTCACAAACCAAATATCTCGTACCCTATGCCAAAATGTAAGGTCAACTCTCCCCTATCAGATTTTGCCATAAATTACCATCCACGTCCTCATGCCTAAACCTTTTACCTTTTACCATTCCCACCACCACCACTGTTTTGGATCATAAGCACTCAACGTTTTCTTATATGAACTTACTAAACATTTATAATATTAATAGGGTAGATCAGCTTTGTTGTACAGTCGTCAGCTCATGCAATGGATCTAAGAGATTAGGTTCCCAAATCAACAATTTCTCAATTGGAGACAAATTACGATCATCGGTGTCCACCCTCAGTGACGGCGGGTGTGATCCTGAAGACCAACTAAAGTTGCACACTGGTGTATTGTGTTATTATTATTTTTAACACGTTAGTTTCGTTTAATTTTGTCTTTTATCAAGTATTTATTAGAGTCTGCTGAGTCTTTTTAGTCATTTTAGGTATTATTTCTGGGAAAAAACAAAGTTGTTCCAAGAAGAACAATGTGATTTTAATCTTCCCGACTGTTCCTTGAAATTTGAGAACTCATTCTTGTGGGTTTTGCCGATTTGGTGTAGTTTGGACCAAGAAATGGGAGTTTTGGTATTTACGGATAAGGTTCTTGATGAGAGGATGTGCGGCATTATCTTTTTTTCCAAATCTTGCATCGATTTAACCCAATTAAACTTTTCATTTGCATATATATAAATAAATTCTCAAAATATTGAAACTGAAGTTCGAAATTCAACACTTTTCTTTAAAGACGCAACAAACGGAAATACTTCTTTTTTTTTGTTTTTTCAAACAGAAATAGTTTATAAGACATAAAAATAAATCAATCCAAAACATGTTTGAATAGACATGCAGAAACGCAATAAGTTTTCATCTTCAACTATACTGACCATACGGGTCAAAATTCGGCATTCCGTTCATAGAAGAAGAAGCACCACCACCACCGGATCCATCCTGACCCGACCCGTTTTGGTAGTACCGACGACCACCCATAACCATAGATTGATCCAACATACCGTAAACATAAGGACCCGGAGGAAGAGGGGGGCCGTGAAACCCAATAGCATTTCCACCAAAAGCCGGTGTATACGGCAATGGCTCACCTCTAAGTGAACTTCCACGATCGGTCTCTAACTCACGGTACCGGTTAATGAACACGGTGAGAGGTTGAACGTAATCATCGAACCCAAGCTTGCTCATAGCCCAAAGGATGTCTTCAGCAGTTATGGTCTTACGTTGCTCACGCTGGCAACGCTCATTGGCTTCACTGGTCACGAAGCTGATGTACTCTGAGACGCATTCTTGAACGGTTTCTTTAGCGTCGTCGGAGATCTTGGCGTGCGACGGCAAGGTTTGACGCATGATCCTTATGACATTTGCGATTGGCATGTATTGGTCTTGTTCACGAGCCACACATTGTTGTTGCTGGACCCCGATTTTCTTGTTTTTGTCGGTGAAGACGACTGAGCTGATCACTGTTGAGTTTGAGTTACTGTTCTGGTCCAAATTCGATCCTGTTCATAAGTAAAGGGAAATGTTATAAATAAGAAGAAAATTCAGTGGAAAAATTGAAATCTTTTGAAATATTAAATGAGCACGTACGGAAGAGTAATTGAACTGGAAATGAGAATTAAATTTTAGGATATAAGAAAACAAGAAGTATCAAGGGAAGACACGTTTTTAGTTATGGACCAATAAGATAAGAGATAAGTTTGTGGGGTCTACATTGTTGACTAGACCTGTGGAACCCGTTGAGTAGACTGTTCAGATTCTTGCCGTTACGTTTATAATTATAGAACGAAAAAAGTTAAAAGGATATTTCCTTCTCGAAATACTTAAAATTTGACATTAATAAACGTAGACAATTATTACATATTAAGGTTCCCAATGGTAAACGTTAAAAGCATCACAAGATTGATGATACCCCTGGAAAAAAAATCCATACAAAAAGAAAACTTCTGGCAAAAAAATATTCACTTATAGTTTGCTTCAAAATTACTAAAATAAAAAAAAATCTTAAGTAAACTCGCAAAAATTCAAAATCAAATGGGAAAATAACTTTATAAGTAATTATGAGATGGTGAGCTATTTTCATTCTTTTTTTTTTGTCTTCTTAAGAAACCAAAGTCACAGAAACAGAGGCAACTAATATAGTAGTTGAATGTCTGTTAAATATAAAGAAATTTTGAAGTAAAATAAATTTTGGAGAGAAAAGTGAAAGAGAAAAGGTAATAAAACGAGAAAGTCGTTTTAAAACAGAAAAACCTCAGCCGTTACAATGATGTAACTGATACAGATTATCATAATTAGGAGTCATTTTATGATTTCCTATTAAATATTAGCAAAACAAATTTTATTTTTTTGGTTTTTAAGCCGGCTGTTAAACAAAACCAGTGCATAAAATTCCATCTTTCAAATTTTTAAAAATCGAAACAAACATTGATAAATAAAAAACTATGATGCTCAAAAAAAATTCACATATATGCACGAGTATATTCAATGAACACATAGAAAATATCATGCACCATAAAAAGAATTTAATTAATACCACCCCAAGGAGATATTATAATCAAAGATTGAGTCAGCCAGGATGTAAAAGCGAAAATAGGAATATGCACATACAGATACACATATCGAAACTCATGCATGCATGTGTATAATCGTCTTCTCCGAGTCATTCCCGAAACCTTCACAAAATCTAAATTAATTTTCAAGGCAGAAAACCACTACTTCTCTGTTCAAAAGACACATAAAAATCATAAAGCAAGTCTCCAATTTTTCATGTGACTATAAAATATATTGAGGCAAGTATATGAATAAATAGCCACTTATATTACCAGAGTTGGATTTGGGTAGCTGATAGTGAGAGAATGGAGTTCCACGTTCCATAGTTTCTCTGCCGTTTGTTTTTGTTCTTTATAAAATATTATTTGAGTGATTTGTTGCATGCAAAGAGAGGTTGATGAGTATGTGGTTTTATAAAGAGATGATACAAATGGCAAATGAGGCGGTTCTTACGAGGTTGCCATATCTTTTTCCCATTGGATTTAATGGCCAGTCAAACTAACCCCACTGCTCTTCTCTCATTGGCTCTTTATTTCATCTATTACCAAAGTTATTTCATCTTCTCATTGACTCTGTTCAGAAAGAAAGAAGGTTACCTATATAAGGCTCTTTTTTATTTATAGTTAAATTGTTTTAACATTTTCTACTACATACTTAATCAAAAAAATAATTAGATTATCGCACGTCGGAGAATGATTTACGTGGAGTTTCTTAGTTATATATTTTGAAATTTTTTACGTTTCATTGTATATTCATTGTATTTTTAGTTAATGAATTTGAAAATTATTTTAAAAGTTTTTTTTACTTAAAATGATAATTATACATATATATATATATATATTAAAGATCTTTTACTTGAAATGGTAATTATATATATATATATATTATGTATTAAACCAAATTTGAGCTGTAAATTTATTAAAAATCTAGTTATTAAAACTAGTATATATTATGTCTAATGTATTTCTAATTGAATGAACATTTTAAGTATTTTTAGGGAAATTAAAAAGACATTGGTGTTTACGGGGATGTTACAATTGTATATTCTCAAAATACAATTAAACATATTATTATTTAGATATTAGAAAATACATATATTAGTATTATATATGAGTCTACTAATATCAAAATAATAAAAGATTTAATTATTTTTGAAAATATTCAATGGTAACATCACCACAATATTCAATATATTTACATTTTCTAACAGATATTTAACTAAGAAAATATAGGATCAACACCACAATAATCCGAAAAGGCTTTTTGTGGCGTTATCTAATTATCATTTTTAACAAAAAATAATATTATCTTTTACCTTTTAGTATAAGTTCATTAATTATTTTAAATACTTAAAATCTATTATTATTTTACATTTTTGATGTGTATCTTAAAATAACTAATATTGCATATATATATATATATATATATATATATAAGTAGATAACGGAGACGAGCTTTTAAAAGATTTTCTTTCTTCTCGTTCCCAAATTTTTTGAGAGAGAGAGAAACTCTCTTTTCTTTTGTTCATATTTCCGATTTAACTCGGATCTGTTTACCAACTTATTCGGTTAATAATTATGGTGTATTCCGGATTTGGTGTTTTGTTGTGTTCTCCTTTGAAAGAGCTGGCAATTTCTAATTCGCTACATGTGCGGGGTGGCAATGAAGCCAAGATCTGACGGCGGCAAGTCAAAATCTTCTACGTCTATTATTGGTATCATCCTCCTTGGCTGGGAGTTGTATCTCCCTAACCCCAGATGATGAACTTTAGAGGATCCAAGGCAGTGGGTGATGGGTCAGATGTATGTGATGATCGGAGGCGTGAAGTATTTATGCTCAAGCTTGGTTTGGATCTGTTCTTTTGAGGAGTTTTCAAGTAGTATTCAAAGAATTGGTGGCCAAATTCGATGTTTTTTGTGGAAGCTGGAACTTCGAACCGACGGTGAAGTCATGGTAGTATTGCCCGTCGGTTGCTGAAAATCTGTTGCAACCTAGTGTTAACATGTAGAGGACATGTGTTACAAAATTGTTATCTTCAATTTTGATAACGGTTTGGGCTTACTTAAAAAGTTCTAATAGGCTTCGATACCATTTTTTCGCTGCAGAACTTTTTGAAAGCATCTCACACAAAGGAATAGTTGGACTTTTAGCAATTTTCATGCATTGGTTGTGGACACAATGTTTGATACAGACATCTAACGTATTCGCATGGGTTGAAACCATCATGGTAAATAAAACTACAATCATCAAAACACTGCACACCCTTGTCATTGTCTGAGCCGCCATAAATTGAAGATTGAGACGAGCTTGCTACAATCATCATGGTTTTTTTTTGGGGGGGGGGGGGGGGGTTAAGGGTTTAAAAAGATACAAATTATGCTGATCGCACATTTAAATAAATAAGAACATAGCATATGTAGTTATGTACACGTGTTTTTCTTTCTTTTTTTTATAAGGGTTTTAAGTATTTTCGTGCGTTACGTAGCCAATTAAACACGTAATACAGAAGTTTGTATAGAATCATCACACGCTATTAAGGAAATGTACATTCCATCTGGCAAAATGTAGTTATTCGATATCAATTATTTGGTGTATACCGTGTATGGTTTATTTTGGCTATTTGCAAACGTGTAAACACGTTATCCAAAGTATTGAATAGAATGAAAGTACGTAAAATATCATCAAAGAAGTTAATATGAATAATAGTATAACATTCTTAGCCTTTTTTCTTACTGAGCAGTAGTGATGTACACCAAATAATTGTTCAGTCCGTTACCCTTAAAAAGGCTTTACAACGTTATTTTCTTTTCAAATGAACCACTACATATCAATTTGTCGAACCGACCATACCAAACTCTCCCCCTTTAGCAATATTAGCGTTTTTTAAAATATAATTTTGTCCAGAATATTTCCAGTATTTGGCAATCTTTATGTTTCAGAAATCAGAACTATCTTTTTCGTAACAATATATATTCAATGATTTGGTCATAAGCTAGTTGATGTTTTTATTTTGCGTAAACACTTTACTTTATTAAGCCAATAATTGTTATTTCATCAAAAAACAGGGTAACCGAAGGTAAATTTAAATTCAAAACTTGTTTCTCTCAAATTCAGTAGTCAATAAACTTATGTTTGGTGGGAAAATAATTTAGAAATTCTCTTGATTTGGTAGTTTTTGTTTTTGTTTTTGATGAATGTTGATTTGTTTTGGATGAATGTTGATCTGTACAATCTAAATCCTTATACAAATATTGTTGAACATGAAATATATATAATCGGTTGCTAGAAAATAATTTGTATAGATATTGCAGATATGATCGCCATAGATCTTTTCATATATTTTATGTTTTTGTTTTCTTTCTCTATTTCATAAGCAAACAAAATAAATGGTACCAATCACCATGACATCTAGAACACCATCTTGTTCAAATGTATCCATTAACCAAAGTCAATATAAGCAATTATTTCAAATTTGATTGTTTCAAAGCAAAATTTTGAAACTTATAAGAGAGAATGTAATGCATCTCTATCAAACTTAGTTTTTTTGAAGAGAGGAAAGAGTGAGATTGAACTTCAAATATACATGCTATTAGTTTTGAATTGGATTTCAAATCTGATTTTCAATTCAATTAATTCGGCATCCGCATCCAATGTTTATTTGTAAACTATACATATTTTATCAATTTAATAGGTTCAAGCCCAAACATCAATTCTCCCATCATCCTTAGAGACTTAATTCAGATTTCAATATGTCATATATTGTTTTGTTTTCAACCAAACTATAATTTGATCCACGTTATTTTTTAATATCTTGAAATTTTCTAAAGTCCTAATAGCATCACCAGTATTTTTTCTCTTCAAAATAATATCACTAATCACTAATCTCATCCACTATACGCTCTTTCTTAGAATAAAAAAAAAATATATATATATATATATATATATTCTCTTCTTTTTTCCAACAATTGCCTTTATTATCTATTCATTGTATGTATCATACTTATTGTCTTATTTTAAACTATCTCAGTTTCATTTGCTTCTTTTTATTCATTTATCTTCCGTTTTATTTGAAATAAATTTCTCTTTTATATACTTACTACATGTTATTAAACTATAATAGTTTATCTATTTCTTGGAGCCATCAAATCTTACGGAACTCTTGCTTCCTGACATGCTCATAAAATGTGCTCTGGCCTTTTTCCTAAACAACATGAGTGATAGTTAGATTTGTCGGACATTCAAGCTTTTTTACCCCAAAAAATAAAATAAAATAGACCGCATGGTCGGTAAACCTTCTTTTGCTATTAGGATGGTTATATCGCTGAGCAGGAAAAAATAATCTAACCTTTTTAAAGATACCGAAACATATGAAAGGTGGTTAACAACAAGGTCGACAACTCTCGTCTCTAACATTCTGATATGTTCATAATTTTTTTTTTATTGTGTATCATTTAATTTAATTTTTGTTTTCAAACGAATCTGCAATTCTGATTCCATTTTTCCCGATTTCTAAACTGGATTTCGAACAACATAGTTACAGTTATGAATACGTTTTTATTTTTTGGGCAGAAGTTTATAATAAGCACTTTTCGCACGCCTACATCTATAAAAGTCTCATTCTTTCTTTTTATTTTTATTTTTCCACAAAATAAAAATAAAATATTGAACTAAAAGGTCTCTCTCAGCTTCTACTCCAATAAGCAAATTTGTATACCTTTAGGTTCTTTACAAAACAAAATGTTCATATCTTCCTCTTATCTCTTTCTCCCATCTAAGAGAGTTACAAATTCACATTCCACACAGCTTTATCACCTTCGCCACACATCGCATGAACCATCCACATTCTATCGACTGATTTGCATATCCCACTGCACTGCCAGTCAAATGACGCCACACACATTTCTCCAGCCTCTGCCTTCATTTCACAATCTTCGGAAATATAGAAAGAAAGAGAAAGTAACAATATTAGAAAAGTTCAAATCTTATTTTACTAATTTCTGAGGCATACTAAAATATAGAGCTTTTTACCTGGAGGAGTACTACAACAGAAATTACGATCATCGATATGCTCAACCTCAAGACCAAGGAGCCATGATCCGAGTGTCACATCTTCATTTGCATACTTGTGTAAAATTGGTCTGCAAAGTCAAATATCAAGTGTTACTATACTTGTATACTCCCTCAGTTTCTTAAAGATGAATGTTTTTTTTTTTAAATTGTTTCATAAATATAGATATTTTGTATTTTCTATATAAAATTTATGTTACATTTCTTCTTTCGCCCCTATTAATTAAAGATAAAATAACGAAATAATTAATACTTAATTATTAAATAGGGGTATTTTAGATTTTGTCAAAAGTTTTTTAATATGTGTGCATAAACTTAAAATTTTCTCTTTATGAAATGGAGATGGAGAGAGTATTCTGTGTGTGTGTGCAAACTATACTTGGATAATAATAATTTCCCTTGGTAAAATATATTTTTACTTTATTGAGAATCCAATATAACATGTAGCTAACTTACTGGTTGATCGATATGAATGTAGCAAGATCCTTTGAGATGGCATAAATCTGTCCTGTTGCATGTCGGAAATATTTGTTACCCTCTTCCCCAAATTTCCAAAACTCGGGTTCACGATACTTGGCCGTCCTACACGGTTAGAGAAAAACTGGTTTAAAATCCAAATCAATAGAATATAATAATCCAAAAGTAATGAGATAATAACACATATGAGATGATTACTTTTTAGTAAGAACTGGCCCGGATTTCATACATCCAATATAGACCCTTGGCTTATGACGGTGACTTGCTAATGTGGAAGCAAGCATACCTGAAAGGGCAAAGTGGTGAGCAAATATATTCAACATTTTAATTTTAAGGAGAAAAAAATTAATATATATGCTAGAGATAGAATTTGGTACCAAGATTGACATGGACATCATCATCAATCTTGACATAAAATTCCGCATCCCACTTTGCAGCTGCACTAGAAAAGAAGCTTTTGGTTTTTGCAGACAGATTGTAATATCCTTCAACATGTTCCTGCAACAACGAGTAAAATGAATTCCCGAAAAATAAATCAAGAAAACACTGAACCAAATCCTAGAGAAATCAAGTGGTTGAATTGGTCTCACCAGCCTATAGAAATCTTTGTACTGAGCATCTTCTGAATCAATTTCCTTATCCAATATACTATTGCGCGACGCACTGCCCACAAATTTTTGTATACACATTAAAGTAAGAGTCTCAATCTACTACTACAAAAAAAAACCTATTAGACTACATTATTACTCTATGAATGCACCTGTGTCCAATCATGAATTTGACGACAATTCCCTTCTCTTGTTCCAATTTCTCAAGGTTTTCCCCTGTGATAGATTACATACAAAAGCTAACTAAGACTAGAGGCAGTAAAAGAATGAAAGGAACCAAAGATTTGAAGGAGGGACATCACAAATACCTTGAGGCATCCAAGTTTCTCTAAGCGAATCGCGACGTTTTCTACTGCTAAATGCAGTATTGATACCAATCACCATGAAAACTTTCTTCCTCTGGTTTGCTTGTGTTGTAGAATTGGTTGATGAGACATCAACAATCTTTTGAGAGCTCTGTGTAGCAGAGAGTTGTTTCTGAAGCATAGAAACTGATTTATCTAATGATCTGTGGCCACAAGAGTATATATGATCATCAAAATACTATTAATCAACAAGCAAGTCTAAGATTAATAAAAGAATATTATCAATTTATTTTCTTTAATTTCACTCACTCGATTGCTTTATGGGTTTTTAAAACCTCTTCCATTACATCTTTTTCTTGTGATTTTTTCTGTATTTAGGTGAAATCCAAAGATTAAAAATATGTATTTAATACTCAAATTCCTATTAAGAGATTTGAAATTCAGATTTAGTCAAATAAGATGAATTTTTAAGAATAATACTTTCTCATGAGCAAAATCTTCCGAAACTATCCTGAGTTTCTGATCACGCCTGTGCTGCAAAATGAGCTGGTTACCAGAATCTGACGACGGTGCTCGCAATCTAAAAAAAAACGCAAAACCTATTAACAAAAAGGCAAGAAGACACGAATTATAACCGTAGAGAGATTAATGAAGGAGAGTAAGAAACTCAAAAAACTTCAAAAAAAAAAAAAGAACCTGGAGGTGAAAAGTGCTCCGAGTAAAAAACAAGAAATGCAGAGAAGCGGAACCCATGGCAGTGTAAGTCTCTTGGAGACTTTGGACTTCATGGTGAAAGAGATGAGAAGTTAGAGAATAGAGAATAGAGAATAGAGAAGAGACAAGAGAGAAGAGAGAAGAAACTCTCAAGTCGTATGTAACGGCAATGCAAGTTACGAGCAATGACATTAGTAACAATCCTTATAAGTTGAGGTATTTATTACAAGTTTGACTGTTTATAGTTCAAAGAATATATAATATGTCAGGTGATTTACTTCCAGTTATAAATTATACACATGTTCAAAGAAATGAGATTTGACCAACTAAAGTAATTTAGTTACCTTATAAGGTTTCTTACATTATTGCTTTTATTTAAATTTTTTATAATGGCTCAATTTAATTTCCAATGAATTAGATGAATATATATATATATATATATATATATTGTGTTGTCTGAATGACTAGAGATTTATTTTTTTGTACGATTGACTTTTTAATTAATACATTATTTCACTCGGCAAAATATCCACAGTCGCCGGCAGCTATATCACAAATACTGAAAAAAATGTAGTTTGACACATTTTTATTTTTATGATTGGTTTGCTATAAAATCGCAATTGCGGATGATTGTAAGTTGTAACTAAACCAATTAGCAAAAGAAACACAAACAAACCGAAAGAAGTCAACCGGCTACTTCCGGTTTTCCTCATTAGTCCACCAGGCGGCGCTAGAATCAGTCACGTTGGCGTCTTCACCTATTCAGCCGGTAACCCTTCCATATTCCATTTTCGTTATTCCAGTTTTTTTTTCCAACTTCCAATCCCATCCATAGCTTAGCTTCACGTTCATCCAAAAAATCGATTTTCTCTGGATTTTTGATCTTTTAGGGTTTTCTGGGAAATTTTTGAATGGAAACTTCAACCTCTTCTGTACATAATCATCAATTTCGTTGTTTCCATTGTAGCTCCTTAAGAAACTATTGTCTCTATTGCTTTTACAGCTAAACGATTCGATTCATTTCTTCATCTTCTTCTCTCTTTCTCGTTTCGATTTTTCTGAAATTAGCTCTCTTCTAGGTTTTTAGTTATGGATCGTAGTGCTCAATCGGATCTCTCGTTAGATTTCGCTAGCAGCTCCCACGCTTTACCTCCGAGAATCCCAATCGCTGATGACTCAATCACGCTTCAAATCGATTCAAGTTTCTGTCCATCGTCTAATCCGATGCCTCCTGTTCCGCTTCAGTTACTAGAACAGAGATTCGATGACACCGGATCGCGTAGTCGAGTCGTCGATGAAGACGATGACGTTGAAGACGACGACGACGATGATGATGATCAAAGAGAAGAACAGCAATTCATTCTCTTAGGTCATCCGATGAAGTTAAAACGATGTAGAGGTACCAATTCAATGTCATCACTAAGACCTTGTAAGAGATTTTTAGTTGATTCTGGGATTGAAGGTAGAAGAGCTTCCGTTAGAGCGTGGGGTAATCAATCGATTGAAGAAGCTGATCCTGAAATTTATGAGTTTATGGAAAAGGAGAAACAGAGACAATTTAGAGGCATTGAGCTTATAGCTTCTGAGAATTTCGTGTGTAGAGCTGTAATGGAAGCTTTAGGAAGTCATTTGACTAATAAGTACGCGGAAGGAATGCCTGGAGCTAGATATTATACAGGGAATCAATATATTGATCAAATTGAGATTCTTTGCCAAGAACGTGCACTTAAAGCTTTTGGATTAAATCATGAGAAATGGGGAGTTAATGTGCAGCCTTATTCGTGCACTTCCGCCAATTTCGCTGTTTTCAATGGTCTTTTGATGCCTGGTGAACGAATTATGGGATTGGATTCTCCCTCAGGTGGTCATATGAGTCATGGGTATTATACACCAGGTGGAAAGAAAGTCTCTGGTGCGTCTATATTCTTTGAGAGCTTTCCATATAAGGTTGATCCTCTTACAGGATACATTGATTATGATAAGCTTGAGGAAAAGGCGCTTGACTATCGTCCTAAAATACTTATTTGTGGTGGGAGTTCATATCCGAGAGACTGGGAATTCCCTAGGTTTAGGCATGTTGCAGACAAATGTGGAGCTGTTTTGATGTTTGACATGGCACAAATTAGTGGTCTTGTCGCTGCCAAGGTATGTTCATTCTCATTTTCCATACTGTGCTTTTAATCTTAGGTATCAGTCTTTGAACTTGAGGCTTAAGCACATGATCTTTGTGTTTACTCAGTGATATCTATTTAGCCTGCTGTTCTTGGCATCCTCTTGATATTTTGGTTTCTGTAAATGTTTTAGGAAGCTCCAAATCCGTTCACGTATTGTGATATTGTTACCTCAACGACACATAAGTCTCTCCGTGGACCTAGGGGCGGTATCATATTTTACAGGAGAGGCTTGAAGCCAAAGAAGCAAAGCATGAATCTTAATCATTGTGAGAGCAATATCCAATATGATTTCGAAGAAAAAATAAACTTTTCTGTCTTTCCATCGCTGCAAGGGGGACCTCACAATAACCATATAGCTGCTCTAGCCATTGCCCTCAAGCAGGCTGCCTCCCCAGAGTACAAGGTTTACATGCGACAGGTCAAGAGAAATGCTAAGGCCTTAGAATATGCTTTGTTGAGCAAAAATTGCAAGTTGGTAACACATGGCACCGATAATCATTTGCTTCTCTGGGATTTGACTCCTTTGGGCATAACAGGTATATGATTAGTTCTTCTTGTTATTAGCAGATAATAAAATAAATTACTCAATGTGCTTTAAGTGTATACCTCATACATGCTATTTATAATCTGTCTGATTTTCATGTTTTACATCTGCTTAACCATTTGCCGTGGGTCTATAGGCAAAATTTTGTTGAGCTGTTCGAGACAAGGGATGAGTTTCTTAGTCTATATCTTATTTCTCATATCTCCTGGTTCTGGATAGCCTAAATGAGTAGCTTGATGGCTAATGATCAGTCGGAAATCTATAATCAAACTTGTTTGAGATCATGAGTCATGAAAAAACTTCCATGTCTAGTTTCCCAAAATCAAAGTGTCACTTTTCTTTTTATGTTTGTACAATGCATATGTTTAGCTGTATGTCCAAAGGTGACTCATATCTTCGACCTTGTGATTTTCAGGCAAGGTGTATGAGAAAGTATGCGAGATGTGCCATATCACGGTCAACAAAGTCGCCATTTTCAACGAAAACGGTGTTATCTCCCCTGGAGGAGTCAGAATAGGTAAGCAAATCAAATTCTCAAGGAATGATCAAACACTCTGGAACTAGACTTAAACTAGTGCGCGTTAAGTTATTTTTTCTTGCTGTCTGACTCTTGACATGGGCTCGTGTATCTATCCCAGGCAGTCCAGCTATGACCTCAAGAGGTTGTTTAGAATCAGATTTTGAGAAAATGGCTGGGTTTCTATATAGAGCTGCTCAGATAGCAAGTGCTGCACAAGAGGAACACGGGAAGTTGCAGAAGGAGCCGCTCAAAAGAATCTATCACTGTAATGAAATTGCAGATCTTCGGAGCCAAGTCGAGGCTTTTGCTTCTCAGTTTGCAATGCCTGCGTATGACATGTGAGTCAACCTGAAGAACGAGACCAGCCTCAATCACTCTCATTTTTTGTTGCCATGGTAAATTTAAATCCATACACCCATTTCTTTATTTTACAATGTCAATTATTTACATTCCCTAAATTTGCTAAACTTAGATCAACAAAATTTTCCTGTGTTGCTAATGGTCGTGATTCATTAATACTTGTGTACATAGACATTGAGGGTTTGTTGTGGGTATCAGTCTCTCCCTTCATGTTTTTTTTTCAAGTGGTAATAATAGAACAGAAGAAATTATTTTTTTCCTAAAATTAGCTGTAATGCAGCTGAATTTGTTTACAGAAAGGTAATAATATAATTTCAGAATTGTTTAAGTGTTGGGGAACACAAACAATTTGTGTAACCAGAAGAAAACTTGCTTCTGACCTCAATCATTGCTTTTTTCCATGGAGAAAATCATTATATTCTTCTGGAGAGAAAATATACTGTGACAAAAGGAATATACATAATTGGTTTATTTGTTATGATTTATGAATATGATTTTTAATTTTTTATCATTATGTATTTTGTAAAGTGGTAATGTTTATTTTTGGTAAATCACCTGAGAAAGTTGGTGTCCTAGTGAGGATGCAAAGCATGAAATTCTGGTGAGTCTCTAAAAGCATTTTAGATTTTGCATTTTTCTTGATTTTGATAGTGACCTCTCTCCTCATCTAATAATATTATATTATTATCACTCTTAATTGATACTTATTGAATTATTTTAGCAAAGCCTTATAAAGTTTTTTGATGGAAATAAATATAGAAGACCAAAGAGGCAAATACACGAACAATTTAAAGGCATTAGTCAGAAGGTTCTCTTTCTTAATTGTTGCTAAATGATCTTGTTTATGTTCTTAGAGCTTAGTAGCTTAGAGAGGAAATATTGTTTTTTTCTTTTAATATAGAAAATAAGCTTTCTAGACTAAAAACCAGACTAATATTTGGATTTATTAACATCATGTGATTTCTATTGTCTTGTATGCACTTTTGTGAAGTTTGAGTTTTGGAATGATTGTTATTAGAAATTAGAAAGACAGAAATAAATTGAATATTTTGTCAAAGATGTTCTTCAAGGGTAGAAGAAAAAAGGAGAAAAGCAAAGATGAGTGAATTGTGTAAAGCAAATATTAAAATAAGTATTAGAAACTTAAAGAAGTAAGATGGAGTGCTTTAAAACAGTGGGTGGGGATGGATTTAGGGTGTGAATTTGGTAATAATCATAATTTATTGACTCAAAAAAAGCCACCAAACGGTGTGCCCAAATCATATACTTAGACGAGAGTGCCAAAAGACAAATCTGCTTTACAAAGAATCCATTTTCATCATTGTTATTGGATTAACACCTGAAAAAATCATAAATTCAAAATCAATCTCTCTCTCTTTACCTCTTATGTGAATCAAATCAAATCAGTTTTCCAGTTTTGATCATTGACTATATATATTTACTTTTCTTCTCCAAATATCTCAAAAAGAGACAACAAAGCACTCTATATGGACTCCCCCTTTTCTTAACCAATTTGTTTTATTATTTTAAGTTGTGGTAAGTCCAATGTTATAGTGGTCTTTATAAAGGTGAATGATCAATTTTTCACTAAAACTTTCACTTGGTTATTGCGATTTGAGTTCTATATACCCGCGGCAAATCTATTATTTACCAACCAATCCACTAAAAATAATCGTATACTTTGACCTAAAAGAAAAAAATCATATACATAATTGTTATGATGTTATCTATCGATTTATCAAATCTAAAATCGTTTAACCGTTCTTTGTCTTAAGCATTGGATCACTGTTTTGTTTTGAATATCTCCTCAGCTAATCTTATGTTTTATTTCTATACTGAAAACATATATTTGAATTACTTTTAGATATGATTTGAAACATCTTCAACGGTTGGAACCAAAACTGAAAATCAGACATTTACTTTAGATATGATTCAGAGAATGACTCCATTTTTAGAATTATATATATAAACATCAAAATACTAAAATAGATAGCAGATCGACAAGAATCTAAAATAAAAAAAAATCATAACGAAAAGAAAAAAGAAGAAGAAAGTTACAATAACTCCCTAAAGCCTACCCAATTTTTTAATTTTAAAGAAACTGAACAAAATGTCAGCTTTTTTTATTCATCTATGGCTGCAAAAATCTAAAAGCTTCTTTCTTCCTTCAACAATTTCATCGAAGAAATCATCGATTTGCGCCACCATACTCTCTGTCCCATTCCTTAAATTACCAAAATACCCTTTTAGATTCTCAACTCTCTCCCTCAATTCCCTCTCTCCCTCCTCTTCGCTTTCTCCTCCTCCTCCGCCGCAGAATCGCCGCTCCAGCTCCGCCTTTAACTCCTCCAACGCCGCTTTGCTCCTCCGGTATTCATGC
This sequence comes from Cardamine chenopodiifolia, assembly GCA_963922655.1. NCBI lineage: Eukaryota > Viridiplantae > Streptophyta > Magnoliopsida > Brassicales > Brassicaceae > Cardamine > Cardamine chenopodiifolia. Next base: position 5,066,101 of record OZ000467.1, read on the forward strand.
ATCAATATCCCTTTCCTCATCCCCATCCTCCCAACCTCAGACGCGACTCTCTGCTGTAACCGCATCATCGCTCCGGCGAAACCGCCAACTTGAGCCTGCGTTTGCGTCTGCGTCTGCGTTAACGTTGCGTCGCCGGGAAAACAGTAGACTAGGCCGTTCATTAAAACAATAAGAAGAAGAGAACTCATGTTCCTCGTCGCGTACAATACGCCGCGAAAACCACTGAATCCGTTCTGTAACTTCGTCGTCGACTCTATCGCCGTCACCGCCGTTTGTTCCGACCAAAAGGGAAACCTTTGAACTCTATTCTCCATTAAAGCTCTGTTCTCTTCTTCTATCCCAATCGCTTCTCTCCTACATCCTGAAATCGCTCTTATCACCTAAACCCACCATAAAAAACAAACTAAAAAGATCAAAACTTTGATCCAAAAACACAAAAGATTCGATTTTTACGATCACCCACCTGACGAGAAAGCTGCGGAGAGAGACGACGGTGATGGTAATGACCGTCGAGGGTGGAAGCGATTGAAATTCCAGCGGATGAGAAGTTTTCAACGGAGGTGACGGCAGATTTTATGACGAGAAAAGCTTCCCAAAGTTTGGAGCTTTCGTCCATATACTCATCAAGCCATTTATCGCCGACGGGAAGTTGAAGGTTTTGAACGAGGAGAGTGAGATGAGAGTGAGAAGTACGGAGAAGACAGAGAGCTCTCTGTAAGAAGTGTACGGACATGAAATTGCTTGAAAGATAAACTCTTTCGAGATCTTCCATTGATCTGTTTAGAAATGAGTAGAATCCGTTCACTGAGTTTGCAGAGGACGGATCCATTTTGCGTAAAGATCTGATTTTTTTTGAACTTTATTTTCTTAGTTGGTCGATGATCAATGAAAGATATTCAGAGAGAGAGAGAGAGAAAGAGAGTGAGAAAAATGGGGGAGAGGGAAAAAGGAAAGGGGAGAATAAAAAGTTTATATATAGAGATTTAGAAGGTGTATGTTTGTATGTATAGATTTATGTATGTATGTATAGATGGAAGAAGAGTGAAGAAGAAGAAAGAAACTGAGGTTTTTGATTCTAAGGATGAAAGGGATTGTTGGGTACAATGATGGATGTTTCCTACTAAGGAGGAAAGATGATTGCTAATTTTGTCTTTATTTCTTTTTAAAATAGGTTACTACAATAAAAGAAAAAAAAAAGAGTTGAAAATCCGAAATTATGGAGAAAACAAAACATATTGGACAAGAATTCATTTTATGATAGAAAAAATTGAAAACAAAACATATCATTTCTTTTTGGTTGGTCTTGGGAAGATGTGATTTTTTTTTGTCTGAATAAAATCTCTAGTCGTTGAATATTAAGCACACAAATACAAAAGACAAAAAATATAATAATCATTATTCTAAATACCTTAATATTTGAAAGTATGTAGAAATTTCAGTGATGGTACCAAATACCATCTTCACCATTTACTAGTTAGGTTTGATTACAAACTCTTGATGTTAAACCAATTCAAAGGTATGAGACTTTTTTTTGTGTCTAACGTTTTATATTTGTTATATATCAGGCTGTGATGTAGATTACACAGAATACAAGTTTGATTTATTGTCAAGTTTATTTATGCAATTTTTAAAAAGATAGAATTATTTGGGTCGCTTTTGAGGGTAAAATTCTTTAGTCTTTTTGGTGGGTAAAATCCTTTAGATCTTTTCAAAAGGTAATTTACATTGACATTTTCATGGTGAATATTAAATATTGAGATATTCCAACGATCTACCTACAACATACTAATAAATTATTTGGTCCCTTTTCTTTGCTAAATATATATTTTTTTAAAACAAGGAGCCTTTTCTGTGATGTTTACGACTCATCATCAGTCTACAAACTTATATCAACCATTTTATTATTTGTTTCCTCAACAAAATAACTCTTCAGTGTAAAACTCTATTATAGCAGCAGCAACAACAACAAATATAGATTTATTAATTGATTAAACCTTTCTTAGTATATATATATTGATAAAAGACTTACCTTCCTTAGTATATTAAAATAAACTTTACCTTAATTGTGTTGTAGAAATTATACACATAGATGCCGCACTAGTGACTTAGTTGATCGAGATTGATTATGTAGTACGACGATAGATTCGTTGAGAACTATTATAATGTAATCGTAATTTATTTTAAATAATAAAATTCAAAGTGGTATTTCGGACCCATTTAACGGCGGAGATCTCAAAAGGAATGTTATGTACTCTACTTAAACAATGAATGCATTGATATGTAAATTGTAGATATAATAAATGCAAAAGGGAGAAAAAACAAATTTAATGCAAAAGTGAAATATATCTAAGCTAAGAAGTGAAATATATATATAGCTAAGAGTATACGTTGCTTTATTCCTGTTACCAATATTGAATGTACATTAGAAGTATTTTTTTTTTTATTTGGTCGGATTTACTTCTATTAATTCATTGTTCTTAATTCAATCCATAAATAAAATTCAGCATAATATCATGAAACAAAAGTTTGGTAAGTATTATCAGGATATGGACAATAACTCCACATTACTAAGGGTTCGGTTCGGTTCGACTGATAAACTCAATAGGTGCCGGCTAATAGAACCTTTGGAAATACACATTTGTGGATGAGCTCCGCATTAAAACAACAATTGTTGTTGGCAACAACCACATTACAACACCATTACGTGTAGGTGTATTGTGTGCGGATATATAATATAATTTGAATGATATAATGAATAATGTGTATTAGACTATTAGTGTATAGAATAAGAATGATGGTGCGAGAGAAATGAGTAGTGGCAGTGGAAGAAGGGGACCATGAAATCTATGGGAAGCGTCCGTCAACTCAAAACCTCGGTTTCATAAAGAGACTTCCCCTCCTTTCTTTTCCTTTTTAAAAATTGTTTTCTTTTTTGATAAAATACTTTCTATTCAATGCAATGGATTATTTACAAGATGGTGAAAATACATTAAGAAGAAGTGTAATACTAACAAGAAAACAAATTAGCTTAATTGAGGAAATGAGAAAAGGATACTGAGGATATGAAGGATTGCCAAGCCTTTAGCAAGTAGAAGACGAGAACTAGAATGAATCGACTGCTGCCCATAGTCAGAGATGACGGCTAAAGCAACCCATAAACATATGCTTACCCTCACCCTCCTCAGGTCTGAGCCATAGCAAGAGACCGAGAAGGTGTTGCATCCAGGTTCCCACGCATTACTCTCATCCAAAAACACAAGCAAACTCGAAGCCACAAAACAGAGCCAAAATAACCAATTGAACCAACCGTCGAACAAGACAACTCAAATACCCAAAGCAGCTAGATCGACCACACAACCAAAGACAACCGATCTCAAGTATCAATGCGGAAATGGCCGAATAGAAACTAGCACACCGGGAGAAAGATAACCTAGACAGACTGAAACAAGGAGAAGCAGGACGGAGGAGAGGCTGAAGACACTCCACAGCTTGGAGAGTAAGAGGGTAGAAAGTACTAACCGAGAAGTGAAGCACCATTGGCCCCAAACCACTGCGAACCCAACAGTTGATAGGAGTCAACCTCATCGACATTCAACTGGCCTAAGAGTAGAGGCGCCAGCCCCATTGCCGAATCCGAAGTAGAGTTGTTCCCAAAAGGAGAAGGCAGGGGAAGAGAAAGAGTGCCCACAACGAGTCAGAAACAAAGCCAGACGAGACGACAATGGCATCATCTAAGTCACCAGAAGATGCATAGAGGAAGAGAAAGAAGCATCCAGACGATGCCTCCGAGGATATAACCCATAGAGCAACACATACTACTACAGACCCGAAACTAGAACCTACCAAGCCATTTTCCGGAAAGCTTAAACAGAGGTTAACACCAACTAATGTTAGAGGGGTAGGTGACGAAGATAAGGAGCTACAGCCAGTTCTTGAATGGTCCTAGCGCGCTACAAGAGAGAGACAAAGCAAGGGATAAGGAGTAGAGTAGATCGAGGCCACGAACCTGAGCCGTCTTCGGGCTTGCAGAGGCGAAGTCTCTTCACATAACCTACGAAACCCCTTGAGATTGCCGAAACCCGTGCAGGTACTCGCCAAAGAACTCGCGACGAGATGAAGCGCAATGAGTTAAATCGCCCAGCGCTTCAGAAGCGGAGCAAGACTCGAATCAATCCCAACCAAAGACCCCGTCCTCGAGAACCCAGGAGAGGAAGAAGCAAGAGATGAGCCACAGAACCTAGACGACCGAACCCGAGAATCCCAAGCAACGTCGAACGGAACTAAAACCGTGAAATCTCCAAGGACTAGTAGTCGGGAGGAATAAAGAAGACAGAGGTGATCCTATTTCCGGCGGAAAAGGAGATGGGAGCTTGTGATGAAGGTTTGAGAAGGTTTTAACAAAGCTATCCATCCAGGGTAAACTTCAATAACACCACAATAAAAGCTATTAAGAAAGCTCTTGTAAATGTTTTTTTGTTTTTTTCAATGATTTGTTTTTCACCAAGCTCTCATTAATTTAAACCTTTTTTTTATTAAAAAAGAGCACCAAGAATGGAAGATAATTGTATGTATATAACTGAAAATCCTCACTAATACATTAACCAATGATGTCAAAATGCGCCAAATCTTATATGATTAACCATCAAAAATAATTCAAACAAAAGCTTATAATTTCATTCACCACAAAAGAAAATTTATAATTTTAGTTGACTTGGAACAAGAGTAGACCAAATTACCTAAAATCTGATACACTTTCACATCAAATCCAACGGCCACCATTAAATTACTACGCGAAATGCTTAAAAAGAAAAAAAAAAAATCGTGCGTCAATTGATTCAACTACAAAATTCCTCTCTGAACCAAAAAAAAGAAAGAAATCGGAAACACATGCGCTGGTTTACGAGAGATCTTATTCCACTCCTAAATTTCTCATCTTTTTTTGCTGCATCGGTGAGATTTTCATGTCTCCGATTTTGTCTGTTACTCCTCACTTGTCCGAACTTAATTCCAAAAAAAAACGATTTTTAAAGTCTACACAGTTAGGTTTTATCGATTTTGAAAAATCCAATTCATTTGACCTGTTCTTGAGGTTTATTCTGATCTATATCGAATTCAGATAATAAAAATAGGGTCTTTTTTTTGTTTGTGTTGGATTAGTGTTTCAAGCCTATTTCTTGATCATGTGTTCTTGATTGTAAATTTCGTTTTTTTTTTGTTTTTTTCTTAATACGCCTAAATTGTGGGAATTTATGATTGTTGCAGTGACTCTTCTTGATGAGTGTTGTGGTTTAATAATCTGATTCAATTTCATTGATTTGATTTAATTGAGATGAGTTGGATCAGTTGATTATCTCTGGTTTAGGGAGAATTGGTTAAACCGGAAAGGTAATGAAGAGAAGAAGGGGAAGCTTCTAACTGCAGTGGTGGAAGCTTCTAACTGCAGTGGAAGCTTTGCCGGTTTAGAGTTAGACTTGGTATAATTATATCTCAAATATATCTTCGATTATCACTTGTATTATCTTGGTCTTCTTCTTGGTATCGTAAGAGCGAGAGGAGAGAGAAACCACCATTGTTGACGATTGTAAGCTCAGATTGCGCTGTTTTTTCTTGAGTTAGTGGATTTTCCGGATCAATTCGGTTCCGGATGTAGGTTAGATCACACCGATCTAGCTGAACCGGGTTAACAAAGTCTTGTCTTGTGTTCTTGATTTTCATTCTTTCATAAGCTCAAATTGTGTGATTCTTTGTGAGATTGAGAGAGATTCATAAAGTTCCTAAAGAAATCAGAGCTCAGTTTACAACAATGGGTTCTGTAATGAGCTTGAGCTGTTCAAATAGGAAAGCAACGAGTCAAGACTTTGAATTCTCAAACGAATCTCGTAAAAGACGAAAGATATGTTCAGAGAATGATGAAGAAGAGTATTGTAGATTGATTTCAAGTCTTCCAGATGAGTTATCTATTCAGATTCTTGCTAGGCTTCCAAGAATATGTTACTCGATTGTTCGTTTGATTTCTAGGAGTTGGAGATCAGCTGTTTCAACCTCTGAGCTGTATAGTTTAAGGAAAGAACTTGGAAGAACTGAAGATTGGCTTTATGTGTTGACTAAAGGTGAAGAAGATAAGCTTTTGTGGTATGCTTTAGATCCTGTGTCAAGGAAATGGCAGAGTTGCCTCCAATGCCTGTTATTGTTTATGAAGAAAAGTCTAGAAGGAGTTTGTGGAATATGGTTAGTCCAAGTTTTAATGTTGTTGAGATTGTGAGGAGATTTTTTGGTAGGAAGGATTCTTCTGAGCACATGCCGTTTTGTGGCTGTGCTATTGGTTCAGTTGATGGGTGTCTTTATGTTCTTGGTGGGCTCTCTAGGTCGAAAACGGTGAGTTGTGTTTGGCAGTTTGATCCGATTTTTAACTCTTGGAGTGAAGTTAGTTCTATGTTGTCGAATCGGGCTTATTCTAAAACTGGTGTGTTGGATAAGAAGCTTTATGTTGGAGGGGTTGATAGGAGACGAGGAGGTTTATCTCCGCTTCAGTCAGCTGAGGTTTATGATCCAAGAACGGATGCTTGGTCTGAGGTTCCGAGTATGCCTTTCTCGAAGGCGCAAGTGTTGCCAAATGCGTTTTTGGCTGACTTGTTGAAGCCTATTGCTACGGGAATGACTTGTTATAATGGTAGGTTATGTGTTCTTAGAGTTTGTATTCTTGGCCTTTCTTTGTTGATGTTGGAGGATAGGTTTATGATCCTGAGACAAATTTATGGGTTGAAATGCCGTCTGGTATGGGTGAAGGTTGGCATGCGAGGCAAGCGGGTACTAAACTAAGTGTTGTGGTGGATGGTGAGTTATACGCTTTTGATCCTTCTTCTTCGATGGAGAATGGGAAGATTAAAGTTTATGATCAAAAGGAAGATACTTGGAAAGCTGTTATCGGGGAAGTCCCTATTTACGACTTAACAGATTCAGAATCTCCTTAATTGCTTGCTGGGTTTCATGGCAAGCTTCATTTCATTACTAGAGACCCTAATCATAACGTTACAGTCTTACGAGCTGATGTCCCTAACATCCCAGGCCCATCATCAGCATCATCATCATCATCATCATCATCATCTTGCTCCAATCCTGTTTCGTGTTCACGTTCTTTGAAGGAAAAGGCCAATGCACCTAACAAGCCAGACACTGTTATCTGGAAACTCATTGCAACCAAGGACTTTGGTGCTTCTGAACTTGTTAGCTGCCAAGTTATAGATATATAAATTAAGAATCTTTTGCCCATTTCTCGTAGGCCATTGAGAATCTTTGTGTACAGCCAGAAACAAGCTTATGAGATGTTATTCCAAAGATTGTATCATTTAATTCTTTGATATATTCTTCTGGCTTTGGGCTGCCACAAGTAAGCTTAGTAATAAAATGTTATGTAACAACACACACACACACATATATATATATATATATATATATATATATATCATTGTGACTGTTTTATCGATGTATGCGCAAATATACACTCTAGCATTACATTACCTAGCAGTTCCCTGAAGAAAAAATGTGTCTTTCTTTGTGACCTCATAATTCAATTGTAGTTGTTCTGAATCTGTTACATCTGCATGCATATATCTGTAGTTAGTGATAGAGAAACTTATGGTTTGGATCTGATTCAGGCAATTGAAACAGTCCAACACAAAGAGGTATTGAAGCCTCCTCCTTTTTTGGTTAACCGATCTCAATTTTTTCATCACATTTCTTGAATCTTTTGCTTAACCGGAGATATTCGGTTCGGTTTGAGAATCTCTTCCTTGGACCGAAACTCTTTCGATTATTTTTCTTGCTCCTATAATGGTGGACCTAAGGAGGCAGAAGCAGAACATAGGTTATAAAAAACAAAAATGATAAATCGTTGATGCCTTAGAATTTAGAAGGCATCATATGCTCATAAAGCAAAACCATATCTTGATTCTTATTTCACATCTCACTTCTTTTCTTTTTATCTTCTTTGTTTAGTTATTTTTATGAAAGTTGCTTTTGATTTTCAACGAATCTATTCTATGATTGTGTTTTTTTTTGTTACACTTTGATATGATGTGAAGGAAACAGTCTTCTTTCTTCTGAATGCATATATATATATATATATATATATATATATATATATATATATATATATATATATCTAATTATCACTTGCTCGTTATTTATTCCATCCATAGGAATGTATTGGTTTTTTTGTGGAATGCACGAACGAATGTTTCTTCATGATAATAACATTTGGTTGGCTTATCTTAAGGGTGAACATTTGAATTTCAACCATTCGAACGCAACTGAATTAATCGAACCGATAAAATCAAATCGTATTTCGAATGTTCTATTGAATAAGATGGTTTACATTTGGGTTCATTATTTTTTAGTTCTATGTGGATAACTTTTTTAACGAACCAAATTGAATCCAAATGTTAAAGCATTAGACCAAAATTTCCTATATATTAACAGTAAATTATTTCATATAAATACCACCTGATTTCATATCTAGTGATTCATATCTAGATCACTAGATGCTCCTTCTCTATAATGTTAAATGTTTTCAATTTTCAAAAGAATCATTACTAGAATTGAGTAGAAGAGATGTCTTTAAACTCTACAGAAATAAATAAATTAATTAAAACTATTGATTTATGTTATTAAATACCATCTTAAATTTTGTTATAAAGTAGTTAGCCTTCTATAGTTGGTGGCTGCCACTTTCTAACCATTTGGAATTACAATATGTTTTCTTGTGTATCTATGCTCATCCTGAATTCCAGAATTGCCCCTTTGTCATTGGTGCAAATCACATATAAAATCTGGCATATATACCACCAATATATCAAACTAGAAATGCTGTAAATAATTGAGGAACCCATGATAAAAAATGATTTTCTTTATAAAAATAAATGTGAATAGTTCAAATTCAAAGGGAGTATCAAATACCCACTTAATAAGAATCAAATTATTGAAATCACTTGTTCATTTTGATATCGTACAACATGGCCAGAGTTTTAGACTAAAGTATTTGCATTATCACGAATATGTTTCTCAGATTTGTATATGAGTCACCATCAAACAATCTAAAGTTAATGCACCACTCTATAGATTTGAACAAATTATATAGATTTATATTAGTAAGTTCCCAATAATAAAAGTCAGCTTTTTGATGATATTAAGGGGAATTTGTAGGGGTAGAATAGTCAAATCAAGATTCAGGTAGGATTAGAAAAATAAAAGAATCTGACTTGACAAAAATTAATATCCCAATTTCTGTGTATTTTGCTGCTCAAAGACAGCCTTTCAACCAAAGTGTCTCTCTTTTCTTCTTCTTCTTATTCTTCTTCCCAGTTCTCATTTTCTTAATCGAAAATTCTTCAATTATATTTGGATCTGTTCTTCACAACGGCTGATCCTCGAAACAAGTGTCGATTTTTTCGATTACTTATTACTGTCCAATAAAAAAAATTCTTTTTTTTCCCTTTCTTGGCGCGTTGGTTTCGAGCTTTTTAGCAGCAAGGATTTGAAAATTTATACGAAAATTTGATTTGGGTTTTCGTTAGTTTTCTGTTTTGGGATTTTTAGTTGAATTGGTGAACAATCCTGAAAGTGTTCGATGCTTTTCCCCAGAGAGAAAGAAGGGCTGATTCGGTGAAGAGTTTTGTTTTTGGTTTTTTTTTCTGGGGAAAATTGAAAGGACATGGCAGGTGAAGATTGTATAGAACTCAAGTTTAGACTCGCAGATGGCAGTGACATAGGTCCGAGCAAGTATAATCAATCTATGACTGTTTCTTCTCTCAAGGAGAAAATCATTTCTCAGTGGCCTAAAGGTATTATACTGATTTTTTTCCTCTTCTCACAGCTTCACGGTTTTTGATGGTTTAGACTCATTTGATTTGATTGCTTGATGGTTCCTTAGTATAAAGTTTCTGCCTTTCCATTGGGTTTAATTGTATTAAGTTTGTCTTCTTGATCCTTGTTTCTGCAATGATTTGATGTATAACTCATTTGATGTAACGCTTTATAGGGTTAGTCTAAGTATTGAACTTTTGTAAATTATGAGAATTTAATAGAGAAAGGTAGTTTTATAGAGTGAAAGGTTTAGGTGTTGTGTAAAGCTACTCTAGCAACTCATTTTGGCTATATAACTAATGTAAGATTGATGTCTGAAGTTGTATTTTTTAGATGTTTGGTACTACTTAAGGTTTGTGTTAGGAACTGCATTTTCAAGTGTTTCTCTATTTGACAGATAAAGAAAATACTCCCAAGACTGTAAATGATGTGAAGCTCATCAATGCCGGGAAAATACTGGAGAACAATAGGACACTTGCTGAATCCAGGCTTCCCGTTGGTGAACTTCCTGGAATGATCATCACTATGCATGTTGTTCTTCGTCCTCCTACGCTAGACAAAAAGAGCGGTAATTTTTTTTTACTGAAACATTATATTTCCCTGAATTCTCTAGTTTCTTGAAGTTATGTTTTTCCAAAGGTTTGGTGCTAATTACTCTTGTTTGACATCATTATGGTCGTCTCGTCCACAGAAAAACTGCAGAATGATCCACCAATGAAGAATCGTTGCATGTGCATCATTTTGTAGCTGGAGATTAATTGGATCATGATAATGGCACTGGATGATAGTCCACGATACAGCTTCCGTAGATTCAGACAAGCTTTGAGAAGTTCCTTCAGTACAAGATGATTGGCATAGACATGAAAACATGAAAACAAAGGATTCTTCATTACAGAATTTGGTTTCTTGGGTGTGGTTTTATGAATTTATTTTTCTTTTTTTTTCTTCATTTTTTATATCAAAAATAACTCGAGAAAATGTAGTACGATTTTTTGAAGGATGGTTGTTTAATAAAAGTATACAATATGCTCAATACAACACTGAAATAACAAGAGTTTACTATCTATGTTTTTATTCTCAACTAAACTTTTCATTCTTTGAATTAAAAAGTATGGGTTTCTATACAATACAGAGAAGACACATCACTTTGAGAACCCATATCTTGAATAAAGAACAATTATATTAAGCTATCTATAACTTGAGATAACTGTTAGAACTTGGACTCATTCAACATTCTTGGGATATATATATACATAGTAACATCTGTGCATTAATGTTCCCCAAGAGTTGCTGATGATAAACGGTTCAAGATCATAGCCTTCTTTGATGCCCTAACGTTCTTCAGAGTCATCATGAGCTTTTGTCTCTCTCCTTCAACCTCTGCAAACTTGAGGCTTAGCTGAGAGTAACGGTCATGCATTTCCTTAAGCTCTGTTTCCAAAGACGAATACCGCCCTTTTGTCTCCAGCATTTCTTCGATTAGATTGTTTTTGTCTCTGAAACTTTGGAAGATTGATTCATCATTGGTAAGTTGCTTCAAGAAAGAGCTGCATATTTCACGCGAAAAGGAATAAGTTCAACGTCTAGAATAGTTCGTTCTCATTCCTGCAGAATCTTGGTTTTACAAAGGCGAAAATAAATAGCTGAATTCTTGAATCATGTACCTCTGGAAATGGATAGTTGATTTTTTCTTTCCACGCAATCCTTCAGCAAGTTCTATTTCCAATGCAAGAACCCTTTCCAATGCGTTTACGCAGCTGAAATCTTGAGATAGAGGGAAGATACTTTGAAGTTTTTGCCTGGTAAAAAACAATCATGAGACTTCTCAACACTCATCTTCACTATATTACTATCTCTAAAAGGTAAACATCTGCACCTGACGCAACTGTATCAGCTCCTGTTCCAAACCGGGAAATCTGGCGTCTGAATCATTGTCATCTTGAGGTTGAAGTAGTTCTCATTCTTCATCCGTTCTAGCTGTAAAGAAGAAACAAAAAACATCCAGTGACGCTAGGCACTAACATAAAATCGTTCTGTAGCTACAAACCAACAAGTAGACATTGTGATTTAGAATTGCCATCCAATCCAAACTAAGTCTGTGACACCTCCACTCTTTAGGAAATATTAACCAACAATCCAGTATTACCTCATTGTTTAAGTGATTCATGCTAGACCTTAAAGTCTCTGCCCTGAAATTATCATTTATCAAAGCTAGGCCTTCTTCACTTTTGTGCAGCGCCATTGCTTCTCCGGAAGGTGATTGGTCTCCGTTCCCATTTACACCTCTCGACTGAATAGCACCCTGATGAACGATAAACATACATTAAAAAGTGTCAACATAATAAGTATAATAAGAAATTAATAGTAACACCCTTTTTACCGTTTAGTCACAGGAAACAATAGGCTCAATATCTAATATTTACAGATAATATTGAAATATGTAGTAGCCTAGTCAGTACAGTTTGATTAATCGTATGAACTTTTTTTGCATAACATTTCATAAAGAAGGTGCAGCTTATTTTTACACGACTGGTAGGAAAAGAACTAGTTTTAAAATGAGGTCTATGATACCATGAGCTTGAAGATTTAAACTTCCAAATAAATGCTAATCCAAACGGATCTAACTGATGGTTACCTGAAATTTTGGCCTGGGACTGATGGTTTCCATTGTAGGAACTAAACAAGGACCTTCCCTTAGCTCATGGTTCAACAAGTAGCCCTCTGATACACCATCCTCTACGCTCAATCTACCATGTTCTTCCATCTGTATTTTTTTATGAGAGCTGCAGCCTTGTACTAACTCTCTCATCGATTCTAGCTCTTTGGACATTTTCAACCTCTCCTCTTTGTATTCCTTCAGAAAATTTTCAAGCCTCTGTTTTTCTTCCTTACAACACTCAAGGCTTAATAATGAACAATCCATCTCAGCCTTCATCATGTCATAAGCTGTTGTTTTCTCACGTTTATCATAGATTGCAGATTGTAGATTAACCTCCAGTTCCAATATTTTATCTCCCAGCTCTTTAGTTTTTTTTTTAAATGGCTGGATTCTGCCTTCTTCCTTGCTTCAGTCTCATCAATGGCATCTTGCAATTTCATCAGAATTTCCTCACCATGCTTCTTGGACATGGTCAGTTGATGTTGAAGGTCCTGCAGCTTGGTTTCATTCTGTTCTTTGATGAAAATGATTCTCAAAGATTCCTGCTGTGGAGTTAGTGGGGATTGATAGTCAGTTTTCTCATGGGCACGAATGCATTCAGCTTCAGCATTGTCCTTAAGGTCTTTCAAATGAATGGACAAGCTTTTGAACTCTTCTGTTTTCAGAATCTGCTCAGAGAGCTTTTGAGTGAGATCACCACATCTATTTTTCTATGTTTCAAGCTCATTGCCCCCTTTTACACACTGCTCGGTTAATTTCTCTTTTAGTACTTCGACAGTAATTTCCGCTTCAGCCTTTAACACCATCAGATGTTCTATTTCTTCTTCTTGCTCAGCCAACAAAGATTTCAATTGTTCAACTTCATGAACACCTAGGCTTCTCTCAGAGTAACTCCTTTCTGCATTATCATCCGTAGTTGTGTGCATTTCAAGCTCAACTGCCAATCCATCATTTCTATCAGCAGGAGCTCTACTTTTAGCCATGGAAGACTCTAGCTCAGACTTCAAGACTTCAATATTAATCAACAATTGACTGTTTTCTTCCCTATACCTCTTTTCGTTGACTAGACAATGGTTAAGGGCAGATTCCACATCAGTGTGCTTCTTTCGAAACTCTAGATGGCTCTTAGAGCAGCAGGTAAGTTGTTCTGCAAGGCCATTGATACAGGTCTCAGACTGGATTTTTCTAAAAATAAGCTGAACATCTGCAGCTATTAGACATTGAAAAAGTTCTTCAGTAAAAGAAGACTCTTGATGAGCATTTCTAACATACTCAGGAACTTTGAAACGACTTATCCGATTCCAGTTCAGCTACCATCTTCTCCAAAAGTTTCACTTGAGATTTCTGCAAATCAAAGTTCTCCAACAGCAATTGCTTTTCATCTAACTCAGAAGCCAGTTCTTCAATTCTACTGTCTAATTTGTTTCTCAAACTTCTCTCAACTACGAATTCTGATTTTAAGGATTTGAGATCTGTCAATAGCTTTATATAATGGATCTCCTATATTACGAGAGCCAGTAAGTCCAGTCAGTACCTCAAAATGTTCCTTTGTGGTGCTCCTCTTCGTAAGTCTCCCACTCAGTTCTTGTGTAAACAATCTGGATATCTGCTGCTACTGAAAATTTCATCATTTCAAGTAACTGAGATTCCAGATCGGAATATATGATGAATCACGATTCAAGCTTCTCAGAGATGTTTCATATCTTGACAAAAGATGAGTTTTAGTTGCCTTCTCCAGCTCCAGATCGGAGACCCTTTGCTTAAGACAGACCAACTCAGAGCTTTGCTCATCGAAGCTCAGCAATTTGGAACTTTTCTCGATCAACTCAGAAGTAAGATCTTGCATTTTAATTTCGAGATCCTGTCTTGAGCTTCTTCTTTCAAGTCTCAACTCGTGGTCAAATGTTGTCCGTAAATTCTCAAGCTCACGCACAAGACCCAAAGTTTCATGAGATTTATCCTGAAGAGAAACCAGAAAACGTTGTTTTCCCTCAGCCAGTTCTTCAACAAGCAGCTTGGTTCTTTCATGTTCAAGAGCTACAGAGCTTAATTCAAAAATCTCTTGACCAATTCCCTCATTCTTGGACACAAGTAGATGCATTTCACTCTCAAAATAGTCAAGACGAGAAAGAAAGTCCATGTGAAAGCTCTCATCGTTTTGCTTAGCTTCAGTAATAACCTTCATTTTGTCCATGATAAACTCAGTTGCCAACTGAAGTCTCTGGAGGAGGGCAGTGGAAGATTCTAGTTTAGTGACCAGACATTGTACATCATTCTCATGCTTCTGCTTGAGCTCCATAACATCAGACTCGGCAGTCTTTAAAGTAGACTCTGTCTTGGATTTTTCCTTTATCAGATCTTTATTCTCTGTCATAAGTACGGAACATTTTTCATATATCTTGCACAAGAATTTATCAAGCTGCTCTGTTAAATCACGGGACTCCAAATCAAAGTCCACTCCCCCTTCCCACTGAGTTTTTCATTGTAGCAGCCTAACGTGCTCATCAACTTGTCTTTCAGACTACTGAAGTTCTGCTGTAGAATTCCATTTGCAGTAGCCAGATCATCAAACTTACCTCTCACAGCTTCAAACTCAGCCTGCACAGTAGCAAGCCTTGTCGGTAAATGAAAATTTTCAAGCGCTTCTTTCTCCATAAGCTCTGCAAGACCTTTCTTCTCACAAATGCATGTCTCATAAATTGGTCTTCAACTTCTTGAACTCGGACACTACAGATTCCAGTTCATCAATATTTTGTGGAAGGATGAAGTTCTCGTGAGTAATATTCTGCAAGTTCACCTCTAAACTTTGATTCTGCAAAGCTACAGCATTCCATTTGGCAATGCATGTGGTTTTCTCTTCATTCAGGGAGCAAACCTCGTCCAAAGCAATATCCAGCCTATTTTCAATATTTCCTTGGCCTCTGTGAAAGCTCCAGCTGCCATCCAAGTTCATCAATTTTCACTTTCATGATCCTTATGTCAACACTTGCTTCAAGAAAAGTTTCCTGTAGCATGTTCGAGAATACTTCCAGATATAAGTTTCTTGAGTGCATCTCATAGAGTTCTTCTTCAACTTTTTGATATAGGCCTTCTTGCTTCATGAAGCGATCTCTTCAAATGTTCTATAAGAATATCACCTTTTAAGGGGCGTTCCTTCATCCCCTTTTTCTCATTCTGAAACTGTGTGAGTTTTACATCACGAGTGTCCCGTTTTCCGGGATTTGAATCATTTGTTGATTCAATGCATTCGTGAAAGCTTGTGGAAGGGTCTGGAACAGCTTGTTTAATGAGGTTCTCATTGGTCTCAAACATAGATACAACCTGGGATGAAAGCAATTCCAGATCTTTCTGCAAATGGTTGACAGCAAAGAATCCAAAGTCTTCTTCTCCTCAGAAAATCTTAGTGTTTGCTCATTCATATCTTGGCGCAACGTTTCCATCTCAGCCTTAGCACCAGAGATACTATAGAGGCACGTGGAATTTTCAGTCCTTAGATTCTGTAACTCTACTAACAACAGCCTTTGAGTTTCCTCAAGCTCCTTGACCAGAGATTCGTAATAGCATTCCATCTGATCCATTTTCTTGGTAAGGCTATCACGTTCAGCTTTGGACTCGTCCAGACCTTGTACAAGCTCGAGTATTTTATCTCTCATGGGACTAACAGATTCTGCTGAACTGGGTTCACGAGAAATAAGATCAGGCAAACCAAGATACTGAAGTGGATCAACTTCAGGTTGATAAATATCAGTGTCCAACTCAGAACCTGATACAAAATGCTCTGCTTTTGACACGCCTCTCTCTTTCTTGTCGGTCGTGATGATTTTCTCAGAGTGTACTGTGCTGAGGTGAGATATAGGCTGGCCAATCTGCCTTTTAAAATCCAGTAGAACTACGAGCAGAGACTCAAAGTCGGAGAGGAACAACCTTAAGTCTCTATCATGGTAGCCATAGCAAACTTTGTTTAGAATTTCCCTTATGTTATCCTCTACAACTAAAAAATTTCTGCAGCCATCTTAGTTGTTGATTGTGGGAAACACTATCTCGGTCTTTGCTATTATATAGAACATGTGATTTGACCTTACGCAAGCGCTCCATCTCTTCTTTTAAGTTTGAGCATTCTGATTTCAGCACAGATTCTTCTCTGACCAATTGATCCCCAGAACCAATCTCTGAAATAAGTATTTGAGAAAAATCTTGAGCTTTGGAACCTATATCATCTGCATGGCACTGCAGCGAACTCACTTCAATCTTAATCTCATTAATGGATGATTCCATGTCTTCCAAGAATCCTTTAAGCTTATTGTTGTCTTCTATTGCATTTCCCAAATCACTATTTTTACCAAGATAGTCTGAACCCCAACCCTGATGCCACTCGTGACCGTCTTTCTCTTTCTGCGGGCTCTGAGCAAAGTCCACTCAGATCTCCAGATATATATCGTATTTCTGATGTGTTTGAAGAAACATCAAATCTCAATCCTGAATCAAGATCATTTGGCCCCACAGCTTCTTCCACTAAAGAATCATCTCTGAACTTTTCTTTGAAACTCCCTCTTATATGTGTCTTCAAAAAGATATAATACAAGTTGTGTCAACATCCTCACACCAAAATTAGTTGTATCGAAAATAGTTGAGCATAATACTACATACAAATCTGCATATTATTTTAGCAGCATATTGTACAATCATGGATCAATTAGGAGTAAAGTAAGAAAAACAGAAGAAGAAGACCAAAACCTTATCAACATGACTAAGAGTCTCATCAGCAACGAGAAGATTCGTCAGGACTGCTATGGTCAGGGGTCGCTGATGGTCCCCTCTCCCTGAGTTCTCTCTGCTGCTCGAACTCTCTGAAACCAGTTTTGGAAGTTAACAGCTGTACAGTGAGCTGTAAACAAGAACCAAAATGTTGAGAAACCACCAATCTGTGAGCTTAAGAAGTAAGTCTATCTCTTTATCGAGGCGTGAAGAAATGGAGAAAAGAAGCCAAATGGTCCATACATGTAAGATAGCTCCTGAATCACAGCCTTGCAAGGGCAATACCACAGCAAAGGTTTCAAGGCATCAGCATATTCAGCAAGGTTGATCATAGCCTCTCCAAGAATACTAGATCTAGAAGTACCCTGATCTCATAAGAATGCAAAGGGAAGAAATAAATGAACTCCGATATTTGAAGTCAGAAAAAGAAAAAAGACAGGGAAAAAAAGTAGAATGATACCATAGCCACAACAATCTTATACAGTTTTTCATAATATTGCTTGGTACTTGTATCCTGAAGCAGCCTTGTAGTTTCATAGATCGGATCCCCCCACTTGCTGTGAAAGATATGAATAGTTTGTCCCATCCCGCTTGTGGAACCTTTAATAATAAAAACAAAGCACCCATCAGATCAATGTGCACTTTCAGCAAGGACATACCATAAACATCTTATATAACTAACTACCAAGAGATACATAGCTGCACATCAACAGCATAAGAACACAAGCAAAACATATAGATGAGTAATGATTTTCACATTTACAAAACAAGGCCTTTTGAGCTAATTAGTTATTTGACTTACATGGGTAGCGTGAAACTGCAATCGAAAGACCGCTTTGACTTTTGCTTTCTCCAGCTTCCATTTTGCCAGTCGAGACATTGCTCAAACATCAAAACAGCTCAATTTTCTTTTCCACGTATATGTTCTGGATACAGCCCTTTAATCATAGTAAGAACAGAGACTACATAGAACAATCATAGCAGCACAATTTAAAACAATTTTTTTTTTCAATTCAACACAATTTAATCCACATAAAATTCAACATATTTTTTAACACTTTCATTGAAACAATTCAAACAGTTGAATTTTGTTTTTCAACACCAAACTGTAAATAGTTTAATAGTGGCGTTACTAGGAATGATATCATGAGGCTTCTGGTTATTTTCTTGTCTTTTCATTCATTCATACACACAACAGATCGATGACTTGTTTTCATCTTTGGAATTGTTATTGAAAACAATCGGTGTTTTTTTTTTTTGTAAAATGTTATCAACTTTTAGGATTGACTCATTTTGATATCGTGTTACAGATTCTTTTAGTTTAGAACAATAGAGTTGGTATTTTGTTAAAGCATTAGAATAATCTTTTTTAAAATATTTAGAACAATAGAGTTGGGATTTTGTTAAAGCATTAGTATTGTTAGTGCATGTATGGGACCAATAAACGTTAACTAAGTAAATTCTTCAAATCTAGGAACCAAAGAACAAACGCATTATCTTTATCATTTTCCTGATTTCCAAATGTACAAAAACATAAAGTATATGTAATGGATATATATATATATATATATAATTTTCTTCCCGAATATGTGATAAAGTTTATTGATAGTTTATTGATGCTGACCCAAATTGTCAATAAGGCAATATTGGGTATAAAATAATTAGTTCATAGATGCGTTTTGTGGTTAAACTGTTTGACTATAGTTTGACAAACACAAAATAACGTCATATTTACGTCAAAATAACGTCATATTTCTAACACAAAAAGAAATAAAAGCAAAATAACTTCACTTTTACTTATTTAAAAAGAAATAGGTGAGTAATTTCAAAATCCGATAAAATACAGGCCGAGTGAAAAAAAGGGATAGATTTCGGTAGCAATTTATATATGCGTTTATTTCTTTTGTAATGAACGCTACAAGTCTTTTGATTGGTTCAATGAAAGAAAAAGGTAATTATGGTTTTACAAAACATAAATAATCTTTTCTCGAATAGAGTTTGAAATCGAATTCGTTGACGTTGTAACAAAGCATTCTCTTTGACTGGTTAAATTGAACAATTGAAGTAAATATGGATATTTGGTTATTCTCTGGGAGCTGTTGGTTTTTCGTTTTCTTTCTAATAGTTGCATCTCTAAGGCGAGTACACGACTCAAAAATGTTTTTATTTTTTGTTAAAAAACTCATAAAAATGTTTGAACTAATTAAATCAACCTAATTATCTAATTAATTAAATCGCTAGCGTTGAGTGCTCCTTGTGCTATATGGTCACTTTAATGTGCATGACGATTTACGAAGAGTAGCCATTGGACGGGCCATATTCATTAATCATTTCTTCATTGGACGATCCTGTAATATGCTTAAATGCTTTCGGCTTAGTGACGTTAAGAAATTAGATATGTCTCTCTAAATAATACTCTAATAATAAAGTAAATACGTCTACTTTCTTGAAACATATATATAGTATAGTGGATGTAATCATGTCCGGGTCTATCGTGGATTTGCATCCCCATCCATAATTTCTTTTGTTTATTTTCTGTCTATCGTTTTAAGTTTTTATTTTAATGAGAGATTATCGTATGATTCGTATATGTTGTCTGACAAATATTTACTGTTGATAACAATTAAACAATATAATCATTTGCCTTGTTATGACCTTAAGGAGCTTTACTATTCTCAATGAAAGTATATTTCACAAACTTGTTACGTCTTACGATCCCTAACTTTAAAACAATTAAAAATATAAATTAGGGATTATAAACTGGGTAACTAAATGATAATTCCATTAAAGATAATCTATAGATCTGCCGACAGAAGAAAAACAATATAGTGTACTTCTATTCTCCACTAATATATACTCCACTATATTATTATTTTCCACTATATTGATGTATTGATAATCCAACTTGAAACTAGGGCTGGGCACTACAATTTGGATTCGAATATTAATTTTTTTTAGAATGGATATCTTGGATAAGAATTTGAATCCAAATATTTTCAAAAACTTCAAATATCCGTATCCTTAACATCACTACCCTAAACTACTACATTTTGTCTTTATCAAAAACGAAAACAAGAAAACTACTACATTTCTAGTCTCGTACTCTCAAACTTTGCTTCGATTAATACATTGGTTATAACCATTCAACAAAGCAAAGAATGATGTGACATGTTTCGGTTCAAACAACTATATAAAACAGTTTTTTTTTCATTCTCTCTAGAAGTAGAGGACGAATTATCCCGGAGACACTTGAAACTAAAGCAACAATAACATTATCCCAATTTATTTATATTTTAGATTCGCCACGAGTCCATTACACATCTACATATAATAGCTGTCGTAGTGTCACGTACAGCAAGTGGGAAACAGAGAAATAAATTCAACATAAGTGGACCCTAAAATTTATCTATATATTCATCCCAACCCCTCCCCCCTTAATTCCAAACAGCACTCACCTTTCACTAAATTCTTTTACATTTTATCACCTCTTTGTTTCTATTTGCATCTCTTTTCATAATTAGAATTACTTTTTCCAAAAAAATATTACTTTCATTCTCTGAATTTCTAGATTATTTGAACATGTCGATGGCTATGGCGGAAGCTTACATGGCGAGGAAGTTTCACAGAGAGAACATGAAGATTATAACGGCAAACGCAGCCACAACCACCGGTGGAATCGAAGAGAACGGCGGAGGATCTGGCCGGAGGTTGTTCAGTAAGCTGAGCACCAAGAAAAACTCTGCTAAAGTTTGTGATCTTATGAATATAGAATAATAAGCTAAGATGGTGACGTCCAAAATGAATCAAACTAATAAAAGTTAGAATTTATTTTTGTCAGTTTTATTTGAGTTTCTTGTTTGATTTATGTTTGATAGTGGCTATCGTGCTATTTTATTTATGGTTTGTTTTGTCTTTTGTGGATTTTAAAAGAAGTATTTAGAGTAGAGGTTTTTTATTTCTTTTGCGAATTAGAAGAAGTATTTACTATTTTCTTAAATTATATAACTCGTTTCTGAATATTTTTAGTTATATTCTAAAAAACCTTTTATAAAAGAACATATGGAAAATCTTCCAAGTTATTTGAGTGGATATAATCATCGTAATTTACTAGCTATTTCAAATTGTTTAAGTGAAATCATGTTATTTTCTTTAAATAAAAAAACGTTTCAAAAAACAACCCCACGTACGTGATTATCTAATTTTCTCTAGATAATTATCAAGTTGGACATATCACTTACGTGATATGCTAAGGACGAAAATACATATATAAAAAAAGGAATTAAGGTTTGGAATTGTAATGTATGCAAATTACCAAAAATAATGTATGTAAATTTATTCTCAGACCTTCCCGTGGAAAATCGAAAGGTTCACGTAATTACATGTTTTAATCTAATCTGTCTGTTTTTTTTGGCATCGGTATCTAATCTATCTAGATGGGCAACATCAGAACTTGATGCAATAGACAGACGTGGCGGACAAATTATAATTTTTGGTGGAATTTAAAAATGTCAGATAGGTTTGTCAAAAAAAAATGTCGGATTGGTTAAATAACTAAAATAAAACGACATTGAATTGATTGGTTGACAGACGAATAGCACTTAAAGAATCTCAACTAAATTTTCAAAAATACAAATAGGAGAAGAATCTTTACAAATTTTTTAAAATGTGTCAAAAAGTAAATGAATTAATCATTTAAAATAGAATATCAACACTTGAACTTCCTGATGAATCATGTATCGTATATGTACATTTTGTTTAAACGATAGATTCTATTGTAGAATTGTATAGGTATTGTGCTTTTACACCCGTAATATGGTTCGATGCCCCCTCGCCATAATATGCAAATTATTCGTAAAAGCAATTTTTTTATTATTATTATCGCATTTCGAAGGGTAGAACATGCTACAAGAATCGGTTTTCTAATAGAAGTTTTCATCTTATTGGGTGATTTTTTTAAAGCAACACAAAACACTTTTATGCATAACTTATCCTGCAATCTCAGTTCTTGAAAACAAAGTTATTTCCCCCAGAAGTTATATAAACACACTCAAAAGGCAATAAGATTTGTAGAATTCAATTTATACGTATCTTAATTGAGTTAATGTGTGAATGGTGTATTAAAAGAAACCTTACAAAAGCGTGAGATATATTTTGTTTTTTTGGAATGAGTATGAATTTATGATTCATTTTGTGTATCAGAGTCAGTGATCAAGTTTCACTACCAACAAAAATCGATGTTGTTTCTTTTTTTCATCATTATAAATATTATAAATGAAAAAATATCCTCTTTCTACAAGTTAATCTTGGAATATCATTCATAAGATTTAAGATTTAAAAAACCGGTGCTCATAAATATAGTGGTGCGAGCTCATAAATTTAGTGGTGACTGGCTAGTGTGAGTCTAGTGACCGAGAGTCACGAGACGAGGAGCATTTGCCACGTGAGAATACTCAACAAATCTTATGGGCTTTACGAGCTAAGCCCAACTTCCATGTTTAGCTTTTTGCTTTGCATTTGTTCGATTGCTCTGCTCCATTATCTATGAAAACATTTACAGCATTTTCTTTTTGAAATAAAATCTACCGTATTTCTTTCTTTTTTGTTCGTGCTCACTCATCCGTTCGTGAATTTTGAAAGTAAACTAGATGAATGTATCTTCATGTCAAAAACCCTAATATTACAAGTAAACTTAAGGAAAATATAATTCTAGAAGAAACAGATTCATTTAGTTTCGCCATTTATCCTTCATGCATGTTATCGACCAATACGTATCTATCATATTCAAAGGATTGAAAACTATATATGAATCTTTATTAAAGCAAAACCAAAAGTAAAGAGGCATGCTTGTCTCTGTCGAAAGACTCGAACAAACAGATTTTATTAGATAAGTGGCGCCCAACTAATTAAAGAATAAATATTATATCAGGCAAAAAAGGAAAGATTTAATAAAAATGTGTACTATCTTTTAATGTTGGGTAGGTCATTAAAGACCCAATTATTTCTCACTAAGCTAAGGAGTGATACTTAAAGTGATGCCACTGGCACTTGATAACATTTTAGAGCCCCACCAAAATAAAAGCGAATAAGAGAAATGAATTGTTTAAAGATATTAATCTTGCAAACTTGTTCCATAAGATGCAACCTAATTTCTAGGAAAAGTTATTCGATTTTGGAACTAAAAATAATTATTAAAAATTTCTAACATTTAGATTTCATATATATTTCATTGTTATAAGTTATAACAAAGACATTTTATACATTTTTAAAAATTGTTAGAAACAACAAAAAAAAGTAATTCAAAAATGAATTTGTTTTTTTTTTTTGGGTGAGATTCAGATTCCATTGGCAGCTGGCCGGAATATTCCCATCGAGCAGTTGACGTGTCGGCCGCCAATGAAAAATCCAGCTCATCATCGATGGATGACGTCATCTAACGCGTATTTTAGAAAGAGAGGCGCATGGTAAAGTCAGCTTTTGGGAAAGAGGAAAAGACTTGAACTTTTCTTATCGATTTGTTTTCTCCCGGTACTTTTGTCGTTCATCGTTCGTTGCTTCAACTTGCTTATTATTCTATGCTCATCGACTAATCAAACCAAAGATAATATATATATATATATATATATATATGTCTGCTTTTATCAATGATGGGTACGCTTCACCTCTAATAAGTTTTGTTGACCAAAGTTTTTAGTCATTTCTCTTAACGCTCTTGTTCTCTCTCGTGGTCTCCGTTTTATCGGAATATTCCCCAGAAATGCAAAGAGTCCCTCTTTATCTCTCGACTTTGTTATGAATTTCTCTGCTTTTCAATGGAGGTTGGTTTGTTTCTGATGTTTACAAAACTTTCAATTTCTAATTTCATGTGTATTGCTCTATTTGGCTATTTTTCTTCAAAGGCTCAATTTTGGACAGTTGGGTCTTGTTAGTATTGTTAAAGTTTCAACCTTTATAGCTAAAAACTATAACTAACTCGAGGAACTGATGAAGAACTTGTACTGTTTATCGTTGTGTTAGTGCCCGGTAGTGTAATTTTATGGATATCGATTGGATCTTATATTAATTGAAAGCTGAGCTTTTGAAACTCTGTTTCTTGAATTCAATGAGCTTTGAGATTGTTATTTATTGGATTTACAGATGATAAGCTCTTCTTCTTCTTCTACACAACTTGTATCGTTGAGAGACATGGGGATGTATGAACCATTTCAACAGTTGTCTGGTTGGGAAAATCCTTTCAAATCAGATATCAACAATATTAGCAGTAATCAGAATAATAATCAGAGTTCTCCAACAACTCTTGAGCTTGATGCTAGAACAGAAGCAGATGATAACAATAGAGTGAGATATATGCTTTTTCCTGATTCATGTTTAAGACTATAGTGTGTTGCTTGTTTTGTTAATTTATGGTTAATTATGTGCAGACAAATTATGCTTCTTTGTATAATAACTCTGTTGAAGCAGAACCTTCTAGTAATAATGATCAGGATGAAGACCGGATCAATGATAAGGTAGACACTTTTAGCATTTTAATTATGAATGATATAACTTTGATTGGTTTTTAGCATTTTAATTAGGCTACTTATTATTCCTTTTGTTTTGAAAACCTCGTAAATCCCTCCTTTCGATTTTAATCTTTAGAGGAAGAAACACGGCGTGATAATATGAATTATTGTTCCTTCTGTTATGCACAGATGAAACGGCGTTTGGCTCAGAATCGAGAAGCTGCTCGCAAAAGTCGTTTGAGAAAGAAGGTAAGAAAGATCCCTTGGTGGAGTTTTCTTGTGGTAATGAGAAAAATAAAAGATTATGCAAAGTTACGTCTGTATGCATGTAGGCCCATGTCCAACAGTTAGAAGAAAGCCGGTTGAAGCTGTCACAGCTCGAGCAGGAACTTGTAAGAGCTAGGAAGCAGGTTAGCTCAAGCTTTTTTTTTGGTTCTGTGTTCATCAAACTTTATTTGATTCATACTGACTCAGTAATTGATATTGTTCGTTTTTAGGGATTATGCATACGCAATTCATCAGATACTAGTTATCTAGGACCAGCTGGAAACATGAACTCAGGTTGGTGTTTATATCACTAAATAAGTATTTGGTAGCTTAATCTCTTACTTTCTCAATATTTTCTCAATGACACTTTTTTTCAGGGATTGCTGCATTTGAGATGGAATACACACACTGGATAGATGAGCAAAATAAGAGAGTTAGTGAGATTCGAACAGCACTCCAAGCTCATATAAGCGACATTGAGCTTAAAATGCTTGTGGATATTTGCTTGAATCACTACACAAATCTCTTCCGCATGAAAGCTGAGGCTGCAAAGGCTGATGTTTTCTTCTTGATATCGGGGATGTGGCGAACTTCAACTGAACGCTTCTTCCAATGGATTGGAGGTTTCCGTCCATCCGAGCTGTTAAATGTGAACTATTTTTTCACCTTTACACGTTACAGTCTTCACTCTTAAGAACACAATCTCAACGTTTATTGTTGTCTAGGTTGTGATGCCATACATTGAGCCCTTAACCAATCAGCAACTCTTGGAAGTGCGCAACCTCCAACAGTCGTCTCAGCAAGCAGAGGAGGCTCTCTCTCAAGGCTTAGATAAACTTCAGCAAGGTTTAGTCGAAAGCATAGCAATTCAGATAAAAGTTGTCGAGTCTGTGAATTATGGGACTCAAATGGCTTCAGCCATGGAGAATCTTCAAGCATTGGAGAGTTTTGTGAACCAGGTAAGACAAGCTCATACTCCTCACATCGTCAATCTAGCTTTTTGCAGTCTCCAATAAATCCAAAATCTTTCATTTTCATTCTGTTAAAACCAAGAAAGCTCGTATCTTTCCTGTCTGCATAAAGCATTTTGTGTTTCACAAAAGAAACTCTCTCTATTGGAACAGGCAGATCATCTGAGACAGCAGACTCTGCAACAAATGAGTAAGATCTTGACAACAAGACAATCTGCTCGAGGCTTGCTCGCTTTAGGAGAGTACTTCCACAGACTTCGTGCTCTTAGTTCTCTTTGGGCAGCTCGTCCACGAGAACACACTTAAAGGAGACAAAAACAAAGAGAAAGAAGCACAAGGAAGAGTCAACCTCAGATGATGTTAGCTAGGACTAGGGACTTGTTTATCTCATCTTCCTCATTGGTGTTTTGGTTTTACTTAAAAGGAATAAGAGATGTAAATTTGGGTGGAAACATGTAATGTTGTATTTGATAAATAAGGCTCTATATATTTGTAAAAATATAATAGGGCTTGCAGTCTTCATCAATGAGAATTTGTGTCCAACATCTAATTCTATGTGTTCATGAGAGATTAGAATGCAAAACTTTTGTGATGCGTTAACAGTCACTAAACAGAACCAAAAGGCATATGTGGGTGACCTTTCTTTTCGTTTGTTTATCACAAAAGCAAAGAAAAGAAGAGAGCTAAAAGATTTAAAGAAAGAGGAAAACAAAAATGTCTCCAATTTTCATCTTTAAGTTTTTGACTAAAGCTTCATCATTTTATTTGGTCATCATTCTGCTTATCAGTGAAGGTAGGTGAAATTTTAACCCTTTCGTTCCCATGTTTGGTTGTTGGAATTGTCCTGTAATTTCTCGAAAGCTTCAAACTTGGAGAGTTGAGTCTTCTTTATCTCTTGTCAAAGGTTCGAACTTTATAGCTAAAAACTGTTGTTTTACTTTCTAGAACTTTGTGTCTGTGTCTGTAGGCTAGCTGAAATTGTCAAAGCTTGAGCAGGCACTTGAAAGGGTTTAGGCCTTTAGGGCGAAGTAGCAGCAGGTGAAGTCAACCTTGGTTTTTTGTGTGTTTAGTGTTCATCAAAATTTAACTGTTTCATACTAAACTCGAGGATACTTTTTTTCTGTTCAGTGATTATCACAATCAGATACTAGTAAACTAGTACCATGAACACAGGTTGGTAATTTCATATAAAAGTAAATATATATTGGATTATAATCTTCAATACCTTAAGAAGTAATTCTCAAATGAGGATTTTTCAGGGATTGTTGCATTCGAGAGGGAATACGGGCTCTGGCTAGAACAGCAAAACAGGAGACTTAGCGAGCTTCGAAGAGCGCTCCAAGCTCACATAAGTGACACTGAGCTCAGAATGCTAGTAGATTCTTTCTTGAACCACTACACAAATCTCTTCAGCATCAAAGCTGACGTTGCAAAGTTTGATGCATGCTACTTGATATCAGACATGTGGCGAACTTCAACTGAACGTTTCTTTCAGTGGATTGAAGGTTTCCGCCCTACCGAGCTCTTACATGTAAACTTCATTTATTGTGTTGTGGATTTTGACAGTCTTTTCACTCTTCAGAACAAAACCTCAAAACGCTTAAAATATTTTTTCTATTGTTGTTTGAGGTTGTGATGCCATATCTTCAGCCTCTAACTGATAAACAAGTCCGGGAGGTGCAAAGCATTCAACTGTCGTGTCAGTATGCAGAGGATGCTCTCTCTCAAGGGATAGATAGAATTAAGAAGTTTTTGGCTGAAAGAGTAGCAATTGAAATTACAGTTGTTGAGTCTACAAATTATGAGACTCAAATGGCTGCAACCATGGAGAATCTTCAAGCATTACCGCGTTTTGTGATCCAGGTAACGCGTCAATCTAGCTTAGAGTGTTAATTTTGTGGTTCTGGAGTCGTCATAATCTTCTTGAGTCCAAGTATTTCGTTTTAATAATAAGTATGTGTCTGTAAAAGCATTATGGAACAGGCGGATCATCTAAGGCAGCAGACTCTGGAGCAGATGAGTAAGATCTTGACAACTAGATAGGCTGCTTGGGGTTTTCTTGCTCTAGGAGAGTACTTACACAGGCTTCTTGTTCTTAGTTCTCTCTGAGCAAGCTCGTCCATGAGAACTCCACTTAAAAAGATATGAGGCAAAACAAAGACAACAAAAAACACAAGGAAGAGTCAACCTCCGGATGATGTGAGGGACTTATTAGGTCTCCAGGTTCTCCATTAGAGCATCATCTAGCTCAATGATGTATTGGTTTGCTTAATATATCTATAAGGCACCTCTTGTTACATGTAATAAAATGATAAATAAGGCACCTCTTGTTTGTAGAACAGGTTTTCTCTTCTGTGTTGTGTTTACTGCTTCTGTTATGCTTTCATTTCTCTTAATCTCTTTTATTTTCCATAGATTTGTGGCTAATGATGCTTGTCAAAACTAATATTAGAGACTTATAAAAATATTTGTATTAATGTAGTCATGTTTATCCTATACCTTAAGAAAGCTAATCATAGGGAATCAAAACCAGTTAAAGAGTAAACAGGGAAGAGAAGAGAAAGAGACCAATGATGAGGAACTGTCAAAAGTACAGAGACAAAGTCTTAAACAGAGAGGACAAAACTTCAATGATCTTCTTTTGCTCTCTTTTCTTTTCTATGAGATATGAAATCTGCATCTCAGTTTATAGTTCTAGAAGCATCGAGGCTGATCTCCTTTTTTCTTCGGCATCTTCAGGTATGTGTTCAAGATCTTCTTGTCTAATTCATAATAGACTTCCATTTTCTTCAAAGGTCTCATATCAAGATCAATGAAATGTACCTGCCAAAATAGAGCTCAGTTTATGAGAGAAACAATTCAACAAAAGCAAAATATTTAGTATACCTTGTACTCAAATTCTTGCTTTGTTGATGCAAGATGCAGATTACAGTGTGAAGAGGATCTTGATAGCCCAGCTTCTGTTGATCTAAAACTTATCATTACACTACAGTCCTTAGCAGTGGCAGATATTAGAAAATCCTTCAAAATATTCACTTTTTCATCCAGTGGAACTGAATGCATGGAACTATATTGATCTGATAAGTTACTCTTCTCCAACTCTTTGCACACTTTACATGGCTGGTTAATTAAGTCATAGTAGACATGAATCACTCCCTCGATATTATATTTGTCGAGCTTTTGAACGTCTAGAAGTTGATCTAGAACTCCAGATGAGTAAACAGTTTCTGCAACAAGATCTATGAAATGATTTGCACGTTCATCGCCATCCTCGGTTGTCTTAATGATATCTTCGAGTAGATGCTCAAAAGCTTGTTCAACCTTTGAGGTTGTTTTGCATATGCCACCAGCTAAGCCTCCAAATACAAGAGAACCGTTCAAGAACACACGGAAATTGTTCTGAGGAGTCGCGTAGAGAGCTTTTATTGCTTTGTGTATTCTATCTTTAGATCCAGAGAAAAGGTCCAAAGGATCATATTCACTGATTTCTGAGATCTACAATACGGCTTTTAAAGTGTTAGCTTCGAAGTTGGATTGAGAAATCTGGAGAGATTTAAATGGGGTGTAGGAGAGTAAGTACCTTGTTTTCCTGAAGCTTGAGAACTTGGTGCATTTCGAAACGAGTTATACTCTTCTTAATAACATTTTCTTCTGCTATGAAACTTGAAGATGGAAGAAATCCACATTTGGGCTACTTCATCAGAGCAAACATGGCAAAACATCTATCAGCCAACCAAAAGCATTCAGTAGTCAAAAATAAAGATAGCACAAGATCATATTGAACACCTTTATTTCAACACTTAAGCATGGTTTATCCTCAACATGACCTGAAAGAAGAGGAGATCATTAACTAATGCGACATGTAAAACCAAAAGCCATAGCTTAAAGCCATAACAAAATTGACTGAACTAAGAGACAACTTACAACCTCACATCAAATTTTACTTGCAAGTCAAATAGAACAATGAAAGAAAGAGCCTTAACAATAGATATACCGTGAGCAAAAAGTGTCAAATCATCATGAGAAGCACGGAACTGCGGTTAATATCCACAGTGGCTGCATCAGCTCGCCAAGAAGGACGCTGAGATGTCACAATTTTCTCAACACACTCAAGAAATTCCTTTGCTACAAGAAGACGCATCTACAAAATTCCCAAATCCTCAAGACACAAATAAGTGCAATTTTCGATATATCACTCATGACAAGAGAAAGAATTAAAGAGGAAACATACTCCAGCATTGACATGTTTATGACCCAACAAAGGTCTCATGACCTGTTTGACAAACAAATACTCCACAATCTCCTTGTTCTTGCATGTTACAACATCCTTAACCTCTCCCCAAATAATCTTTTCATGAGTCGTAAGTCCATTTTCACTTTTGTCTCCCATTTTATTCCCTTCCCTTGGCATTTTCTGTATCCTCATCATCTTTCCCAACTTCACATATGACACAAAACAGAAACAAAAAAAAATGATAGAATCAAAACCAAAATTTTGGTTTGAGAGACAGATTCAAAGAGAAGAGACTAACGAAAGTGGGAGAGGATCCAGTGTAAGCGAGAACCAAATTAACAGCTCCTTCGCCTCTGTACGACCAATCTACTGCATCCTTTGGTTCCAATAAAATCTCCATCTAGATCTAAACACCATCACAGATAAAGAAAAGTCTTACAAATATTTCATCATACGTATCTTTAGAGCATTGATCAAATCGAAAACAAACTATGCACCGTCGATCTTATATGTGTTTACAGCGATTAAGAAATAATCACGAATGATCTCGATTAGTATCAAATCTAATAGTACTGATTAATAAGAATCAATAATTTTTAAGTCTACAGATTTCTTTCGTCGCTCAAAAAGAACAAGTATCAGTATGAAACAGACTGAATGTATTTTCTTTTATTTTGGTTTGAAACATTAAATGTGTTTATTAAATTAATCAACCAGGTTTATAAGTGATATTATCAAATAACAATATAAAGAGGATAAATCCACTACTAACTGTAAGAGTTGTTGTACAGTATAAAATAGTTTTTATTTCATCGAAACGGAACTGATACAATATTTTAACTATTTTCTAAGAATTGTTGTATTAAAGAAAATCAATATAAACGATTAATAAAGTGGAAGAAAAAGCTTTAAAATGTTATTATTTTAAAAATGCTTAAAATGAGGCGAAGTCAAAGGAATTAAGTTTATAATTAACCAACTCACCCCATGTCCAAGTTTGAAGATCTCGTAAATGAGTATGTATGTCCACGGATTGTTTCCGGGGAAAATGAATTTGTTGTAAATTGAGATTTAGACAATACAATTTTGAGAACGAAGAAGACCGGTTAAAGAGAGTAAACCGGGGGAGGGAATAAGACAAGAGATCAGGTGGTGGGAAAGACCAATGATGAGCAACTGACAAATTACAGAAGACAGTGGCTTAATAAAATCATCGGGAAACTCTATCTTTCTATCTTAGCTGTACTTCATTTTTCTCCGTACCTTTTATTCTCCCTTATTGGCTTCTTTTTTCTCAACTCTATAATTTAAAAGATTTTATATTTATTTCTTCATCTAAATGACGTCGTTTCTCTTACATGGATTTATCATTTGTGTATATAAGTAGATACGATCACTGGATTTAAGGTACAAGATCTCGATTCAAAATGAATTTCCTATAAATATAAATTCTCCAAAAAGGAACAACAATATTAGCTGTTTGCACTGTATGGATTATCCAATATTAGCTGTTACAGAAGACAGTGTCTCAACAATATTTTTTTGCATTTTCACTCTTTTGAAATCTGTATTCATAACACTATTATTTCCAATATATTTTTATAGGATAAGTCCGTTATTTTCCTTTTAAAGGAGATTACGATTCGATTTTATAATGTTTTCACTGACAAGTGCATCTCTTTTGCGATAGTATTCACCCGGCCAGATAAACTCAAAACTTTTAAAACCCATCATATAAAAAACCTAACTACACTAGTCTCTGAAAAGTACAACAAAAATTAATAAACAACTTTGTCTTCGTGAAAAACCCTCTAATATTCATATCAAATAAGCCGACATAAAAATGTTTATTACTCTCTTCGATAATAATTTAGTTTTTCACAAAAGGAAGAAGCTAACAAGAACTGATTAAATAACATGAATCAACAAAACAAGATTTCATACATTTTCCTCTCGGCGATCCTCCTCCTCTTCCAATCATAACTCCGCTCTCCACCACCGTCTCCTCCGCCACCGCCGCTAATATAGTCTTCCTATATCCATCTTCACTATCACCATGCACATTGCCCTTATCATCATCATTACGGGCAGTTATAACAACACTCTTATTTATATTATCAGCCAAATCATCCAAATCATCTCCCACCTCTTCTTGATCATCAAACTCATCCACGTCATCACACTCATCCCCATCATCACGATCATCAAACTCATCCCCATCATCATCATCAGTTTGGTAATGAGAAGGCTCTCGAGGAAGTTCAAAAACGTCGTCGTCTAAAGGAACAAGGTGGAGAGTGAGACGACCGTTGGATCTATTTGCTTGGAAATACTCGTGATGACGAACCTTCTCTTCTCTAAGTATAAGTCTCCCGTCGCTCGTCACCACACGCTTCAGAACCCACGGCATGTGCGGGAGAAGATTCTCCGTCTGAGCAAGCAACGGTATCGGCAGAGGAAACTCACGCGCCGTCGCAGCTCTCGCTTCTCTTTCCTCTCTCCTCCTTCCTCCGTAACGATACCGGCTTTTTACAGGCTCCGACACAACGGAGGCAACGTCGTTTTCTTCATCTGCGGAGAGGACGTCGAAGCAGCTCTCGGTGCCGATGTAGTCTCCAACGGCGGAGGAAGAAGAGGATGACGTGCGAGAAAGCATGGATGACGTCACGAAAGGTGAGGTTTGGTCGGAATTGATTGAAAGAGACTGATCACAAGAAGAAGCCATGGATGTTGATGAGTCAGAGGAAGAAGAGGCTCTCTCCATATCTGGATTTTAAATAAAATAAAAAAACAAAACCCAACAAAAAAGATATCAATTCTTTTTTTTCTGGGTTTTGTTTCTTTTATTAAAATTTTTAATGTGATGTTAGAGTTGCATGGAGAGATTTAAATAGCGAGACAGCTAAGCGAAGGTGATGACGTCATAGAAGGATGGTCTGTGGGATATTATCGAGAATCTGTGACATTTAATGTTATTTTCCTGTGTGAATGGGAAAATATAGGAAATATTATACCAAAATAGACCAAAATAAAGTTTTTTGGCTAACAATATGTCATCTTTACCGAATTAGCATAAACTATGATTGGTAGAATATCTAGAAGTTTCTTAGAATTTCTATACACCCCTCACACCTTTATTTTATCCAATGATGTAATTGTAGTTTTAACAATTTTTAAATGCCAAAAATATATGCAACATGATCTGTGACTTCAAACTGTATTTTTATTGTATAAAAAATAAAGAAACACCAAAATGAGTAAAAGCTAAATGTGATTTTTCAAAAAAAATATTTTTGATCTAATTCGTACCAAAATGATTATCTACAAAAGATATCTTACCAATTGAGTAAAACTAAAACCAATTGACAACACGGAAGAATACTTGCCGCAAGCTGTACCTAGGCTACAGTTATCTGAAAGTGAAAACATTTTAATTTTTTATTATATTAAAGTCAAATGTGATGAGATATATGAGCTCTCAAGATAGAAGATAATCGAAGTTTTTGTGAACAGAGTAAGTTCTTTTGCTGATTCCCAAAGGAGATTTACTAGTCAAAATCTAAAAAAAAATCCAGAACACAAAAACAAACCAAATAATATAAATATATGTAATCACCAAATTCTGGCCTTTGGGTTTATCATATGGAACAGTGGAATCAGGCAATGATTATCCTCAGAAAATTAGAGGAGAGTAATCTTTAAGGTGTAGCCTGATTTTTGCACATTATTTTCAAAGCTTTGTTAAGTTTTGAGGGGAAAAAAAAACTAAATACTAAATTACACAGAGAATTATAAACCAAACCCTTGATGATTACTATATTGTACCTAAACAAGGATTCGTAAATCTATAAATTACACAAGAAGAAAGCATTCTCTTCCTCTGTACTGATGATGTGCTGAACAACAACTTTGGCAAATGAAGGACCACCACTGGAGTCTGGAGAGGGATATAATTTACCTTTACTTAAGGGGTCCATTGACATTCTAATGTTTATTAGGCTTTTAATCGGCCCATCATTGTTGCTTCGGCTCTTTTCCCCTCAAAGGCTCTAAAATTTATAGTTCATTTTCATCTTTCTTCTACTACTCTAGTCGCTTTGCAAATAGAGGGGAGAACTGAGGTTGAAAAGAAAAAACTCAGCCTAAATTAGTTTTAAGAGTGAATTAATATTCGGTCTACCAATAAAAGCAAATAAAACTCAAACCTATTTCAACAAAGCAAATAAAAACTTCTAAATACTAACAAAACTAAAATCATTTTCCTATATGGTTTAGCAATTTAATTTAACGTTTTTATAATACAAAGGCTCATAAGTTGAATAAAATACTATAGAGCATTTGACATATATTTGTCTGCAAAAGTGTTGCAAACTCAGGTAGAATTGTTCGCTTGAGTGAACAGTAAGATAGCTAGGACTATGTTAATGGCATGGTTTGTTAATGAACATGATTGGGAAAAAATTATTTCGAAAATAAAATTTAAATGTGATGCCATAGACACTAATAAATTTAAAATACAGAGGTGCGACAATATAATCACACTAGTAAAAGTCACTGGATTAAAACTTCTCGTCACATGCAGTAATTAATAAGCATGTCATTTAATTGTCATCTACTGTATATGACATACATACATATATAAGTAAATATATAAGTAATGTTCCTAAAATACTTGTTGTTCTTTCTCTAAGAATCAAATTTGAGATTTTGAATATATTTTTTACCAGACTATATCAATTTTCCAACTATTCCGTATGAGTTATTAAGAATAAATACCTACTAATATCAACTGCTTGATATATTTCTAGTTTAAATAAACAAACCTCTCTTCATGGTGATTAGCTGCATTTGAACGCATATTTCCATCTTGCCAAGAAGCTACACTCGATGAGTCTGCTATACTTTTGTCTTGAAACGGAAACATGATCCTCTGCAATAGTTATATTACTTATGTCACACTATTGTAACTTTTTCTCGTTACAGATGGAAATAAGAATTTGTGTGAGAATGCATGTGTACCCTTATTTTAGATGGACACTCATTCTCAAATTGATCATAACAGTTACGCTGTCTTAATTCTCCACTCTGCAATAGTAGACACCAAAGTTTAGTATTATCACAAGTTTTTAATATAAACCGTATATCATAAATTCGTGTTGTAACAGATTAAATTAATTAAAATTTTAGCCATACAAATAAATAA
The DNA here is from genome assembly GCA_963922655.1 of Cardamine chenopodiifolia. Lineage (NCBI taxonomy): Eukaryota > Viridiplantae > Streptophyta > Magnoliopsida > Brassicales > Brassicaceae > Cardamine > Cardamine chenopodiifolia. The sequence continues at coordinate 5,101,550 of OZ000467.1, forward strand.
TCACATGACGCCAATAATAATAATAATAATAATAATAATAATAATAATAATAATAATAATAATAATAATAATAATAATAATAATAATAATAATAATAATAATAATAATAATAATAATAATAATAATAATAATAATAATAATAATAATAATAATAATAATAATAATAATAATAATAATAATAATAATAATAATAATAATAATAATAATAATAATAATAATAATAATAATAATAATAATAATAATAATAATAATAATCACATTTGAATTTCAAGTGGTAATACTGCGCATTCTTCATCAAGAAAACAGTTAATATGTAATCCAATGATAAGATTAAAACAAAAAGTTCACCTGTTGGATCATTGAGTTTGCGTATGAATTCTGACACTGATTGTGGAGAATTGGGTTCAAAGACGGCATTGCTGTAACATGTTGTTTTCCTTTATTTTGTGAGTAATTATGCCTAAATTAAAAAAGAACAAAACCCATGTTATATGCACTACTAACATGTAAATTGCATGAAACTAACTACATATATATGTTTTTCATGTATGTTTTAATGTTAAAATATGTGCTAGCTAGCATAGAAACTTATTACCTGGGAGAGGTTAAAGGGAGTTGAGGTGTAGGTACCGAAGGCATGTTTTTTGGTGTAGTACTACTCAAACTAGAAGGTATAGAACTTTCAAATCGCCTGGGCCTAATAAATTTGAGGATAATGTATCATCTTTATGAGCGTTAGATCATATAGAAAAGTTTAACAAATATGAGTGGAAGACAATGATGTCACCTTCCACGAGTTCGACGAGAAGGTTTTAAAGTGTTTGAGTTTTGAAAGGCATAAGCAAATGGGTTAGACTCATATGACGTACTCGTAAATGGTGAGTAGTTTCCTGACCTGTACATAGTCAAGAAATTCTACATTTGTTAATCTATTTTTTTTAAAGAGTGTAAACAACTAAATAGTAATGAAACATTACATATATACTTCTGTTGTGTAAGAGTATTGGAAATCATGGGAGTACGATACTCAGGATTCGTTATAGTATTTGGAGTTGAGGGAAAAGGATTTTGGCATTGATTGTTTAGCAATGCCCCCTCAAAATTTATCAATTAGACAAAGATTAAACACAGTTAAGTTTGACAACATTTTATATAAAAACTAATTTTCTTACACTGATATTGGGGTAGACGTGTTAGAAGATTTTGGCTGTTGTATCTGTTCATTTTCATGAATACGCTTCAGTTTTTCAAGTAGTAAGCTGTTGTGATCATATTCTTCTTCTTGAAACCTGCCATTGGTTGATATTTGTATTAGTATGCTTAATTCTTAACATTTTATATATTTAAGGAGAAAAAGATGTTATAAGTTGAATACAGAGAAGGGAAAAAGTGATGATCTTGAAGGCCACGAATAAGATTGAGATTCGTATGTCCATTAGTTTTCTCCACTCCTTGTATAGTACTCCTCACCTGATTCATCATAATATTGAAATGTATAGTACATATATACTTTTAAATGATATCTTAAATATAATAAACAGTTATAAAAACTATGTACCATTGCTGAAACATATGGCTCTTCAGAGAAATCGGGAATTGTTTGACACAGTAGAGGTTGTTGATGACTTTGCTTAAGAAATCCATGTTGTGAATCAATTGATTGTAGTCCAGTGGTCATCATCTTATTGGTCGAGGTTAGGACACCATTTTCACTTTGGCCATCGCTCAAATTAAAGGACGGCTGCAAATATATATATATATATATATATAGAGAGAGAGAGAGAGAGATTAGCTCGGTTTTCAAGTTTGGAATCCTCCGATTGATTACGTCAAAATGTCATTGTTACAAAGTAAAATACAAATGGATAACTCATTAATGATATGGCATTAAGTAGTAAAATAAGTGTCACAAATAGTGTTCATACCATGTCATGAAAGTTTTCCACAGCGTTGAAATACTTAGGATAAGCGTCCCTTTGATGGAAGCTTTGATTCTGTGTTAGTGTAGTTGTCTCTTTACCAATGCTTGAAGGTCTTGCCAATGTTTCCTGATCAATGTTTGAATTCTCTATTAATGGTGTGGGATGTACATCACTTGCGGCGATAGGGACAGGGACAAATCCAACAATTTCATTGTGTTCATTTTCTGAAACAAGCAACGAAGGATTTTCTGGACACTCCTATATATGTGTAAACAATATTAATATTATAATTATTGGTCAAATGTAATTTTATTTACATGAATAGTAAAAATAATGAATAAGTAATGTCTTTTTAATATCTTTTTGGACCTTCGCAATCTTTAGAACAATTTATTCAAAAGAAATAAAGAACGAATGATTTTTTTAGAGATAGTTTAGATTTTTTTGTTATTATAGAATAGTTTGTATATGTCTATATCTTTCCTTTATACAATTTTTTTCCGGTTGATCAACATATAAGATAAATAAATACAATTTTGAATTATATGAATGGCACATATAAAAAACGGAGGCGTGAATATTTTTTAAAACAGAATTACTCAAGGACTATCAAAACGTGTATATATATATATATATATATATTATATGTTTACATTAAGAAAAACAACAATTTAATCTTTTTAAAACGAGAGATGAAGAGTATACCATGATCAGAGCACTAAACGTTTCTGGCCATTCCAAACACAAGAAGGAATTGGCGTTGATTGGAAATTCAAGATCTTCGCTTGAAGCCATTCTTAACAATACTGCAATGTAAAAAAAATAGCATCACTCAACGTTTATTGCATCAACATCTAGATTCAAACGCAGATCATATAATTTCTACCTTTTGTTCAAAATGTGATATGATGTGCTCGAATGAAATCAAGAGTGTGAGAGCAAGAAGAAATGAAAGAGATCATGGATATATATATATATATATATATAAACATAAAGTGTTGATTGTTTACTTTAATAATAAAATATTGCGTTCATGTTTATGATTTTATTTTGCATATATAATATTTTTTACTTAATTAAGGTTATAGTTGAATACAGATATATATATGTATATATTTCTTTACATATATATTTATAAATATTTTTTATTTAATAATTTTATCTCTGTTTTCATTTATATTTTTCAAGTGATTTATTAAAATTTTAAAATACTTTGTTTATTTTTGAGTTAAAACACAAATGATATGTTTTAACGGAGTCATACCTTTAATCTAAAAAGCTAAAAATGTTTCAACATTTTTAATTTAATCAAAAACTTAAATATAGTTCTAACTCATAAAGTTACATATTTAGCACAAAATCTAGATTTAAATTAAATATCTCAGTAATATTAATATTAGATTTTATTATTTATTATATCAATACATATATAGTTATAATATTTATCATTTATTTTATTAATTAATATAAATTTATCCACTCATAAACCAACAAATGGAATTTATCTTATTATTGATATTTATTAAGTTTATTGGATTGAAGATTTTTTTTAAGTTAAATGCTAGCTTCTTAAAACTTAGTTCAATATTCAAAAAGTTTCTGAGTTTTGGTGAAATTTAATAAATAATAAGCATTTAGATAAATATGAGAATATGGTATACAAGACTACACGTTATTCCAGAAAAATGCTAGTCCTTACTCCTAAAGATACTGATACAAAGGAGTTATATATATATAAAGTTAATATAATTTAATATTGAAGTGGACCTTTAACAAAAAAATATTGAAGTCCTTCGAACACGTCCACTAAGGGTATCTCATTGAGTCTTTGATCTTTCTTACTCCATTAATTTACTTAAGGTCATGGTGTCAAAATCGCGTGGATACAAAATTCTCAGAATTCAGACAAAGATTGGATCAGATGTCGACAATTTTGGCTTCGGAGGAATGGAAACCACAAAGCTCAAGAGACACAGTGGAGGGAATCTACAAATTCTAGATATTGATACTCTTTCAGTCAGATTATGTCAAGTTTACAAATTCGCCTTCATGTCACTATAATATAAAAGAAGACGACAAAACTTATAAATTAATGTTTTAAAAAGAAGACGACAAAACAACGTCATCCTCTTTTCGATATTACAAAAAAAAATATTAGTTTAGTAGAACTTTTATTCGTAATTTCGCTTCACCTCATACACATATTCACATGCATTTGTATTTTACCCACTTGTCTACTAGTATAATGCTTATTTTCTGTATTAAATAAATTAAGTTCGGTAAGAAAATTACTAAATAGTTATAAGATCCTTCAATGGTCAAAAGGAACAGAAATAGAGTTCACTGTTAGGGTGAGATAGATATAACAGTACAAAATGGACCTTTAGATCGTGAACACGTGGCAGATTCTCAAAGGTTGTTTGACTTCAACAGACAAAACGGACGCGTTTGACAGAAACCGCGTGAAGAGCATTAAAATGGAAAAGGTCATACCAAAAGCAAAGATCCAATCGGATCTACCCTTTTTTTACTTTATAAACATTTTTCAAAAAATCCCTCATAAATTATATGTATTACTTGATTCAGATGCATTGAATCTAGCTATCAAACGACTACTTATAGACAAGTTAACGAACAATTTAAAATGTCAGTCACTTTAGTTACCACTAAAAAAGTTTTTTGAATGTCAGAGATCCTGAGATTACAGTTTCATTGATTAAATATTTTGACAAAAGGAAAAGAAAAAAAAAAGATTAAAGAAGGGAGACAGAAAAATACGTAGCAAAAGGCTGTCCAGATATAAAGACAGCAAAAACTTGAATAATGATTTTGCAATTGACTAATTCATTTTCCTTGTGGACACGCTCGGCGTAGAAGATTTTGTTGCTTTTCCTTTTTTTCATGCGTGGAGATTTATAATCAGAAAACGAGTACATGACTGAGTCTTCTCGGCTCACAATTTTTCAATTTGTAGCTAATTCATTTATGCAAAAAAGTTTTAATTAGTTGTGCTAAATTGATTTTCAATTTTGTCACAAAATTTTTATGAATCATATGTGAGTGAATAATTTTCTATGATGTTATCGTTTTCTATAATAATACTGAAGTTGACTTTACCAATATACATAGTGATGCGTTGATATATATATATTAGACGGCAGTAGAGAAGTCATTAGACTCGACACACGTATGCAATGTTCACAAAAGCAAGAAGTAAGAAATACTTAAATGATAAATTGATAATATATGTAAAAGTGAAAACACTTGGAATCAACTCAGCATCGTAATGGTGAACTGGCAACACGTACACGAGCTATGCACATGGGTGCCTCCTTATACGCGTCTGCCCTTCAAAAATTTTAAGTTATCATACAGCTTTATTCCAAAAGTATTTCTATTTTATTTTGATGAACTTTTATGGCTATTGTTTTCTATCATTTGTTATATTTGTGATGTGTTGGATAATATGTTATTTTAAATTATATTCCCTCTATTTCACAATATAAGTTATTCTAAAATTAATTTTTTGTTTTGAAGATGTCATTTTACATTTTCAATGTAATTTTTAAACAAAAATTATAATATACTCTCTATCTAAAACTATTTTTTTTTGAATTTTAGTCAATATTATCTAACTCGTTGGATATTATATAATATATTTGTATAATTGAACTTTTTTAATTTGTGTAAAAAAATTGTCAGAACGACATTCTTAAAAAAACATAGGAAGTATACATAATGTTTATATATCATACCGTAGTACTAGATGCATATTGAGTTTATTGAGTTTCGATCTAACCTGGTTGAATCATATTGAAAATTTGTCCCCCTTCAAACATTGAGCTGTTGTTGTTAAACTAACATGGTTCTTAAAATGCTGTGCAAATAAAATCATGAACTTTTGGAATTGTTCGTCATCAACCAAACCACTAATATATATTGAACCACGGGAGAAAAGCTTGGGATGACACGCACAAAAGAAAAGCTGAATTATTTAAACCACAATGGTGGTACGTTACTAGACTAATAATCAAACCGGTAGATAGCCTAAAATACTTGCAAATGATTACGAAATCAAAGTAATTTTTTTGGGTCAAAATTATGTAATTTGGGTCATTACGAAATTACGGCGCCGTAGTCTCAATCTTGCAATCTGCATCAAATTGACGCCGTATTGGTTGTACCCGAAACTTATTAGAAATTTAACAAAATATAAATAGCAACACCATATTTTGCTACTTGTAATATGTCTGTTATATATGTTAATCTTAGGATAATTAATTTAATACAAAAACCGATGGGCAATATGCAGATGTTTTTAAAATTAACAATAAAAAAATAAAATAAAAAGAGATTCTAATACTCGTTCAAACTCTAAGTCTATTATAAATGTTTACAATTATAATAAACGGAGCAAAATTAAGAACTAGTTATAACAAATGTTTGAATTACTACAAGTTTAACATCCTAGAAGAAGCCTAAAAGACTAAACAAACGTTTTTTAGAACAGAAATAAACAAATTTATTAAAAGTATGGAAATGGAATTATGTACATCAACTCAGTTTGAATTGAATAGAAAAAAATTACCTAAGCAAATGGAAGAAACGTACCATGAAGCAGGAGAACAGTGAATATGATATATATATATATGTATATATTGAATGAATCTCCATAAAAATATAGTAGATTTGAGAAAAAATGGATGAGAATATATGACTAATACATAGGGGGTGGTAAACAAGTAGACGGTAATTCTGTAATTGATCCGAGGTAATAAATATTTTTTTTGTCAACATGCAATATCTTTAAAAAGAAGTATGAGATATAATTTTTTTTAAAGAAGGTATAAATAACTTGTAACTTGTAAGACGTATTTCTGATTAATAAATTGGAGAAATACGAGGAGGACAAAATACAAAATAGTCATAATAACTGGAAATTTGTAGAGGACACGCCACGCCTTCTATATAATAAGAACCAAGCTCAAGAGATAAATGTATCGGTGAGGCTGAGAGTAATTCACTTACAAAAAAAAAAAAACCTTGAGTGCCATTTCCAATAAAAAAAAACTTTTTTCTGTCTTTCTGATTCTCTCCTGAACTTTGTTTAGTCCAAATCCGTCCGTTAGTCTGTTTATTCCCCGCTTCTTTGATTCCTTTTCTGTTAATAATCTTTGTATGGTTTTGATAAATTATTTAGACAGCAAACCAAACTTGTAAAACTTATTTCTTGTTTTTTTTTTCTTTTGTAGAATTAATCGTTTGTGAGGGTATTTTTTGTTCCCTCCTCTCGTATCTACACAGAGGTTGTTTATTTTAAACCTCTTTTTCGAATTTCTTGAAAACAAAAATCCTGTCCTTTACTTTTGATAAGAACCAGGAAAATTTTTCATATTTATATTTTCTTCTTATAAACTTCTAGAAACAAAAAATTATGATGGCAGGAGCTATGGAGTTCTACAGTACCAAACCGCTCCAACAATCTGATCCTTTTGGCGGTGAATTAATGGAAGCGCTTTTACCTTTTATTAAAAGCCCTTCCTCAGATTCTTCCGCGTTTGCGTTTGCGTCTGCGTCTGCGTCTGCGTTCTCTCTTCCTCCTTCCTCTTCCATGACCCAACCGGTTTCGTACGGGTCGAATCTCTGCCAAATCAGCTCTTTCTCAAACCATCTTAGTCTTAAACCGGTCTCGATGAAGCAAACCGGGTCTTCTGCGCCTAAACCAACGAAGCTATACAGAGGAGTGAGACAACGTCACTGGGGAAAATGGGTAGCTGAAATCCGTTTACCAAGAAGTCGAACTCGTCTCTGGCTCGGAACATTCGATACGGCGGAGGAAGCTGCTTTAGCTTATGATAGAGCGGCGTTTAAGCTGCGCGGCGATTTCGCCCGGCTTAATTTCCCTAATCTCCGTCATGACGGATCCAACATCGGCGAGTATCAACCTCTTGAATCCTCAGTCGACGCTAAGCTTGAAGCTATTTGTCAAAACTTAGCCGAGACACAGAAACAAGGGAAATCAACGAAGAAGTCTTCTTCTTCCCGGAAACGTTCATCAATCGCCGCCGTGAAACAACCGGAGGTTAATTCGTGTTCAGATCTGGTTGAGGGAGTGAGATCGGAGGGCTATTATAGCGGTGGACCTTCACCGCCGTTAATGGAGAGCTATGGATCTGGTGGATCTTCGTCACCGTTGTCGGATCTGACGTTTGCCGATATGGAGGAGGAGATTCAGCCGCCGTGGAATGAGAACTTTGCGTTGGAGAAGTATCCGTCGTACGAAATCGATTGGGATTCGATTCTTCTGGCTTCGAGTTTTGTAAATTAGTGGATGCCATAGGGGTATTTTAGGAATATTAGAGGTCACTGCAATGGAGTTTTTGGTCGTTGCAGGGACTCTTACTATTAGGGGGCCTTTGTGTTAATATTAATAAGTTGATGTACCTTAATGTATATTATTAGTCTCTGTGTCGGTCGGAGCTGGATTTTTTGGTCATGCCCGACCGTGCGAGATTTTATGTATATTTTTTTTGTATTTGTTGTTTCCTTGTCTTAATTTAATTTAAAGGTTATTTTTAGCGTAAAATAAAATACTGTGCATTACTCACTTGTTTGGCGCAAAAAAAAAAAAGGTTCTTGTGGAATAATTCATCTGATACTCGTTAGTGGCGATTGTTTGTAATAATAGTAAGGTGTTCTTCAGTCTCCAATGCGGAATTAATTCAATTTCCTACAATTGAGCTATTAACACCGATTACAGCAATGGTCACTTTAACAAACAAAAAAATACCGATTGAAAATTATTATCTTTTGGTTGATACTGAGTTTCAGTTTACGCAAAGGCAAGCACTCTGAAGTCATACCTTATGGGGACCATGAAAGGCTAAATTCATTATCATGTCTCGTGTGACCGTGTCTTGTCCTCTAATTTTGATAAGATGAGATATTTTGGGGAAAAAAAATGAAATTAGACAAAAAAAATTTCAAAAAATAGATCGGCCAAATAGGCCCAAATTATTCACTGAGAATTTAATTCTTTTTCATTTAAGGTCATGTGTGTACAGTGTTGTAAACAAAACTATAATATGTTTGGGTTTTCTAAACACAAACAAACTCAAGTTAAACGGGAAAAACATTTCGTTTGAATCGGAGATCACACAATATTTTACACTTTTTACGTTGCCCATGGAGAGATAAGGATAGGGATAGTGAAAGGCAAAAGTAAAAGTTTCTCAGATCTTTGAATATTTTACAGTACTGCAAATTTCCTTAAATGAATCAATCGCCCGCATTGTCGCCAGATTCAAACCTAATGCCTAACTGTAAAATCCGTAGAAATTCTCCAGTCGCTGATCAAGAAGGTGTGGAGAATATAGATCTAACTCAGTTAAATTTACCAATCTCCATTTTCTTCTTAATTGCTCGTTGTCCATGGTATATGAACGAATCTACGATTCCCGATACCGTGAAGATACCTCCAACTACAGCGCAAACATTTGTTAGAAAGTGCAAAAACTCCACATGCTGCTCCTCAAATATCACCTACCAACAATCAAAATCCTAATGTGTTTAGAGACATAGTTTCAATAGTATTATTAACACAATACCAATTGATCATCGTTTGTATCATTATTACCATTTTGATGATCATGTAAGAGGTGATTTCATGTATTTTCTTCCTCAAATAAAACATTTTTAGTGTTGTTCTTCTATGATATTTTTCTTAAACATGAATTTAATTATGATATGTTAGACAAACTCATTTACATAACAAAATCTTGTGATGCATATATATATGATTTGATCATATTTCTTCAATGTCAAATATTTGTGGGTTCTTAGAACTTTAATTAAATTATTTTTGTTGAAAATTTAATTTAATTCATTTGTGCCTATGTAAATAAATGAATTAAAAAGCTTGACTTTTTCCAATGAAGAATAATACCAAAAAGGAGAGGAATCATCCTAAATGAGTTAATTCCGCATGCATGAACATTCTTAGTAACACATTTGGAAACTCCATTTTCATAGGTAAATCCGTTTCAATTTACTCTCATTTACAAAATTAAGATTTCAATATCAATATTCCCAAGATATGAATTTAAACTACCAAATTCTTTACTTTATATGATTCGGTTTCCAGTATAATAGAATATAATTATGAAATCATCTTGTGTGCGTGCCATTGTCTATAATTGAGGTTTACGGTAGCTAGCTTTTACTTATGTCCTGTTAATAAAATTGTTTATATATGAACACAAAAAGTTTGTGAAACAACTAAAAAAATAGATTTTAGCGCCGAGTTACTCTTACATCTCTAAAATTGCTGACATGAACATTATTGATGTTGCCAGAAAGATCGAGACTTTGGTCGATTCATTAAGGAATTTGTCCCCTACACGTATCAGATCCTCCTCTGATGAACTTGTATCCGAGAACGATAGCGAGAGAAGTTCCTGGATTGTACGTTAGAATTACAATTTATAATTTATTTTCCTATATTGGTTCCTGTATTTAGAATCTATTTATATTAGATATGAGATGTTGGATTATCTTACAACTATCCCGAGTGTATTTTTTTTGTAACAAGAACAAAATCATTAGATTATACTATTGAGCTTCTTTAAAATTATCAGTAAAAAATGCTACATACTTTGTTATATTTTGTATTTAGGGTCTTCATCCGTCAGCTTTGGATATGTTCGACAAAATCATGAGTGATACACATATAATGTTTCTTAATTACGACGGAACTCTGTCACTAATCACTGAAGATCATGACAAAGCTTACATAACCGACGAGGTTTTTCTTGACCTTTTTTCATGCGATGTTCCATCTTTTTCCCTTTTTTTAATTGTGGGTTTTAATAGGTGAAAGTTGTTTTGAGTTTAGTTCTTGAACTGATGTATATTTAACAGATGCGAGAAGTTGTAAAGGAAGTGGCTATATATTTCAAGACAGCGATCATCAGCGGAAGAAGCACTGACAAAGTAAATACCATGAATTAATATATTCGACCATATTTGATTTTGCTATGTGTCTTATAGCAAATATAATAAGTTGTAATGTTGTATAATGATTCGTGAGATATGCTTTTGTTTTTTTCAGGTACAGAGTTTTGTGAGACTCAACGGAATTCACTACGCCGGGAGCCACGGCATGGATATTAAGGGTCCGACAAATACCGATCAGGTTTTTTTTGTTTCCTTTCTATTTTTTTCTAGAAAATTTGTTGCAATATTTTTGTTATTAATGAGATCATTGCAGAGTAACCAATGAGTCATGTTTCAACCTGCAAGTGACTATTTACCAATGGCCGACGAGGTTCATTTTGTAGTTTGTTAATCTTGAAGTGTTTTTAATTACCAACCTGGGGTTGGTCTAGTGGTAATTCTCTGTGGGTCGAGGCTAAGGAGGTCACGAATTCGATTTCCGTTGAGAAGGATCTACTCTCCGAAGAAAAGTTAGTTTAACATTGGTTTGAGTTTTGCCCCATGGGGATTAGGAGCTCATGGGCTCTGAACCTCCTAATTATTCAAAAAAAAAAAGTGTTTTTAATTATACCGGTTTGTGACGAACTAAGAACTATAACTTAATTTGTTTATTATACAATTTCAGGTGGTTAAAATTTTAAAGGAAAAGACAAAATCTATCTCTGGAGCTACGGTGGACCACAACAAATTTTGTCTTACCGTACATTTCCGTGGCGTTGATGAAAGGGTAAAATTAGAAGACTTGCATATGGTCTATAAGAGGACATTTAGCCAATGCTATATTTTATGAAGAAAGAGAGAACAAAAAATCACATTTTTAAGAATAAGAATTTCATGTTTTCTATAATATTTTATTGCGTTAAAGTTGTTTTCATGTATTATCAATTTAAACGGATAAATAGTCTAAAAACAACTGTGCTCGATAGGGATGGGCTGCATTAGCCGAGCAAGTGGAACTGGTTCTCGTTGATTATCCGAAATTAAGACTGACACAAGGCAGAAAGGTAATAGCTGACTAGTTACAAAAGCTAATCAAATGTTAATGTGGCGTTTAAATGACTTGTTTATTTATTATCCATTCGGTAAATCAGGTGTTAGAACTCCGACCTTCCATCAAATGGGACAAGAGAAAGGCTTTCGAGTTTTTGTTAAACTCATTACGTGTGACTTCTTTTTATTTTTTCTCCTTAATATTTGACATTGTAATTCATAATTTTGAGAATTTTAGTTATAGGAGTGGACATGGACCGGATATCCGAGATTTTTAAGTTATTCGAATTCGAGAAAAAATTATTCAGATCCAACTAAAATAAATAAAAATATTAAAATAATAATAGAAAACTATTATAAATCATTTTAAAACATATTATTACGTGTTTTTTTGTGAGATTTTGTCTAATTCTTTTATATATTATATAATATATATAAATATTATACATATATTTTTTAAAAAAATATTATATATAAAATGGATCTGGATATATGAATTTTCAAATTAAAATATAAGAATCCAGATCTAGAAATCCTAATTTTCGAAGCGGGCTGGATCAAATCTCGAATCCCGAATGTTTTATCCACCTCTAATTATTTAGATACGTTGATTTGACAATATGTTTGGTTTAACTAAAATAGGAATAGCAGAATCTAAAGATGTTTTACCCATTTACATTGGGGATGACCGTACCGATGAAGACGCATTTAAGGTGCGCTTGAACCAAAGTAGGTGTGAATTTTTCTTTTCTTTTGGTATGCTCAATCTAGGTTTCATATCAGTTGGAAAAATTTAATGTAAAATATCAATCATAGTTTAGTTTATCTAGTGCATATATAATATTGGTTACGGGCTGAATCTAGTTTTTTTCAACTATATACTAATATTTTTTAAAATCATTTTAACTTTGATTTATCTGTTTTTACTTTTAATCTGTTAGATTTGGATTCTGGTTTGGTTTATAGTAATAAGAAAAACAAAATCTTTTTTAACCGAACTCAAGACTCATCAATTCTATTTCTTTGTTAAGTACATATAGATCCTGTTTGTATTGGTCATGATGCTACTCAATGACTATAAATGTACATAGTAAACATCTTTACCATCATCTAGATCCGGTTTATACATAGTAAACTCCTTACCATAATCTAGTTACAACTTTCTCAAATAAAATGTACTATTGACGCTATAAACATATTTAATAGGTTTTATGTGAAAGGGGACAAGGTTTTGGGATTGTCGTCTCGAAAACTCTTAAAGGAAACCTATGCCACTTACTCTCTTCAAGACCCATCTCCGGTATATTCTTTTATGAAGAAATAAAAATAAAATGTATTAATTGAATACAATAGTATAATTTTAGTCACTAGCTAAGTATACTATCTGCAACGATATAATGTGCGATGCAGGTAAAGGAATTTCTGAAGCGTTTGGTAAAGTGGAAGAAACAACCACTTGGAGAAGAAAACTGATTCATAAGTTAGATTCAGTTTCGTTAATGGAGAGCTAAACTTTTAGATTTGAAATTATGTTGTCAATGAATAGTACTAAAAATATTAAATTCGTCATTGATACATACTTTAAAAAACACTTATGAATATGTTCACACAAATTTATATAAATATTTTTGGGGTTCATCTGGTTTATTAAATTATTTTCCTTTAAAATTAACAGAGCTGTGTTTGATCATTCGTGTTCAATATATTAATGACGTTTTCTGGTATAAAATATATAGGAAATAGTATCCAGCCGTGCGTTTCAAACAAAATATGAATCATTAGAAATGTATACTCAATAAGCTAATGATTAAAATCATCTTAATCTATACTTCTATAGTTTAGTCGTTGTCAAGCGTAAGTTGTACCGGAACTAAATTAGTACAATTCCGATCCACTTTCTATAAATTACCGATGTTACATTTTAAAATGTTAGGCTTGATATTATTTATTAACTGCCAAACTTAAAAAGGCATTTCTTAATATATTTCAAATTAAGGGACCTACCAATGTTTTTCTTCGAATTTCCTGATAGAAGGGAATTAAAAATTAAAAATATTGTTGACAGAATGTATTATTTTCCTAGTAAAGCATATTCCATTGTTTAAACCAATTAGAAACTTGGATTCAACGAACCCCTTTAGTTTAGTATTGCGTCTGGGATATTATACTCAGTTGAAAGAATCTTTTATTTAATATACCATTTTGGATCATTCGTTTCTAATTCTCTCTTAGAGCAAAACAAATTAATATTTGCGAACAAATATGCAGAAATAACCTGTAATCAAAGTTAAGTAGAGAGGCGACAAATAGGAATAAGCCCATGGTAAAACTCAGTCATCAACCACAGAACCTCGATATTAAACCACCACCACTAGCTAAACCATCGTCATTAGACCACCACCATTTGATTAGTTATTTTAACAATAAAACTTAAAAGTGATATAATAAACATTTTTGGACATTGTTAATTATCAGTGATAATGAACTTTCGAAAGAAAACTAAATTTCAATAAATATACTAACTTTCAAACAAAACTTTTAAACTGTCTATAATATACTAAATTTCAATGCACGACTCCGGGACCATTGCAATATTTTAAGCTGAGAATTTTCCTCATTAAAGAAAAAGGGAATGTCCTAATTGATTCTAATATTTATATGTGTGTATTTATAATTATATATAGAGTATGGCCCTTCCGAAGGCCAAAAATTTAAATTTTTGCATTCATCGTACATATCGGTATGTTATATTATGATGTATTTAGATTTATAAATGGTAATAATGAGATCTAGTGGAATTATATTATCATAGATTTTCATTGATGGAATTTATATCTATCAATAAATAGAAAAAACTACTCGTAGACCTTAGATGCCGTTAGCTGAACAAATTAGCTGGCAGACAAATTACCAGGAAATTAAACCAATGGAAGAACTTGTAATAAAGAACTTTTAAATATCTCCATACAGACACAAAAATATCTCCATACAGACATTTAGCAAGTTCACCTATCATTAAATTCATCATAAATCATAGTAATTAAATTTGCTTCAAAATCAGCATCAATTTGTCGCCCCAATCTTACAGAATTAGACATAAATTTGTAACTAATATATTTTGAGTTTTTTTCTGTTAAAGGTATTATATATTGAGTTAGTAAATTTACAATTGACATAAAAAGAATGTGTATGAGATTCTAGTTTATGATTCTTCTTCGATTTTCCGGTATGGATCGAGATAACGGTAAACAATGTTAAAGCAGCGTGAAGCGTCGATCAAGAACGCTTATAGACCGTCCGATGCCTCCTTTTGAAAACATCTAACGAGCAAACAAAACAAGCCCCAATTTATTATTGCTTTAACCAATTAAAACAGCACTAAAAGACGGCCATGTGTCCTACATGCCGGAAAAAAATTATATTCACTTTGGTTTTTTCATTTTTTGGCTTCTTCTTCTTCTTCCTTTCCTTATTTAAACTCTTCCGCTACACTCTCGAACCTCTTAAGCTAATACAAAGAAACTGAAGAGAAGAAAACACGAGATAAACAAAGAAACTCTCTCTTTCATTCCAAAGGTTTTAAAAAGATGGACGTTTTTGATGGACTTCCAGATCAAATTGTCGTCGACATCTTAAACAAAGTCGGTGACGTCAGAACTCTACTTCGTTGCAGTGTCCTCTCCAAGCGTTTCAACTCGCTTGTTACTCAGTCTGAATCACTCCTCCTCCGACTCGAACATCCCAAGTCCGCTTCCCACGTCGTCAATAGCATTTTCCGATCCTTATTCAACTCCTTTCACGGTCTCTTCTCTCTTTTCTCTAAACCGGCTAAACCGAACACTAGGACCACCCTTCCTCCGACTATGCCCTCCCAGATTCTCTCCCGGTTTGAAAAGATCCGGAGTTTAAACGTGGAGCTTCCCGGCGGTGATGTCAAGCTCGAGAAAGGCGCCGCCCTTAAGTGGAAAGCCGAGTTCGGGAAAACTATAAAGAGCTGCGTTGTCGTTGCGTTCCGTTCCGCCGCCACGGTGTCTCCTCCTGCTAACGAGTTTTCCTTCGCCGCAGATGGTGAGCCCGACGCAGAGTTCGTGACTGGACTGAAGACGTGCGTGGTGTGGACGATAAGCGCGTTGATGGCTGCGTCGTCTCGTCATTACCTGATGAGAGAAGTCGTGAAGGAGCACGAGGAGATGGAGAGTTTGGTTATGCGTGACAGAGAAGGAGAAGGGGTGATGGTGATGGACTCAGAGGGGCTGAAAGAGTTTAGGAAGACGGAGGCGCGTGGGGAAGTCGAGGAACGCGTGGAGAAAAGTCGGAGGAGTGTTGTTCCGAGCATGAGGATGAGTATGAGACACGCGCCGTCGCTTAAGCTTAAGAGTGGTATCTGTTTAGAATCCGCGACGCTCGTGATAGTCCGGCAAAGCGGAGCTGATTTCGACGGCGGAAATGATGGTGATCTGGCGTCGGAGGCTTTCGCCGGCGATTGTGTGTACGGTGAAGCGGTCGTCGCTTTGTTAAAGCGCAAGAAGAACGCTTTAGAAATGAATTCATTTTAAATTTTTGGGCCTCGTAATGGGCCTTGTGGATGCTTGTAACAAATATTGGACTTCTCTTTTTTATTTGCACGTGTGCGCATTTTTATATGTTACGGTGTACAAAGTTGACTTGGCGTGGCTTGGTCAATCTTTCGAAGCATATATATGCGGTTTCTTTTTCTTTTCATATGCGGATTTTGATCGTCGTGACCAAAATAAATAATAATATGGCAGGAATGGTACCGAAAAACGTAAGAAGTTTACTAAGAACAAACTACAATAAAAACGCCAAACCAATCCATGTTACACCATATGATCAGGTTAGGTTATATAACGAAAATTCACTAAACCGATTGAAAACTGCAAGAATCTACTAGCATTTGTTCATACTTCATACGCCAAAATATACATGGTTATCATTTAAAGCCAATATGTTACTTTATATTCTCCAAGGGAGTTCAAGAAGGATAAAAAATATAGATATGTTACTTTATATTCAACTCAACATCATATTCTATATTTGATAAGAACGCATATATATATATTTGAATAGTAGAGTTTGAACCGGCATTAAAAAGGGACAAGTTTGATTTGTTGAACCTAAAACATTTATCTTAAAGATTGTTTATTTGTATTTTGGACCACCATAACACTATTATGAATAAATTTATGATATTAACTTATATTTGAAACTGAAATAGGCATATAGCCTAAATCCCACGAGCTCAATTTGATAGACCATTTGTTCTGGTGAAAACGTGAAACTGTAAGCTTAAAACAATATTTAACGAAAACGACATGATAACGTAATTTCACTAATTTTTGTCATTAAATGTAAGAAATGACGGCATTCATGATTCCGTTAAATTACATGATTGATATAAATTATTTGGAATTGTTATGCTTTTCGATATATAGGCTAACAAACAAAATTATTGTTTGGATTGAAAAAATACATACATAACTATTGTTCTTTTCCGCCGCACGTAAACATAATCACCTTCTTGATTTTTATACTTATATCAGTGGCATGAATTTAAAATAATAATGGTCTGAGATTCCTTTTCTTTAAGGAATAAAGAATCGATAAATAATTGATTCTGATATCATTAGAAACACCTAATCAAATCGTGTAATCATTGTTGTGGCCATTGAGTAGCATCATGACCAAATTAAAGGACGTTGATTAGTCACTGACACACTAAATAAATCACGTTATTATAAATTTTAAAATCTGCGGAACTATATAAACGTGGGGTTTATACGATCAAAGATGTGGTCCATACACTTAGCATGATTATCATGTAGATTTAGTTCTTTGAAACGAATATAAAAGATTAATATTCTATCTCTTATATTAATTAAGCAAGCTTTATCAGTGCGGAGTTTAGCTCAACTATAGCCCATAGGTACGAATGATGACTAAATCCATAACATTAAACTAGAAGTGTTAGGCAAAACATTTTATTGGTAGTGATATTTGTTTGATCAATAATTTTATATTATATGCATGTTAAATTAAGTAATTTTAGGTCGTTCTTTTTAGTTTAGTTTTGCTATTAGGTAAAAAATGTTAAATAATTTCATAATCTTCTTAAGTTTGATAAACTTAAAATCAATTTAGTTTGCAACAAGAGATTCAAGTCGAATTGAATACGAAGCTTATTCTTTAATTTCATCATACTTCCTTCCTTTTTTTTCATTCACTTAATCTGTATAGTAAAGTTGGAAAAGGGAAACCTTTAAAATTTCCAATTATATGGCTACTTGATTATTAACCATCACCATTGTCACATTCATATCCGTCTTTTGAACGTTAAGATTCTATTATAACAAAATAGCTTGCAAAGAAGAAATCATGAAACAAATTCACGGAAAATAAACATGAATTAAAATATGTTTCTCGGATCGCTAAATATATATGTAATTTTTTATGGTTAATCATTGACCATCAATATTATATATGGTTGATAGTATCAATTAAAATCACATAATGATTATCAATTTACTTTTCATATTTTAATTTTTTAATTACTTTAAACAATTTTAATTCAAAAGAAAGTATTATTTTCCCTCAAAAGCTAAAGCTTGCGAAGCTGTCAACACAAAGGCTAAATAAACAAAATTTAAAGAGAAAGAAGAAGACGAAAACAATTTTAAAACCAGTAGGAAAAAAGAAAAACTCATAAAAAGCTAAGCCACCTTCTTCGAGATCGATCCTTATATATCAAAGAAACAATCGAAGAAGAAAGAATCAAATTGAAAATAAGAGATGATCAAAGGAGGAGGAGGAAAATCTTCTGGTTACTCTGCAGATTTAATGGTTTGTTTCCCTTCAAGAACCCATTTGTCTTTACCTTCTAAATCAATTTGTAGCCCTTCTCATTCCTTTAACGGCCGTCAAAATGCTCCCAACCACCGCCGTAGCCTCAGTAAGCTCTCTAGCAGCGGCGGAGTATGTCAGAATCGCCGTGGGGAGATAGTAGAAGAACCTACGTCACCGAAAGTCACATGTGCCGGTCAGATCAAAGTCCGTCCAAGTAAACGAGGAGGAAGAAGCGATGGTGGAAGCAAGAACTGGCAGTCATTAATGGCGGAGATTGAGGAGATACATAGAACCAAGTCGGAGAGTAAGTTCTTTGGGATCAAGAAAGATGTTATGGGGTTCTTGACTTGTCTTCGAGATCTGCGGTTTGATTTCAGGTGTTTCGGTGCCTTTCCTCCGGTTGATTTGATCTCAGATGATGAAGAAGAAGAAGAAGAAGAAGATGAAAGTTCAGGGACAGCTTTCTCGAAATGGTTTATGGTTCTACACGAAACGCAGAACAATGAACAGTGTGTTGACGAGAAGGAAAACGTATTTTCGGATGTCGAAACTGCGGTTCCGCCTCCAAACGCGTTGTTTCTGATGCGGTGTAGATCTGCGCCGGTGAAGAATTGGTTAGAGTTAGAAGATAAGAAGAAAGCAGAAACAGAGGAAGATAGTGAAAACATTAAAAAACAGAGCGGAGAAGAAGAAGAAGAAGAAGAGAAGAAGATAGTGAGGAAGAAGAAGGATCTGAGATCATTAATGGAGGAAGAGAAGAATATGAATATGGTAGTGATGAGTTACGACACAAAATATTACAAACTCTCTTCAGATATCGCTAAGGAAACTTGGGTTGTTGGTGCAATTCAAGATCCTCTGTTTCGAAGTCGAAGCTGGAAGAAATGATCTTTGCTCTTCATCAGTTAATCCCTTTTGTAAAATAAATTAACACTTGTGAATTTTAAGTAAGGTTTTCTTATAATATTAATATTCTTGTGAAAGAATATTTGTATCTTGTGTGTAGTTTAGTTTGTATACTTGTAACAAAGACACTACACTTTTTTATCAGAAAAAAAAACAAAAAAACTACACTAATAATACGACTTGGATTTTGCTATAATCAGATAACAATTCATCATTTCAAAATTTCAATGAACATAGCAATTGGAGGCTTTCATCTGTGGTCCAACTCCCAAGTATGTTACACTTTATAATTACTAAACAATTCAATTTAGTCCAATCCTTAAAAGTCTGATGATAGAGAACTGATTTATACGATTGGTTAATGGGCCATTGAAACCAAAAAAAAAGGTGGAAAAGACATGCACATGATATGCAGGCCCGTCTATAGTAACCCAAATACAAAATCAGATTGCGTAAGAGCGAGACACTAATCGAAGCAAACATAATAAGCTTTCGGACTTGACGTTGACGAGGAAGCAACAGATACTTTGGATGGTGACGCGAAGAGAGGAAATTGCGAGGAAGCAACTAAAAAGGAAGCCAAAGTAAGCAGCTACTCGTAAAAAGTGGTCAAAAAGTGAGTAGCTCGTGTGTCAGAAGCTATCGTTTTTGTGTTCCAAGTCATGCTTATGGCTTGACTCAGATTATACTCACACGAAATAGAAACTTATTCACTAAGGAGGGCCAATTTCTAGAGCCTATAATCACCTTGTATGTAAGGAATACGCGGTCTGTCTAATAGGATCGATGATTATATAAAGGAAAGCTCAATAACTTCCACGAAGTTAAAGAGAAAACGATTTGTACAATTTTGTATAACTTCGTCGAAAGATGATACGTATAATTTGTCACCCATACGTATTCCACCAAATTTAATCACTTTGATCAGTTTAATGCTTTTACTTTTCTTTGGTTGTTGTAGCAAGTTATGCATTTAAGCTAAAAAAAAATATAGCATATAAAAGATAAGTTATTTTTTTCCTAATTGTATTTTCAATAGCATTATATGAAACAAATAATAGCAAAATAGCATGCTATTTTACGTTTTAATAAAAATTTTAAAAGATTTAGCCATATGGTAATATAGTTAAATAATTAAGATTTCCAAGTCTTAAAATGCTTAGAAAGGCAAACTTTTTTAAAAATGCTTAGAAAGATCAATTTTAAGAGTGTTTTGGTAATAAGATAGCCATCATATTTTCCCAATGTAATAAAGCCACCCTAATTTTTAAAAAAAGTTATTTCATTTATTTGTTGACCCATTCCAAAAATTATTTTCGAGGTCAATGTGTTAGAGTATATAGCCACATTGCAACAAAGTAAATGATATGGGAAAATTAATATGTGGATATATTTAATAATTTCTAATTTGATGAGGTTTCGAATTAGATATTGTTCTTTTCTTCTATAAATAGAGAAGAATATGGTCCTCAAAGCTAACACTAATCCGCATACACAAAATTCTCTTCATTCCCATCACTAGACCTAAAGTTATTCAGAGTTTCTTTTGGAAAATCTAATATCAAATTCAGAATCTTAACTATAAATTCACTAAGTATGCTTCCGCCTACATTCTTATCTGGTTTATACAGTTATAAACATTTTTAATTTATAGGCCATGAATGCCAAAATCTCGTTTAGAATTTATGAATCGACAATCATCCTATGCTCCTTATGATTTATATCTCTACATGCAAAAACAGTAAAACATACTTCTAATAATAGAGAGCGTTTGTAATATCTGATCAATAACATATATAAGTTCTCTCTGAAGATATATGTAGATTATGATACTGAATTGTCTTATTAGGTTAATAGAATGTACAGCTTATATAGAACTATACATAGACTAGGTTAGAGATTACTAATGACGCTAAGAAATTTATTACGTTAACTAATGTAAATAAAACAAAAGTTTTATTTGGACAACGATTATTTCACAAATATTTGAAAAAAAAACAACTGCACAACTTTATAAAATAACTAAGTTTGATTTTTTGTGAACTAAATTTAATTATCTTACAAACGATGATCAATTAAATCGAATCTATAAATATTTTAATTCTAATTTCGGTTTCTCACTGTCTCATTCTACATTTTTTATGCCATTTATTTTTATTTAACTGAAAACGTTCCCCTATATCCTAACTAAAACCTATCAGTAATCCGAAGAATTTTAGTGTAATCTGTTTTACATCGATATATGCCAAAAAAAAATAGTAACAATCATAAAATGTAGCATATTTAATCGGATAGTCTATTAAATTCAGTTGACTTATTATTAATTAAAAAAGTATAAAAAACGTATTTCTTAACCGCATACTAAAGCAGACAGATGATAAAAAGGAAATACGGTAACTTTTGACCAGAAAAGAGAAGGAAGTACGATACTTTTTGACCAGAAATAGGAAATAGTGTATCTAGTAACCATCATGAAATAGACAGCTGAGTCTTAATTACGATGGGCTCGAATGCACATCAGCCCATATCTTCGTTTTAGAATATATTTTTTAACTGAAAAGACGATCTATTATTTTTTTGGCATTTTATATTAAAAATCTTAAATTTGAAAATGGTTATAAATTCTGAACTCCAAACATCTCAAAAACTCGTTTAATAACTCCTCTTTTTTTTTTCTTTAAATCAAATTTGGTATCAAAAAGAGTTTTAAACGATTTACCTTTTATACACAGTTACACACAAACGAATCATGTGTTCAAAATTTGAAAGTGGAAAATAAATAAATATTTACACAAACAAGAAAGATGTTGAACTTTGCACTCCTAAGGCTAAGAGATTCAACCAAAATGAAGCCTATAGCCTGGCTTTCTGGGGTAGATGCTTAAGACATAGAGACTAGGGTGAGAGGGAATACTGCTTATTAGGCTCCTAGGAAAACGCCGGTACATGAACCATACTTAAAACTCTTTTGTGCAATACTTAAACTCTTGTGTGTTTGACATATTGATCCACTAAAGATCCATATCAGTCGACAAGAGTTAAATATTCTTTGAATCAGCTTGTCTGTATTCACTTGGAAAAGACACGAAAGCATCCACCTTAAAAACCCAAAGCTTTGGATCGCAACGAATTATGAATCCATCATATTCCAAACTATCATATATGGTACGAGTCGAGCTTGCACCACTGAAAGCAACCATATCTTTTGAAAATAGTGAGACTAACAGCTTCAGATGCAAAACTCAGTACTTTATCAGCTCCATGGCAAAAGATTTGAGAATACCAACAGTTAAGAGGGTCTTGATCACCCAGAACACAATGATAAACAAAAATTAACAATGCAATCTAAATCCACGAGATGCACCATGAATACGAGATCAGTGACCAAAATTACACGAAACAATCCTCAAAATTAGGATACAAATTTTATGCAATCAGCTTAAGGGATGATTCAATTGCATATCTCACTAAAGGAGTTTACATTACAAACATCAGCAGCTCAAACCCAGAAAACCCTAACAACCCCCCCCCCCCCCCCCCCCCCCCAAAAAAAACAGCATAGACCAATTAAACCTCGTCTTCATGGAGAAGCATATTGGGGATTCTTTTGTTAACCGGAAATTTCCGTCCAGTCTCAGGACAAACAAGCGCGCCTTCCTCGAGGTGGAGCTCGAGCAACGCGTGGTGGAGTTTCTTAAGGAAGGAC
Organism: Cardamine chenopodiifolia; assembly: GCA_963922655.1. Classification (NCBI taxonomy): domain Eukaryota; kingdom Viridiplantae; phylum Streptophyta; class Magnoliopsida; order Brassicales; family Brassicaceae; genus Cardamine; species Cardamine chenopodiifolia. The sequence goes on from OZ000467.1 coordinate 5,124,929, forward strand.
TCATCCGAATCCAGCACCGTTGCATCCGGCGAATCCTCCGGTAACTCAGCGTATCCCATGGAACGTGCACCTTCCACCAGAGCTTTCCACTCGATCTTCGCGAACATGTGCCTGAGAAAATCTGGATTGAAATCGACTTCCTTCTCAATCACCTTCCCAGCTTCGATCCGTAGAGGAAATCCATTTGCTACTCCTTTGATGTTGCAGGAAAGCATGTTGTGCGTTATCAGCCTCATCTCTCTTTCTCTCTGGTCGACGTAGAAAACGCAAGAGGAAGAAAGTGATGTAGAAGAAGAAGAAGATGCTTGGGCGGCTGAGGGTTTTTGCTTTACTGCGTTTAATTAATCGTAGCCATTGATCATGCCACCTGGCACCTACGATATTCTTAGTCTCTGACGTCAGCATACCGCGTAAGATTCACGCGGGTGGAGTATATTTTCCACCAAATAGCCGTTAGCAGAATGAATCGACTTCTCCGGTATAAAACCACCGACGTATTTGGCGCCCAACTTTAATTCAGATTAATCTCACACAATTGGAGATCGCGCGTAAGAAATTGACAGTCAGAGAGAGCGAGAGAGCGAGAGACCAAGAGCGATTTGATCGATTTCGTCATTTTTCAACCTCGAGATGCAGAAGTTAGGGTTTCCGGCGATGAAGAGCTTAGATCAACTCCGATCGTTGTCTGGATCGGGGAAGATGTTCTCCTTCTCCACTCGTCCGCCTCAGGATTCCGTCTCCTCCGGAAGTTTCTCGAATTTGAAACTCACTGCAGGTTTTTGTTGTTGTTTTCTTCGTTCAATCTCTCTTAACTCGTACTGTTATGATGATTTGCTACATTTTTACGTCTGTTCAATAGAGAAACTGGTGAAGGATCAGGCTGCTATGAGAACAGATCTCGAACTGGCGGTATTTTGGAAGCTATATTGTTTCTTCATACATTGCTTGTGTTTACGAACTTAGATTCCATGGATGTGCTTGTGAGGTATCTTCATACATTACTTGTGTTTAGAAACTTAGATTGATTGCTAGGTCCCTTATGTTTATGATAATAATGTTGATTCGCTGTGTTCATTTTGTATTGGAATGTTCATTGTGATTGGGAGGTTCGAGCTCTTGTTTTGTTCTTCTGAGTTAATGGCAGAGACATGTTTCGCGTAAATTTGAAAGAAATTTTGCTTTTCCATGGTATAGAATTCTAAGCTGAAAAAGTCAATGGAGCATGTCTATGCCTTAGAGGAGAAGCTTCAGAACGCTTTTAATGAAAATGCTAAGCTCAGAGTTAGGCAAAAGGAAGATGACAAGCTTTGGAGAGGATTGGAGTCTAAATTCTCTTCAACAAAGACTCTGTGTGTTCAGCTTACTGAGACGCTGCAGCATTTGGCTTCCCAAGTTCAGGATGGTAAGAATAAATGTTCATACATTCATCTGATCATGTGAAATATCTTATGCTTTGTTGATTTATCTGTTTCCCAAATTGCATCTGCACAGCTGAGAAGGATAAACTTTTTTTCGAAAGCAAATTCAATACTAGCTCAGAAGCAATAGACTCTCTAAACCAGCAAATGCAAGACATGTCTTTAAGATTAGATGCTGCTAAAGAAAACATTACAAGCAGTAAGTTGTTGCATTATTCTGTTTATGACCTGAGAAGCAATTGGTATCCAAGTTCGTAACATCTTTGAGTCGAAAACGCAGGAGATAAGGAATTGGAGGAGCTCAAACTCGAGAAAGAACAGAAGGAGATGTTCTATCTAAATGAACAATGCAGAACTGTTGGTCTCATAGAGAACAAAGGTACATGTCGTGTTCTTTTTGAATTCACAATGCCATTGGTCACATACAGTAATAAAAATGATGGTTGAAATGGTCTTGCTCTAGATTAGGATCTGAAGAGCTTAAATATGTGGCCGCACAGCAAAGTAGATGAGAAAAAGCTTTCATGATTTAAAGCAAATGCTTATTGACTGCTTCCTCTGTGGCAGATGCTGTGATAACGAAGTTGGAAGCAGCTGCAGCCGACACAAAACTAAACATTGAACACTTAAACTCCCAGCTAGAAAAGGTACATCTTGAGTTAGCAACTAAAGAAGACGAGTTCAAACACCTTGTTAGTGTCCAGGAGAAGTTGGAGAAAGAAAAGACGAGTGCTCAGCTGAGTGCAGATGAACTGTTTAAAAAACTGGTCTGCTCGCAGCAGGAGGTTGAGAAGCTCGATGAATTTTTCCACTACTTGGTGGCTGAGTTGACTGAATTGGATAAAAAGAATTTGACCTTCACGGAAAATTTTGATAAACTAAGTGGCCTGTATGATACTCACACTATATTGCTGCAAAAAGACAGAGATCTTACATCGGATCGTGCTCAAAGATCATTTGATCAACTCCTGGCCGAGTTATTCAGCGTAACTGCCCAAAAAGAAGCTCTGGAATCAGCAGGCAATGAACTAAATGAAAAAATAGTTGAGCTCCAGAATGATAAGGAGTCTTTAACATCTCAACTTTCTGGGGAACGCTGCTTTGCTAGCCAGACCATTGATAAACTGGAATCTGAGGCAAAAGAACTAGTTGCAAAGAATGCTGAAACAGAGTCAGCGATTTCGGAGCTGAAAGAGGAAATGGAAAGTTTATTGGAAAGTGTTAGGACATCAGAGGATAAGAAGGTATTAAAGTGATTTTCTATGTCTATGCACCGTATCTGATGCATGCTTGCAAAGCTAACTTGTTTCTTATATATCTTGCAGCAAGAAGTGTCCTTAAAGCTTTCATCATTAGAGATGGAAAGCAAAGAGAAATTCGAGAAACTGCAGGCAGATGCACGGAGACAAGTTGAGGAATTAGAGACCTTGCAGAAAGAGAGTGAGAGCCATCAGCTGCAGGCGGATTTATTGGTAAAGGAGGTGAACCAGCTCCAAACCATCATAGAGGAGAAAGGGCATCTTATCCACCAGTGCAATGAAAACGAGAAGAAGTTAAACCAACAAATCATTAAGGTCTAAAAATTTAATCTAGGACATGGCTTTAAGGTTTTTTAATCCACCTGTTTAGTACTCATCAAATATGAATCCCATTGCAGGAAAAGGAGCTACTGGCAACTGCTGAAACTAAGCTTGTAGAAGCAAAGAAGCAACATGATCTGATGCTAGAAAGTAAACAGTTGGAACTATCAAGGCATTTGAAAGAATTGTCACAGAGGAATGACCAGGTATATTTGGAGTAATGTTTCCATATATTAGCAAAAGTAGTATCGTGAGGATTTGCTAACGACACTTATCTGAATCTAAATAAAATATGCAAATAAAATTTGATCTCTCCATTTTCGTTTTAGGCCATTAATGATATCAGGAGGAAGTATGACGTGGAAAAGCAGGAAATTATTACTGCTGAAAAGGATAAGGTATATGAGTACAGTATCTTTTGTTGCAGTCTACTGAGCAATTGATGATGTCTCGGTGATGTTTTTTTGTTGTTCTAACTTCAGGCTGAAAAGATTGTCAAAGAGTTGTCCACGAAGTATGATAAAGAACTCTCAGATTGCAAAGAAGAATCAAAGGGGCAACTGCTGACCATTCAAGAGGAGCATGCTTCTCTGGTATGCACATCATGTATTTTATCTTTGAACTTATTTATTTAACAGATCATGTTGGTTTTTCATATATTGGAAGTCATTTATGAACTTTCTGGCCACATCTTATCATGTTACTGATTCCATGCATTGTTCCAGTCCCATACTATCAATGAGTGTTATTAGATTCCAAAGAAACCTGATGGTTCTGACCATCACCAATCATGAAGGTGCATAGTTTTGAGTTGTTAAGCTCACTAACGGAAAATGCAGATATCTGAAATCAAGTTCCTATTTTCTTGTATGCATTATCTGTTTGGAAGTTTATTTCTGACAGCATGTCAAGCCAAGCTCGAATTATATTGCAAATAAGCTGATTAAAGCTGCATGTTCCCCAGATTCTCAGTATTCGGGAAGAGCATGAGAGTAAGGAACTCAATCTCAAATCCAAATATGACCAGGAACTGAGACAAAATCAGATTCAGGCTGAAAATGAACTGAAAGAGGTACCCACAGATATAAATTCATAGTTCAGATAGATGCAAGGGTATAGAGCCTCTGGTATTCAAATAGTTTGTATATTTATCTAGAGGATAACAGCACTCAAGAGTGAGCATGATGCTCAGTTGAAAGCATTCAAGTGTCAGTATGAAGATGATTGCAAGAAGCTGCAAGAGGAATTAGATCATCAAAGGAAAAAAGTAAGATGAATTTTAAGATCTATTATAAGATGAATCTTTATGGGTTTTACTAATGGCCTATAACCTTGCAGGAAGAGAGGCAAAGAGCTCTGGTGCAGTTACAGTGGAAGGTGATGAGTGAAAATCCACCTGAAGAGCAAGAAGTAAACTCAAACAGGGTTAGACTTGACTTCATTTTCTTACTTATTATCTATCCACTTGAAAATATGTGCTTAAAATAACATAAACAGGGTAATAACTGGAAAACATGTATCTGTAACTGGATATTGTTAGCTTCGAATCTTATGGTTGACATGATGTTTATTGTTTTGTAGAACTATTCAGTTTCGAAAGATTCTCGTCTTGGTGGTAGCAAAAGAAGCGAGCATATAAGAGTGAGGGCAGACAACGATCACGAACAGGCAGAGAATCAAATATATTTTTTGTTTCGTTTCTGCTATGTCAAGGCTACACATATAAGTGCTTCCTCATGGATCAAATGCAGGGCTCTCCTTTCGTAAAGGCAAAAGAAACACCTGTGTCGAAAATGTTCAAGAAAGCTGAAAACGTAAACACAGGAAGCGTAATGAGCATTCCAAAGCCAAAGCATCATAGCAAGGTAAACATTTAAACCTTTGCATTTTTACATCAAACTCAAATTTATCGTCTGGTTTGCGGTTCAACTTAGCAGGTAACTCATCGTGAGTATGATGTTGAAATGACTAATGGAAGGGTAACCAAACGGAGAAAAACAAGAAATACAGCCATGTTTGAGGTAATCTTCTCCATCCTGCTATATGGATAATATTCAAGAAAGGTAGCTTTACATTTTCTTGAAACAGGAGCCACAGAGACGCAGTACTAGGTTGACACCCAAATTGACCCCCAAAAGTGTCAACAAGGTAAAGTACAAATCCATTACTTTTGCTTAAGTAAACTAGTACTGAAGCAGAGAGTAAAAACATTATATAACGCACAATAGTTTTATGTAAGTTATTTAATTCCGTCCTCATAATAAAATAGATAATCTGACACAGGTGAGAACAATAAGATCTCAGACTTCTCATACCTGCCGCTTAGTCAAGCTTTAGGTCTATCCAAGTATAATGCTAGGAAAAAAACAAGCAACGTTTAGAACCTATGGATGATGCTGGTATATTGCTGCTAGGTTTCTAAAATGAGTTCTGAGTTATTTGCATATTATTTGGAGCGCAGGGAGCAGCCATGACAGGTCATCCTCGGTCTGCAAATCTTGGTGACTTGTTTTCAGAAGGCTCCCTAAACCCATATGCTGATGATCCCTACGCATTTGATTGACGTCTACCTCACAAAGTCAGTTCCATATCTCTCTCACTTTCGGACCCATACTCTTTGTGAAAGCTTCCTCACCGATTTACGTAACATTTGGCTTCTTGCATCAACTATCTCGTTTTCTTAACTTGAAGTAACTATGCCTGTGTTTCAACAAATTCTAAATGTTGGCAAGAGAATTCATCCGGAATGTGTTTCTAATCCAGTACTTGATCCTGAGGTTAACAGTTTGCTGTTTTGAATGATTGGAATTACAGAACACTGATTCCAAGTGGAGAGATCAATGAGGCCTGAGAAGAAATCACCAGGAATCAATTGGAAAGCAGAACAATCATGCCGACCCATTCATATAAATATAGAATAAAACTATCACTTCTTGTATATACATAACTAAGTTCTTGTATCAGATCTAACTTTTGTTTTTTTTTTATCAAATAATGGGTTGGGCTCATACATGATACATTTACATCACTAGTGGCCTATGAACCTATTTTAGAGGAACATATCACGGTGGATTAGACGAGCAAATTTAGTTATTAGGCGACAAATTATTTTGTTTTAGGCAAACAATCAAATATTATATGTCTAAAATAAGGAAGCTAACTTAGCTATTGATGTGTTTAATTAAAAAACTTAATCAAGGGTCAAAAGTCATGAAATGTGTGCGAATCATATTAAATGAACCAACAGTAAACGCGTCCAAGCCTTTGACCCTTTCCGCTTTCTTGTCCCTTTCGTTGATACTTTGAGATTCTGGTAATGGCAAGAGACCTGATATTTTATATTTTGCTCAATTTAGTACTATGAAATCTTGAAACTTTAGTTGTAAACCCAAAAGATCATTCTAACGTAAACGTTAAGCCATCAATTCCAAAACGGATAAAGTCATAAACTAGTTGATATCATATGTTTTTTTCTCTGAAACGGCTAATTTCATGCATTAGTTTGCGTCAAAACGTAACATACAATTACTTTGCACATTTTTTTCAATTCTTCAATTTTTGGATATTTGTTGAATGTATTCCTCATAAAGAATCACGTATCATGAGTTTATTTATTTATTTTATAAAACGAGTTTTATTTAATACTAAATATATAACTGGTGAAAAACTACTATGTTATTTATATATATATATATATCAATTTAAACATTTTTTACTTAGAGGTATTGGAGAGAATAAAGAAATCTATATATATATATATATATATACGATTTTTAATATATTTTCGCACATTTAGGATGTCGGAATAGTGAAAACGCATATTAAAAAAAAATTGGGATTGTTAAGGAGATGACATAAAGGAAAAGGAAGTCAACATGACAAATAGCCAAGGAGACTATATTAAAATGGCAGTTTTTTAATTTTCTTTGAGCATATGCTCCATCCCTTTCTCTCTCCTCTATTTTTTTTTCTTTTTCCTAAAAACATTTACATTTATATTAATCTTCACCCTTATTTTTCGTCTTCTCTTACTTCTGTCTCCCAATATTCCCTATTGTAAGTCTACACCCTCATTTTACTGTAAAATGTATACTTATAAATCAATCAGCAAAACAAAAGAAAAATATAAAGCTCAAATGAAGTATTTGGTTTTATCTTTTTTTTTTGGTAAATAATCGACGCCAAGAATGAAGTATTTGGTCATGAGTTAAGATTCTATAATATGGGGCGTAAAGCAAAGATTTAATATAAATGAAGCACGACAATGCAATGTCAAAATAATACAGATATCTTCGTTTTCTTTTTTTCTTCATTGAATATATAAAAAAATTCGCGTACGAAAAAAAGGCCATTAACGAAAGGAGAGCGAAGACTTTGTCGCAGAAGACTGTGGAATTTATCGTTTGCTACCTCCTCCGATTGAAGCAAAATTAGGGTTTTTTCCAAGTAAAATCCCCTTTTTCTCTTTGATTCTGAGCTGATTTATGATGATTTTGCCTTTTCTTCGAGGTGTTGATTTTGCTTCGTGAATTTTGCAGATTGTTTGTTGAAAGAATAATAAATCTGCGGAAGTTTGAATTAGGTTGAAAAATCGAAGTAATTTCTTCGATTCAAATGGGAAAATTATGTTGCTTCACTTCCGCTTCTGAGGTAAAAGATTTTTCACTATTTTCTCATCTGTTTTTGTGGTTTTAGTATTTTTCTGGGATTTTTTTTAATATTCGTTTAATTTTTTTGGAGTGAAGATGATTTCATAAATATCATCAAATCTCTAGCTTTTTATTTTATTTTGTTTTTTTTCCATGATTAAGATGTTTTTGAGATTAAATTGTGGTAAAATTGTTTGTCCTGGGTCGGAGATGAATACAATAACTCTTTCTCTCTTTTCTTCTTGAAAGAGCTGTGTCACTTTGATTGTGAAAAAACTTGTCTTGTCTAAGATAACCGATGTTAGAAGTGAAAGATTTGAGCTTGATGTATTTGTTTTCTTGGTCTGGTTTAAGGTTGTGGGAGGACAATCATCATCTAGATCAGGTAAAGGAAGAAATAATGAAGGGGTGATCAAGTATGGCTTCAGTCTAGTTAGAGGCAAAGCTAATCATCCAATGGAAGATTATCATGTTGCTAACTTCATCAAAATCCAAGATCGTGAATTGGGGATATTTGCAATTTATGATGGTCATATGGGGGATAGTGTCCCAGCCTATTTGCAGAAGCACCTCTTCTCCAATATCCTTGAGGAGGTAAATGATTTATGTTTTGTATGCAACCGAGTTCCGAAGATCCAACAGATGTGTGTTGAAATGGTTCTGTTGTTTGGTTCAGTTAATGAACACGCGAATTGTTAAATTGACTGCATTCCTTCCTCCTGGGAATGGTTTATGATATTGTGTTCATATATTAATGATATGCTTGCTTAAATTTTGTTATTCAGGGAGAGTTCTGGGTTGATCCTCGAAAGTCTATTGCAAAAGCTTATGAGAAGACGGACCAGGCGATTCTATCAAATAGTTCTGACTTGGGACGTGGTGGGTCTACAGCTGTGACCGCTATATTGATTAATGGGAGGAAGTTGTGGATAGCTAATGTTGGCGATTCACGAGCAGTTCTTTCTCAAAGAGGCACAACAACGCAGATGAGTACAGATCATGAGCCCCGTGCTGAAAGGTCAAGCATTGAGGATAGAGGTGGATTTGTATCCAATCTACCAGGTAAAGAACTTATATGATACAGTATCTGTAGTCATTCTTTTGTTCATTTGATTATATCGAATGGTTTTTGACAAGGATTATGTGGTTGTGAGCTAACAGGTGATGTTCCTAGGGTGAATGGTCAATTAGCCGTGTCTCGAGCCTTTGGAGATAAGGGCCTCAAGACACATCTGAGCTCAGAACCTGACATAAAAGATGCTACTGTAGATAGTCAGACAGATGTTCTTCTGTTGGCCAGTGACGGCATTTGGAAGGTAATGACATATTCTCTGTATAGACTGATTTTGCTTCCGTATGAAACTATTCATCTCATGTTAAGTGAGTGTTTTGAGACCATGTTTGTTGATTGTAGTTGTGTTGCTGATTGTTGAGAAATGATGTAAACAGGTGATGACAAATGAAGAGGCAATGGAGATAGCAAGAAGGGTGAAAGATCCACAGAAAGCAGCGAAGGAGTTAACAGCTGAGGCATTGAGAAGAGAGAGTAAAGACGACATATCGTGTGTCGTAGTCCGATTCAGATGACAAACTCTGAACAGGATATTTAGAGGGAGATGGTTCCTAATATAATAAACCCGCATATTCAATCAAGATTCATCAGGACAAAAAGCTTGCTTTCACTGGATTCGATTCTGATGATTTTGGTTCGGTTTGGACCGGGCTAAGTTTAGATTTCTGAGAAAGCTTCTTGCTGCGATAGCTTATGTGCGTTCGTTGTGTAAATTGTGTGTTTTTAAAGACGACAAGAAAATGAACCAAAAAAAAGGGAGAGAGGAAAATGAGTTGGTGGGGGACTCTGGTGAATGATGGGGATCGTGTTATTATTATTGTTTGATTTGTTATTTTAATCATCGGGATATAAATATTAGGATATTTAAAAATATGTGAAAGTACTTTTGGATTAGGTTAGATTGCATATGTTGTTAACCAAGTCTTTGATATTTATATGAGATTTATATTACATTGCCAAACAAAATAAACAAAAGGTATCACGGATTCGGAAGAATCAGTTTATAATTTGGTTGTTTTATATTTCCAAGCATCGTCTTTCAAAAATTGAAAACGTTGTGTTTGCGTATACAACTTTTAAAAGATAGTTGGTAAAAACATAATATGTTCTAAACAAAACTTTGTCTTTTTTTTTGAATAAAAGGTATTTCTATTGAAATTGCAAGTGATCAGATCCAAGGCTGTGACTTATTACTTATTAGTCACACAGCTTGGTGGAGAAGATTAAGGGAATGATAAACTTAAGCATACACTTAGCTCTTCAAAAAGAACCCAAGTGGGAGATGAAGTTCGAACGATCTTTATCTTATGTTTTAGTGTTTTTCTTAATTTATGGATCGCAAAGGATATAAATTGTTTCTCTTCTTTATCCCTCTCTTTCGTACATTTTCTAACTAATTCAATATATAGTTTAGTTCATAGGAGTCTTATACCAGTGCATACTGACTTTTGCAAGGAGTTATACCTTAAGTACAGAGGTTTGTCATATTTTTTTCTAATTTTGAAACGATGATACTCGTAATATTCTGATAAACAATAAAACTCAAATGATGGTGTCTCAATATAACCAACAAAAGAAGCAAACTAAGCGTGAAAACAGATTCCAACCATCATAAGAGAGTTGAAAGATACGCAGTGTGTTTGTTCAAAGTCAAGTTCTGAAAACATCATCAAGTGAGACTTCAAATTAAAATTACACATTCAGAGTAACAACGACACTTATGGTCTTCAGTTTACGGATTCCGGAGACATCAATTCTGCAATGATTCAGTACACTTCCATGTGTGTTCTACTTGGCAATGCAAACGACAAATAATATTTTAAGTAAATTCAATTTTAACAAAACTGGATTTTCATACCTCTTCTTGAGCCTCATCTCCACCTTTGGTTCGCTCATCTAAGAGAAAAAAAGAAAAGAAAAGTGGAGTGTAAGCTGCAGATTCAAAGTTATTCAAACAAAAAAAAGCTTTGGTCTGCTACAAACTTCTAATATCAGAGGCAGATAGGGAAATAAAAAATAAAATAAGAGTACCTCCTTCCTCATTGAGGTCTGAAGTCCACAAGGTGAGATTGTCTCTAAGTAGCTGCATTATAAGAGTGCTGTCCTTGTATGATTCCTCGTTGAGGCTGTCAAGTTCAGCAATTGCATCATCGAATGCTTGCTTAGCCAATTGGCATGCGCTGAATAACACAGAGTTTCAGATTGTTAGAAAAGTGATCATCGATACCATTATATGTTCTCTCCAAATATAAGTGAACAAAACAAACCTTTCAGGGGAGTTTAAGATCTCATAGTAGAAAACCGAAAAGTTCAAAGCCAAGCCAAGTCTAACTGGATGTGTCGGTGCCAAACCATCCTCTGCAGCAGAAACAGCAGCCTACATTGCCAGTACGAAAAAGGAAGTCTCTTGTTAGATTTTTCAGAGCTCACATCTAAGAAAGGCACCAAAAACAAGAACGACAGAAACATGATCAAAGGACCTTATATGCATCAAGAGACTGATCTGCAGCTTCATTGCGTTCAGCACCTGAACTGAACTCTGCCAGATAGCGGAAGTAATCTCCTTTCCTATATATAAAGAACATAAACGCAAAGCTAAAACAATGAAACAGATAGGGGAAGAAAGGTAAACGAATGTCAAACCTGTAAATCAACTTCATTTCAGGGAAAAACATAAGAGAGAGTGGTAGCTTTTTAGAAGCTTAAACATATAGCGTCAGTCAAATAGACACAATAAACCTCAAGGTCTCATTCTTAGTCACATATTGCGCCTTCACGCACCACAATTAATATCACATATAGTTTAAGGTCATACCGCATTTGTGACCAAAAAATGGACACAAAACCAAAGAATCAGAGAATGACTCACATCTTGTAGAAAAAGACAGTCGACTCCACCGCGTAGACGATGGAATGAGGTGCTTATCGATAACTGACAAGACGTCGTTACAAACTTTGGCAAGCTCATCTTCAACCCTCTTTCGATAACTCTTAAGCCTGTTGACATTTTCATCATTTCCCTTTGACTCTTCCTTCTGCTCAATGGAGGATAGTATTCTCTATGAAGCTCTCCTAGCACCAATCACATTCTTGTACCCCACAGATACAAGATTTCTCTCCTCCACCGTTAGCTCCACATCAAGCTGAGCAACTTTCTTCATCGCCTCAACCATTTCTGCAGAAACAATATTTCAAAAGTATTCAGAGTACTAACTAAGCAACTCAAATCACAAAATAAATCAGAGCAGTAGACAAAATCAAAACATTGACTTATCTAATGATTAGAAAAATTACTTATTGATAGATCTATTTCATACTTAGCCACCATTTTGTATAAGCGTGGACTCATTGCTAAGAGATTCGAAACAAGTAAGCATAGAAATTTACTGATCAAAGTAACTAAAGAACAATTAAATCCCAGAACACACACAAATCAAAATTTATGCAAATCTAGTAAGAACCAAAAAACATTCATTACTCGATCGGAGTTTTAGAAATACCATCGTATCTTTCCGTTTGCTCAGAGAGCTTGGCCAAGTAAACTTGCTTTTCCCTCTCATTCTCCATAGCTTTTTTTCTTCTTCTCTTTCTCCCTCTCTCTCTCGATGGATGCTCTCGATTTGATTTTTTGAGATTAGTAGTAACCCTAGGATCCTCTCATGCTGGTAATATATTGGCCGTTGGATCTACTTTTCTTAGTCAACAAACTCAGAAACTGAAGTTTTGTAATTATAAAAAGAAACCCTCTAAGCTATCGTATTTACGCGCAAAGACTCTAAAAACTATCAAATTCGAAGATTGGCTTTGCCAAAACCGCAAAACGCTAATGACGCGACGTCCTCTTGTCGAATATTTTACGCTTCGTTCTTTTCTTTAATACAATACAAAATCTAAATCCAATTATGTACACTAGACAAAGTACACATACATTTGACCACTTCAAATTCTATATATCCTGTGATACCTAAAACATGTTTTGGTTGTTTTGTACCATTTTCATCTCCATAATTTGAGCTTCTCAGTTCGATAGAGCCATCATATTCTCCATGTTATCATCATCTCTTTTCTTCACATCCTCGTCTTTGTGTCCATTCAGAAAATCTCCATTATCGTCTTTCTCCACAAGATTGATTTTCACTGGATCTACTACATCACCATTTGCTGCGCCTTTTGCTTCCTCAAACACCCCACTGTCAGTTCTTACACTCTCAATGTTCTGGTTTGTTTCAGAGCCGAGAACAGCCAAGTCCTTGGAATCAGACTTACCCACTAAAGATTCGTTAGCCGTCACTGGTTGTCCTAGAGTCTTGTTGTCAGATTGCAAGGAATAGAGCCGGTTCTTGCTTTGCGATTCAAGAAGAGATTGCAGATACGTGGAGACTTCCTTGCAGGTTTCAAACTGCTGTCCATCAGGGCTTTATAATCAAAAAGAGAAAATTTCATAATCGTGAACTAAAAGAGATAACAATAGCTAGAAGACAGACTCACGATAAGCAATTCCAATGTCAGCCCCGATATATTGTAAACATATGTTTATTATGTTTAGGAAGATAGAAACAAACAAAAGGGACAATCAAAAGTCTAGCAACAGAAACTAAAACACCTTATGTAACCTATAAGATTCCAAAGCCAATTCCAAGTCTATCTCATAATCCAACTAGAAAAAGACACAGGGTCAATAGAACCAATGAAGGCAAACATTACTATACCTTATGTATCTGCGACAAGCCAGCCACAGACTGATACCTTTCTTTTTGATGCAGAGCATAAGTTTCCATCCTCTAGGCAAGTATCCTCCATAATCACAAGCATTTACAACTTTCTTCTTCTTCCCTATATTCACCCATTCACCATTAAGTTGTTCCAAGAAAGCTAAGATCTCTTCCTTTGTCTCCAACCCAACTGTGATCCTCCTCAGCTCCTCTCCATATGGATCCTCTGAATCATCATTAGCCAATGCAGAGAGATCCACCATTGTACCTTCTCTGTTCTCCAACTTCACTAACTCCTCCTTATCCAATGCAGAGTGATCCACCACTGTACCTTCTCTGTTCTCCAAGCTCACAAGCTCTTCCTTATCTTTGCTTTTGCAGTTCACTTCTGAATGATTAAAGCCATCTCTATTCTTTGGAGGACGACCTCTCTTCCTCTTCCCTGAATTTGAATCCATGGAGATTCCTGAGCCACCAAATCTACTCTCCGTTCCCAAATTGCTACTAGTTTTATCTACAGATGCTTCACCAGTTAAAGAAAAATCCAAAACCTCCGTCTCATTGCTAGGGTTCCGAATCTTCCTCGGCCGTCCTCGCCTCCTCTTGGTTTCATTCCCGGAGATTCCCTGAGTTAGAACGTTCTGAACCGAATCAAGATTCGATTTCTGATAATCATTTCCGTTATAATGGATCGGGAAAGAAAACGGCGTCTGACCTTCAATTTCTTCGATTTCTTCTTCTCCTTCGTCTTCTTCCGCTTTCCCCTGAATCGAATCGACAGAGAACATAGATCTGAGAAGCGATGCGACTTGCGATTGTTCTTCACCGGAGGATTCGTCTCTTTTTCGTTGCGGAGGCGGAGGACTTGGTTGCTGAGGGTTGCGCCCAAGGCGGAGGCGGAGATATGTCTGCTTCTTACTACCAGCGGACTCATTGAAGACGGAGCGATCGATCTTTGGTGTCAAATCGTCGTTGCCACCGGCGGAAATAGCGAGAGACGCGGAAGAAGACCGAGAGAGAGAATAAGAGTGAGAGAGAGCGTGAAGTTCTGACTGAGACAAGAGGCGCGTATCGATTAACGGCAATGATTCGGCTGATAAACGGTTTCCAGAACCACCATCGAAGTTGTTATGAGTGTTCTCGAGGTTTCCGTCGGCCATGGAGGTTACCGCCGTGAACACGTCAGACGCAAACGGCGGATCCAAAAGTCAGTTACAAAAAAAATGCAAATTCCGATAGCCTCACTGCTTTTAATCCTTTGCTCAGACTCGCTCTTCGCTTTTTGATTCAGTTTATCCAATTTTCAATTAAACCGGTTAACTACTATTTATAATGGATTGAGCTCAAAATTTTTTTATATACTAGGCAAAAGCACGGAATAAATCATAGTTTACTTTAATTTAGTTAAAAGTTTAATTATAATTTGACGTGTGTGTTTTTCTTTACATCTTAATATATGTATTTTGAATGAATATTTAGTACTATAATATAAGTTTGATACGTTCGATTATGTTATACATACTCTCAAGTATTTTAAAATAATATATTTTACGCAATAATGTATTTTATATACTTCATGATTTAGTTAACTTAAAAATATTAAAGAAAAAATGTGGATTTAACACGTAACACCAATGGCTTTTTAACTCTCCAGTAATTATTGGTTCTCTTTTAGTAGTTGACTATAAGTCTAGAACTAAAGGGCCAATTTATTATATGATTATAGATCATTTGACAATTATTTTTATTATATTAGAAATTAGTTAATTAATTCGTTCACCCCACAAATCATATATCCCAAGTTAGTCCTTATCAAGTCTGAGATAAGACCTAGTTAATTGATGTACATTAAAGATAACAAGCATCAAGCTTCTGAGAAAGAAAAACAAAATCGTTGCCATGTTAAATATGCACTTTTTAATTTGAAATTGTGACCATATTGATATATCTTTATTACTAGATAATAGTGATACTAAACTATTAGTGTATTTAACAGAATAATAAAATAGTTATTAAATGAGTGGTACTAAATTATTAATGTATTTAGTAGATTAATAAAATAGTAATCAAGGGAGTAGTAATGACTAATGAAGGTATAAAGCATTATGTAACTGAAGTGGATAGATATATTAGTTATTGAAGTAATGAGATATCAAAATAACTTTCTTCTTAACGCGATAAAAAATAATTTAGTTATCGATACTTATGTTTTTATCTGATAACATTTGTATTATAATACTAAATATTCTAACAAAAGAACAATAAATCAATTTCGAATTTCAAAAAATTGATTTACTATCACGGTATCAGTACTATTACCAGAAAAATATTATCAAATATATGTATATAATTTTTAATTAGTAATATTTTATAAAGTTAATATATTCTAACTACCAGATAATGGTAAAACTAATATTGTTTCATTGATGGAATATTTAGCAGAATAATAAAATAGTTAATAATTTTGTTAAGTAGAGTGATAATAATTTCTTTTACATGCAAAATAATAATTATATCATGAGGGAAGAGTTGTTAGAATCGATTAGAATATTTTTTATGACACACACTCTTAAAAAACCTCTAGCTTTACACATACCTCATCTGCTGGTTTTATGAAGTAGGAAGAAAAGGAGTAATTCCCTTTAGAGAATATGGATATGAGAGAACTAAATGTCAGCTTATCTTATGATCATTCTTTATAATTTCTCAGAACTAAATTCCTCTCATAAATGTTGATATTCGAATCAGTTTTAATTTTTAAAAGTTAATTCATTGTAATCTTGCCAGTTAAGCATAGAAACCGAGTAAACACATGCATCATAAACCAAACCGGCGACTCGAAAAAAGTAGCCAATTGCATGTAACCTACGACATGATCAATGCAATCGCCAAATAATGTGTCGCCGTACATACAAGTAGTGAATAGGCCAGAAAGAGGCCCATATCGTTGGGTCAAATGATTTGGACTTCGTTCTCATGCACTCGTGTTGCTTTGCTTTGCAATTTCTCTCACCACCAAAATCACAAAATCTCCAATATGTCAAAAGAAACGGATCAACGGCGCTTGAAATTGGGCCTACCATGGGCTTTCTGAAAAAGGAAAAAGTACTGCGTGAGAGAGATTCGAACTCGCAATCTTCAGGATCACTCAGTTTTAATTACTCAGCTATGAGACCTTCGCGCTAGCCATATGCGGTGGTCCATCTGCGCCACCACCCCTCTCGATTTGTACTTTTGATTACTCTATATTATACTTTTACAATTGTTCACTTTACTTTTACCATTTTTATGTTTATGCCTGTCAAATAAGTTAATCTAGTGGGACCTGCGGATTGGTCAGGATAAAAATTTTATCCGCAAATTTTTAATATGTTTGATCCGTGGATCAAAATCAGTTAATCCATACATGTTTTGTTTAAAATCCGCTAACCTGTTTTTGGTTAAAAGATTTTAAATTAATTTACGATTTTTGGATTGAACACCCGTCAATCCACTAAACCCACCAAATATCTATTTAAAAAAAACTCTCACATATACGAGTTATCCTCCAATCCGCGGATTTTAACCTGACGACTCACAGTCGCTCCACAATCTAAATATTCAATCCGCACTCACGACTGCAGGAGATCAAAACCGCAGATCTCACAAATCGAATCACATTTTGACATGCCTATTTATGTTCCTAGTTACCACGTCTATACGGAAGTTCAGTATATTGAGATTTGAGAGTATTTCTTGTAGTCTTTGTTAATATTTCTAACTATCCAGTATCATAGTTTAGAACATATACAAATAGTCGTCGACATGCTCTATCTTGATTTGTTGATGATTTTTATATCTAATTTGTGCCCAATTTTTCGTTTTATACTGTCGTAGGTATACAACATTATAAGGAACAAACAATGCTTCTGAAGCTTTATTTAACAGCAATATTAACCAAAACCAAAAATAAAAAGACAGAAGAAAAAAAGAAAAGAATTTGATCCCAAACAATCTAAGCAAATGTAAAAATTTCTAAAAATAATCAACTAAATGTAGTATCATTCAAATACCTTTTTCCTTTTCATATTTCATCACTACAATTTCCAATTACGTATTTATTGCGTTGAAGAATTCTGCAGCAACATTATATTTTTCATATGCAAATTTATTTTTAATCAGATTTTTGTTAGCAATACTTCAATATAATTGGTGTCGCGTTGTTTGTGCCTTTGTCTCGTCATGAATCTATTTCTTCGACATGTTCTCTAAGACTCTAACCCTAAGTAATAGCCCGACACTAGTATTTTACTATTTTGAAGTATAAGAATTTTTTTTTGTCAAACAATTATATGATATAGAATCAATGAAAACAAAAACTTTTTAGATGATTCGTTTATTTTCTCTTAATCTGTGAAGAGCGAAAGAGAGAGTAGGCCTCGGCAAAAAACCATACACATGTACCCGATCTGAACTTGATCCGAAAAATCGTATCCGAATCCGTTTCATATCCGAGAAAATAACTTCATTGGGTACTAAATCTCTAAACCCAAAAACTCGTATCCGAATCCGTTCTAAACTCGAAACCCGAAATCCCAAACCCGAAATAAAAACCCAATAATACATAACTACCCATAAGAAAATATTTTAATTCGAGGACTCTATCCTATAAATATGAAAATTGTTATGTGTAATATACACAAACTGATCCGAATCCAAAACGAAAAATAAAAAAAAACCCAAAAAACCCCCGAAAACCTCAGAATCCGACCGGAAAAACATGACCCGAACCCGACCCGAAAAACCTAAAAACCCAAAAACTTGAATCCGAATCCGATCAAATCTCGAATTTTCCAGGTTTTAAATCTGAAACCCGAACCTGATCCGAACCCAAAATTATTATCCGAACCCGACAAATTATTCCATTGGGTATTAAATTCTTAAATCCGAAAACTGAAACCCGGTAGAGTTTTATCCAACCCGATAGAATTTTATCCGAACCCGACCGGATTACCCGAATGCCCACCCCTAGAAGAGACTTTGAGAATCTCACAAATATATAATTTTAATATTTAAAAATAATTTTCATTATTTAGGTTGTAGAAAAGAAAGCGGGGAAAAAGAATTATAAATCAATATTTTTTGATTGGATCAGGATAGTATTTAATTTTAAATAATAATAAAAATTCAAAACCAATTAGAAGATAACATGTGTGAAAGAATGGTTGATGAATTCTCAACAAAAACTGATTTTCTTATCTCTCTCGTATTTTCTGTTATTTTATTTTATGGTTGAGAATCCAAAAATAGTCAATTTTAACGTTAACTATTTTTACGGTGCTTTTTTTTTGTTTTTCAACTTTAACTTACAAAATTTTCAAAAAATTTACATAAATTTTCATATGTGATGAAATCAACTTTGATCGAAACAGTGTTAGTCAAACCGCTGAATTAGATGTCATGTGACATATTCATGCTGAGTCAGATGCCACATGACATTTTTTTTTGCTAAATCAGATGTCACATAAACTTTTCAAAAAATCATTTCGAATTTTTATGCAATATTTTGGGTATAAAATTATTTTGACACTTATAATAGAGAAACGAAAACACCATTATCAGTTCAGCCATCGTATCAATTTTTTTATCATTAATGTAGTATGTATTCATAATAATCGTATAGTTTGACCATTAAAATATACATTGTTAAACAATTATAATTTTTGAACTTAGAGATCAGATTTGTATTGTTCAAAAATATACCGTTTAATGGTCGAAACTTTATGGTTGTTGCGGCTACAAAGTTGATAAAAACCGATAAGGTGGCTCAATTGATAATGGTGTTTCTGTTTCTCTATTATGTGTCAAAAAAAAAATTTAGACTCAGAACATTGCAAAAAATTTCAAAAATTTAATTTTTTTGGAAAATTTTACGTGTCATCTTATTCAGCAAAAATATGTCATATAACATCTGATTCAGCGGTTTGACTTGTACTATTTCAGTCAAAGTTGATTTTAACATACATATGAAAGTTCATGTAGATTTTTTGAAAATTTTAAAAGTTAAAACTAAAAATGTACTAAATCTTAATTGATGTATACAAAACACCGTAAAAATAAATAACGTTGAAATTAACCATTTTCCGTTTAGAACCCCACTGAAAACTTCTCAATCCTATGAAATGAGAAGAATGACAATAAGATATCCACATGGAAAATTATCCTGATATGCATCTGAAAAACGGATATCCAGACAAAACGAATTTAGAATTGAATATTAAAAATCTTTGGAACGGATATCCGCATCTATTCGTGTCCAGCAAAATTTTTTTTTTTCTTTTTTATCCGTTTTTTCTTGGATATCCAATAAAATTTTAATTTTTTAAAAAAAAATATCCGCATATACAGATAACAAGATCACGAATACGGATCCGGATCCAGATCCAGCTATCTTTTAAAACCCTAAATATCTGGATCCGTAACACCCGTAATTTTTATTACCAAACAAAAATATATGTATTGGCTGACTGAAAATGTTGTCCTCAATGAACATCTTTACGTAAATTTCCCTTTAATATCCGCATCTTCTGTATCCATGATTTACAATAATTTGATAAAAATCAGTTTAGACCATGAAAAAGTAAGTTTGATCATAAAAGATTTGGTCAACTACACAGTTATCTAATCTGATTTTGCACAGTATTAAAATATTGCTCAGTGTGATAATATTTTACAAAAAGCATACCGGACTGATATAGTGGGGTTTAATAAGATTTTGCATAAATAAAGAAAAGAAAAAGGGGTTAAAAAGAGGCATGGTCGTTATTGGTGCGTGCATGCGTGCGGGAGACTATGTAAAAGCTGCTTCTCTGCTCATTTCATGTAATCTTCTCAATTCTTTTGCCCACGGCCACTTTCACATATATATAACCTTATTTAATTCTTTTTACTACAAGTTTACACGAACGTTGTGTGCTTATAAGCATCGTAGCAACGCGATATATTTCTTCAATAGTTTACTCCCACAAGATTTCCATATTTACATATAATTTACTCGTATTTGAAACAATAATTCTTTTTTTCGTATTTTGTTAAGTTTTAGTTCTTGATCGGTTCATAGTCGTCGTCTTTTTCTGAAAAGTTTAAAACTAACTTATCATGAGGCACGTAGTGATTAAAACGTAGATAATCTAATCCGACATAATTTACCATAATCTACTCATAATCTCTATATGTGTGTATAGCCGTCTTTTATAGTCTAAAATTAATTAGTCAATTTTGTAAGCGGGGGATAAGAAATCTCTACATGGATGTATCTCAAACTTGAAAGTTCTCTCTTCACCAATTTTACCTAAAAGTTTGTGGCTTGGTGGATATAACAATGGATTTCCACTAATCATGAAAAGTCATATATAACAAATCCGATCGATCGGCGTAATCATCATGAGTATTGTATCTAATACCTGATACGCAAAGTACTTACTTTACATATTTTCGCTAGAGCAGTAAAAACACAAATGCAAAAAAAAGTCTAACGTAAAAATAAACAAATTAATTCTAGTAAAATTAAGAAAATACATTATTTTCGGGTTTAAATTTAATTTTAAGAATTTAAGGTAGATTAAGGGTTTAGTTATAAATTTTTAGGGTTTAAACTTAGCCCCTTTTTAATTTTACAGCATAGAGACTATTTTCTTAATTCTGGCATAAAATATGAACTATTATTCTTATAAATCGGCTATTACTTTCCACTAAATTACAACACAAAGTTTAGTTGTAAGTAACTTTTTTGGTGTATCTGATGATATTTAGATAATACTTTTGGCTAAATTAACCATTCACGCATATGCTTTGTGTCAACCGTCCTGATTCCAGAAAACTTATGTGATTGGTAAAACTCTGTCATCTCGGAATATATAGTATCGTCACTTTACGATTATCTACCACAATCACTACTTAATTAAAAAAAACATTAAAGAAGGTATTTTAATGGAGGAAAAAAAAGTTGCGGACGATATATAATGTTAAAACCTGGCAAGTTATAGACAGCGAAGACATACTCAGTGCTTGCCTTGTCACACTCTTCTCACAAAACCCCAAAGAAAACCAATTCCTTCTTACATTAACTCACCAAGTCACCTCTCTTCCTCTCTCTATCTCTCTAAGTGTAGGGTCAGAGCAAAATACGGCACCGTTTTAGAGTTGCAATTTGCAACAAAAAAATAAAGAGAGAAAATGAAAAAGTCGTTTCTGAGGTATTTGACGATATAAAGAAGCTAACTTTCCCTCATTTACAATCTTTTCTTCTTTTCTTTCTTGGCTGATGTTTTAATTACACAGACCCCATTTTCATTTATTCATTCATTTAATTTATTAAAATTCATTTTCGTTATCGGTATATATCATCACAACCATCATCATCAACAATTCAAAACAGTTATAATATATGTCTAATACAAGCTATTACCGATCGCCGTTCGGAGACACGACCTACACCAAAGTCTTCGTCGGAGGTTTAGCATGGGAGACTCCAACCGAGGAAATGCGCCGTTACTTCGATCAGTTCGGTGAGATTCTTGAAGCCGTCATCATCACCGATAAGACCACCGGAAAATCTAAAGGCTACGGTTTCGTAAGTTCTTTTTTTCCTTTCACCTCCACCATTTTGATTCTTTCTTTATTCTCTAGGTCTACCACGTCATCATCTATGTGATCCAGGTCACGTTTCGAGAACCTGACTCAGCGACGAGAGCAGTCGCCGATCCGAATCCTGTGATCGATGGACGAAAGGCTAACTGCAATATTGCGTCTTTTGGACGTCCCCGACCATCGACGCCTCGAGGTTTGTTAACTCAATTTATTTTTCTTTGAATGTCAAGTTTAATGATCATTTCATCTCTCAATTTATTTTTCTTTTCACTATTTTTATGTTTTATGTGTACGAGGAAAAAAATGCTACATTGTTCAATAATGTTAATTAGTAATGTAATACTTGAAAATTTATATAATCATATAGTATATTTTAAATAACTACTTGTTATTACTCTTTGATGGCATAGGGCGAGGACAAGGAGGAAGCCCTAGTCAGTATCAAGGCGGAGGACAATCAGGCTATACCGGAATGGCTGCTCCGATGCAGCAGGCTGCGACTGCCCAGCTCATGTATCCGCCGTACGGGTACGCAAGAATGATTTTAAAAGAAAATTTTAATGGGTTTAATTTCTTTATTAAACCCAAGGTGTATAGAAATTTATAAATTTTGCTTAGACAAGGAAATGGTCCAGTGCGATGGAAATGGTAAGAGACAGAAGATGATATTTAATGCTTCAATTTGAGAAGTTGGAGTCAGCCTGTAAATATTCATAAAAAATAAATCCTTATATCATACTAGCAAGTTGTCAAATAAAAAGCATATATATATTGAAGATTAGCAGGATCAACATTGCAATAGAACAATAATAGTGAAATATGTCATGTGCATACAAAGAGTATATATCTGTCTTGGTGAAATTTGCATGAACTAAATTTGTCGAGGTATAATAATTAAAGTAAATTGTTTTTGGTATTTTGGTGAATATATAGACTAATTTGGTTTAGCATCATTTATCTCTCTTGTTTTCAGGTATACCTACAATTCTGAATATGGGTACCACCAAGTCAGTCTATCTCTCTCTGTCTCCATGTGAATACATATACAATTATAAACATGTAATGGTATATACACATCTGCTAGCTAGGCCAATGTCGTATCCTTATAGCAGCTGTGAATGTTGGAATTAGTAGTACCTACAAAACTTTCTTAGATTGGTAAAATGCGTAGGGAATCGTATATACATGACGTGTAATAAATATAAAGTAAATCATAAAATAACGAACTGAAAATTATCATTAATGTGTTCATGTTGGTCACAAATAAATAAATTATATAAATATATATAATAAATTTCGTATTGGATTATTTACATGCAGGCACTGTATAACACACAGCTTCAACAGGCACAATACTATCAACAGCAAATGTACGGAGGAGGAGCAACATCACCATCATCATCCAACATCATGCCTTCTCCTTACTACTACCTCCAAGCTCCAAGCCCTAGACCATATCCTCCTCCTCATCAGTATCATCAGCAACAACAACAACCTTTAGCTTCTGCCTCTTCTTACCTAATTTACCCATCCAATTTCGAGGCTCCTACTTCCTCTAATGCCCCTCTTTCACAAGTGCCAATATCTTCTTCCACCGGTACGTCTTGACATTATTAAATAGATTTTTGTTCACATTCGACATCATTAACAACCATGCATGTCCAGTTAATGTGCAATTACATTCATCATCATAACAAGATCTAAGACCACTAAGCTAAATTATAAGTTTTGTAAAAACGAGAGCTATTGATGTATATGTAAGAGTACGGAAGATTAAATGGAATACCAAAAAGAGTGAATGATTGGGCACATGGAATTTTATAAATAGCGTCATGTCCATGTGAACTGAGCTGTCAATTCCCCCCCCCCCCCTCACATCTGTCTATCCTCCATCATGGGTCATGCATACAAGAGTATGTGTATGTAAATGCATAAAACCAATAGTGTTTGCATGTGAATTCTGTCAACCCTTTTATATTATTGATTCTCAAGATCTAGTCACAACTCACAAGGGACCACTCTCTATTTAAGCAATTATCCAAACTTGGTTGCAGTGGGGCGACCAAAAAAATAAATTCTATGTGCGGATTTACTATTTATTTATGTCAAAAAGGTCTTACGTTATGTTTTTTTTTTTCAGAATCACACGCACCACAACAAGTCTCAGAAGAAGGAGGAGAATTCGATCCATCGGATGCACTTGAAAGTACAACAACGAACAACAGAGAGTTGACGTCATCTTCATGATCAACTGCCACTCCAACTTGTACAATCTTTGACATTTGTACCTTCTATTTCTCTTCATCCAACAAAGAAAAAAAGATGCTAATTCTTTTATTCCCTCAACCAAATCGATGACTTTAACATGACGGCTAATCTATCTCTCGACTCTTGTCATGTTTTTTTTCCCTTTGTTTCTCCTAACTGAATAAGATAATATGTCGACTTTGATATTCTTTCTATTATTTTAGAATAAATTCGACTACTTCAAAAAAATAAAACTTCCTTTGTACTTCAGTTTTAAACTATACCATAGGTCTTACTAGCATCTTAACACGGAAAATAAAGTAAATTTATGCAAAAAAAGAAGTAGATAAGTTATATATAAGTGACGATTTTAATTTGCCTGAGTTTTTCCTTCTCAATCCACCTTGAGTTTTTTTACTTATTTAAACAAAAAAATGTTCTTAAACCAAAATAATTAACTCATTTAACCAAAATAATTAAAAAAAGTTAAGCTGATGGGATCAACTTCTTTTGGTAAGATGTGATCAACTTATTTAGCTGATTAATATCTTTTCTTTAAGACAAACTCCGCCGTATAAATCAGTATTTACTTTGGATCTGTATAATAAGTGACGAAAAGACTCTTAAGATTATGTGGGTTTTAAAATATCATATAGTTATATAAAATGGTGTTTTATGCTCAGTTACTTTGTCAATACAATACTCTATGAGATTGATGATTAAAACATGCATAGGCCGCATCTAACTATTGGGCCGTATGTACACACATGTCCATATTCGCCACGCTGAATACTGATCTGATCCAAAAGGATCATTTAAACGACCCTGTTGCGTCCTCCGCCAAGTGCTGACTTCTCTCATTCACCAATTAGTCGGCCAAAATGGTCAACATTGGGGATTTGTTCTCTTGCAGATTATGAATACAATATTTGGTTTCGTAATACATATTAACAAATATCTCTTTATAGTTTAGACTTAAGATTTGTAATCTAACGATTTATAATTTATGCTATAGCTCGATATGTTGACAAACAAAAATAAAATAAAAACACAAAAATTATGATGCTAAACTACATCTATAGCAATTTACACTGGATACAAACGATGAAAACAAACATTAAAGAACGGTTAACACATCTATGGTCTCAGGTCTACCACTTATATGATTATATTTTTTTTGTAGTAAACTGTTGTATCCTAATTTTTATGATCTAAGATTTCCTAAGAGGACTTTATTAATAAGCGTCTCAAAATTCACAACCGACGAACCATGTTTATGCTTTGTTGCTTCCTCGGCCAAGCGCCGCCACTCTTCCGCCTTGTCTCTCATTTTCTTTCCTTTCTCTCCGTCCATGAGCTCTCTAACCACCGTCTCGACCTCCTCTCTCTTCACATATCCACCGATCTCCATACCAACTCTCCACTCATCACAACAAAACTTACAATTCGTCGGCTGCTCCGCAAAAAACGGCCAACATATCATGGGAACACCGCCAGAGAGACTCTCTAGTGTCGAGTTCCACCTGCAATGCCTCAAGAACCCTCCGGTCGCCGGGTGGGAAAGGATTTTTTCCTGAGGACACCAACTCGCCAACATTCCCCGGTCTGCAGTCTCCGTTAAAAACTCTGACGGAACCACTGATGCCTCTCCGGCCACTAAATCCGGCCGGATCACCCATAAAAACTCTTTTCCATTTGCTGACAAGCCCCAAGCAAACTCAACAAGCTGTTTGGCACTTATCACCGTTATGCATCCAAAATTAACAAAAATGACGCTGTTTTGAGTCCTAGTGTCTAACCAATCCAAGCATTCTGTCTCTTCTTTCCATAAATTTAATCCGATTTGTCCTATTTACTATCCTCGTCGATTTCTTGGTTTACTAGGAGATGGAGCGGTCCAATTGAATAAACCGGAGGTAACATAGATTGCATAGACTGGATAACATCATGCTCAAGATCATCGAACGTGTTGAGAATGATCGCACTGACACGTTTGGATAGCTCAACCTCTCGAATGACGAAATTTAACATTATATCGTCAGGATTAGTAGTACGGATAACATTATATCGTCAGGATTAGTAGTACGGATAAAGCTAGGGATGTCCTTTAGTCTAAGATTTTTCATCGACGGTATCCAATCTATAACACTAGGGATGTCCTAGTGTAAATCGGCAAATCAAGAACCAAATTAAAGAGTTACTAGCCCAAAGATATTTCAATTGGTCAAATGCATCAAGTGTTTTTTTTTTTGTTTTTTTTTCTGTCTTAATTATGTGATTAAATAAAAACAATAATTAACATACCTTTAAAAGGAGATAAACCTTTCTCGATGAAGAGATTAAAGCAAAGAAAAGTCATGAAACCACAAGCACTAAGGGTCCAGAAAATCACCGCTGGGACACCGAGATCCTTCGCTGCGTCAAGAGAAAAGCTCATCACACCGTCCAATACAATACAGCTCACCGGAGGCACATCATTTCTGGTGTTAATCCGCCGGAGAAGCTCTTTAAACGGAGCGAGACAGTTCGTCTAGTGGGTGCAAATTAGTAAGATTCGATTGTGTTGCTGGCTACATCTTTTTTTCTTGCTTGTGTTGTGTTGGTCTATTTTGATGCAATGTTACCTTTCTGAATACCTAACCATATTTGGTATGAACTAGTTAGGTTCAATTTATCGACTGGATGCAAACTTAGGTTTCCTTTTTCAGTAGCTAATATTTAAGTCTGAACCTAATCTGTTCTTCTTGTCGCGTAAACTTAGGATATTCACTTATTGTTGACTACATTTCGGGTATGTGTGTGTTAAAAATCTGTTATATTGGATTGGCAGGTACCGTGAACTAGCTCACCGTGTTGATGAAGCGCTTGGTTTCATGCACGCTGCTGGACTAACGCTCGATCATCCCATAATGCAAACAACTGACTTCTGGACTTCTCATGAGTGTTTGCTTTGCCTTTTGAACAATCACTAACAAGGCTAGATTCGACCTCTGGTCTCTACTATGATTGTTCTACTCATATGATTTGGGTCGGTGAGCGAACCAGAGTCGACGGTGCCCATGTCGAGTTCTTAAGAGGTGTTGCTAATCCTCTTGGAATCAAGGTTTTTTTTTCCAACTCTTCTATCATCAGGATTTAGTTTGGCTTAGTGAGACTGATTGAGATCATTTGTGATGGTATAGGTGAGTGATAAGATGGATCCAAAGGAGCTAGTGAAGCTGATTGAGATCTTGAATGCTGACAATAAGCCTGGAAGGATAACAATAATTACAAGAATGGGAGCAGAGAATATGAGAGTGAAGCTTCCTCATTTGATCGGAGTTGTGCCACGCGCTGGACAGATTGTGACTTGGGTCAGTGATCCAATGCATGGAAACACCATTAAGGCTCCTTGTGGTCTCAAGAATCGTCCTTTTGACTCCATCTTGGTACGTTTTTTATACATAAGAAACTCTCTTTACTGATTAGAAATTGTTACATTGTTTAGTCTCTTTTCATCATTGCAAGTATAGAAATGGGAATAATTGTCTTTTATTTTCCAAAATAGTAAAAGTTATATGTTTGTTGTAATAGGTGAGATAGCGAAAGGTGACAAAAAATAGACTTTGGTTGGGCCAAAGTTGACGCAATTGCTCTTTTTTTTTTTAAAGTTAGGTGGTCTTGTGAAAGTAACATTTTTAGTAGGAGTTAATTGTTATAAAAGTTTAAAATAGAATAGTGGTCATGATTGGTTGATTTTGATAATTTATTTCTAGGATTAGTGTATAGTAGTAGCAAGGCAGTTTGGTTATTTTCTGGTATTATTGCAAATCATCTAATAAAGTTGTTTTGATTAATTTAAAATATTTTTTAGGCTGAGGTGAGAGCGTTCTTTGACGTGCACGAGCAAGAAGGGAGCCACCCTGGAGGTATTCACCTAGAGATGACCGGTCAAAACGTGACTGAGTGCATCGGTGGTTCACGCACAGTCACGTTCGATGACTTGGGCTCGCGCTACCACACGCACTGTGATCCTCGCCTTAACGCTTCGCAGTCTCTTGAGCTCTCTTTCATCATCGCCGAACGCCTTAGAAAGAGACGCATCAAGTATGAAAAGGCTTTTGCCGTCTAATCAAAGAAACTTGTGCCATAATACTTATGTTATATATATAATGTGTATGTGTGTTATGAACTTAAAACGATCTCATTTATCTTTGATTCAAATCTTGGGTTCAACCCTTTGAATCGATTTTCGCAATTGAAATCAAACTCTGCTTTGTCTCACAAATTCTCACATCATGGAACCTTTTAGCGATTTTTCATGTGAACCCGCAAAACCTGAACTCTTTACAAACCCCAAGCATACAAAAACAAAGATAGCAGGATGGGAAATAAGAGTTGGAGACTTCTTTTTTTTTTGTGGTGTAAAATGTCAAAAATGTCAATACTCAAATTCATAATATACCATGTGGAACAATCACATACATTTGAAGTCAATATATTAAAGTGGAAGCTAAAGGTCTGACTGGTAAAACAAATAGAGGAATTTTTTTTATACTCAATTATCCTGACGGATCCATCACTATAAATAAGTAAAGTTTCCTATTAACAACTAATAGGTGAAATTTGTTTTTTTCTGAATATTTAACGGTATTTCCAGTAAAAATGAAAAGAAATATTTGTTTTCTATTTATTACACCAATCTCAGCATATAAGAGCACTTCCATTAAAAAATCTCTCAAAACGTTTCCAGACAATAAAAAATGAAAATAATAAGAAATATGGGAGAGAAAATGATAACCGGTTTTCAATTGAGAATTCCATGAAAGATTTATATGCCATTTATCTTTTATGAATAGTTCATTCTTCTATAATTTAAAATTTAATTATACAATTACATTATGTTACAAATATTAATTTAGTTGACTTGACTGACTTCATTAGTTATGAAATCAATATAAAAAGATATATTCCGCTATGGTCTTATAATTTAGTAGGGCCTCCAAATTATTAGTTTGAATTTGCTAAATGTTCAAATTACGACAACATATATCAAGCAACAAAAAAATTTCAAATAGAAAAATGAAGACATTTCAGAGACAAAAACAAAAACTAAAAAATTACAAAAACTTTAAATCAAAGACACCATCGATAAAAGGAACAAGAACCCTTAATACATGTTTTTCATCAGCCTCGTTGTGGGCGAAAAAACAAAAGTTAGAGACAACATCATGATCGGAGAGGATGACTCGTGTGATGAATTGGAGTAGTCCATACACTTTGTAAACAATTCAGTCGTGAGCAAAGACACAAAGATCGGAGACAACATCATAATCGGAGATGATGGTTTGTTTGGAGAATTGGTGTACTCCATACACTTTGATAGTGAAGTCGCTCAAACTGGTGGGTGGTTGAATTGGAGACAATAACAAACTTGATTGAGATGGTGAATATGCTGAAACTGATAGTGAAATATTCTTTGATCCCAAATTGATCGGAGACTTAGGTCATTCTAGACTCATGGACGGTGAAGTTGTCAGAACTAGTGGTGAAATTTTCTTTTATTGAATATCATTAGGAAAATTAGGCAAATTTATTGGAATTTGGGGTAGAATATTTCCTAATCTTAGATTGTTCGGAGAATTGGGGCAGTTTATACTCCTTGACGGTATGATGTTTAGTCTCCGGAGCTGGTGATATAACATTTTTAGTGGTTGAATTGGAGATATCAACAATTCTAATGGTAGAATATTTTCTGATCTTTGATCGATTGGAGAGTAAGGCTAGACTAAACTCCTAGACAGTGAAGACGTCGGAACCATCACTTTGAAATGGTATTTGGTTGTATTGTAGATGATCGCCTCATCATTCTTATTGGTCTTAAATTTCCGTTGTCTTAGTTTAATTGGTGATAATGGCTTTTAACTTTTAAATTATATTTTATGTTTCTTATTTTTCATCTCATGAAAATAATCATATATATAGAAGATATTACTCGTATCTTCCCACATAACAATTAGTTAGATTTCTAAATAAGATAAAGGTTTATAGAGCAACCATATTAATATTTTTTGTTATATTAAGGTAATCTTTTGAATTTAAACTAGAAATTGAATTGGTCAAAATTACGCATAAAAGATAGACTTATTTGTAAATTTCATCGATATTAAGTATTAAAACATTCATTTCAAAAAATTATAAGTTTTCAATTACCAAAAAGTTTTCCTCATTTTCTTTTACACTATTTTATTAATTTTCCCTTTGAAATTGAATATATATTGCGATTTTATAAAATATTTGGTTCAAATCTTTGAGTAATTCTTTAAAAAGTGAAATACTTAATTGTTTGGCATACAATTTTTTCCCCTGTGTTTAGATACTTGACTATATAATAAATAAAGAGCATATGAAGACGTTTCGAAAAATATAATACTTAACATGTGTGTATATAGACTGTATTTTCAAACGTTATTTGACTATTATGTTTAAATAGAAATTTATTTATTTGACTATTGTGTTGTAGATAGAAATTTATTTATTACTAGTCAAGATGGTAGAAAAGTAAATAAAACATTTTTCCATCCAATCAATGACAATTGCATAATTTTTTAAAATATCTTTTTATGGTAACTTGATTGTTACTATAATTTTTTAAAATGTCTTATAATTGGTTAATAGCATATGATGGTTAACATTGATTGTAATTTCTGTTTTTTTTTCTTTCTGCAAAATATTTTTATAGATATAAAACTCTAACCATATCGGAATTATATATGATAACCGTATATTATAGCAGGCCCGACTCACTAATATAGAGGACCCATTTTGAAAAGATAATTCTAACATAATCATATTTGATTTATAAAAGTTCCTATTTTTTGTTGAAAAAGGATCTTAAAATATGACAAAATTTTAGTTAAAATAGTGTGGGCCTAATGTACATGTAACATTTAGCTTATGTTTAAAATGGAGCCTATATTGAAGATATAATGGTGATGGGGTTTGTTGAAAAGTATCGTTGGTCATACCAAGAAAAAAAAGTATCGTTGGTGATGGATGGATTTACATGAAAGAAAATACAAATTAGTTTTATGAGTTTTTCTTGATCTCAATAATAGTATCGGTGGATAATTAATAAACATCCTAACAATTATTGTCACTATCTGTATTACATCATGAAAGTTTTTGAGCGTAGTGTTTTCGTGTATTTTTACATACTGTTTTTATAAGAGAATATACATAGTGTTTTCGTGTATTTTTTCTTTTATGCTTCAAAGGAGAAATAGTTAAGTTGATTGAACTACTCTAGCTGGTTATAAAATCAATGATCTTACAAGATTAAAATGGTTTGCATGGTCTCAGTTAATAGATCTGGTGGAATCTTACAAAAAAAAAGAGACTTGGAGGGGCTCCAAGTTGTTTGTTTAGAGCTTTTGGCTTGCTAATGTAATAATGTTTAAACTTCGACAACATATAAGAAGCAATGATCACCAACAAGTTTTCAAATAAAAAAAATGAAAATCACATCAGAAACAAAAAAAAACACCAACGATTTTATTAAAAAAAGAAATAAAAAATACAAAAAAGTAAAACAATTACAAAAGCTTTAAACCAAAAGCACCAACAATTTTATTTTATTTTTTAAAAAAGAAAAAAGCACACCAACGATTAAAGTAACAAGAACCCTATATTATGTTTTTCATCAATCCTGTCGTGGGCGAAGACACAAAGTTTGGATAGAACAACATAGTCGGAGATGATGGAGAATTGGGGTACTCTATATTCCATGACAGTGAAGTCGCTGGATCTGGTGGTGAAATATTCTCATGTTGTTGGTACTCACCACTAGTTGCGATTATAGGATTGAACGGAGACCGATTCCCATATAGTAGTTCCTTGTTCGAATCGTCTTCCTTCATTTTGCTCTTAAATTTCTGCATAAAACTAGCAACCGACTCTTTCTCTTGGGGAGAAGGCGGTAGCAAAGGCGACAATGGTGGTGGTGGCAAAGACAGCAATGGAAGCAAAGATTGGGACGGTGGAGACGACGGCTGGGTGTTGAGGAATTTAAATGTTGAGGTGTTCATGGCCATGATCGTAATTGGAATAAATGGCTGGAGACTAACAAGATCTAGTGGGGGAGGACGGAGCTGATCAAGACGACGACTTTGGGTAGTGTGTATGAGGCTGTGAACCTTCATCTTAAACTGGTCTTTGGTTTTTTGGTAGATGATCGCCCCATCATATTCGTTGGAATAAGCTTTTCGTTTTGATATCTCATGAGAAACCTTGTTAGTTTTTCTGAGGTCACGATTCATTGAAAATTTGGGAGGAATTGATGATGATGGTTTTTTTTGTTATTTTTGTGTTTCTTATTTTTCATCCTAGGAAGATGACCATATATATTTATATTACAACTAAATGTTATTTCATATCTATCTACATAGATACCCATTAATTAGATTTCTGAAAACACTTGTTTATAATGTAAATGTGGTCAATGTAACTTTATAGCAACCATATTATTATTTGGGAATTTTGTTGAAAATGCCAAAAAGACTATTAAATTTGTTCTTTTGGGTGAATCTTTCACGTTTTACCCTTTTTAGGGCATTTCTTCTATTTTTGATAAATTTGCTTCTGTTTATGGGCGAGAAACTTAAATTTGACTTATCAATATTATCTGCAAAAGTATCACAAAAGTACGTTGCATTATGCCCGAAAACGTACACTTGCATTTAATGTATAAAAGTGATTGCTGAGACATATATTAAAATAGTTTGAGTGTTTGGATAAGAACAAAACTAATATTTTTAATTTCGTAGACAAGTAGATGTTTTATTTTATAGACAAATTTTATCAAATAAAAATATTTACAAATGATGAAAGAAAGATAAATTGGTGGACATAAAAGAAAGACAAAATGGTTAACAGTAAAAAAGTAAGATAAAACATATTGCAGTAAAATTAGACTCTGCATGAAACAAACATATTGTTGCACAAAAGAGAAGACATAACAAAAAATTGTAAAAATAATGTTTGTAGACAATCCAAAATCAAAATAGAGTTCGTATTAGAGAAGTTGCGAAAGTTATGACAGTAGGGAAAATAAATAAATGGTGAACATCATAAATGGTGGACTAAATCCATTTCATAAATAGTATGTAGTGTGTCTCCACCATACGCAGGCGATATTGTACCATGCACAAAAAAAACTCGTCCATAAAACCTTAAATACTCACAATCGTCCATTGGTTCCATGGTAAAGTAAGTGTCATATATGAAAACAACTTAGGTACATAACAAAATTGGTTTGTGGACAAGTTTAAGTACATGTGTGTAAAATGCTTAATTTTTGTGGGTGATAGTTTGGTTATGTGGACTAAGAGAATATGTTAAAACCCTCAAAACACCTATTTCGTTCATGATAACTTGCAATAGTTATGGAAACCTATGATTATTGTTCATGGGGTTTACACTGGTGAAGTTTCTTCATCTATATCATGAATTATATAACAATCTCGTCCATGATAACTTGCAAAAGTTATGGACACCTATAATTGTTGTGAATATGGTTAATACGGGTGTGGTAGTTTTCATCTATATCCTAAATAATATAA
The DNA here is from genome assembly GCA_963922655.1 of Cardamine chenopodiifolia. NCBI lineage: Eukaryota > Viridiplantae > Streptophyta > Magnoliopsida > Brassicales > Brassicaceae > Cardamine > Cardamine chenopodiifolia. The sequence goes on from OZ000467.1 coordinate 5,158,834, forward strand.
GTGGACAACTATAATTAAATTTGTCTACGAGGACAACTGATTGAGTTCGTCTATAAGGACAACTATCGATAATTTTTCTACGTGGAAAATGCAATATAAAGTTGTATTTGGTACACGTAAATAGAAAGTTATATTCTTAAGGATTAAAATGTTTTTGTTTTGTGGATAAAATAAAGTAAATGTATGTGAAAAACGTATCTCGTGTGACAAGATATGTCTGATAACCTCAAACAAATTGTATCTCGTGTGAAGAATCACGTGGGGAAGAATATGTTTCGAGTGTGTAATTGCACAATTTAAAACTACGGGAGTAAATTTTCTTCCTCATATGACTCTTCCCACGAGACGCATCTTGTCAGATATATCTTGTTCCAAGAAATATATTTTTTACTCAAAACATTTATTTTATTTATCTACAAAATAAAAATACATTTTTAATCCTGAAAATTTTAGCTTTCTTTATATGTGGACCAAATAAAGTAAAAGTAAATACAATAAAATAATGTTGTATTGCAAAATGTTATTTGACTATTATGGTCAAAAATAGGAAGTAGATTTTTTTTTTTACTAAAGATGGTAGGAAAATACATTTTCCCATCCAATCAGTGACAGGTGCGTAGTCTTTTTAAATATACTAAAGATTTTATGCACTTCTCTATGGCACACTGATATTACTATCTGGAAACTAGACAGTGCAAGTTTACATTATATCGTAAAGTCAACGCATAATCTTTTATTCATAAACTCGATTTCAATGATCCTTTTTTTTCTTTTTCCAGCCACCGCTTTCAAGGTTTCCTAGGATTCTAGGACACGAAGCTGTCGGGTGAATATTCATATGCTTCTTCAAATTCAATATTCACTTTTCTTCAAGAATTTCCTAATTACCTCATTTTTGGGTTAATATAGCCTAACTACTTGAATTTCTTGTTTTACTTGGGATTGTAATCCAGTGTGGTCGAGAGCAATGGAGAAAACGTGGAAGGATTCAAACAAGGCGTTGTTTTGCCAGTGTTTCATCCTTACTATAAAGAATGCAGAGACTGCAAATCTTCAAAATCCAACTGGCACGAGAAATATGCCGACGATTTTATATCAAACACAAGAAGATACGGAACGACTCAAGATTCAAGGACTCTTCGGGAGAAGATATTTTCACCATTTTCTTTTTGTTTCGAGCTTTTCTGAATATACTGTCGTAGACATGGATTGTTATTTATAAGAAGTTAGATAATGACTGACATGGATCTTGGACTGATGGTGTGGAGCAGGAGTTGGAACAGCTTGGAAGGTGGCTGACGTAGAAGAAGGCTCCACTGTAGCAGTTTTTGGCCTTGGTGCTGTTGGACTTGCGGTATCATTTTCTTTTCAATTATAATTCTACTACCTATTTTTTGTGGTCTATCATAATTTTAGTACCTTTTCTTTTATAAAGGGAAATACAAAGTACTTTAACAATGATTATTACCTTTTTATGTCTCAGTTTAGTTAATTAATTATACATATTTATTCGGGATTTGGGTCAAATTTATATATACATTAGTTATTTGCTAATTATAATTAATAAATTTAGATGATTTGGAAACAGGTTGCAGAAGGAGCTAGATTGCGTGGGGCTGCAAAGATCATTGGTATTGATCTCAATCCTGATAAATTTAAGCTAGGTAAAGTCGTGTTATAGTTTCACTTTCACTTATATAGTTTTACTCTTTTGATTTTTAAAAGTCACTCTTTTATTTGTGGCCTTATTCCGACCACGTCGCTGTTTGTATATAAAATGTGATGTTATTGTTGTCGACTGTGGTTGATCTTCTTCTTCTGACAAATGGTCGATGCATCCGTTTATGTGTTATCCATTTGTCTTTTCGTTTGATAAAGGTGTTATTTATTTGTCATAGACCGATTTTTTTTATTTGTTAGTCGAGATGGGTACATATTTTAAACATTTTATTAAGATAATTTATCAGAATATTATTTGTTTCTATTTTGAATTATTGATATGTATAGTTTATCTTATTGATTTTTTGTTTGTTCAGTTAGTTTTATAAATTTCATATTCATTTGGATATTTTTAACAAAAGGACTAAAATATCTATGATTGAATTTAATCATATTTAAATTTTAATTATATCTTCAAAAAAAATATTTAGTTACGCATAAAAATCATATAATATATTTAAAAACATAATAATCGTAAAATCGAATTTTTTTACGAAAATTTGTAAAATAATATATTCCAAAAAACATATAGTTACGAAATTGTATTTTTACAGTAAACCACAAAATCGCGAGTTAACGTTTTGCCAAAACGGCAAAATATTGAGATTAAATTTTTTGGCAAAATTGTGAATTAAACTTTTTGAGAAAAAATAATGAAATGAAGTTTCTCGCTAAAAATACAAAATCGCATAATTACATTTTTGAGATAAAACCAAAAAATTTTGGAATTGAGTTTTTTCGCAAAACCCGTGAAATCACAATTTCGACGAAAATCGCTAAATGAAGTTTTTTTCTACTAACACTGTGAAATCACAATTTTAGCAAAAATCGCAAAATAGTGTTTCCTGTCCAAAACCGCAAAATTTTAGAGTTACATTTTCCAAAATCGTAAAATAAGTTTTTTACAGAAAATTGTGAAATGATAATTTTGCTGCTAAAAGCGCAAAATCGCGAAATAACATTTTTGCAATAAAACCATAAAATCTCGCTAGATGATCAGATCCACACAAAGTTTATGGTTAATTATAAAGCCACATAAAATGAAAGTTAAATTGCTTAACACACAGTACTAAAGTTCGAATTTCATATCCACACAAATTTTTTTATTGGTTTACGAACTAAACCGATACTAATCCGAGTAACCCTAACCCATATATAAAATCCGGTTAATGAAATATCTTCTTCATCTTCTTTCTCATTATTGAAATCTTCTTCAACAATGAAAATCTTCATCTTCTTCAACAATAGAATCTTCATCTTCTTCATCTTCGTCGATACTAATTTAGCCTAAAATCGACAATTTAGCTCAACCCCAGAAAAAAAATCAAAAGAAATTCCAGCTTCGAGCTTTAGATATTCAATCTCTTGTTCTTCTGTAGATGCATCAACATTCTCACCGGCATTATCATTTGACATAACTGTTTTGCTTCACATTATATAACTGCTGATTCAAAAATATGTTTCAGCCATAGATTTTACCGATTTGTGACAAAAAATTTTAGTTGTTAGTGATAGTGTTAGAGATTATTGAAATCTTCTTCAACAATGAAAATCTTCATCTTCTTCAACAATGGAATCTTCATCTTCTTCATCTTCGTCGATACTAATTCAACCTAAAATCGACAATTTAGCTCAACCCCAGAAAAAAAAATCAAAAGAAATTCCAGCTTCGAGCTTTAGATATTCAATCTCTTGTTCTTCTGTAGATGCATCAACATTCTCACTGGCATTATCATTTGACATAATTGTTTTGCTTCACATTATATAACTGCTAATTCAAAAATATGTTTCAGCCATAGATTTTACCGATTTGTGACAAAAAAATTTAGTTGTTAGTGATAGTGTTGGAGATCTATGCAATTAAACACAGTAGAGTTGAAATTAATTATCTCTGAGACATTTTCACAAACACTGTATACGCATCTAGGAGAGCTATGGCTACAAAACCCAGCAATCAAGATCTACGTATACAAATCACAAAAAAAAAAAATTCTTTCTCTCTCTCTAGAAATCAAGACGAGGAAGATGAACGCGTGACTGTCCAACGACGATCGGATCGAGCAACGGAGACGTGTTTGATGGGAGATGACGATGATGTTTTGAGCTCAATCTATTCGTCGGACTTTGGGTCGGAAGCCATTGCCGTCGTCAGACATGGTGTACGGCGAAGAACTCTTAAATAATATAGATTTGGCGATTTTATGAATTTGAGAATTTTCTATTTTGATTTGGTTAAGTGGAAACCGGGTTAAAATCGGTTCCAATTCGGGTTGAATCTGGTAGAAAATCGGTTTATAGTTTAAATGTCTCGGTTCATTGATTTTTGGTTAACCAAAACCACGAATTATGTGTAATTACGATTCGAAATTTGAATTTATGGAAAAATAAAACTCGAATTTTTATTATATGGATATTAAGCGATTTAACTTTAATTTATGTAAATTTAGAACTAATTCTATATTTTGTGTGGATCCGATCGTATAAAGACATAGTTGAGAGGAAATAGATCGTTAGCCCCAGCTTTGACTATACTAGGCAGTGATGTTGTGGGTTCCATCCAAAAATTCTTCTCATGTCCCAATATGCCTACTGCTACCAACTCAACAATCCTTACCCTAATCTCTAAGACTCTGGGAGAAATTTCTACCAAGGACTTCTGACCGATTTCTTGTTGTAATACAATTTACAAAACCATTTCTAAACTCCTAGTGGCAAGGATCAAACCCCTACTTCCTAAGATTATTCTTCAGTAGGAATCAATGGTGCAGTTCACGGCTATTTTAAAGGGAGTAGAAGATTGAGACAAGGTGACCCCTTGTCTCCTTACCTATTCGGAATCGCCATAAACGTGTTATCAAATCAACTCAATGTAGCAACTGAGCAAGGCCTGATCGGGTACCATCCAAAATGCAAAGCCTCTAAGCTAACTCATCTCTGCTTCGCCGACGACTTGCTAATCTTCACTGATGGATCTCCGGCATCTTAGCATGACAATCAACAATATACGAGATCTGGAAGGCTCGCAACAACATCCTCCACAGAAACTTCCACGCCTCTACGGAATCAATCACTCGAGTCATTGAAACAACCTAAAAAAGAAAATTTCAGCATACAGATCTCAAAACCCGGCAAAGGCGGGTGAGATGATGCAGTTATGGCTATCAATCTAACAACCACTTCTCAACTAACAATTCACCCACTTCTCATCTGAACGAGTTTCATCGACCTTGGGTTTCAAAATGGGCTTCTTCCAACTATCGAGTTCAATTAAATTATTTGTTTGTATTCTAGAATGGGCTTTATAAAAACTTGGCCTTCTTGCCACATTTACATTTATGCAATCAATTAACCAAAAAAAAGTCCTATCATCTTCTGAACCATAGTAGAAGATCAGCGAAAAGTATATTGGGCCTAAAGGGAACTTAAGAAATCTAAGCCCAATTCATGTGGAAACAAAACACAGTCGTTTTGTCTGTAAGGAAATAGCCAGATAGGTCCTTGAGAGAAAGAGAGAGCTGAAAACCTAACAATTTCTGAGAGAGGTTATCATCAAAAAGATTCCATCTCCGATCTTCGTCTGCTACTCTCCACTCCCCTTGAAAATTCTCTGAGTTTCTTTTGACTACACAACTTCAATGGCGGAAGCTAAGGCTGCTCAAACTCCGTCTCTCTCAGAGGTTTTATTCTTCATCTACCTCATTTCTCATTTCCTCCTCTGTGCTGTGTAATCTCGCCGGTCCTCTATTTCATCTGATTCTTCGTTCGAGCTACTGAAGAAAGAGCTGATTTTCTTTGATTTTGAATCTAACTTTGATTTTTTCTATGTTTTATACCACTTCGTTAGATCTGATTCAATTCGAATTTGATTATCATTTCAGAACAAACGAAATTACATTCCTTTCTCTCTTTTTCAATCAGTCGATTAATTTACCAAAACAGATTGATTTACCAAAACAGATTGATTTGAACAGGTCAACAAGATTGGAATTTTCCAGTTTTTAGATGAGTTTTTAATTGCTAATATTTTGCTTTTAAATCCAAAATATGTTCATTGTAAACAACACTAATAGCTTGTAGAATGATATTCTTAAATTTATCTGCATCAATTTGTAACAAATGAGATCAGTATTTACAAATTTGTTGACATTTGGTCTAAATTTTGAAACACTTTTGAACTGTGATTCATGTTGCAGCAATATCATTTGGAGAAAGAAGTGAAACAAGACACTAAAGACGTGGCACAAGAGGTTGCTACACAAGCTGAAGAAGTTAGCACGGACCAAGCTAAGGAAGAATCTCCTGCTGAGGAAGCGGTTTCTGCGGTTGAAGAGAAGTCTGAATCTCCTGCTGCAGCGGAAGACAATGCTGAAGAGACTCCTACTGCTTCTGAAGATAATAATGACGAAAATTCCACTGAAGAAGTTGCTGAGGAAACTCCTGATGAGATCAAGGTATATTGTAGTAGCCATGAGCCAAAAGATAAACAATACTTGCTTTGATGCCCTTGCTCCTTGATAAATACATTCTTGTTATTTTTATTGATCGAGTTGGCTGATTTTGTGTGTTTTACAGCTTGAGACAGCTCCTGCTGATTTCCGTTTCCCGACAACAAACCAAACGAGGCATTGCTTCACTCGTTACATCGAATACCACAGGTGAAAAACCGGTGTCGCTGTGGTTTTCCTTTGTCTAGAACTCCGATATCTCTCTCCCACATCTAAGTCTTGTGATTGTTTTCAAATCTCCAGATGTGTAGCTGCTAAAGGTGACGATGCTCCAGAATGTGATAAGTTTGCAAAGTTTTATCGATCCCTTTGCCCCAGCGAATGGGTATACTTTCCGTTAGCTTCCTTCACTCCTTCAGTAGTTCCAATGATGATTAGTATAGTATTGTCATGGTTTAGATAGACTGCTTCACGGTTTTGAGATTACGTATTGTCATGAATTAGATCTGTTTTCTTCTGGGACATTTTTCTCTGTTCTGTTTCTTAATACTGTACAAATCTATCTTTTTGTGTATTTGTAGGTTGATAGGTGGAACGAGCAAAGAGAGAATGGAACATTCCCAGGTCCTCTTTAAGACTGTTGCCTGAAGAAGAATCATATTGCCATCATCCTCTTTGCTGTTACATTCATGATGTCTCCCAAATTACATTGCGGAGTTTAATAAGATTTTACAAAACCAGCACTTCTGGTTCCTCCCATCATAAAAATGTGAGAATTTTACAAAACTTATAATCTCAATTTTCTCTTATATTTACAGTCAAGTTTTGAGGATCATCTGATTCTGATATGTTGTTCTTCCTGATTATACTTTCCCATGGCGGGCTTCAAATTCTTAGTATCGGAGACGTTTGTCTTCTGTTTCTCTAAGGTTGCATATTTATCATTATTAATCCAATCAAAAGAAAACATTGGATGAATATATACGTAAGTTCTTTATAATTTGAAGACAGGGTACGCGAACAGAGTACTTACTTTCTTTATAAGTTCTTTATAATTTGAAGACAACGGTACATAATCCGTATCCATGTTTTCACGTTTTGAAAATGTAAAAAAATTGGCATATATTATCAATCACCGAACTGTTTAATCACATTAGTTCATTAACCAGAATTCGCTTTCACTGTAATTCCTATAATAAGCCTATAACTATCATTGAAACTTATCACCAATGCTAAAAAGCATGAAAAATCCTCGTGTCATATCCAGCATCTCGTTTTACTTGGACAGTTCGGGAATGGATTCTCGTAGAAGGATTCCTCGGAACGATGTCTTTCCAAACCCTTTGTTCCATAAACAGGCCCTTTTCTCCTCCTCGGTGATCCTTGTCTGTATTAAAGCCATACAATTAGAGTCGCTACAATATGGAGATGAGTATTATTGTATGAAATGTTTGGTTTTCCCTTACCGGGTTTTGTGAATCTCTACGATCCTTTCATACACTTTCCGGTTATCTTTATCAGGTCCCTTTCCAATTTTGTCTATCAACCTAACAATACTTTTCCTAAAAATCACAAATATCAACAAAATGTAAGCAAACATGATTCCATGACTTAGAAACCAAAACAACAAAAAAAAACACAAATTTTCACCTGTCTGGAGAGATAGCTTTCCGGTGACCAAGATACCGGCGATGCCCTTCAACAGCTCTCGCCACGTTTCCGCTATACGAATGAATAAAAACATCGCTTTCCACGGAAACAATGTAGTCAAGTGCAGCCATTTGAGTTGAGTGGTTCATAAAAGGCTTAAGCTCTTCTTTTGTAGCCAAATTTTCCTTTCATTAACCAAAGAAGGGTCAGTCTTTTATTCAGACCCATTAGTTAATAGTAATAAACACCAAAAAGCTTGAAACTTTGCAAGTACCTTACTCATTAACATTGAGAAACGAGAGCCTAAACTAGCTAACCGAGACTCACCACCATAAATCTCACCAGCAACTATATATATATATATAGGGTGTTTGATGAATATCCAAGAGCTGCTAGCAAAATTCCAACTTCTTTTGGAGTCAATGGGCAATAACCTTTGAGTCTTTATACTCTTCCATCAATGTCTTTCACTTTCCAATACGCTGTATTCTTCCTAAACAAGCAATCTTCTTATTCGAAAATAAAAACCCGCCAAGCAAATTACACTAACAAAACTATATTTTTGTTTTGGTTTACCTTATCTTCCTTAGCTCAGCAGCTTCAGAAGCGGATAAACCGTGGTTGCAGCCGCTGAAAGCGAGCATGTCTTTCTCGAATCTCAAATGTAACACAATTTCTAGACCATAAAATCTCATCCTATCAACTAATAGCTGCAACATTTATGATAAAGATCAAAACTTCAGAGAGGATGATATGTGATATGAGATGATTATAGGTAAATCATTAGTTTTACTTTTCCCATTGATTTGATTTTAGTTGAGAAGCGTAGAGCCTCGTAATAAGCACGGCAACGCAGCTTCTGGATATCAGGAGGTAGATTGTTGTTTGCTAGACGAGAATCAGATTTGGCTGCTGGGATCACCTGAGTGAAGAAAACATTAGAAAGCAGAAAACTTTAAAAGTATTCCAAAAGAAACTGTTGAAGAAGATGATCACCTTGTACTCATCCCACATGCTAGCTATCTCATTTTGGTACTTACTCAATCCTGAATAACTCAAGCTCTGTTCTGAGATGGATTTGTTGTGATTGATGATATCTCCTCGCTGTGGAACAGATAAACCAAAACCGGAAACAACCCAAATCTCAGAAACAGAGTTAAAGAACACAAACATATTCCAAAACAACACCGATCAAGCGTTTATTTGAGAGAATAGTTACGGACGCGAGTGTTGTGATGATTGAGGTGAAGCCTGGGGAGTCTATTGAGAGGAGCAACGTAGATGTCAACGAAGAGAAAGCAGAGTAATGTCATTACGCATCCGTATCATGGCCAACACAACCGCCTTCCTCCGCCGCCGCATTACTCTGAAAACGACCCAAACGACAGCAACCAAGAAAGAGACAAAAGATTCAGAAAAAACGGATCTTGAATCTTGATCTTCTTCGTATGTTTGTTTTGGTGAGTGATGAGCTTCCTATTGCGGGAGCAGAGGTATTAGCCAAAAAAGGAAAGTAGAGAAGTCAAATTCCCACGATGATGTCTTAATGCTCAAAATCAACGATATTGATTAAGAAAAAAAGCAATACAAACACAATATGATTATCTGAATATATACATCTAGGAGAAGTTTGGACGATTTTACTCTTATATCATGAAAACCACTGGAGCCGTGTTGTGTTAAGACATCAACGTCTATATTAGAAAAACTTGTAATTCTAATCAACAACAAAGAAAGAGTTTCATAAGAGTTTGAACCAAGATGAATACATCGACATTAGCTAATCCTAATAAGTTATAATACGTTTTAACAAATTTTAGCCACTGTTTGACTTTGCTAAATCGATATCCATGAGAAATTTAGATGAACACGAAAATAGGCAATAGGGTCTAATTTGTATTGACAAGAAGAATCATAACGTCACGTGGGAGATACGCAAAAAGAAAGAATGTTCGTGGAAATTGGCTTAGTAGATCTTCGATCACTGCTCAGACATGAACTGGCCACTTCTATTGTACTTTTGTCTGTCCAACCCACTCAACATTTCGTCCTAACTCGCTCTTTTAACATTAAAACGGTGATAATTACCAAATCCTTTAGTCAACGTAAAGAGAAAGTTTCAAGGTAGATTAGTGAATTTGTGATCAAGGCTTCCAAATTCCAACTAAATTACAACTGGATTTCTTGGGAATTATCAATATAAAGAGAATTACACCATATGGTTCCGCCTAATTAAAAAAAAAACTACGATTGTTATATGATACTAATACTATTCGGCTTGCGCGGATTATTAATTACTGTCGTTATAAATTAATTTTATTGTATTTATGTAAATATTATGATACGGCAACTTAATAAATTTGACCAGCAGTAATAAGAAACCTGAATAAATGAAGCACAACACGTCTCCTCTCTGCCAACTGTAATGTCATGGGCCAACCAATCACAGAAATCGTCTGCTATCTCAGTATGTTTTTTCCAATTCTCACATGTTATTATTCATATTGAACCACAAAGGACCCTGTAACTTAATCACATTCTTCGAAAAATTCAAGAAATATAAATCAAATCGGTTCTATTTGGACTTTGGAACGCTCTAAGCATTTTCTTTTTAAATCTTTCTAGCAACCAAGAAATCAAATGCACATTGTCAGGTCGGATCCATAGCATAAGCCACATAAGCAAAGCAAAGATTTAGGGTTCAAATTTTTTTTCCCTTTTAAGGAATCTTATATCCAAACTTTGTAGCTATAAACAAGCGAAAATAGCATAATCGTTACTCTAACTCATGATTTGTAAGTTTAAAATATGATTTAAACCACCAGATCAAATTATATTTACGAATATATTATACATATTTAATATATATAGATGTTTACATATAAAATTATTTTTATAATGTATAACAAATTTTAAAACATGTTTTAAAAGTGTAATTTTTGTTTCTTTTGTTCGGAGATAAAAAATGTTAATATTATGTCAGAACAAAAAATTTAATCTGGTCCTAGATAATATTGGACCAGCCTGCACATAGTTTAGTGGGGAAATTCATTTTTAGCGACTGATTTAACCATAACTTGACTAGACCTTCTTGTACTTATTTAATACTCTGTACTTGAAAAGGGTGAAAAAACAGAGAAGACAAATGAATATATTAAACAAAAATGTGGTAAATAATTACAGAAACAATCTGGAGAGGAAGCTTCGTTTCTTAACAAGCTTCTTTTTCTTCTTATTAACGATGATCTCACTGTATCGATGTTGCAGAGGAGACAAACAAGAGGATATGGAAGAGTAATCAGATGAGATCGCCGTCGAAGAATATTCTGATTCTGATTCTGGAAAGGAGGAAGAGCAAGATGACACCGTTTTAGCTACGCTTCTCGAAGAAGACGAGCTCATGCTTGTACTATAGTCATGAAAATCGAGAGATAACTCGGAGAGACTCTCGTTGAGACAGAGGGAACAGATTCCAGGAGTTTGACTGTGCTTCGGATGTTTCTTGCATAAGTAATTGTTGTCTGAAGAAGAATCTGACGATCTCTTCACCGTGAGATTCTTGGGTTTTGATTCTGTTGTTTTTCGTATTGATCTTCTGCTACTGATGAGGAAAAAGTTAGCCATTGTTTTAAGTTGTGATGACCTAATTTGATTTTTTCTTTTCGTCTAGCCGTCTTCTTGTGTTTGTGTTTATTTATAGGTGCTTTGCAAGCTGGTTATGATCTCTATTTGATGTTCCGAGATATTTCTTAATTATTATTTATTTCATAAAAAGCCAAAAACAAAAAAACAAAAGCACTAGTCACTGGTTCATATTTATGATATTCTATTGTAAATATGAAAATTTTAATTGAAGTAGTTAAGAAAGAATACAATTTAATTGTAAGAAAATGAAAGTGTTAGGTCATTCTTCCATTATATCGACCAAGGTACATAATTTTATGAATGTCTCAATGATATTTATGTTTTCCTATTGTATATTTTTTTTCTTAACCAAAACATATGTAGCCAAATTATTTGTACCAGTGTCCTCGTTTGTATCACAACAATCAGATTCAAATCCACAAAAATAGAGTTTTCTATATTGTTAAAACGTATAAAATTAATAAAATTATACTAGAAATCTTTAAATTGGTATAGTTTTTTAATTCTGATCCAAACCTGAATAAATGACTTAAATCTCCGTCATTTGATCACCATCTCTTGGTTAGAGAACAAACAATATTATTCTGTAGTTGCGTCGGTTCGTGGAGAGATCTGGACTGATTCTGGAGTGGTTACAAACTTAAAATGTTTTATTTAGATGGACGGCTTAGATGTACGAGAGAGTCAGTGGGCTCCAACTAATTAGGTGAGACGGTGGATCTGATGCTTTAGGACTTGTAGGAGTATCATACCCGGAATATAGGTTGTGTATGATTGAAGACTCCTAATTTGAAGATAACACACGCATACAAAAGAAAATGTCAACAAAGAAAAAGCCTAAACATAAAAGCAACGGCCCAAATCGCAACCAAAGGCCCTAATGGAGAGGACACAGCCCAAGCAGCACAAGGAATGGCCTGTGTGGTTGTGGGAATGTAACCACCACCTCCAGTGAAAGGAGTTGGTGTAGTGGTGGTGCCACCACCTCCAGTGAAAGGAGTTGGTGTAGTGGTGGTGCCACCGCCTACACTGTTTGACGAGGACGTTGCAACGGTGATGGCGAGCTTCATACCGGCAGCACAATGGCCGGGGATGCCACAGATGAAGTAGCGAGGACCAGTGGTCTTGAGAGCTATTGTCGTTGTGCCGCTGCTGTCGGACGCAATGGAGTTCCCTAAAGTGCAACTCTTGTAGTCATTCTCGCTCACTTCGTCCACCGTGTGACCCGCACCATAGTTGAACACTGAGTAACACAATTGCAACAATATTAATGTTATCATCGTGTACGTGAACTAGTACGTACGGGTATTATATATTTGTTAGTTTTATTCGATTTTCCGTGTACATGTCATTATATGTAAACAAAATCATAATGAAATTATGAAAATGTCGTCATAACCATTTTATCTTGACAATAAAATGAAATTAAATTCCGAATTAGGGTTTCTCTTGGGTTTTCTTTTGATTTCATAACCACCTAATAAATATACTTGTATCGAATAAGAGAGAGAGAGGTAATATTATAAGTCAATTTAAGTCTCGAGAGAGTGAAGGGATGAGTCACCGATGGTATCGTCGACGGCGAAGGTCTTTCCTGTGGAGAGTGGAGTGTAGTCGGTGCCAAGGGACCAGTTCACCGTAAGAGTGGCGGATGAGGCAGGTGCGACCATATAGAAGAATATGAGGACAAGGAAAAAAAGAAGTGTGCTCATGTTTGGTAAATATAAGGGAATACTATTTCATGAAAAATTATTGTGACTTGTGTGTGTTTTGTTGGAGTTAATTTAGCCGACTTATAAAGGGATTAAACCATGACTTAAGTTTTGGACTTCCCGATATTTTGGATGACTTAATATACATCATTTGAATTTTTTTAATTTTTTTCTTTCTTATCGTCTACAATTTATACTTGCAAAATCTAACGCACACACAAAAAAAAAACTACATGTTCCGGTCGTTCAATATTCAATCACACTTTCGATTTTGAAAATTAACCGGAAATGGTATCGGAGTTTAATATGAGTCGTCTATAGAAAATATAAGGTTTTATCTATGTGAAGAGTTCTATACATATTGTCTACACTCAAAAGCATATTATCGAAACTTTTGTACCTTGTCTACACTTTAAAAAGTCAGAAATCCACTTAATGAACGTACTTATCCTCTTAAGATAACGTTTTTTTCTTAAGATAACTCTTAGTTTGTACTTAGGTTTAAAAGATATATGTTTGTGCTGATATTTAAGAGAATTCACGAGATATGTTCTTTTTTAAATGAAAAAATGTTAGGAAATATATAAAAGCATATTATCCGAACAAAACGTTATCTTAAAAGAAAATTTGGCATAGCATTTGGTAGATCATAAAGGAGAAATCACCGGTGATCGTCACAATGATTAAGTTTATCAGACTAAACCAAAAAGCAGGTGGAACGTCCATTCTCGACAATCACTTGGCTAATTAGCTCTCTCTATAATTATTTGCTAGACTTTGGTTCTTTGGTGACATATAACTTTTATTCTTCATTTGTCAAAAAAAAATAAAAATATAACTAATTAATTTGGAATTTTGAAAAGACATGCTTCAGTCTTACTCAACCTACAATCTAAGCTAATCGAAAGGTGGTCTATGTGGCAATTAATTAGTCTTGAGAAAACATATGACTGAGACACAGCAACCAATGACTCAAACGTGTATGTGTCAAATTCGGATTCGGCATAATGCCAAGGATCAGGATGACATATTTACTGTTATCAGCCATATTGAGTAGGTACGCCGTACGACGTAGGAGAAAATGTATAGCTGCATCTTCAACTGAACCATAAAAAGTATGTTGCACAGTGCTTCCAGAGCTTGCCAAAGACATCATCTTTACATCTCACCTACCAAAATCATGTTACGGCTGGTGCAATCCAACAACTCGGTCTCCAAACCTGGATCAAGTAAGTTTTATATGAACTCTTTTATTGCAGACAATGCAATGAGAGAATTTAAAACTTGGTTAAAAGGCCTAAATACTAGGCCCATTCAATCGAGTCATGACGCTAGCTGTTTTGAAAGTATCAATATTTACGGAGAACCCATATGTAGATTCCCAATTAACTCTTTTTCTCTTTCCTTTTCATGGCCCAATTTGAGTTTATTTTCAGAATAGATTTCAAAATTCCTTTTTTTTTTGAAAAATAGAAAAGGATTTGAAATCTGCTCTGGAAAATAAACTCAGAAATTTTAAAATTCATTTTCACCATTATTTATCCTTAAAAGGCTAATGCATCAGCTAGTCTTTAACATGTAGTTAATTATAAGAGGGAGAGAATAGAAATTTGTCATTATGTATTATGTCTATTTTTGGCGTACCTATTTTATTTTTAATTTTTATGCCCATAATATGTTTTAAGAGAGTGGACCAATAGAGTTATAAATACAAATAAACAAAGAAATCTGAACACGTCTAACAAAAAGATAAAGATAAAGCTGCAAAATAGTGAATGTAAGCTCAAAACATAAAAATACAGCTGAAGAGAGCAGTCGGCTATATTAGATATATATATATATATATATATATAATGAAAAGCCTTTTCACATAAGATGTTTAAATCGTATCAATAGGCTTTTCTTTTACTTTCTTCTTCTAATAATACGTAGTTCTGCTTTTTGCTTTTTAACCCGAAAAGTGAAATAGAGGTTCTTTGATCGGTATTCAATTATTCATGATAAGACAATGGTCACTATCTCTCTTCTTCCATGAATTCCACGTACCGCTAATTTTGTGTCCCAGTTTAACTAAACCCCCAAAAACATGGTTTGTTATTATGATCACTGTAATTTCTTGCAAAGTGTTCTTTCTTCTCACATTCTCTGGCAAGAAATATGGTCAGATTTTTCCAGATAAAATAACCTAGAAAATTAATTTTTTCGCTGTAATGTTTTACATTGGATCTTGATATATATCACATAATACGTATACTATCGTGAAACATTCATAAGGTTTGAAGGTACGGAGACAACTATGTTAAATGAGGAAAACTGTTCTTACTATTTAATCTAATGAGTTTAAATTTAAATAAATTCTCTTTTAATAAAGTAGAAAGGGGTGTTTTAATTATATTATATACGATTTTTATTTTATTTTTAGTGCCTATAATAGAAATTTTATTTTTAATATTTTCTTTGAAAATTGACCAAATTAAAAAAACTTTGGAAAACTTTGTTATTATATTCATAGCTCAAAATAATTATGTGAAATAATTACGTATTAGAAATTGATTCGAATACATATACATGTGAGCTACTCACAATAATTAATAAACTGTTGTGATTACAAGATTCAAACTTTTCAGTAGCGAACTACATTAGATCGTTGAAGATGATCATCCACTTTGTAACTAATGTTTAAACTTCAAATTAACTACACAGAACTATATTGAAAATCTTTAGTTTAAGTTTTGGAGGATTTAAATGGGTCTGTAATGTGTACATCATATATATGGCTCATGGTTCGAGGTGAAAGTGAAAATTGTTTGATTGTCAATAAATAGTTATGCATGTGTGTTATGGTCGGCTTCTGATATATCAAAAGATCCAGTGTAACCTATAAAAATAATTTTGACTGTCGGGTATTTTTTGATAAATAGATTAATCGCATTCAAAGTCCAAACTCAAAATTATAAATTGTCCACTGTCTCATGAGAATGTTAAAATTTTGTGGCTAAAGGTATAAAAGTTAAACCCACAAGATTTAAAAGTTCCAGAAAAAGATGAAAACCTTTTTGTACTAAAGAGCCATAATTTTTTAATTTTTTTAATCATCATACACAACACAACCCTAAAGAACACTGAGAAGAGCCTTAGGCGCCCAAGTTCTTTTTTTTGTTAATAAAAAGAAAATGAATGATACACCATTAGACTGCGACATTTCACTATTGGCGCCCAATGTCACCTACCTATCGACTTAACCTATTTAATAACAAATGTCAATCTTTATTTTTTCAAATATTGTTGACATAAGATAGAGCGGCAAAAGACAACTGATTCATCACAGGAGACAAAAATGAAACTTACATTAAAAAAAAAAGAGAGAAACTATAAAAAGTACATAAATTACATAATTTGTGTACTCAATTATTCAAAATAAAATATAAGGAAAAAGAGAACAAAAACTAATATATTGGGTTAATTATGATTCTTCTTGAATCCTCCGTATGATTTGATTCACAGCTGTTGCGATGTCGTCCACTGTATTCAGTTGCCTCCCTTCTTCAATCTGAGCAAACCATTTTTACATTATAAATAAAAACATTTATAACAACAATTATTGAAAAAGGTTCAAACTGACAAAATAAATGTATATTTAAAAATAAAGTACTACTATGTATTTGTCTCGAAACGATCTTATGAATAATGTTCCCTAAAACAAGTGGTGGCCTCACTTCGTTGTCCGTACACATTGCCTCTACAATTCTCTATGACCACCAAACATTCACAATACATACACATTTATATATATTCACACACAAAAAAAAAAACACTTATTCAAATCGTGCATATAGACCGACACTAATTCGTGTTTCATTTATTAGGTTGGTCCCCATCATTCTTACAAACAATTAATTAAAACAAAATTTATAATGATGATTTTGAGTTTGACCCACAACTATTGAGGCCAGCCTTAAGTAACCAAAGGAAGTAAGAAAAAAACAAAGAGAAATGATTTTTAATTTTACGTTTTTCAAGCCCAGATATAACCATAACTAGTACTCCCACTGTTTCACAATATATATAGTTTTAGAGTTTTTTTTTTTTTTAAATAAGTGTTGTTCTCATTATTCAAGATAAAAATTGTTATTAGTTTACCACTTTATCCTTATATACTCAATATAAATTTTGGTCAAACTTGGTTTACTAGCATTATTGAGGTTATAAAAGGTCATTTATTTTTATTTTTAATAAGTGTGCAAAAACCTAAAGTTACGTATATTGTGAAACAGAAGTACTAAACCTGTTTTTTCCCCCAACAATAAGAGACAAAAAAAAAATCAATAAAGTGAAACCATATGCACTACCCAATAATTAATCAATCTAAAGTATAAACTCATGATTAACCCATAATCAAACAAGTATAAATAAAATCATAATAATGAAAAACGGAAAATGTAAAACATGGAAAATTAATATATACGTACGTACCTTGATGCTGATGGAGTAGAGAATCGAGTTGTCGAGAGTGGCGACACTGAGATGAAGAAGAGTGAGTCGTAGGCTCTGTATGGAGGCCACGAGCTTAAGAAGCTGCCTCGGCTTCTTCTTCGTCATTATCTTGATGTTCGCGTGGCTTTCCGCCATCGTCACCTCTATCTCCGCCGGTGAAGATGAGCTTTCCGATACTGATGACTTTGTCTTCGAGTACTGAGGGAAAGTGAAGAAATATGAGAAGGGATCTACCAACGAGCTAGTGCTAGTGTCCGCTCCATCGGCTTCATGGAACCTGGTCCTCTTAGGCTCCATAGAGTGTAAGATATGCTCTAACTCCTTCACGTAGTTAATGGCTCCTCCTACTATCGCCGCTTGATCTCCCTTTACACCAAAACCCGTTCAAATTAGATATATATGTGTATATTTTATAAAAAAGATTAAAACATCTTTGTACGCTGTATAACTAATTACATACACACGCATCACCCTAATTGCAAACAAATTTATCACTCTTTTTTCTTGTTACTAAATTGTACAAAAACATCCCAGTATTTTTATAATTATACTCATTATATTTATCTTAAGTTTACTATATAAAAAGATATATACTTGTATATTAACGCATCACCCTTGAATACAAGGTTCTGGTCGATCGACATTCTTAATAATTTGTATAAAAAACATCAAATATGCTCAATTATTCTCATACTTTTTTGAGGTTAGACGTTAATAAATAGTACTAAAAATGATTTTTTATTTGTTTGGTTTAAAGAAACCTCAAAATACGCAAAAACATGAGTACTAGGTCAAGGAAGTAAAACAAAGGGCACACATACTTGAAAAGCCTAAGAAGAAATAGTATCCAAGTGTGCAAGTAACTAAAGACTAAATAATTACCCTTTGAGCATATGACGACGGCATTAGAGAACGAAGCACAGCGAGGTACTCGTTCATCTGTTTCCGGCGATTTCTCTCTACAGTGATGTGAGTCATTCTCTGGTTCTCGATCTCTTCCTTGTTCTTGTCGCTTCTTGTTCTCCTCCTCTTCCTCCTTTGTTGCAGCGGAGGATGGTTCTCCATATCAATGGTGGGAAGACCAAGGTCTTCTTCCAGTGAAGTGATTAAAGGGTGCCGATCTTTCCCTAAAGTATCAATGTTGCCCTTACCATGTTCAACAAATCTCCGGTGTTGCCTTAATGTATCAATGTTGTTCTTTGTATCTTGAGCTTCCTCTTCTTGATAGTATAAGTCGTAGAACATGAAATCTTTGTAATTAGAGAGGTATCCAAATGGATCTTGCGGGTATACGGTAGCCTCTAAGGACATTTTCTAGTCAGAAATTGTCCAAAAATAAACTCAACAAGTATGAAAATGGATTGAGAAATCGAGAGAGAGAAGGAGATAGAAGGAGAGGAAACAAAATTAAGACAGAAAGTGTTTGTCGCTCTCTTTTCTGTTTCGAGGGGGACATAAAGGAAAAAGGGTTAAGACCCACTAATGAAACTAAAATTGTAATTATTTATATAAAGATTCGTTTTAAATTTGATTTTACAGAATATTAAACCATCGAGAACTCAGCGGCATTTTATTTATGAGGGGACTCTTGCGGTTCGGTGATGGAGAGAAACTTTGTGAGGCTATAAAGCTAATTAATTATTATACTTTTTAGAAGCCCCCAAGACTTTACCCCCCAAAAAAGCTCCCAAAGAAACATAAAAACAAGAGGCGATAAAGCGCAATCCTCATGATCCAAATATGGCAGTAGCTTCTGCATAATATTTTTTTATGATTTACTTAAATAGTAAATTTATTGTTAAGATGTTGATTGCTTTTTGAACTATTCCTAAAAAAACATTAGCAGATAACTCTTTTGAATCCAAATTAATTAAAGAATAAATGATTTATGTGAAAACAGTTCGGATGATCTAGTGGAATGTGATTTTTATTGATATACGAGTGAGAAAAAAAATCGTGGTGATTAACCAATCAAAACCTCTTATATTTCTTGTGTGGAATCCAGAGTCCACCTTCTTTCGAGTGTGGAATCACGCATCCATACTTAGGTTGCTCCGACTATATACTGTATACAGCTCTTACCAATCTACTTTGAGACTCTCTTCTCACTCACAACACCACGGTGATCAATGTGCAGACTTCTGGAAACGCAACCACTATGGCACTATTTTATATCTCTTCTCTCATTTAAAAGTTTTAATGCTGTGAAACCCAAATAACTTTTCTATGTAAATCTAACTTTCAGTTATAAATTAATCTTAAAACAAAAACGAAAATATAAAAGAAATGATCGTAAACTATGGAAAATGTATAGTCCCCATCTAAAGACGTGACAGATTAAGAAAAATGAAGTCTGTATCTGATAGTGTTGATATGTCAATGCTGCATTTATCAAAGAAAATATATGTCAATGCTGCGGATTAACATTTTCCAAAAGAATTTAAGACATGCAATTCTACTTATTTTTTAATGCAATACTACGTAGTTGTTTTTTGTATTAAGAAATTTAAGAATATAAAAATCGTCACTCGGAGAGTACTGAGTGGCTAGCTATTTATTTTTATATTTTTTTAAACGAAAAGGTGAAAAATTTCATTTGGACGACATACATTTTAAAAGCGTTGTATTAATTAGTGTGTTGTATGTTTGTTAATTTAAAAAATGATTTATATTTTTCAGTTAATTCGTCAATTAATTTTTAGTTTCTGTGTATTCACATTTTGTACCAGTATATCGGTTTAAAATTCTAGTAGAAAATACCTTAGAATATCCATCCAACTTAGAGGAATTAAAATCCATTCATCGGCGTGAATCTATGATTACTCTTTTTTTTCTTTTTTTGGATATGGTTATACTTACTATTTAGATGCTTAGAGAGATACTTTTTTTTAATACATTTTTTTTTGAAAAAGAGCTTGGATACATTTTTGTTATAAAGATATAGATACATATATATATATATATATACACAGCGTCTAGTTCGCACGGGACATAGTAGACAGGTCCACCAGACGAAGGAAGGCAGGCTTTAGATCGTCTGGTTACACTCATGTTTTCTTTCTTCTAATGTTCGATTTAACTGAACAAAAGTAATATATACTTATCATATAAATAAATGGCTTAGTATTCGATTAAACTTAAAAGGTCCTGTATACAACTGTTAATAAAAAAATACACAACCAAAAGAAGATTTATTTTGGGCGGTGGGTATCGCTTAATGTCAGATTTAACAAATTTGTTTCAAGATGTTACAAAATCGAGATGTCCACTTGACATGTAAGGAAATGATAGCACAGGTTATGTATTTTAACATACCTTTTGTTTCTTTCATCATCAAAAACAAAATTTTATGTACTTAAAATTAAGTGGCATCTTTTGATTATTCTGCGCTAATCACTCTGGGAATATTTAATAGTTTTATAATCCATTTTTAATATGAAAAAGGAAAAGTTGAAGAAGTGACAAATAAAAAGTTGAAGAAATTAGATAGATGTGACTAGGGCTGCGTTCTAATCAAATTGGTCGGACTCTTGGGATCTTAAAATCTGAATCAGTTTGCCAAAAAAAAAAATCAAATGTGAACATAAACCTTCAGGACAAAAATTTTCACGATGATACTAAAGAATCTTGACTTGACATAAAATTTATATGTAGTAACCTTGTCTCCTTTGAATCCGTGTACCTAGTGTAGTATATGATATAATATAATATCATATCATGAAACAACTAATTATCGAATTTTTTTTGGTTAATTATTATCCCAACTAAGTATCGAATTTCTTTTGTCTGGATCATTTTTTTTGTAAGTATGAAGACTTTTAAATCATTCTTGTTCGTCATTTAACGTTGCAGATATTTCGAACGAATGATGTTTATTTTGTATTGATCATGTGATTTGTTTTTGATGTAGATATTTAAAGTGAACTTTTTTTCCTTATTAAAAAGAGTTAAAAAAAAAAGAAGAAGAAGAGAAGCCATGAGCATACGTCCAGAAGAGTCCATGTAACCTCACAAGCTTCGGTTTTTTTGTCCCTCAGGTTTTCCCAAGAATACAGCTTACAGTTTTCCAATGGGCTTGTTTTCTCATGTCATCCTTTGAATCATTTCCCTTATCACTGAGAGCTTTTTTTAATCTTTGTTTTAGTTTTATTTGATCAAGATCAAACTGATCAATTACAAACAAATGTTACATTTTCAAATATTTTTATAGAATTATTAATATCTTAGTTATAATGGTATATTCTTCTGAAAAAAGTAGATGAATTAAAATAGTTAGATGTACGTCTACAATTAATAGCCACAATTGTCTCTATTAACAATCTTCTTATACTCTGTCTATAGTGTGTGTATACCCAGTTCATTTTCTTCTATACCATCAACGTTCATACTGTATCGATTCTAACGTGCTCTAACTATCTAATATACATATTAAGCCATTATTATCTGCTTTTATTGTTTCATTAGAATATCGCTGTTATTGCTATGCCTTCCTTTATTTCTCATTTTAATTATTTTTAATTTATGGTAGGAGTCCACTTATTTCTTAGATGTTATTGGCTTTTCCTGATTGTTCAATGTATTTCCAGGATCTTTAATTTAATAATTAATATTGTCTTGTCTACGTAATAATTTAAATAGTAGTATAGGTCTCTTTTTATGCCAAGAATCCTAACCCTACTGAATTAGTGGCACGCTATCATTAAGTAATGATTCAATCGTTTTTTTTCTCTGTCATTATCTTATAGTTCACATTATAGTTTAATACTTTAATTTACCGAAGGACAACTATGTCGGCTTCCATACAGCTTTGACAAAAGTACATAATTTTTAATTTTTGGTATAAATTAAAAATTTAAATTTAATGTTTGTTATATATCTAAACTCCAACTACGATTCTTAGCAATTGGTTGTATTATATCACCAAACACTTCTCAACAACCTGAATTCTAAGTAAAATTTAGTAACTAGCCGAGACGCAACTGATCTATAAATGTTTACATAAATGAAATATAAATGAATATATATATATATATGTATGTATATATATAAATGAAAATAACTTTCTTTCTTCGAGAAAACAAAAATAATTAACGTGTCATTTTGTTCTCTACAGAAAAAAAAACACAGTAAAAACTGAGGTTACAGTGATTTTAGCATCGCGCGACACGTTGCAGGTTTTTCTCTGTCGTATGTATTCAGACGTACACTTCTATAGCTCTCATCTTTTGTCTATTTACTTAAAATTATTTAACTTATAGAAGATCAAATCTGTAATTGTGATTTCATTTTTCGGTAATGTGAATGTGATTCTTTAATACGGTTTTGTGAATGTGAAGATCAAATCTGTAAATGAAGTGATCCTTGAATCGTGATGCTCTGGCCACAACTTCGTCGGAATGAAATAATTCGTGAATCGTGATGCTCTGGCCATAATCTCGTCGGATTGTGACAACTCTATTCGTCTCAGTGAAGAATTCATGAATTTTTATTACTGTTATTGTCAGTAGACTCTCATATTTCTTCTCCATTATTGGTTCATGGTGTTAATTTTTAAAGAATTCTCAGGATTTGATCACTGGTTGGTCACATACTATAGATATTTTTTCAAACAGGCTTAACTTTATAAATAGTTTCAAGAGAAATGTTTTTTTTTTCCCTTTTAATTATTGATATACGGGACCAAATCAATTATTTTGCCACAACTTCTATTTGATTAATTATGAAAAACATTAACACATTTTCAACGTTTCAATTCAAAATTGCTCTGTTGGTAGCAAAAGAAGGAATACACACAATCGACAGCTCCAACTGCAGCTCTCCTGCTCTTAACAACTCTAAAGCCACTAAACCCGGAACTATGATGAAATTTCTAATAGGAAACACTAAATTTTATATCAACAACAGTACAATTTTGTTCAATACTTTATTCCGGCTTGAATTCTTGAAGTTTCGGTTTCCAGATAATTAACTAGTAACGATGGAAATTAGCAATTGAAAGAGTTGAGATTTTTTTAGTTGATAAAATTAAAAAATAGCATACCAACTACAACTAGGCATCCTAATCAAAACAACAATATTCTATGATTAAACGAAAATTCCTTAAGAAGTAAATGGACATTAGCATGTGGTTTAACCAAAAACCCTGCTGTCTGAA
Organism: Cardamine chenopodiifolia; assembly: GCA_963922655.1. Classification (NCBI taxonomy): domain Eukaryota; kingdom Viridiplantae; phylum Streptophyta; class Magnoliopsida; order Brassicales; family Brassicaceae; genus Cardamine; species Cardamine chenopodiifolia. Next base: position 5,182,653 of record OZ000467.1, read on the forward strand.
ATTCTAACATGAGATATATTGTGTACTTGTCCGGATCAATTCCTCATCAGATTCTCATATTATTAATTAATTATACTAATTATAATAATTAAAAATAGATTACTGATAGATATTGATCATCGGTCCCACCTTGCTCGGCTTCTCGGCTTGGGCGTGAAGTGGTTCGACCCCTAGTTCTTTCAAAGTACTATTCGGCCTATATATATAACGTATAACAATCTTATTGTCAATAAGTATAACGTATCGCTTCAAACTTTAACTTTAAAATACTAAAAAAAGAACTCTATAATTTTATTTTAGAAAGATTATAGTCCAACATTTCTACTGCACGGGTATGCGGCATCAACTGGGACGTCGGTAAGTTTTCCAAGGGGTTGTCTTGGCGTCATATCTGCCATTTCCACTATATACTTCTTCAGTATAGATTATATATAGACTATATATCGTAAGAATAATAAAATAAGAAGCCCATTATATATATATATATATATACACACACATATCTCAAAATGTTTACGTTATATACTGCTGAAATATAATAGAGGTTACAATCGTATTAAGTTAACTATATTGAATTACAATCCATCTTTTATTTCTCTTGCTAGAAAACAAAATACCGAACTGAATACTAGCCCAAACAAATGAATAAAAACCACAGATTCATTTTCATAGGTCATTTTCTTAAACAATATTTTTTCTTAGCAAGAAGTTATTCAACTACCATTATGAAAAAACTTGGGAGAAGCTCTTATACTTTTCATAACCCTTTTCAAAGTTTATTGGATGAATTTTTCAAAATTTTAAAAGTGTTAGTATTTTTTTTTAATGAATCAATAGGATTTTTTCTTTTTCATAATCATTAAGCAAATAATAATAATAATAATAATAATACGCACAATATGACCAAATTAAGATGATGTAAATTTATAAAATGACAAAGTAAGTTGCATTCATATTAATAGCAAACAAATCTAATTCAATAATTAGGATAATAATGACATTCGTGCCGGCCCGATAAAAGAACGCAAATATTATCGCGTTTAGAGAGGATTACCGATAGACTTGTGTATACGCAATATATAATCATATAATACCCTTTTCTCCCAATTCTATCGTGAACATGATTAATCAAGTATTTTCTATGTGATCGAGAATATAATCATTTTTAAATGTTTTTTAATAGTTAAAACTGATTTTAATTTAATTGAGTTCCCCGAGAAAACTGGGGATTAGTACCTAAAATTCTGTGAAATATTGAAAGGATGCAGTTGGAGTGACTTGGTGACTTCGAGATTCGCTTCTAAACATTACGTTACTCCTCAATTTTTACCCTTTTTAACTCTTCCTCAGCCATGTCACTCAGTCCCTACCGTTTTCAATTTCTTAATATTTGACCTAATTAATTTATAAATTGTAATTCTACAATCAGAATCAGTAACAACAACATGCTTCCCTTTCCTTTTTTTGACTGGTTTAATGCTAAATAATCAACATGTTTCCAGTCACACATTTTTTCGCCGATTAGCTACCATTTATAAACTCAAGTCGCAAAATCTTAATATACATCTATTAGTAGCTATTACTACTTGGTAAAAAAATACGAAATGGAAAACAATTGATCAAGCCTGGGATCGATCTTACGTGCCTCTTACACAGAGAACAAAGTACGAGACTGGGTCAAGTAGTAAATGATTAAATTACATGTATTCTATTAAAATAGCTAGGCTTTCAACACTATACACACCCTCATCATAAATACGATATTATATAGAAATTGTACATCTGTAACTATGCAAATAGATTTGTAGGCTTAGATTTCCATAGCTTAGAAGCATCCAATAACACTATACTATAGTTACGTATTAAACTATTATTCATAATAAAGAGTGTGTATATGTGTACTATATTATAACTGCGGTATAAGCGAGTTTTTGTAGTCCATTCTCTGGACCATCTTTTTGGGCCAACGCTCAAATCTTTGTTCTCTACTTTACTGTACTTTTACGAGTTTAGGTTTATGCCGTTACCTTGATTTTTGTACAAATATTTGTTTTTTTTTTGTAAAAATATTGGAATATCCAAAGTTCATCGATCAAAATCTGGATAGATACATCTGGATTTGGATGGATTTGTAATCATATATGTGGCAAGACATTTGAACCATTGTCCGATTTATAGTACTTATGAAATGAAATTTTGCTTTCTCAAATTTGCTTTTGAATTAAAAATTTCATTCGCCGTTTCGATTCGGATTTGTCTTTCGTGATCTCATTCGCCTCTTTAAATTCGGGTTTGTATAATTCAAAGTTTCCATTCGCCGTTTAATCTGCATGATTGATAAGGAAGTGTAACTAAGGCCCACATTAATTTATCAGGCTTGTCTGGATATAAAACCTTCTTAGGTGAATGGGCCTTTTATGTTTCTCAAAGCCGTCATCGGATTATAGTACCCTCCCTTTTTTTTATTTTGTTAATAAATACCCTCGTTTCTTCCTTATACGACTTATTCAATTTTTATATCATATGGCTGGACGTTATCTTCTCATTTTTCTGGGAAGATGATCAATTTTTTTTTTGGAATAGAATATTAAATATAAGTAACAAACGGATCAGATAGTATAAACAGAGAAAATATGATTAATCAGTAGTGTAGAACAAGCGGGATAAAACTTGAGTGACAATAGAAGCGGAATAAAAATAAAAATAGGTCATTTTATATTTTTTCATAATTTTTTAGCTTAACAAAATAAAAAATAAAAAATAAAACAGTGAACATGTTTTCATAAAATATGTTAGAAGGCCACGAAACATATTATGAAAAGAAAAGGGAAGCGTGACTTATCGCGCTAAGTTTTTTCTCTCCCAATCGGCGACTTCTCGGTCTCGCAAATCTTCTCCGGTGACGAGGTCGGAGCGTGGTGGCTCCTTTAGCACAGCTCCGGCCTCCACGCTCGTCTGTTTAAGTTACGTCGTCGGCGTCGGGTGTTGGAGATCCGGTGGTTCTGGAGCAGTTGTGTTTTTGGGTGCGGCAGTGATTAGCTCCGCTTGTCGGCGGCGATTCTCTTCCTCGCCGTACCAGATCTCCTGCGATCCTGAGTTTTACTCGCCTTTTCTCCAGCTTTACCTTGAATTTGTTTATCGGCGAGAAGAGTTCTTCGGCTGGTGGAGCAGAAGGTGCGGAGGTTCTCGAGAAGCGTCCGGTGTGAAAGGACTGCCGGAGCTCCTTTTTGGCCCCCGTCTCTCGCCCTTGCTCAGTTTCTTTTTACCGCCTCGTCGTTCTCTTCTCTATGCTTTGGTGGCTCTGCTTTCAGATCTGATTGTTGCGGTGGTCTGGGAAGCTTTGCAGGAGGTCTGGTAGGAGGCGCAGGCCTTCTTAGGCTTTGGTGACTGCAAGGTCTTAGTCGATTTGGGTCTCGGTGAGGCTCCATTCCTCTGCCTCCATAGTGTATTGTCAAGCTTCTCATGGGTCTGCCGATCCAGTCTTCCGGGTGAGGTGTCTTCAAGGCGGTGGAGGTTGCTGACGGGCGATTCGGTGGTCTCGGGAATCCTCAACTCCCGATGATGCTTCCTTTGGTTGGGTCCGACTAAACTCATCTACATGTTTGATCTTTGGGTTTCTTTAAGGGTGCTCTTTGTCTCGTGAATCTTTGGCTATTGAGTATTGGGTACTCATTAAGTAAAGCAAAACCATCTCCTTAATTAATGTTTCACACGTTCATATACTTTCATCTCCTATGATCTTCCCTTTCACCTAATTTTCTTTGTTTTCTCTCGAAGCCAAAATAGACAAAAATGAATAGAGATGATAGGCTTTTGTATTTATAAAACTCTTTCACCAGGAAACCATATTTGGTCCTCATGAAACCGGGAGGTTCAATTACTTACCTCCACTGTCAGATCGTTAAAACATTTTCCAACATCGATGGTGGTCATGCCAAGATTAAGCTTCTAGTCTCTTTTATTGCTACTGTTACAGCTCGTCGTCGCCCAAAGCAGCGAGTTTGATAATAATGAATAAAAGGCAGGGTTTAATCCAACCATGGCTATAGTCATAATCGTACTAGTCAGTGTTTTCTTCGCACTTGGATGTATGTCCATCTATATGCGAAGGTGTCTCGAGCAAGCTCTAGGTATGGACAACTCTGGCGACCCAGGAAACTGGCTTAACGTGAGGCAGGCGGCGCCTGGACTTGACGCGTCTGTAATAGAAACGTTTCCGACGTTTCGTTACTCTACCGTGAAAACGTTGAGGATCGGCAAAGAAGCGTTGGAGTGTCCTGTTTGCCTGAACGAGTTTTGAGGATGATGAAACGCTGCGTTTAATTCCTCAATGTTACCACGTGTTCCATCCTGGTTCATTGATGCCTGGCTCCGTTCTCAAACCACGTGTCCTCTCTGCCGTGCCAGTCTCGTTCCTGTACCGGGTGAATCTGTTTCTTTCGAGATACCCGGTCTCGCGAGAGAAACCGATCAGAACTCTCTTGGAACGCCGACTGATGATAACCGGAGAAAGGTTTTAGCTTCTCTGGACGAGCGGTTGATTGACTCAGTGGCTTGGATTTTTTGGAGTAGTTCATCAATGGTGACCAAATACCTCTCCCTTTTTTTGACTCTGCACCAGTGATTTCACTATTATTAGTGAACAATAATGGAATAGTTTCTTCATATTCATAGAAATAGGTAACCAGAGCATGCCACGTAAGTCGATGTCTACTGGGTGGAAATTAGCTGGATTGATTAATCAGCCCAGTTCGCCTGGTCAACTAGGGGAGAATCTCGACCGGTTCACGCTAAGATTACCACAAGAAATACATGACCAGCTCGTGAATTCCAGCCTAGGAAACCAAGGGTCAAAAGGCCACGTGGCGTTACCTCAAATATGGAGCTCGATCAGCAGAGGGTACAGAACCGGAAGACTAGCGACTGAAAGCAAATATTTCTACTTTGAACGGTTCGAACAAGATGGTCGGTTCGACCGAAGACCGTTTTCTTTAACTCCTCCGTACCACACCGGTCCTATCCGGTCTCCAGATGGGGTAATCAACGGTGATGGTAACTATCAGGAGCGTGCTGGTCCGCCTAAAGCTTTGCTTCTAGCAATAAGGTCACCGTTAAATCGGTTATTCACTGGGAAGAACAATGTTGGTGAACGTTCTTACCTTCGATCCCGCGATGCGAGCCCTGTGTAGATAATTTACTACTACTGGGTTTATTGAGAGACAAAATAAATCTGTACCGAAAGTTTATTTTCTTCAGTCATGTAATACCTCTACTGAAATGAAAGAAATGTTTTTGTTTAATCATCCAAATTAAGTTGCCTAAAGTCTAACAGTCAAAACCATGAATGTAAGTAAGAAGGAAGGGCCAAACAAGTAACCATGTCTCTTTTTTTTTTGTCGTCTCAAGTAACCATGTCTCTAAGTTCTAGAACTGTGATAAAAACTTCAGAGAGATTCAGGAACCCCCATGACGGAAATAGAGAACGGATCGGTAGAGAGCAGCAACATGGAGAAAACAAATCAGGGCTATGAGTAAATCATCTAGTATACCAATAATCCCCAAAACTCCTGTCAAGAAATTGATACAAAGTCTTGGTAAGTAACGTAAGTTGATAGAAGAGAACAGTGCATTAAAATTTATATGATCATAGTCAAGGGATGAAATGAAAAATCACCTTCCGGAATAATATCTATTGGACTGATTATGTAAATCGAACTGAGTATCAACTGCATTAAATCAAATGCATTGAATTTGCGTTAGTCAGAGCATTCTCTTTAGTTCAGATGTTATCAAGCACTCAAACTTGCGAGTTGTGAACATTTTATAGCAGAAGATTTACTTATAAGCGAGATGAACTCTTTTAGGGTCCAAAGTAATGAATGTGTTTTAACAAACCGCAATATAAACACGAGCTCTGATGACGAGTGGAAGCGTTCTTCGTGGATCCATCATTTCTCGCAACAACCTTCGGAGTAAGAAGGGAAGATCTTGCATCCTCTGCAAAACATATTGAAGTTCCATGTGAGAAGGCTCCAGCAAACTCTAGATTTACTTGTCGTCAAACTTATGAGATGCATGAATTTGTACAAAAGCAATAACACGATGATGAAACTAAAACCATTCATCCCTGACTTGCTAACATGATGAGAAAAGCAATAAACCAGCATTAATGTAATCATTCAACTGCAAAATCTATTTTACTGGTAAGCCACAGTTGAAATATCTTTCTACCACTCTTAAGAGCTAATCCAATGACTACTCTACTTATCACCAAACATAGCTCTGGTCAGTTATAATCTTCTTGACACTCCCAAAGATTATGGAGAAAGACCAAAAACATACCTGAACTAGACCACTTGACTGTCCACCAAAGACCCGGTTGTAAGTTTCAACATCGCGAAGAACCTCGGAAACTGTAGCATCATTCCGATCTCTCACCGTTTCCTCCGAAGGAACTAGCAAACTAATAGGACGACGACACAAGGGACATTTGCATGGCCGTAATGTAGATCCATGCCTCCAAACAAGCATAATGCAATTTCCTACAATGATTGAAAAGGATAATCAAATCTCATGGACCGCACTGAACTCATAAAACAATCATATTAGACTTGAATATGTGAACATACATACAGATTCCTAAAAAGGTGTAGCTAAAAAAACAAAAAGGATTTGTTCGACCTAAAGCAAAGTCAGAAGAATGAGACCTGAAGCTTTCTCTAAACTAAAACCAATTCTAAACTCACACAGTTGCAAATTTCCAGCCGAGAGTGCACTTCTCTGAATAGGTAATTAAGGAAGCAGCTACAGGGAAAACGAAATTAAGATCGCCGTCACAATTCGAATTCCATAAAAGTGGCTAACGAAGACTCAGGAGAGACTGAATAGAGATGCTACACTCGATTTCTGGAATTAACTACAGAAACTAGGACCGATTTCAAGCGATTCGAGAGAAGGAGCAGCGAATTGCGAAAGAAAGCAAAGAATAAGAGATCGTACCGCAGAACCAATGGGAGCAATTGGCTTGGCAAGGAGCGTTGAAATTTCCATGGCATATCGAACAAACTTCGTTCTCCGGTGGCTTATTCATTTTCCCTCTCCTTTTCGTCTTCTTCTTCTTCTTCTTCTTCCTCCGCTGCTAAGTCTCGTCGTTGTGTCGTTGTGTCGTATTAAGAAAATGAGAGTATATAGGATACAAGTGGCTATAGATTAAGCTAATCCACGGCTGGAGAGATCCAATCTGAGCCGTTCAAACTTTATAATACTCGTTAACGCGTAAGGGGGCTGCAAGATCTCAAGCTGATTGTAGTGGTTATAGTTATAATTATAGTTATATGCTACACTTGTAAATTTAAAATTATGGCCGCAAAAACTGAACTCGACTCGAACGAGTGTAACCGACAATGAATATTTTAAAAAAACGTGATCACAATTAAAACGAGAAAACAATATGATATATTAACTAAAACATGGATTAAATAGTTAAAACTACTCAATTGGTCGATCATTAAGCTATTAACATATCATTTATCAAACCGGAGGATTTATTTATTGATCGGCGTTTCTTTCTTAAGAGAAGAAGGTAAGATTTGTCTTTCCAAAAGAAGTCAGAATGAGTGCGTGTCAATAACATTTTTGACATCAGGGTGTACAAAACCACTGAGAAGCAAAAGGTTTTACAATGGCATACATCTCAAAAGCCATGTCCTGCAAGATCAACAACCATTTCGTAACATAACAACTCTTGTATCAAACCCTATTAATGTTTGGGCTTCCTTCACACTTCTTCGTTTGTCTTACTCTTCAGCTGCCTGGAATCAATCAACAACATAAAAAACACTCAACTTCTTGGTTATAATTTGTATGATTTCGTACTTAATGGAACACTTATTACAAAATGTACACACATTGACAAAAGATTCAACATGTTTTCACCTCTCAAAAAAGCCTAGTAACTATGATAGTTGAGGCAATGTAGAGGTGAACTATGATATGAGTGAAGTAAGGTACCTATTACTAATCATTAGTATCCAATACGTAATCTAGTCGCGACACTATGATAGGTGAAGCAATGTAAGGGTGAACAATGATATGAGTGAAGTAAGGTACCAATTCCTAATCATTAGTTTCCGATATGTAGTCCAGTCGCGACACTATGATACAAAACATCTAGGCATTTGTTTTGGCTAGTAAGATCAACAACAACAAAACTCTACATGTCATGCTCAGAATGTGAAATCATTTAGAGCTAAATACTAAAAGATGCATTTGTTCACTCGAATCTATAATCATAGTTACATTCTTCAAATCATATATCTTAAAGCTACCCTTAGAAACGTTGCTGAAGTAAGAGTGTTTAACTTAGAATGTTTGTCTAACGAAATAATCCAACAAAACTATGTATTTGGATTCCCAGAATAAGAAATTCTAACTAACCTGAGATACAGAAGTCTCTGTAGTACTCTTGGGAGCTGATAAAGTAGCTGAAGTTGAAGAAGATGCATCAAAAACACGAGAACAATCTGTGTATGCTGAGCCAATACCGATTCCAGCACCAAACGCAATCGACGCCCATCTTGTTATCGGACTCCCTAAGAAACAACGCAACAAATCGATTTATCAAAACAAAAACCATTTTAAGATCATTCGAATCAAAACAACACTCAAACCCTATTCGATCGTCAATTTCTATTCATCTACCAGTAACCTAATCAGTAAACCACAATATGTGAATGCGATTGAATCGTTAAGAATGAGAGTGGGGGATCTTGAAAACACCGAACTGAAGAAGAGAAGACCGGCGAATGCGCCGCCGAGAGAGGAGTAGACGACGCGACGAGCAGTGAGATCGAGACATGCGTCCCATTTGGCGTTGACATCGGAATCGGTGCTGTTACTTCTGTTTTCCATTTTCCGACTCGATTCTTCTACCTTCCGATTTGATTCTCCGAAATTTCCTTCTTCTGTTCTTCCGGAATTTGCTTATCGACCTTTCTTCGATCTGAAGGGTTTGTTTGTGTGGAAGCGAAGAATCTTGGGCCGAGTGATGGGCTGATTGATGTACCTATGTTGAAATATATTGGGCCTATATATCTTATGTTTCTTTCTTTAAATTGTGCAACAAGTAGGGCTGTGTTGATTATATTGAATAATAACTGGAATGGTACAGTTTGGATAAATATGAGTAATTTTGATAATTTGAATTATTATCAAAAATGTATATTTATAAGAATATTGGATAATTCTGCTATCGGATATGGATAATTTAGGTATTTACTATCTCCATTCTCTCGGACTACGTAAGAATCAGATTCTGGTTCAATAATGTAAGATATAAAAATATATCCAAACCTGTATATATCTTTACCGGTTGAGATATATCATGTTACTCCTAATGAATAGTTTCTATTATTTTCACGTAAATATTTTTCGATATTTCAGAACGAAAACATGTAATGGTCGAGCTTAATTGTTTTTGGAAGTGAAATGAATAAGAGAGGAATTAAATGTGTGGCATTCTAATCTCATGGCTATGGTAATGGTCGTTTGTTGTTGGATTGGTCCATGCATGGCCCCAGCCTATGCATTAGATATAATTATGCTCACTCCAGTTCTTAATATTCCTATACACCCAAATGGTATACATGTAACAATTACAAGCCCTTTATAACTTTAGGCAGGCTTTTTTCTTGGAATTTGTTTATTTGTTGGGTTGGGTCAGCTTTCAATCTCTAGTTGGAATAAATTAGGTGTGGTTAATAACTTAAAAGGTGGGATGGATTTTATGTGAGGATATAAGCATATAGGTTATGTCGTTCTGATGTGAGTGGAATTCAACATAAGATCCTGAATTTTCAATATTGTTTTATTTAATTATATGGTTTTCAATATTGTTTTTTAAAATGGTCTAGTGATTGTATTTCGTTTGGATCGACAAATTGTGTAAGGCGATTGGAGGATGTTTGACATCACCAATGTTCCATCTTTATTTATTATCTTAATTCTGTAGCTGAATAGCTTGTTTTGCTGAGTTTTGGTGATGTGTGATCTTAGTGTATAAACTGTATATGTGATCAGTTTTAACCTAATTTCTCTTTGTTCCGAATCTGGTTTTTAGTTTCTGATCCTCTAGGTTTATGTTCTGTTTTGAATTGAGCTTTATCTTTCATATAGTGCCAATGTTGTTCGATTTGATTTGTCTATTGATTGATTTGCTCTACTGATAATACTTCATTAGGATCGACAAATTTGTGTAGACGATTGGAAGATGCTTGATATACATATCCAATTCTGTAGCTGATTAGCTTGTTTTGTGAGTTTTGGTAATGTGTCATCTTGTTGTGTAGTATCATAATATGAATCATGAAATTAGTAAAGGTTAGATTTGTCTTTTGAAATAACTACAAGATTTAATTTTATTATTTTTCTCATAAAATCATTTGAGAAGATCTTTTAATTAATTTTCAATATTGTTTTTTTAAAATGGTCATCAAATCTCGGCACACAAATATTTGTATATAGGAATCATCAACAAAAAAATCCCATCACCAGAGCAAATCAAAACCATATACAAAACACAATCCCCTTTTGAGGATTCAAAATTACATAAATACATAGAAACACTAAATTAAATTAATTAAAATTTCCTCCCTTTCAACAAAATAACCGTTTTGCTTTCTCTTCATGTAAAGATCGGGCACATAATTTTATGCTTGGGTTTTGAACCTGTAGAGCAGCTTCTTCTTCTTAGAGGTTTGGTTATCAATCGTGATCACGACCTTTCCTGGTTCACCCACCTTGAAAGAATCGGTTATAACAGGTTCATCAGTTAAACCGATCTTCCGGTTCTTAGAGACGATCACAGTGTAGCTTGCCTCGTTACTCGGCTCAAATTGAGCTCCGTAGCTCACGTCTGCACCCAAAACCCTAAGCTCCCACAAGAGCGTGGAACCCTACGTAACACAATCCACATAATGAATTTTCATTAAGTCTCTTGCAATAAGTAGTTTAATGAACTGGTTATCAAAAAAAAAAAGTCTCTTGCAAGAATATACCAATTTATCCAAATAGAAAGTTATATAACTTCTATTGTTTCAAACGCTAGATTTAGCGTTTACACGAACATGCAAAAATATACCATTTCTGAAATATTAAATATTTTCATTTTTCATGAATTTTATTTATTTTGGTAAAATGTAAACGGAGAAGCCAAACGCAAATGAAAGAATCCTCCATGTGTTATGGGTATACGTTTAAGATTAGCAAAATAATTTTTTGTTGAACATGCTAAAATTTTTGGGTCATTTGAAATAAATAGACATTAGATGTAAAACTATAATGCAAATGCAAACAAACAATGTATACCTCTGAAGCAGGCAACTCAATGGTATGTTTAGATGTGGATTTAACGACGGCCTCAGTGACTCCATCTTCAATGGTGAATGGGCTCTCTTTGCTGAGTCCACCGTATTTAACCGGGACTACTTCAGGAGCTACGTATCTGGGTCATCCAAAAACAGAGGAAAATAAGCATTTTTGTATGCGTGAAGTTATACTACATACAAAATTTCATTGAAGGATAATTACTTGAAAATGGTATCAGTGGATTTGGATGGACCAGAAAGGACCATCTTGCTCCTTGTCCTCGGCGATGTAATGATACTTCCGAATGTTTTATAGTAAGGAATGTACCACCATGGGACATTAATGAACAGCTGAAAACATAAATACCCCAAATTTCATATAAAGATCCAAACTTAAATGCTTTATATTGTAATCATAATCAAATATATTAATTTTCTTTACCTCTTTGGCGACGAACACTGGATAATTGTCTTCAAATTGTTTAACAGCACGTCTAATGAACTCCCACAATGCTCTCTTACCAAGTCCAGGAGCGTTCCTGAAGTCACTAACGAACACGAGCGATGGCTTAGCCTCAGGGCTAAAGTCAAGAGACCTCACACACTTCTCCTGGAACTGAATCCTCCATTTAAGGAACTTGTTGAGTTTCTCTTTGTCTGAGAAAATCTCTTTGTTCTGAAACTCTCCATACGAGGTATAAATGACAACGTGTCCTTGTTTGTCAACTCCATGAGTGAATACCATCTTCTCGAACTCGCTTCCTTCAAGATCTTCTGCCACGAGCTCGTCGATGTTGTTGTCTTTGCGCCACTGGACTGTGTTTTTCAGCATAGTGAAAGCTTCTTTGACCTTGAAGTCACGTGCTCTGAGGAATTTGAGGAGGATTACGTCGGATCTTTCGTCCTCAAGAAGTGGGATTCCCCAGATTGAGACTTCTTCTGGCTCTACTAACGCAGCTGTCTCTGGAAGTGTCATGGAGAAGATGGATTCTTCGATTGCTTCAACGGTTTTGGTTCCGTCTTCTTGATCAGCTGCGAAAGCTTTCTCGATTGTTACTACCTCTTCTTTCCCTTCTTCCTTCTTTGTCTCGGTGGCCACCGGAGCAGAGGCTGTTGCTTTCTCTTCCTTCTTGGTCTCGGTGACGTCCGGAACAGCCGATTTCATCTCAACCGGAGCCACTTTCTCTTCCTTCTTGGTTTCTGCGGTTACCGGATCATCCGGTTTTGTCTCTACCGGAGTAGAAGCGAACGACTTCCCTTCCTCCTTGGCCTCTGCGGTGACCTGAGATGGAGCGGTCAATTTCTCTTCTCTCTTGGTCTCTACGGTGGCCGGAGCAGCAGATTTCTCCTCTGTTTTGACTTCTTCTTTAGTCTCCACCTCTGTTTTCTCTTCCTTCTTTTCCTCTGTTGTATTCTCTTCCTTCACCGGAGCTTGAGGTTGTGGTGGCGGTGGCGCAGTGAACTCACGCTTGTTCAAAGCCTCCCTCACACTCTCCTTAAACTCCGCCAACGCCTTCTTCTCAGCTTCCGGCAATTCTGAAGCCAAATAGCCTTCCTCCTTAAACGATTCCGTTTGCGCAATCTCCTTTCCCGTCAAAATCTCTTCCACCTTCTCCGTCGTCACCTCAGGCTCCGGAACCAGCACCTCCTTCTCAGACACCACTTTCTCATCCGTAGCTTCTGTAGCAGGCGCTGTCACCGATTTCTCAGCAGTAACCGGTACCTCAACCTTCTTAACCGGGGCCGGAGTTTCCTCCTTAACCGAAATAGATGCAGTAACTGAAGCAGAAGGCGCCGGAGTTTCCTCCTTAGCCGTGACAGTGGAAGAAGCAGACTTCTGTATCTCTTCTTGAGCCATGGTTGATTAGAATTTTCTTAAAGATCAAGAAACTAGAGATAGAGAGAGAGAGAGATGGAATTGAGAAAGAAGAGAAGAGGTTTATAAAAAGAGAAGGAAGAAGAAGAGAAAATGGAGGAGATGTTATGTTATGTTCTGTGAGAAGAGCAAAAAGTCTGGTCGGAGCTGTTCGACAGCTCATTCGAAGATACTTTTCTTTATTGCTTCTCAAATATTGCAACTTTCCAATTTTAAACATTAACTAAATTAACAACTTTTTTGAATTCGTTAGTTAATGAAATTCCTTATTATTTTAGATTTGGTACATTTATTTTACTATGATTCGATTTTTTTAGAAGGATAGATATTTTGTTTTTGATTCACTTCCAAGTTCCAACTCTTGCATATTCTTTTGAGTTTTTTTTCTCCAAAACCTAAATTATAACCTTGATAGGCTGCATGTTATAAGGCATTTAATATCAAGAGAGTTATGTTTTCATATCACATAAAAGACAACATTAAAATCGAATAAATGTTTGTCTGAGGAAAAAAGTGGAATATTTTGGGAGGAAATATATATGTGATAGGTTTTCAATAAATAATTTAAAGTGGGGGTTGGTTTTTCCAAATCATGACACCATGTTACCATATCACCTAAGTATACGTTTGGATTAAACAAAAAATAAAAGTTTGAGTCGTTCCAATGATACAGTTTTCTTCTTCTTCTTTTTTCTCAATAAATATTTATAAATATCACTAGAATTTTCTTACTCGACTATGTTGTCATTTATTGACATGTATGTTAGAGACTTATAATTTTTGTTAACAACGTGTCTTTATCCATTAATAACTCATAAGATAACATGACATTCTACTCTTTGGTGTGTATAAATGTTAACCAACGTAAGAATGAATCAAGTTTAAAATGAACTGTGTATCCATGCAAGAATTAATAATTTATACACATAGTAAAAACTGGATCCAAGTTGTGACCAACCTAACTAATTCAAGGGGTGACCAACCTAAAATAAACTTTTGTCCGTTAATTCAAGTAGAATGTTTTTCACAAGTTGGGCAACACTAACACTTTCTAGAAATCTTGTATCAACATAGAGTCCTCACACCAAATTTTAACAAAAAAAAGCATATAGTCCTCAATTAAATCATGAAATTGGAATCATTATATATTTATTTAAAAATCCAATTATACAGGAAACGACTAATTAGTCAGAACATCATCTTAATTGGATGACGATAGGACATGTATTTGTACAAATATTATTTCTTTTTCTTACTATTTAAAATTCATTTCGCTGCCAAGAAAAAACTCAAAAATTCATTCATTTAGCCTTTACAAAGTGTCATGAAATGAGAGAATGCACACATAAACATCTGCAGACTGCTTCGCACGTAAAGAAAGTGTCTAATGATTTCGTATGAATAATATATAATTCTGGACCCATATTTGGTGCGTTGTAATCTAAAAATTAGAAATTAAATGTTATATATTTATGAATTAAATATTGATTTAAAATTTGAAATTAACAGGGAAATTCCAAGAGATTGGAGCTGTCACAAGAAGTATTAGGATTACTGTTTAATTAAATAAGCGGCCTGATTAATGTAGGCCTTACACCACACCTCATCGTTACAACTCCTCATATGGCCATTGTATAACATTTCATCAGCTATTGACTGAAAAAAACTTTTAATGAAATTTATGTTCCAAGTGGCAACACCGAATCAAGCGATGTGGACACTATAAATATTTTTCACTGGTGATCTAAAATTCAAAAGGTATAACTGTTCAAATTTCTAATCTTGTATAACTCTTCGAGTGATCAAAATATTTTATTCGATATAAAATTTTCATTGATAACTTTAACACGTATAAATTACATTTTAATTTAATAAAATGAAAATACTTTAATTAAAACCCTATAATGTAGTTGGATTCAATATGGTCATATATAGAGATTTTTCTTTTAGATTGTTTGCTCAGTTTGCTAAAAAAAATATTACATGGTGACTAATGTATTTGCAAGGTTATACTATCTCAACTGCGTTGTTCACCATGCATCCAAACTCTAATTTTCACGCGGTTCAAACGCATAAGCTATTAATTAACGTCTAAACACCAATACCAGTTACTAGCGGCACCGACCAAATTGTCGTGCATAATCGAATATTGATGACCAGGGAAAATGAGATTTGCACAAATATGGTTTTTGTTCTTGTAAAGCTCATCTCTTTTTTAGGTAAAACATACTGTATTATAATAATTTTTTAATGCACTTCTTGAAAATGTATTTGAATGGATACATAACCAAAAAATTGTATTAAATTAAAAGTTAGTAGTACAATTTTGCGGGATCCAAGAATTATCCGTTATCCTCTCTGGTAGTGTTTTTAATTTGTCAAAAGCAAAAGAAGGCTGAAGCTGTATGGTTGGTTTGTCGTTGTTGGTGTGGTGGTGCCGTCTTATTATTATATTCTTCCACTAATAACATATTGGATTTAGCTGTATTTATTTCTTTTGATTTTCCAATAATATGTCTTTATATATTCTGAACAAATGATTGATGGCCAGGTACAACTTAAGCATTGATTATCAACTATTAGGTGGGATTTTTTTCATGAACTTATTTGCGGAAACGCAAATCTAAATATTGTTTTGAGAAATAACTATGCAATTAACATAATTTTGGGAGGGGAAATCTCTTAAAGGCTCTTATTGCATGAGTGGGATTTTTCTTCTCGATAGATTGGATTAAATGGAACAAGATCTATGTATGTTGTCTGAGAGAAGGGACAAGTGGAGAGGAATGGGACGGAGACGAGTAATTATAATAAATAACATGCATCATAATAAAATAACACAATATATAATTATATTAGTAAAATAAAAAAATATTTATCATGATAATATAAAATTACATAGAATAATTATAATTACGCCTATTAAAAATAACATGTTATATTGGAAAAAAACAGAAGTACTGACGGAGATCGAAAAAAACTAAAAACGGAAAAAGAGATTCGATGACAAGAAATATCATAAATGAAGTAAAATAAAGAAGATCTAAAAATAGCTTAAAAATTGGGAAAAGACATGTGGTTTTGAGAAATATGGGGTGTTGAAGGAATATATATAGCCTAACATATGAAAAATAAAGTGTTACACGAAAAAATATCATGCTTGTTTTTAAAAAATACCCTTCCTGAGCAAGATCTCAGACGTGGCTATGCCTAAAATTATTGGGATTTCACATAGGTGAGAATGATAGTGGTGGTGGAGATTAAATATGGAGAGTAAACATGGTGAGAAATGAGAAGTGTGCAAACAATTGAAAAAAAATTATAGAGAGAGAAATAAAAATGAAAGAGAGAATCGAAAAAGAAGGCAAAAATAAAAGAAAAGGTTATACATGCAATTTCTTTACCATATAAAAGGTTAGTTTATTAATTTATTTTTGTTTCATAGTTATTTTTTGCTATTACCGTTTTTCATTTAGTAATGAAAATGTTTACTAGATACTTGGTTGTTTCGTCTTTAATTATACATAAAAAAAAAAGATTTAGAATCCCAGTACGAAGATTATAATCTGAAGATAAAATCTATATCATTGAAAAAGTGATGTTTATCAACGGAGTATTTTTAAATATTAGGTAATAGTTAGTATTCTGTCCGTTCCAAATTAGAAGATGTTTAAGGTTGTTTTTCATGTTCTATTTTATTGAATGTCTTACAAGTTTCTATGAAAAATTAATTAAATTTGTTTTGTTATTATTATTATTATTATTATTATGATTTTGAAGTATTATTTATCATTGGATGGATGATTGATATTAAATATTTAGTTATGTTTTCAAAAATAAAATAAAAATAACAATGATTTAATTTATTTTTAAAAAACTGCGTTTTTACTCAAAACATCTTCTAATTTGGAACAGAGAGAATAACACATAAGTATATTACAAAACATAGTAAAAACAAACTACCTATGAAAAATATATAAATGGTAAAAAGAAAATGAAGAACTTTGAGAATAAATAAACTAAAATTGTTTGACATACAAGCAAACTAAATTAATTAGGTATGCATAGAAAATATATGAGGTTTTAATTACTCATAAGACCATCGAAAATTAAAAACCACCATTATTATAGAACTCTCAAGTTTAACTTACTCAATTAACCATGCTATTAAAAAACAGCCAAAAAAAATATTATGAATGTGCAGTCATCAGGCCATCACCTTTTTGCCACTACAGTAAACATGGCTCTGAATATTGTTGACAAAAAAAAAAAAAATTGTGTGCCATTGAACACATCTCGCTTCTCAGAGTTTGATTAAGTTTGATCATTGTCCTGTAGATCAGGAGGAACAAGTCGTGAAAGATTACAATGTTGTATTTGGGTTTGAAATTTTGTTATATAAATAATAAGTGAAATTTAAGATAAAAATATAAAATTTAATTACCGTTGCTCTTATGGTTCCAAAAGTTTCGTAAATGGGGATCAATATATTGCCCAACGGTTGTATATATTGGATCGTATAATTTAAATGGTGACCTGAAATTGAAAGTAACATGTATTGGTTATTAGATAGCTGATCAACACAACTAGCATGATACAACATTCACGTTAAATCAGCAATCTTTCTTGTTAGTTACGTCACTAAAATGCTTGTCATCACCATCAAATAATGAATTACCTATTATCAAAAAAGTTTTCCAAATGAGGATCAGTATTTGAATTTGAATGCAAATTTCTGAAGAGTTTATCAAATAAACGATGTGTTAGCCTGATATATAAAAAATAATATATTAATTATGATCATAAATGAGTGATTATAAATCTCCTTATATTGTGACTATAATGCATGTGGAAAAATATAAAGTAGCATATGAAAAAAATTTCGATAAAAAATATGTAAACAACAAATAAAAAATAGAAGAAAACACCTAAATCCTTTAGGAAAATTAGCTGCAATTGAATCATCATTTTCTTCGGGCATTATTTAACATACCCATATTAATTTTCTCTCGCTTTCATAATTTTATCAAGTTCTAGAAAAATGTGTATTTTGACAATACCCTTCGCTGAGCAGAAGATAATGATTCTCCGCGTTCAAACCGACTTTGGTTTCTTCGTCGTCGACTCCCCTCTATAATGTACATATTAGAAATAAAGTTTTTTTAGTGTATGTATAGTATTCGTCATAAGATATTAATTGATGCAAAATACAAAAAATACACTTCTGTTGTTGTTTACTGGTGTTTCAATGCCGAGATGATGAGTTGAAGCTTGTCCTTTGATCTGGCCTCCAGTATCCTATTTGGATTGGTCACTAATGTTGGAAACATGTGTCAATGTTTTTCCAAGGAAACCCAAGGAACATGTGTCAAGTAAATCCAAGGAACATGTGTCGTCAATGCGTTCTAATATTTTGTATTTGTAATTTGTATTTCAATTTTTTCAATTTTTGTATCTAATATTTTGTTTATAAAACAGTACGCTGATACTAATGTTTATAGTCAGTTTTATGTATTTCAAATTTTGTATCTAATTTTGGTCATGATAAACTAATCAAATAAAATATTACTAGCTAATCAAACAACCGTCGGTATGCAACTATAATACAAATACAAAATACTAAATGTTTATTGTCAGAAATGGCACCAGAAATAGTCCTCTGAGTAAATATGTCATCCACAGTAAATATACGTTCGAGGATGGACCATAGACTCACATAGTTGGCAAAATCTCATGTCTCATATAGGTTATAGGACCTAATGAAGTATATGAGACATGAGATTTTACCAACTAAATCAAATGAATTTTAAA
This sequence comes from Cardamine chenopodiifolia, assembly GCA_963922655.1. NCBI lineage: Eukaryota > Viridiplantae > Streptophyta > Magnoliopsida > Brassicales > Brassicaceae > Cardamine > Cardamine chenopodiifolia. Next base: position 5,201,703 of record OZ000467.1, read on the forward strand.
ATCACAACACAACCCAAGTCAAATTTTTTGTTCATCATCAATCTCTCTCGTTCTAGTTTGACTTCCTGGTGTTTAAACGAGGATTTTGACTTTAAAATATTTTCACCCCGAGGATTTTGGCTTCTTATCTTATACTTTTTCATATCACTACAAGAGAAACAAAATCATCGTTTAGTTAGGTGAATTAGAATCGCCTAAGATAAGAGAAACACGATAATGTCATTACAAGAGAAACAAAATGATTTCTTAAAAAATAATGTAATACATAATTTTCTTTCACGCATTATATATATGAACAATTTATACGCCATTAGTTTACAAATTTTCCTAGCAACAGTTGGAGATAAGCAAATACATTATTATTAAAATATTTAAGAGTTTAGACACATTTACTACAAAACTTCATCAAATTACAGAAGGATAATCATCTAGTATAGTAGAATTCTGATGATTTTTATAGGAAGAAGACGAAAATAAACACTTATGCCAACCATATTTTTGTTTTTTCTTTCAACACTGGTTTTAGCGTTTAAATAACAAAACCAATTAAAATGGTTAATTAATTTGATATACAAAAGAATTTTGAGATATTTTCCTCTTCGATTGGAGAATCTGAATAACCGATATGGCAATCTCCAGCGCTGATGATGAATCTGCAACTCCACTTCTCGCTGAAATTGTTGACGGATCCGTTGACTTCACAAGCCATCCCGCCGTCAGATCTTCTTCCAGCGGCTGGAGGTCCGCCGGATTCATAATCGGTAATTCCCTTTCAATATCTCCGATTTTCCCGCCAATTCTCTAATTCTCCGTTTGACTTCGCCGTCTTTTTGTAATGTCCGATGGTAGGTGTGGAGGTTGCTGAGCGATTCGCTTACTACGGGATATCTTCGAATCTGATAACGTATTTGACGGGACCACTGGGACAGTCTACGGCAGCTGCCGCCGCTAACGTCAACGCTTGGTCTGGAACGGCGTCGTTGCTTCCACTCCTTGGTGCTTTTGTCGCTGACTCGTTTCTAGGTCGCTTCCGTACAATCATCGCCGCTTCTGCTCTCTATGTATTGGTACGAAGATCCTCTCTATTCGAAATCAGTTGCTTAATATATCAACATAGCCTTTTGATTCTGTGATGAAACTGAAGTATAGTGATTTGATTGAACAAACAGGGCCTTGGTTTACTGACATTATCTGCAATGATTCCTTCAGAGTGTACAGTTTCAAGTCTACATTCGTCTTGCTCTCCTCGATTTCAAGTGATTACATTCTTTAGTGCACTGTATCTGGTGGCGTTTGCGCAAGGCGGTCACAAGCCGTGTGTTCAGGCTTTTGGAGCTGATCAGTTTGATGAAAAGGATCCTGAAGAGTGTAAAGAAAAAAGTTCGTTCTTTAATTGGTGGTATTTTGGTATGTGCTTTGGAACGTTGACAACTCTATGGGTTTTGAATTACGTTCAGGATAATCTCAGTTGGGTTTTAGGCTTTGGTATTCCATGCATTGCTATGGTTGTTGCTTTGGTTATTTTCTTGCTCGGAACTAGAACTTATCGGTTTAGTATTCGAAGAGAAGATCGAAGCCCTTTTGCCAGGATTGGAAATGTTTATGTAGCGGCTGTGAAGAACTGGAGTGTGTCAGCTTCAGCTGTAGCTGATGTGGAGGAGAGACTTGGTCTAGTGTCTGACAAAAGCTCACAGCAATTTAGGTAAGATAGCTTTCTGTCTCCTTTTATTTCGTTGTTACTAGCGTAGATGTTTTACAAAAAAAAAGAGGGTTTGTAGTAAGCATCTTGGTTCTTGTTACAATTGCAGTTTTCTCAACAAAGCTCTGGTCGCAAAGAATGGTTCTTGTAGTATTGATGAACTTGAAGAAGCAAAATCAGTGCTTAGGCTAGCTCCGATATGGTTTACTTGCTTGGTTTATGCGGTTGTGTTTGTGCAGTCTCCAACTTTCTTTACCAAACAAGGAGCCACAATGGAGAGATCAATCACATCAGGTTATAAGATCTCTCCGGCTACTCTTCAGTCCTTTATCAGCCTCTCTATAGTCATCTTCATCCCCATCTACGATCGCATATTCATCCCAGTTGCAAGATCATTTACACATAAACCAGGCGGAATCACGATGCTTCAGAGAATCGGCACAGGCATATTCCTCTCTTTCCTTGCTATGGTAATAGCCGCTCTAGTGGAGATGAAAAGGCTTAAAACTGCTGCGGATTACGGGCTCGTTGATTCTCCAGATGCTACAATTCCAATGAGTGTGTGGTGGCTCGTTCCTCAGTATGTTCTCTTTGGTATCTCGGATGTTTTTGCAATGGTGGGTCTTCAAGAGTTCTTCTACGACCAAGTCCCGAGCGAGCTGAGAAGTGTGGGATTGGCTCTCTACTTAAGCATATTCGGTATTGGTAACTTCCTCAGCAGTTTCTTGATATCAGTCATTGAGAAAGCAACGAGCCAATCTGGTCAAGTGAGTTGGTTCGCGAACAACCTGAACCAGGCTCATCTGGATTATTTTTACTGGTTACTAGCTTGTCTCAGCTTCATTGGCTTAGCCTCCTACTTGTATTTCGCAAAGTCCTACGTCTCAAAGAGGCTCAACACCCTTTAAACTCAATATCTCTCGTTTAAATGTCGCAGGTACTCTCTTTCTCTGTAATTCTTAGATACACTTTTATCGTATCAATATGTAATACTATCCCATGTTGATTGATGATCGAATTAGTCATATAGGTTGCCATGTTTGGGATCCTTACGATTAAAAAGTTAATACATATTCGTTTATTGTATAGCCTGTATGCATATATGTATATCATGTTTGGTATAAAGTCTTTTCACCATCGTATAACATATCCAGCTAACTTTCAACAGCTTAATGAATTAAAGTTGCATAAATCGTGTAGAATTAACAAATATGATGCGAAAGTCTATACAACTGGAATTTTTTCAATTCTTAGACTTGATCAACCCGGCGATACACATACAACCTCGAGAAGAACAAAAACGCAAAGAATCCAGTGGCGGTGAAAGCTGCGAGCAACCAATAAAAGTAATCGACATGGGCTCGGTTCAGGTTAGTATTGAACCAGCTATCACCGCCATCTTTTCCGGTAGCCCAATTAATCACAGTGATGAGAAAACCACTCAAGAAGCTTGCAAGACCCATTGCACTCAAAGATAGCGCGAGACCTATACTCCTCAGCTCTGTTGGGACTTGGTCGTAGAAGAATTCTTGTGTACCCACCAGAGAAAAGATATCGATCATCCCGAGTAGCAAATACTGAGGGACGAACCACCAGATGGACATTGGGATTGTTGCGTCCGGTCTATCCAGAAGCCCGTGTTCCTCAGCCGTCTCCAGCCGTTTCATTTCAACCAACGCAGCGATCATCATATTGAAGCTAGAGAGCACCATTCCGGCTCCTATTCTCTGGAGCATTGTGATCCCAAAAGGCTTTTTGGTAACTAATCTAGCTAATGGAAGGAAAACTCGCTCATAAGTTGGAACTGAGATGAAAATCGATAAGCCGATAAGCGACTGAAAAGAAGCCGGAGGAATTTCCAAACCGGGGAAGATTTTTCTGTCAACTGTAACACCTTGTTTCGTGAAGAAAGTAGCGTATTGAGCGTACGGTATATAGCTAACCACAGATGTGATCCATATCGGAATAAGCCTTATCAAAGCCATTGCGTTTTCCACGTCCCTACCATTACATGGCTCAGGACCCCCTTCTCCTGATATCAACGCTTTTGCTAGGAACCTTTAAATAAAGAAATCTACACTCAGAATAGCACCAAACCAAAACTCAAATGACAGAAATTTTGGGAGTTGTGAGACTTACTCATGCAGTCCTTTACATTTTTGGGACGAACCATCTTCCAAGTGATCCGAATGTTCTAATCTCAGTTTCCGATTCTTGAACGCAGCGCCGAAAACTCGACCGATTCTTGCAAAAGCATTCTTCTTCTCCTCTCGATCTCCTCTTGGATATCTATAAGTTCTTCTTCCGAGCAAGAAGAGAGCTAAAGCCATAACCATGAACAAACAAGGGATCCCAAACCCAAGCGCCCAATTAACATTGTCTTGAACATAAACCACCACAACAATCGACAAAGTTATTCCCGCGGATAAACTCAAAAACCACCAATTGAAAAACGATCCTCTACATATTCTCTCCTTTGGATCTTCCACATCAAATTGGTCCGCACCAAAGGCTTGAACACACGGCTTGTGTCCACCTTGCCCGATCGCCACAAAATACAGAGAAAAAAAGAATAATAAATTCACCCAAAAGAACGGTTTAGCAGAAGCAACTTGACGTTGTTCAGATAATTCCATTAGGATTAATGAAGCCGACAAGGTCAATAGTCCTAGTCCCTGTAATAATATATCATCTCCCCCAAATTTAGTAAAATTTCTAAAATATGATTACAAAATTAGAGTTGGAGAGGAGAACGTTACGAGTATGTAGATGAGAGAAGCAACAACAATGGTACGGTAACGACCAAGATAAGCGTCTGCGATGAAAGCTCCCAAAACAGGAAGCATCGAGGCAGTTCCTGACCATGTGTTCACATTTACGGCAGCGGTCGCCGTCGATTGTCCAAGAGGTCCGGTGAGGTAAGTTATTAAGTTTGAAGCAATCCCAAAGTAAGCAAATCTCTCTCCAACTTCCACACCTGAAAATTTTTTATGAAAACAAAAATGACTCATACAATTAGGATTTAGTTTAGGAGCTCCAACTACAAAAATAAATTACAAAACTGGCCGATACCTATAATGTACCAGGCGGATCTCCATCCACCGGTGGAAGACTTGCCGGCGGGAATTCCACGGTGGTCGACGGAGTCACTTACTGAATCTTCAAGAAATGCAACTTCTTCCTCGAGTATAGCCATTTCTCGTAGCCACTGAGATGAGGAATCTCTTTTAAAAAAAAAACTGTACATAAATCTGTTAGTTCTGCGCAGCTATTTAATTAGTTTATGATATTCTTAAATTTTTTTTAAAAAATTGGTTTCTTAACTAAAAATCATAAAAATTGATTTTTAAAAAGAATTTTTTGAAAAATATATTTATTAATATAATTTATAATAAAAATATTGGTAACAACTACCTGAAAGATTCTTATAAATGAAAATGCCCTAAAATAATCACATACTCTCCTAAAATAATCACATGAGAATGTGATGAGAGAGGAGGATATACGTAACCATCAAAGAACTAGTTACATATACGATAATACCAATCTACTATTATTTTAGGATTATGTGTACGTAATTTATCTTTGGACGGATGTTTTGTCTCACCAGCTGCATGTACTTTGGTCCTCTATAATAATAGTATTTGACTAATTTAAACCTGCGGATTTATGTTTATATCAGTTTTATGTTTTCGTCATTTTATATCAATCAAAAGTCATTAGGGGTTATTAGTGGATCATATCTTTAACTAAAATCAAGATCCATAAACAATCTAATTTTTATGTAAGTATAAATGTAGTACGTACACTAATTATCCATTAACACACAATTGCATACTAAAAAATTGTGTTATGGATTCTTAAATCAAGTGTTAATTCAGCTTTTGGTCTTTAGAATACTTCTTTGTTAAACCAAATTGCCATTGACAGTAAAATATGGAATTTCGTAATGCCTGATGGTTACAGACTTACAGATACTTTATTTATTATGCACCATAATTATAAATAAAGTATAACGAGTTTACGACTAAATAATCCAGTATTACGAGTTAATATTCCAGTATTTACTTCTCTTTTTTTTCTAAAATTCATAGTGCTTCCTTTTATAAATTGCCTTTAGTTGTCGTAAGTCATTCACTGGATTCTAAGACCACTTCCATCATCAATGGTTTTAGAAAAAGGATTATTAAATTATAAAAAAAGTAAAATAGTGAAAAAAGATTCTTAAAATAGAGAGAAGTTCTCAAATAAAAATTTTTAGAGTTCTTTTCTCCTTTTTTTTAAATCCTCCTAATATATATGTATTATTTTGTCATTATAATTCTTTTAGAAATCCTCTAGAACTTCTTGGAGGTGTTCTAAGGTTCAATTATTTTGTGTCCTTCCTTAGCTTGCCCCTCTTTTTGGCTTTGTTTTATCCACAATGTGCATGCATGACAACACGTGTAAGTTTTTACGTCCATAATAAAGGAAGAGTCTGATTGGTCAAGGTCCTACTATTTTTGTTAACACGTTTTTTTTGTTTGTTAAATGTTTGATAATTTAGTGAAAAGAAAAAATATTATTGCAGAAGTAGTCTTCTTAGTTTTATTCCCGTTCTACATATTACAAGTTTATTAGTGTCATTGCCCCAATCACAAAGTTGATTGTGATTTTCTTACTTATGTGTAAGAAAAACAAACAGCTACAAAAGCTTCGGAGTATGGGGGAAAAAAGATAAAAAGTAATAAATAAATTTATGGTCTTTAAAACTTATTAGAAAATTTGATTGTAGTAGCTGGACGTGTAACGTGGACAACTCCCGTGCCTAGCAGAACTTGTAACTGTACTGGTCCAAGAAATTTAATTGTCTGACACGTGGATCCATTTCATCTGAACATGGATTTAAAACAAACAATTACTATGGAAAGAGACCGTCGACAATTTATTGGCTTATTAAGAGGTGACGTGAATGGGCTCATCGATTTCAACAACTTGACTTTGTTCGTGTTCAAAGCGACAATAATCAAGTTGTTGATCAGTTTAGCTATAATGGCTCATTCACAAGGCTATATACTTCATTTACTGATGTACCTATTTTTATCATTCTCCTTGTATTGATTCAGCATTGTTATTAATTGCTGGGCATAATTACTTGTTAGTCGTTATTTAATATTTCTTTATAGTTATTTGTTATTAAAATGCTAATACTTAAATTATTATAATAGATTAATAATTTTAAAATTATTATAAATTATTATAATTTTGATTTGGCTCATAAAAATTAAAATGCTAAAACTTTCTCTTGAAACAAAACTGAAAACTCATAAGACAAAACTCAGATATATATTTTTCAAATCTTTTAGGTTCAAATAACAAATACTTGATTTTGACAAATAACAAAGGGAATCAAGTAACTTGCAAATAACCAAATTTGGACGGATACTTGATCAAGTAAGTATTCGTTTTGGACGGTCAACTAACAAACCAAAAATTCAGTTATTTGTATAAGTCGGGTCGCAAATACTTTAAAATTAACAAGTATTTGTCTTGTGCCCAGACATATTATTAACGAATATGTAAACCTTTGGTCTAATTAAAATCATAAATATATGTGAAAAAAACTGTCACATTTTTGTTAACACAGTCACTTCTTTTGGTATTTTACTAATTTACTCTTAGCTTTCAAATGTGTTCTTGTTCGGTTGTTCCTTCCGCCAAGATCCAAAGTTGGCCCAAGCTTTCTACAGGTGGACTAATGCTTGAGTTTCAAATTTGTCGTCATTTTTTTGGTCCTGAGTCCTCTAATGTCGAAATCTTCATATCCTTTCGACCTATTCAGCAAATCCTCGAGGATAAGATTCTTTTGCAATATACGAATCCGACAAACACTTCGAAATATCTAATAACCATCTTTTGTCTTTGTTAGCAAAAAAATCTTTTTTTAAAATAAAAAATTGGTTAATGGATATTTCGAAATATCTAAAACCAACGGATCGATTGTGAAACCAATTTGTACACCGTATCGAGGTCTATCCAATATGTGATTTTGCAATTATATATATATATATATATATATATACTGTAGTCTCTGCCTCATATTTAACTTGCCAGCTCTATATCTTATTTATAAAATGAAGTGTTGTCACTTTAGCAAAAGATAATAAAACTTATAAAAAATTGTCTCGTTGACACCCAAAAAACAAATCAAATGATAAACACGTTAACTTACAAGTAAGAACCAAATATATGATATGAAAATCAACAAAACTTGTCGTTCGAATTCTTAGACTTGGTCTAAGCGACGATACACATACATCCTGGATATGAACAAGAACGCAAAGAAAGCAATGGCGGTGAAAGCGGCGAGCAATCAGTAAAAGTCATCGATATGGGCTCGGTTCAGGTTAGTGTTGAACCAGCCGTCTTTTCCGGTAGCCCAATCAATCGCACTGATGAGTAAACCGCTCAAGAAGCTCGAAAGACCCATCGCACTCAAAGAAAACGCGAGACCGATACTACTCAGCTCCGTTGGGACTTGGTCGTAGAAGAATTCTTGTGTCCCCACCAGAGAGAACACATCGATAGCAAATACTAAGGGACGAACCACCAAATGGACATTGGAGCGGATACGTCCGGTCTATCCAGAATAGTACTGGGAAGCAGGCCGATCCGCCCTGCCCTACAAAAAGTCTGCGGGCTTTTTGTTAAATTTCTCCAACCCAAACTCGCTCCGCTCTGTATTGGATTTTCAGAACCAAACACGCACCTGCCCCGCAATAACCTCCGGATCCCGCAAGTTTACCCGTAAAAAAAAATCGGTATAAACAAAAAAACCCGATATAAACTGGTATAAACCGGTATAAAACCGGTTTTAAACTGGTATAAACTCTGTTTTTCTTTTGTGGATACCCGCGAGACCCGCGGGTTTCACCCGCCAAAAATCCAACCCGCCCCGCCGCGAAGCTCACCAAAATGTGGGTTCAAAATTAAAAGCCCAAACCCGTCCTGCGCGGGCCAAAACCTAAAAAAGCCACTGACCGCAAACCCAATTCCCAGCCCTAATCCAGAAGCCCATATTCCCTAGCGATTCTCAGCCTTTTCGCTTCTACCAACGCCGCGAGCACCATATTGAAGCTTGAAAGAACCATCTCAACTCCTATTCTCTGGAGCATCGTGATCCCAAAAGGCTTTTTGGTAATCGTTCGAGTTATTGGGATAAACACATGCTCATAGATCGAGACTGAGATGAGAATCGGCACACCGATGAATGACAGTAAAGGCGCCGTTGGGGTTTCCAAGCCCGGTAAGATTCTTCTGTCCACCGTGACACCTTGCTTCGTGAAGAAAGTCATGTTTTGGAGTACGGAATCGTGCTTATCACCAATATGATTCATATCAGAAGGCGTTACCAAAGCCTTCGCATCTTCCACGTCCCTATCACTACATGGCTTTACACCTTCTCCTGATAGCATCGCCTTTACTAGGAAACTTGTCACTCAAAATAACTCAAATTATAAGTCAAAAGAGTAAACAAACAAATTCAAATGATTCAGAATTTTGGAAGTTACTCAAGTCGACCTTTATGTTTGTCGGACGAACCATCCTTCAATGTTCTAAATTCAGTTTCCGATTCTTGAACGCCACGACAAAAACTCTATACCGATTCTAGCAAAAGCGTTATTACTATTAACCTCCTCGCTATGTCTCTTTGGGTATCTACAAATTTTTCTCCCGAGCAAGAAAATAGCAAGTACGCAACCACAATAATCGATATGCTAATTCCAGCTGATAAACTCAAGAACCACCACTTGAAAAACGACCCTCTCGCTATTACCTCCTTTGGATCTTCCGCATCAAATTGGTCCGCACCAAACGCTTGAACACATGGCTTATGTCCAATTGCCACCAAATACAAAGAACAGAAGAATAATATATTCACCCAAAAAGACGGTTTAGTAAAATGAAAAACTTCTTTTGTTAGAAATCTTCCTATTTAGAAAGCTTTTATAGTTATTTTTGGAACCTTGTATATAATTTTTCGATTAGTTCGTATCTTCACACCCAATTGCACACACACACTCTCTCTCCTTTCTCCCTTTTTCTTGCTCTTTCTCTCTCTTTTTCCCTCCCTCCCTCCCTCCCTCCCTCCCTCCCTCCCTCCTCAGTCTCCCCACTTACTCCCTTCGACGACCAGATTTGAAATTACATGTGAATAAATCTCTCTTCCTCCTTTCTCCATCTCGTTGGATTTAGCATCTCTTACTCCTTTTGCGCTGGATATAGCTCCTTTTCTCTCTTATTTTGTCAGTTCTTTCATTTATTTTGGTCTCTAACAATGGAGAAATGAGAAAAGAAAGAAAAATGAATATTTTTTTAAATAACCTAAAACACGAAAAAAATACACAATATATTAAACGATTAGTGTCATATATTACATGGTCTTTCTTGTGATGTCATGTTATTTTTCAGATGATATGGTTTTTTCCAAAATTAAAAGTCATTGTTATGATGTCAATTTTTGTTTTTAGGGTAAGTTTGATGTAAGACTACGTATGTGATACGTATAGTAGATGAATAAAAAAAACATCTTGATATCATCAATACGTGCTTTGCGCCTAAGGAAAAGATAATGTTTGCTGATGAGCGTGATACGTGTACAACTCACATTCTCTAGCCTCTCACCACTCTCAAGTCCCAAACATTAAGAACTTTCTGGGGCCAATTTATCTAGAAATTAAATGGAGCGTAATTTGTCTGAACCCTATAGTCGATTGATTAAACCATTTTTTAAGCTGACGCGATTGAGAAAACTTCAAACACTCACTTTCCATCTTATTCTCTCTTTTTTTCTGAACCCTGTACTTGCAAGTTTCAAGTATATGACAATGGTGTATACTATAGTACTATACATATATTTCCTAGTTTTTTCCTCTAAGACGAAAATTAGGTCCAATGTAAAGCCTTGTGCAAGTAGTTCAATGGATCCAGATCCATGTACCCTAAATATCTTATTTTTTTGAGTTCGAGTTTCGAATTCCGAATATTTTCCTTAGTCTTAGAGTATACAAATATTTTATTATTTTTCTCCTCTAAGATATTATAGAACAAATTTCATTATTTTACAGAATATTTAATATAAATTTCTAATCATATCACACGATACAACACACGTCACAAAAAAAAAATCAATGTGTCATACATAACAATAGTAATTACACAAAATAATTTTTTCACCCAAAGGCTAAATAAATAGGTCATCATATATCATTCATTTCATTTCGCCACATATGCATATTTTCCATTTTACAAAATATCAAATTTACATTTCATTTCCCTAGATTACAACACGCGTCGAAAACCTTTATAACTTTTTATGCATAAAAGAGAGTTACAAAAAAAAACCTTCACCAAATTTTAAAAGAAGTAAATCATATATCATTTATTTCGTTTCATCACATATGCATATCTTTACATTTACAAAATATTAAATCTACGTTAATAATCATACCACTAGATTATAACACGCGTAAAAAAACCCCACGTATCACGCATTTAAACTAGCGTTACACGAAACATTTTTTTCACCCAATTGCTAAATATATAAATAGATTATGTATCATTCATTGCAATTACCACATATTCATATCTTCTCTTTTTTTTTGTTAAAGTCATATTCACATCTTCTCATTGACTAACCTATTCAAGTCTAGCTCTGTTTATTTGGGTGTCACCGGTGATAAAAGATAGCAATGGCAACAAAGCGATATATGTACGTATTGTTATCACTGATGTCGTCAACAAGACACATAATAAAATGAAAAACTTTTTTGTTAGAAATCTTCTTATTTAGAAAGCTTTTATAGCTATTTTTGGAACCATGCATATAATTTTTTCTGTTACAACTTTTCAATAAGTTTTTCATTAAAAAAAACTTTCTATAAATTGTTTTTTGTTGAATAAAGCCTTTCTATTATTTGTTAAAACGTGTTGTGGACCTGGCAAAAATTAAAGTTATAAAATCTCTATATAACATTGCACCCATCTAATCCTCAAACCACATAAATCCTTTTCTCTTCCTTTTTTTCACCATGGCTAAAGAAGAAAAGTTACACACCAATTGATTTCTGACAATTCTACTAGTCGAGTCACAATAAGAAAACGCAAAGATAGTTTATTGAAAAAACTCAATGAATTGACCACTCTTTGTGGTTTACCTGCTTGTGCTATCATTTATAGTGAATACAAGGAAGGTCCTGAACTCTGGCCTAACTGTAACGGGGTTCGTTCTCTTCTTAACAGGGCTTCCGGTGGAGAAACAAACCAAATACATGATGAACCAGACTGATCTCATGAACAGGATGATCCAAGACACAGAAAAGAGATTGGAGAAAGCGCGATTTCATAGGCGTTCGATGGAACTTGGATTGCTGGCTGCGTTTAATGATCTAACCACCGATGTTGATTATTCGGAAGAACTAACCAAAGCAGCCAAGGTGGTTGAGAGGAAGCTCAAAGCCATCAGAGAGAGGATCAAAGCTGTAGACGCAGGAGCACCCATCATCAAGAGAGATTAAAGATCCTTTCAAATAATGTTTTTTCATGGTTTTTAATTGTTTGCAAATTAATTATCGTCCACTAAATTTCATTTTAATTATCAACTGTTCTGTTTTATTTGTTTGACCAATAGAAGGCGAACTTTTTGTTATGTAATCAAATGTTTTTTCCTCCACTATTTCATAATTGTTTGTCAGAAATTAGTTAATTAGTTACATTTCTAATTCAATGTATTTATCTATTTATTCAGTGTATTCATAACTTTCAAGTTTCAACTTGTGGTCTTATAGAAAGGGAACATTTGTATATTTTAAGTCTTTTAACAAAGAAAAATATCTAGATTTTATGTTCATTACTAAAAATATCTAGATTTCAAGTCTTTCAAGTTTCCATCGTTTGACTCTGTTTCTATAGTTTCCTAAATTTATGTATTTTGAGTGTGATCTTCATTCGCATGATCTAAACAATAAATTGATAAAGATCCTCCTTTTTTACGTTTTGCATTGGTGGAACAGTTATATCTCTCGTATTATCGAATTATTAGCTTCTTTAACAACTCAACCTCTAATCTTTGCTTGGGATTTTTTTTTATCGGAAGAAAACTCTTTTCTCAGATTTGACAATCAAATTTTTTGATTGAAACTCCATTTGATATTAAATTTTTTTAACAATATCAGAAACTCTACACCTGTTAAATTTAAGAAGTTTTAAGATAAAAGATTACTCTTTTTCATAGGATTGTATTTATAGTATTTTAAACGACACATATTCCTAATAAAATTAAAAAAACTTATTAAATAACTTTTAAAATATATTTTAGATAACTTTTAAAATATATTATATTCTTATCCTAATCTCATAAATCTATACTATCTAAAGATTAGTTTTACTTGTATGTCAAGTTATGTTTAAGCGCCGCCACAATCCCCATCAGACCTACCACGCTCCCGATCTCGTCAGCCTCAGCGCCGCCACAACCACCGTCCCTACCCCCTTCTTTGTGCCCTTTCATTCACGTTTCCTTTGCTTCACGGGCTTCCCGTAAGACCTCTTCCACATCACGTGGTGCACGTGTGACCGCCTCTTTGGGCGTTTCATCGGAAAGATCGTCACCGGCGGTTCGATCCTTGACTTTCCCCAATACACTCGCCATCCTGTGCTTACACTTTCCAATCGGGTCGCATATGAGTTCCCCTGGCGACGCGTGGTGTTCATGTTCCTCCTCTACCGGAAGAGACGACGCCGTTTCTCTATCCGCATTTCCAAACACTTCTCCTTCATATTTTCTCTTATTTTCTTCTTTTCTCGGCGGTGAAATCAAAACTCTAGTGTTACTATTGCCGTCCCTGTCGTAAGCCACCACAACAACGCGGTGGCCGTCTTTCACGATGACGTCACCCTCCGACTTCGTGCAGTGGCCCACCGTAAATAACGCGCTCAAGACAAGACACAAGGCCAATAGTTTTGTCATTTGATTTCTTTATGATCCGTGTCGCTGACTCGTTTGTTACTTACTGGTCTTTTTCTTATTATCCTATAGGCCATAAGCTCATCAAACCTTAACAAACTTTCATTGTTTAGGCTACGTGATTAACACGTGTTGCCAACTTCACCAATATCAGGCTATCAGCACTACTATTTCGTTACGTACCTATGAAACGGTGCACAATGATCAAATTTGATGATGGGCCTATTTATTACATGTCGACCCAATATATATGGACTTGAAGCGCATGCATGAAATTATGAGAAACTGAGAATCATGGAATATTCTTAAAACAATAAAGAAAAGCCAGAAATATATAGAAAGGTTTCGAGTTTCTATAATGGGATTTTGGATAGAATCTGAAAGGCTTAAATAAGAGTTAGATGTAGATATAAGAATATTCGCCGAGTGGTCGCAAAAGTTGACACAGAAAGGGAAAGAAATTGCATGCGAGATGACTTCAATCTACCTTTTTTTTATCTCCTAAAAACTTTATTTTCGAGATTACAAAGGCAGTATACATAATGTTCAGAAAACAAATTTAAACAGTTACTAAATAAGAAATGTTAATTAAATAAAACTAATTTTTTCTTTAATTTTTAAAACCCCTCAGTTTCAAAAAAATAAAGGATATGCTGAGTTTCTAGATTATAAAAGCCAAAAACTAAACTAAAAGTTACATCTGTTCAACACCTAAATCATTGATATTATTGAATGTCCATCTCAGTATTATCGTGTGTATCATAGACGTTGCACCAATACTTTATGATGCATTTACTGACAAGGATTTACGTCGTAAAATGCATAATATAATGGATAATTGTCAGTTGATTATAAAATTTAAACTAGAAACTAAAAAATCTCGAAAAATTAGATAAAATATATTAGATATATAAGAAAGAAAAAAAGGAGGTCTGAGTCATGTGAGATTACATGTGGCTTTGAGGCAGTTCGACAACAAAACAAAAGCAGCCACCTTGTATCGATTCCTCACAATAACACTCGCGAATATACATCCACATACACACTAAATAGCATACAATGCATATGATGTCTTTTCGCCTGTTAACTTTGTTTTTCCAAACGACAAATGTGATGTTTATCTAATATGAACATCCTGGTCGTTCGGCAGCCTTAGTGGCATTAACGTGTTGGTAATTACAATTATTACAATACTAATATCATTGGCCGATTATTGATAATATCAAATGTGATGCATTATAAATTTATATTTATAATTCATTTTATTAACATGAGCACTTGAGCAGTTTAGAGAAAAACATTGTTTCATTGATTATTTAAAATTTTAGATATTTCCCTCCGCTTGTACGTCATGATATACAACAGATCTAAGATCATATTAAGTATGTGATCCCCCAATTACGTTTAGATTTATACACCAGTTTTGAATTACTCTGCAATCTAATTCAAATATCCTAAAATTAGTGGTTGATGGTGTGCCAAAATTCTACGCATAAAATATATTAATGAGCCATATTTTCTCTCATTTTTTAGTGAAAGCGAAAGGACGAGTAAAAGGTAGCACAAAAAAGGAAAGACGATCGACCAGACCCACGATCGTTTATTTTTATTATTTATTGAAATTAAAACATACACTAAAAGGAGTAAGGGGTTTTTAAAAGAAAACATGAAAGTGGTCGAGCACCATACGAATCGAAGCGAGTGAAATCGGAGGAGATTAGGTGACGAACAGCTAAGGCCAATTTCTTGTAGAACCCCTACCTAATTTATACTTCTCCAGTTCTCCTTGGCTCACGTTCTATCTCATGTAATTATTCGAAATAGCTTAATGCTAGTGTCTTTTAAATAAAAATAAAAAATACACTTTTATACTTTTCTTTTTCGAAAATTATCAAATTTGTTTATATTTGGAAATTTTAAATCCTAATGGCAGTTTTAGAAAATAAAAACATATACAAAATAGTAGTTTAAAGAATTTATATTCTTCTTATGCATTTTCCATCGTGATATATACGAATGAAAAACTCTTAGTTAAACAAACTCAAACATTAAAACAAAATAGTGCATTAAACCTCTAACTATGAAAATTCCAAAAAATAAACAATGTCCAGCGAAAATAAACAGCGACATAGAAAATACAAAATGAATTTAACAATTCTAAAGGTACGTATATGTCTCTGAGTGACTACATCGATATTCCTGCTTGAAATTGATTGATTAAAAATGAATTAACGATCCTAAACCTTTTCTTAGGACACTGTAAAAAAAAAGTTATAGTTGTATATATATATATTTTTCTATTTTGGATTCTTAGCTAAATTTTTTAAAATATTAACTTCTGAACTTTGAAACAGAATCCGAATATAAGGTCTTTGAATCCAAATGTAATATATATAAAAAAATTGAATCTAAATTCTCATGAATGCATTTGAGTCTAAGACTGACTCACGCGACATGGGAGAGTAAAGTAAGGACGAAGGAATTGCACACGAAGTTACTAAAATCGGAAGTATTCAACAATATTCTTTGCTTTGGTTTTACTTTGCTCGGATGTTACCCTAACTACTAACACTATGGATTCAGACATCTCCGACCAAATTTTCTCCACCACGTGTTTCATTTCGCGTCAGAACATGACATTATCTTTTTGTTAGTTTCTACAAAACTTTGCTAACCAAATTTAATATTAATTTCATCTACTCATCTTTTTTTTTTTTCCAAGACTCATTTATTTATTACTCCATTTAGGTTTTTCCCCTTCTCTTTCAAATGCCCATCCCATATAGTAATCTCATTTACGAAATTTATGGTCGAAGTTAGCGCCAATCAATTGGGACGCAGTAGAGATACCACTCGACTAAGGTGTCGGCTTATTACTTCTTTTAGTTTAATTTCTAAGGTTTTTACATTAAAGAAAAAGTAAAATTTTATATTTCATCCCTCGTTAACACACTAAATAAATTTATTTATTGGTTATTATATTAAAATAACGGAGGTAAAACTACAAAATGTATTTAAAATTGCATTGGCAATTTAGGTTGCATGGAAATTCCTTCCTAGATCCGTTTCCTGTTTTCAAAATATTTAGAAACAGAAACTCTTAGAAACACATTTCAGAAAAATTGCAATTTAAAAACATAATAGAAACGTCCATTTTCATTTTGAAAATACATTAGAAACTTATATTTTTTTTATTTGGAAACTTAACAAATAAATAATTTAAAAATATTGAATATATATATATATTATTTGTTAAAATTAAAAAATCTTAATTAATTTGAAGAATATAAAATATCTCATTATTATTAAAATAATAAATTTTAAATATTTTAAAAAATGTGAATAAAAATGGTAATTTAAATATTTGACTTTGATGGTTATGAATTTTTATCTCTAATTAAACTATTTAATATGTATGTGTTGTATTTAAGTTGTTTTCAATATATATTTTTAGTGTAGTTATGAGTTTATAGTGTTTGTTTCCAACACGTATCATCTCTTAATTTTTTGAAAATTGTTTTCACGTTCCGTACGTTTTACTTCTACGTCATAATTTCTTCCATTTTTATGTTATTTGTAAACACAAAACAACATTTATATTGAAACAAATTTTAAACTCTAAAATAATACTTAATATGAAACAGAAGGAATATCATTTTTCAAAATAGTACCAACATTGTAAAATTCAAAATTTAATGACTACTTGATTGTAATCGTATAAAAAAAACTATTTAGGGTTAAAAGGATTTGCAAGAATTTGCGAAGTGCTACAAAATTTGAATCAACTCACGTCAAAAGTGTTCGGATACAAAATTTAGCTGAAATTTAACGATAGCGGTATCAAAAAACATAAAAAGAAAAATCAACGATCTCTGCGTGTCACATGTTATGTTGAAACGTCTTCAAAAGACACTTTAAAGAGCGGATGATTCTTAGAAATTTAGAGGAGAGGACTTTGGTGGCAAAAAAAGTTGTGCCCACTCTAATATGTTAAGTGAAACGGAAGAATTAAATGATATAAAAATGATTGAACCTTAGCTCTGAAGGAGAACATTGTTTACTTTAAAAGCAAAACTCCAAAAGACCACACAAAAAAGTAGGTAGCAATCTTATTTATTACCAGACAAATATCCTTCTCTTCTAAAAAATCTATAAAATAATATTATTAGAGGTAAAAATTAATATTGATTAGTTTTAGAAAATTTTGCAATGAAATTTACTAAAATATGAGTTTAATGTTGAATACGAATTTAGACAAATTTAATCAAGATAAAATAATAAAAAAACAGATGTTTTGAACGTTATTAATTTTGTAATTTCAGTTTAGACAACTAATGTTCATAAATAGATAGTATAATTTTTGATACTAAAATTCGTTTGAGAGTTACATTAAAAATAAATTGAATTCACTTGAAAAAATATCGTTCACAATTTAATTTAATTTTGATAAAAATCGTTAACAATTTTTATTTTACGATTAACTGTCAAAACTACCACAATAAAATGAATGTCAACAGTTTATTAGAAAACACTTGTGGAAATGATATAAGTTTCAAAGTTAATATTTTTGAAGAAATTATAGTTAAGTTGATGATGACCTTGAGCACCTAGGTTAAAATATAAACTATATGTGATATTAAATATATAAACTAGTTTGATAAGATGAAAATTTTAACCATGAGCTGCCGACAAAAACATGAAGCGATGATAACAAGATTGCATTTGAAAATTTTCAAAAAAAAAAAGAAAAGAAAAAAAGATTGCATTTGACCGAGTATCTCAAACTCTGATGTCTTTAATATTTCTAATATTTTTAGTCTCTAACAAACGGTCAACACTTGTCCGTAATCTCCACGGAACGTGTTCCACTTTAATTAATTATATCAATTCAATTAGTATTCCCGGAGGAAACATTGCCAAAGAGTTTAAATCTTTCTAAAACAATATCTAGTTTACTTTTAATTCTTTCTCCATTTTATAAAAAATAGATTTTAAACTTATGCAAAACATATTAAGAAGTTTTTGACAAAATCTAAAATACTTCTATTTTTATTAAATATATTTTCTTTACTTTATTTATAATAAATAAAGGTAAAACAAAAAATGCTAAACAACTTTTGCATATAAAATATAAAATATTTATTTTTATAAAAAAATTTTTTTAAAGCATCAACCTTTAAGAAACGGAGGAGAAAGTACAAGAAAGTAATTCTTTATACTTTGAATGTGAATGTGATATATATTCATACGATTTGGGATGTATTTAATTTCTGAACGGTTGTAAGAACTAATTCAATCCATTCAAGTATAAATTTTATTACGATGTTTTTTAGACAAAAAAATTATGTACACAGATGAGAGATCCGACATATGAACTTTTATAATTTTTTCATATAGGTTTGGGATAAATGTTGCACTTATATGAATTATTAAATTTTCTAAACCCTTATAAAAAATCTGTAATCGACCGATTTAAAAGAAACAATTGGTGATGATACAACAAAAGAGGTTCACTTTTTAGGGCAAGGACTGTAGATTTCATGATGGGGTAACACCGATTCCTTGAAAACGAGATTATCCAATCAATAGAAGTTTATATATTTGTTTCTCTCATGGAAAAAAAGGTACAATTGTTTTTCATCCTCTTCAAAATTCAAGACGCTTAAATTCAACTTTTTCATTTTCGTGAATGGAATGAGTAATATTTCCCTTCTTTACACATTTCCCCTCGTCTCTAAGTTGGCCTAACCCCCACCTTCGCCTTTATAACTGATTTAGTGACCGGGTTGAAAACTCATACCTGAAAAAAACAAATGACAAATGAAATATTAACATTCATAACTCCAACATCACCAACCAAACAATCAGTTTTCAATAATTTTAAATTGATGTAGCAACAGCTAAAGAAAAACAAGACACCAGTATTTAAATGCTCTACTTTAAAGAATTTGTTTTGAAAAATCTGTAAGATATTTAGCAATTTTTTATATAGGTTTGTAACCTCATTCGCCAAAAAAAACAACACAATTCTGAATGACGTTTTTCAGTTGATATATGAAATATCAAATAATATATTCTTC
The DNA here is from genome assembly GCA_963922655.1 of Cardamine chenopodiifolia. Lineage (NCBI taxonomy): Eukaryota > Viridiplantae > Streptophyta > Magnoliopsida > Brassicales > Brassicaceae > Cardamine > Cardamine chenopodiifolia. The sequence continues at coordinate 5,221,486 of OZ000467.1, forward strand.
GAGTGACTCATAATTTAGTTAGATATTTTGTTAATGAATAAACTTGAATTGAATGATCTAGCCAGTAGCTGGTATTATCATTGATTTAAACAGTATATAAGCAATGCCATTTATATCTTAAAGCTAAAAGTCCATTCAAAACTAACATAATATTAACCAGTTTTCAAATTAAATATCATTTCAACTATATTTACCATTAAATGTGCTAAACTTTTTTCTTAGTGACCTTAAAGTGCATGAGGCGAAATGATCTAAGTTTGTAATTTCATATTTGACATGATTGCCTATTTTAGATCACATGACGATGCTGGTAACGATCGATTTCACATAGAAATAAAAACGATTTTTTATCACAATTCTTCTTCATTTTTCTTATGGTCGGTGTCGTTGTTATTAACTACTGTATTTAATTAAAAAAAAACTGAATAAAACGACGTAATTAGTCCACTTTCTAATTATGTTGGCATTAGCAAACAAAACACAAATGGCCACCACCACCACCTTGGTCCTTCGAGACAACGATGGTACGTCTCTTATGGGCCTACACCTCACTCAACCTATTCTCTTTTGTCTTACAAATTTCTCCTCAATTCCTTTTAGACCTATAAAAATACGTAAATCATCAAAAAAGTATTTTATTTTCCAATGAACTATACGTACGAATATTTGGTGAATCACCGACGAGGACAATATTCGAAAGATAAACCAAAGGATTCATAGTTTTGAAGTAATAATCAAAGAATATTCAATACAAATATTCTTAAGCAGAAAGAAAAAAACGTAGCACCTACCCAAAACTGTTCAGCTCGATAAATTTCATCATTTCCAGACACTCTGTCCATATCTTTATCATATTATAAAATTATTATACGTATAAAATAACATTTAAAAAGGTAAATTTGGGAGAAATCGAAAAATTGACTAAAATGATGTCTTCTTCTTGACCTTTCTCTTCCCCGAGTATTACACTCCTCGAAACTAAAGAAGATGGTAAATTCTTTCTTCTTTCTTCTTCTTCCTTCTTCTTTTTCTCTCTTCATAATTCATCTGCTTCTTCTGTTTACGTCAAATCTCTTCTTCCAACTAATTTATACAACCGCCGAGTCTTTCTTCACCGCTTTAGACGTTTTTTTTTTCTTCGCGGCTTGAGAAGTTAACTCCAAAATTTGCCGAAATGAGCAAACTAGTCGTAGAAATCGTGGACGCGAGCGATTTGATGCCAAAAGACGGCCAAGGCTCAGCGAGCTCGTTCGTTGAAGTTGATTTCGATGGACAGCGGCAGAGAACGCAAACGCGGTTTAAGGATCTAAACCCACAGTGGAACGAGAAATTAGTTTTTAACGTCGGTGACTTCAACCGTTTGACTAACAAGACTATTGACGTCACCGTTTACGATGACCGCCGTGATAATCAACCAGGGAAGTTTCTTGGCCGTGTTAAAATCTCCGGCGCTGCTGTTCCGTTATCGGAATCTGAATCTGATGTTCAAAGATATCCTCTCGATAAACGAGGTTTGTTTTCAAATATTAAAGGCGATATCGCTCTTATAATCTACGCCGCTCCTATCGACGGCTCAGATTTCGTCTCCTCGCCGGTAAATTTTGCTGAGAAAGGGATGAAAGAAGATAAAAAATTCGAATCTCAGGAGTTTCAAAATCAGTATCAGAATCAAAACCACCACTTCCAGCAATTCGACGATGAGATTAACATGGAGACGATGAAGCGGAAGAAGAAAGAGAAAGAATCAAGGACATTCCACTCAATCGGTACTCACGCCGGAGCTCCACCGCCACAAGCAAAGCCACAGTCTCATCATCTTCCTCCTAATCAACCGGAGTTTAGGTCAGATTTCATGAGAGCTCCAGGACCACCGCCAGCAGCAGTAATGCAGATGCAAGTTCCAAGACAAAATCCAGAGTTTCAGCTGATTGAAACAAGTCCTCCTTTAGCAGCTCGTATGAGACAATCGTACTATTACCGAAGCAGCGGAGATAAAACCTCAAGCACATACGATCTCGTTGAGCAGATGCATTATCTCTACGTTAGCGTCGTGAAAGCTCGAGATCTTCCGGTGATGGATGTTTCCGGTAGCTTAGATCCTTATGTTGAAGTAAAGCTTGGTAACTACAAAGGTTTAACGAAACATTTGGAGAAAAATTCAAATCCGATCTGGAAACAGATCTTCGCCTTCTCCAAAGAGAGATTACAATCGAATCAGCTTGAAGTCACGGTGAAAGACAAAGATCTCCTGACTAAAGACGATTTCGTGGGAAAAGTTCAGATCGATCTCACAGAAGTTCCTCTTAGAGTTCCTCCGGATAGTCCTCTAGCTCCACAGTGGTACAGGCTGGAAGACAAAAAAGGGATGAAGACGAATAGAGGAGAGATAATGCTTGCAGTGTGGATGGGAACTCAAGCTGATGAATCGTTCCCAGACGCTTGGCATTCGGATGCGCACCGTGTGAGCCACTCGAATTTGTCGAACACGCAGTCCAAAGTTTACTTTTCGCCGAAGTTGTATTACCTGAGAATTCACGTAATGGAAGCTCAGGATCTTGTTCCGTCGGATAAAGGGAGAGATCCTGATGCGATTGTGAAGATTCATGCGGGGAATCAGATGAGAGCGACGAGGACGTCTCAGATGCGGACGATTAATCCGCAATGGCACGACGAGCTTATGTTTGTTGTATCAGAGCCGTTTGAGGATATGGTGATGGTCTCTGTTGATGATAGGATTGGTCCAGGGAAAGATGAGATATTGGGGAGGGTGTTTATACCGGTGAGGGATGTTCCGGTGAGGCAAGAGACTGGGAAAATGCCTGATCCACGGTGGTTTAGTTTACAGAGACATTCAATGTCTATGGAGGAAGAGACTAAGAAGAGAAAAGAGAAGTTCTCTAGTAAGATTCTGCTTCGGCTTTGTATAGATGCTGGGTATCATGTTCTTGATGAGTCAACACATTTCAGCAGCGATCTTCAACCGTCTTCGAAGCATTTGAGGAAGCCGAGCATTGGGATTCTTGAGCTTGGGATTCTCAGTGCTAGGAACATGATGCCTATGAAAGGTAAAGATGGGAGAATGACTGATCCGTATTGTGTGGCGAAATATGGGAACAAATGGGTGAGAACAAGAACTCTTTTAGACGCTCTTGCGCCTAAGTGGAACGAGCAATATACTTGGGAAGTTCATGATCCTTGCACCGTTATAACAATCGGAGTATTTGACAATGGTCATATCAATGATGGTGGTGACTCTAAGGACCAGAGAATTGGTAAAGTTAGAGTCAGGCTATCTACGCTAGAAACAGACCGGGTTTACACTCATTACTACCCGTTGCTGGTTCTTACGCCCGCTGGTCTAAAGAAGAACGGTGAGCTTCAGCTAGCTCTGAAGTACACATGCACCTCCTTTGTTAACATGATGGCACAATATGGAAGACCATTGTTGCCCAAAATGCATTATGTTCAACAGATACCAGTCAGGTATATCGACTTGCTTAGGCATCAGGCGATGCAAATAGTTGCAACAAGACTATCAAGGTCCGAGCCACCTCTGAGACGAGAGGTTGTGGAGTACATGCTTGATGTAGACTACCATATGTTCAGTCTCAGGAGAAGCAAAGCCAATTTCAACAGAATCATGTCGCTTCTCTCCTCTGTCACTCTGGTCTACAAATGGTTCAATGATATCTGCACATGGAGAAACCCTATAACAACGTGTCTTGTTCACGTCCTGTTCTTGATTCTTGTCTGCTACCCAGAACTCATTTTACCCACAATCTTCCTCTACCTCTTTGTGATAGGCATGTGGAATTACCGGTACAGACCTAGATACCCACCTCACATGGACACTCGTGTGTCCCAAGCAGACAACGCACACCCAGACGAGCTAGACGAGGAGTTTGACACTTTCCCAACCAGCAGACCAGCAGACATTGTCAGAATGAGGTATGATAGGCTTAGAAGCGTTGGTGGTAGAGTTCAGACAGTCGTAGGCGATCTGGCGACTCAAGGGGAAAGAATTCAAGCTCTTCTTAGCTGGAGAGACCCGAGAGCAACTGCTTTATTCATCGTCTTTGCATTGATCTGGGCCGTGTTTATCTATGTCACACCATTCCAGGTGATTGCGATCATAATCGGGCTGATCATGCTGCGCCATCCGCGGTTCAGGAGTAGAATGCCTTCAGTACCTGCCAATTTCTTCAAGAGATTACCAGCCAAGTCAGATATGCTCCTGTAAGTGTATAAAACAATATTTGTAGTAATGTGTATCAAAAACACATGTGGAGAACTTTGTAGAGGGAAGCGAAGGAAATTAGTTTTTGCCTCTGAGGTTGAACCATTCGGATATTGTTATTTGACTATACGTGGAGCTTAATCATATATCAACAATTTTTCCGAGTGCAATTTCATTGGGTTTTGTCCATCATATATACCTATACACAAAAAGCACAATTAAATACATTCACAAACATATAACCAAAAGAGAAGTGTCTCTGGTGTGAGGCGTTATGTTCTTGGGGGCAAAATTATTGTGTGATTAAATAACCTTTGGGATCTTATCATCTCCGACAAGCCATCTAGCTAGCCAACAAGGATCTCCGGCGAAGTGCTTACATTGGGTTGGAATTATCCCGAGATTGCTACCGATCTGAGCTTATTCATTTAAAGCGCTTTCCATCTCTTTTTCTGCTTCTCCAATGTCCATTACATCGACTGTATTCATGCGGAGAACTTCTGCAGAGTTCTGTTCTAACTCATGATCGTTCTCAAACGGTTCCATCGCTGGACACTGTTTCAATGGGATCATTGAAAAAAAAGGAATTTTGAGCTGTGGTTCTGCAATCTATTAATCGTATGGATTGCATTTAAGCAAGATAAAAGAATCTGAACCTGGGCGTAATGTCTATAAATTTCGCTGTTTTTATCTTGGTCACCGAGGAGAGTACCACCATACCAACCATTGGCTTCACTGGTTGATGTAATCGATAGGTACCTATATAAAAAGAAACAACTGCAACAAGTGATTTGATGCACTGGAGACAAGATCTGGATTTTGAAAATGCCAACAGTTTGCAATTGAGGTTAGACCATGGTTTGGACAATAGTCGTGGGTATCATCACTCAATGTTGAGTTTGTCAACAATAACCAGAATGGAAAATTTACTGAAATGCTGTCTGAAGGATGTTTGCATTTCAGAGGGAAGAAAAGTGAAATCAGTACCTTTGGAAGATATCTTCTTGATGATCGTTGGACTCAGAAAACCAGTCCAAGTTGCAGAAATCGCTGGCTCTCTCACTCGAGGTCACTCCTTTCTCACTATCGTCAGCGCCAGATTTTGTGGCAGAGCCCTTCTCTTCTGATTTTCTTGAACCAAACAGCCAATTGGGGCTCTTGAGCTGAATCTCACTGCAGATAAGAAAGTCAAGAAAATAAGCTAAGATTCGAAAAAGTCATGGTTTGGTTTGAACTAAGATCGGTGTTCTTTTCTAAACTAGAAACCATCTTTCTGCTTTCTTCAAGGGATAAATGTCCTATTAAACGCAAAAAAAAAGGATTTAGCCATTCCCAAAACTCATGGCAAAGGCCTAACAAGATGATTGAAAATTTCAACTGAGGATCATTACGCTGCATCAGGAGCCACACCAGTGCTTCCGGTGTTGCCACCTGGTCTTTGATCTGTCTCGCTACAAAGTCTCACGTTCTTTATTGAACTGCATGTCTGCTCAATCAATTTGTCAAATGACGTCAGCTTCTTCCGTGAGAAGTCTTCTCTGAAAGCCGGCACTGGAGCAAGATTGCCTCCAATACCACTCATGGGTTTGGCAATGGGCTGGATCCTGGAAGTACACCAGAATTATATCATACACACCCAAAAGTTATGATCTTTCTTGGGAAATTCAACTTAACATTTTCCCGAATTGGTTCACGAATCCCTTAAACTTGACGTCCAGTTCCAGTCACCAACTTAAAATATTATTTGCATCTAATGAAGAGTAAACCATAATCTGCAGTCATTAGGTAAATTAAATGTAAATCTTACCCTCTCTCTGGGAAAATATCATCTCCAATCCCTGACACATGGAGATGATAATCAGAATCCAGCTCCCACAATGCAGGTTTCCCTTCCTGAGGTTGAAAGTAGCCCAAGAATCTGCCCGCAATAAAAGTCACTAGTTTCTAGGACTTGAGACTCAATAGTAACGAAAAAAGAAAAGAAAAGAAAACAGAGAGTTCTAGCCGACAGTTCATCAGAGGAATCAGTATCTTGGTAGTTGATATTATTAGTGATACCTAAAATAATAGCTAGGGTTCTATTGCCTCTATCTATGTCATATTATCAATGAAGCAAGAACTCAGAAACTTATTCTAAAATCCTTCATCATATATCTACATCACTGACAAACTAGAAACATTAAGAACTTAGCAAGAAACTGAAGTGACATGTGCAAGAAAGAGAAGTATATTACAAGTTTATGGCATCTTGCTTTTCGCCATCAGTGTCAGTATTGCTGTAGTACCGTTTTATAGACTTGAGAAACTCTCTAGACTGTGTCGTGGCCTTCCATTTCCCCTGCCTTTCTGGGAAAACCTATAATCCATTCAACGATGTTAAAGAATGAGCATTGGAGCTGTTGTTTTGTCAAAAGTAAAAATAACTAGTCAATGTGATAAATGGTATTATTACAGTGTTATGAGCAGCTGAGCCGCCATATTGTTGTGCAAGGGCATCTCCCATGCTCTGGTACATATCCATAAGAGCAGCAGCTATGCTACTGTCAGGGTCGATCTTAGGTGTATCGCTCAAACCCATTGCATGCAACTGCCGGCCTAAAGCAGCCAAACCATATGCATACTGTGCTACGTTTGTTCGATCCAAGCAGTCAATACAGTTTGTACGCAGAACACCACTTTGGTAACGAGGAGCTGAAGCTGAAGAATCAGCTCCATCGTCTTTTTTTTGTTGGCTTAGTTTCATCTCTTTCTCTCGGTTAGCAAGAGCGCTAAGTATATCATTTGAACTCTCGCCCCTTGAAAGTTCCGCAGAGTAAGCTCTTAGATCACGCAGAGAAGGTTCCCTGCAGTAACTATCTCTATTACAGCGAGAAAGGTAACTAATAGTTCCAGAGCTTATACTAATATATAGCAATTAACAACCAAACCAAATTTCTGACTAAATAAGTGTAAGTAGCAGAGCACATCATCACAACAATTACCTTCCAGTGCTAGCATGACTAAGTAGGCTATCCTTCTTCTTAACAATTTTAGGCTTGCCACTGAAGTATAATCCAGTCAAATCAAGGGCTTCACTTGCTACAGCACCCAAAACAGCCAATACATTTGCCGACTTGCTTTAACATGGAAAATAGAAAGCAATGTAAGTTCAAGTTAAAAAGGTGGGAAAATAAATCCACAACATCTTACCTCTTTGCAAATTTATGGAAATCCCAGTGGATGAATTTGAGATGATTTTCTTCAGTAAAAATTGAATTTAGATAACCCACAGCATGCGCAAACTCACGCCTTAGCACCATTTCCCTAGACCTTTTCTCAACTGTCTGAATATTTCCATGGAAATTTGTCTGTAAGTACAAAGGGCATAACATCTCTTGCTTATTAGGACATTAAATTTTTTTTTTTAAACTAACCTTGATTAAGTTGAGCACAATGATCGGGTTCCCATATCGCTTCACCAGGTCTTCAAAATGCATTTTGGTTGACTCATATGTAGGGTCGTACCTCTGTACTGAGGCAAAAAAACATAATAAAACCATCAGGACTCATCCACAAAAAGCTAAGTAGATCAATAACCACTACATGTTAAAATGGTCTAATCTAGATAACAGATGCATGTTACGTTAGTTTCTCACAGAAAATATCAGGCTTAGGACTAAATTTGGAGGCCCCTTGCGACCAAAAGAGTGGAATTGATCCTCACATCTGCACCACTGAGCTCATTTTTCCCTTACATGATCCAGCTTCATCATCAAGAACAAGTTGTTCTGTTTCGACATCATTTGCAACCCTGCCACGATCATTCACTCCCCTTTTCAAGTAACTGCGATGAAATTTTTACAGAATGAAAAACGGCCATATAAAGCATCCAAACTAGTATAGAGGAGTTCACGCTACCCAATATTATGTTCTCCCTAACCAAAGTTCCCAAAGAAACAAGGTATAACTAAGAAAGGGCATTAGAAAATCAAAACAGCCACCATGAATTCGTCATCCATGAGAGGCATGGTTAGAATGAATTCATACCGTGTGCCAGCAAAATGTCGAGAACGCCTGGAGACTAGAGTAACACTAAAGTCTCTTCCATATATCGATAGTCTTATCTGAATGATGAGGAAAATAAGAAAATTAGTTAAAACCATTATTTCTCCTGGTGGCAAACCTAGGAGCACATAAGCGAAGCCACAAGAGCCTAAAATACCTGCTTAAAATGCCCATGAACTAACGTGAGCGTCCAAATAGTGTTGTTGCACCTTGATCGAATAGGTTGCATCAGATATGCATTCCATACAAATATGTTATCATAGGGTACCCCTTCCTCGCCAGATGATAAAACATTCTTTTGCAAGCTCTGCATTATAGGATACGTGTAACTGTAGAAGAAATCTTTTGTCAAATCTACACTTGACAGAAGCTTCTTGTACCTGCAAATAAAAGAAAGACAAATAACTTTGTGAAATCATATAAGGTGCAATAAGAATATAAAACTTTGAACAGGAACCGAGCTTCAGTTAAACAAACATTAATTAATGGTCAAACATCAAAAACAATCAAAATTCCCAGAAACAGACCTCAGTTCAGTTTTGGAATTCGCAACATCAGATTGAATAGTTGCATGTGGAACATTGATCATTTGACTTTCATCGATGGCATATATCGCATGCCCACATATGGACCCAATTTGTCGCCGTTTAGTCACCAAAACTAGATAATATGACTCCATAAACTTAACACAACCTAGAAAGCATAAATTTAAACCAACTTAGCTCAGTAGAAACAAATGAATAGATACAACAAGACAAACATTGCTTCCCATGACTAACCAGCAATTCCACAGACTTTGGCCACAAAAGCCAATCCCCCGGTGGCACGATTGCCTTCAGCAATACGCTGAAGCAGACTCTTGATTTCTTGAGGCGAATATACTACTGGATCTTCACTAATGTTAAGCTCAGAAGGCTCTGAACGATCAATCTTGAGCAATCTGAAGAATCTTTTATTCCTATCACTCCCAACTAGATAAAACCTCTGCCCAAACACAGCCAAGAAATTCAACCTTCCTCCAATTCAATCTAGGGTTTCGTTAAGAATGCAAACCATTTCACCACACATTGTTGCATTAGAAAGTGCCAAAGCGATTTGTAAATCAAATGAGAAATGATGAAATTCGAATGCAATCACCCTAATTAGTCTTCAGGATAAACAGAAACAGAAAATTTCCAGAAGCTAGTTTCGAAAATCTCAATTTGCTTAATTGCTTAAGCTTACCGCTCTGGTTTCGTAGAGCTTGAATTTCTCTAGAGCCTGCGAATCGGGATCGGTCTCCGTATCGTTGGACGGTTGAATCTTAACGAAAGGAGTCGTAGAGTTTTCCGATTTCGCCATGTCAGATCAATCTCTCCGGAAGCGGTCAATTTCTCAGAAGCCGGCGATGGTTTTAGGCGATCATTTAAGATCGGAATCGGAAGTTAGCAAGTCGCAGAGACACGGGGGCGTTTCCGTACTTTTCTAGTTTGGGACTGTGTTCATTCATTGTTTGCAATCAATAGTTATATATCAGCTTAATTACTTTGCTTCGCAGAGATTGTCTGACTGGCATAGATCCGATCATCTGATAGAAATGCTAATAATGTGATTCTACAATTAATTAAAGCTTTTTTTTTTTTTTTGTCGTCACAATTAATTAAAGCTTAAACGTTTTGTACGCTTTCTATCACAAAACGACATCGTTCTGAATATCTTATTTCAAAGTCTAAAAACATGATCCGTTTCAATATCCACAAACCACAACCAAGCAAATTCTTTAGCTTTCTACCACCATCCATATTCACTATCACAAATATGCATATATATATATATATATACGTATGTTGCTTCTTTGTTTTGAGTTACAAAATGTTGAAAATTCCCACTTTGTTGCGCATATCAAAAGACAAATTGTTGTTTCGGGACGACGTGATTTCATCAAAGTTTCTGCAGCAAAAATGGAAATTTCTCTCTTGGCTCGGTAGGATTTCGCGACTCAAGAATATGTTAAAACATTTTTTATCATTTTCATTGAAGAGTTTTGTTAAACCTTGGAAAGTATACTTAGAATCAGATATTAAAAAGTTGTGAGACCTGTGGAGCCAAAGCAGCAATTGAATGTCCGGGTTCCAAGGTACTGATTTAATCTTAATTATTATTAGTGATATTATCAAGTCTGTCTATTTCTTTTAGCGTGTGTTCAATCTTACGTTAGTTTCTCAATCCATACTTACTGATTTTACTCTTTCTTAACCTATGTTATGCGTAAATTTTATCTCATTATATATGTATAAAGAACAAATTCTTGTGTTGCTTCAAGGGAACAGGTGAAAATAAGAAGAACGGGAATGTTTTTGAGAGGTGGAAGTGAGTAAAAAGCTAAAACAAAGTTTAAAAATCAATCAGAATTTTCCTGTTCAATGAGTTAATGAGGTTAACTTGGGGTTTTGAAAATGTGCAGATGTTTTGATTGTCAAGGATTCGTTATGAAAAGTTGTCCTAAATGTGGCAAGGGAGGCTTGACACCTGAACAGAGAGGGGAACGATAGAATTATATTAATGTATTTGTTCCTCTTACATGTCTCTATATTTATAACTCTATGAATGGGTGGTTGAAGCGTTTGTATATATGTAATTATAAAAACTAAGTTTTCTAATATTATTATTTAAAATTACAATGCACATGTTCAAGAAGATTTAAACACTAACAAAAATTCAAAATATCAAAAGTTACCGTGTGTTCCAAACGGAAATGCTAGTTTAAGCCGTGCTTTTAATTATAATGGAAAATAAGTTGCCGTCATATTTTCAAAGTGACATAGCTTTGAATCGTGGTTCCTTCATGCTTCATTGCGCATGCCAGAGCTTCCAAATAGCAAACATTCACTGAGACACTGATTCACTAGCAAGATGAAACATGCAATTCATGTTAGCCAATAACCAAGATATAAATATTGAGGAAATTTTAAGCTTGTTTGCGATTATCCAGGTCGGGCCTCACAAGTGATAGCCCAATTGTATGAATTATGATAGAAAAAAGTAAGAAACTGGTCATTTATATGGAATGCCTGGTTTGAACAGAAGGCCCATAACTCTTATGCTGTTTCTTAATTAATCTTAGCTTATGGCTCCCATGAATCACTGAACTGTGGTTAAACTGAAAACGTTGAACACTAGTTTTTTTCTTTCTCTCCAAGATCAGTAGTTAGATTGTGCTATTATTATTATTATTATTATTATTATTATTATTATTATTATTATTATTATTATTATTATTATTATTATTATTATTATTATTATTATTATTATTATTATTATTATTATTATTATTATTATTATTATTATTATTATTATTATTATTATTATTATTATTATTATTATTATTATTATTATTATTATTATTATTATTATTATTATTATTATTATTATTATTATTATTATTATTATTATTATTATTATTATTATTATTATTATTATTATTATTATTATTATTATTATTATTATTATTATTATTATTATTATTATTATTATTATTATTATTATTATTATTATTATTATTATTATTATTATTATTATTATTATTATTATTATTATTATTATTATTATTATTATTATTATTATTATTATTATTATTATTATTATTATTATTATTATTATTATTATTATTATTATTATTATTATTATTATTATTATTATTATTATTATTATTATTATTATTATTATTATTATTATTATTATTATTATTATTATTATTATTATTATTATTATTATTATTATTATTATTATTATTATTATTATTATTATTATTATTATTATTATTATTATTATTATTATTATTATTATTATTATTATTATTATTATTATTATTATTATTATTATTATTATTATTATTATTATTATTATTATTTTAAGCAATAAAACGACTGAGTTATCAGAAAAAAAAACAAAATACAGCTTTCAAGCTTTAAAATAGCATAATTTTATTTGATAATTCTGTAAAATTGCTTATGATTGAGATAAAAAACTATGAAATCTATAAAATTAGGTAACTTTGCAAATGTAGTTTTGATGTTTTTATTTGCCAAATAGATAATTTTTGTCTGACATATGTTTGAGTTATTTTTTACTTACTTTTTAGGGTAATTTTTGGGATCTTTGACAAAAACTAACCATTAGGAAATTAAACATAAAAACTACTTTATTTTCCAATTTTCTCATAAAATTATTTGTTAAACCTGTCATCACTCACATATTAGGCAAAATCTTTATTAATTTATTTAGATAAATTATCAAAACAAAAATCTAGTTAAAATTATTAAAAATAGTTGTATTTATTATTATTGTTTTTAGAGCATCTCCAATAGTCTTATATTTGCAAAATATCTCTATTTTTAGAACAAAATCAAGTAAGGTGTTCTATATCTTACTCTAAAAATAGAAAAATGAATAGTATTTTCTAAATTGGTTAATAACAATTAAAATATTATATACTTCAAAATATACTTCCCGTTTCTATTTTTAGAATTTTTATTTAAAAAAAAAAAGAATAGAGGCAAGAGATCGTGTTACTCCATCTTCTGTTCTCTTTTTAAAATATTCCGTTGTCACATCCCCATAACAAAAATTCTATCTTTCAAAAAAAAAATGAAAGTGGATTGTCACCAAACTTTCGAAAAAGTGTAGATATGTGTGCATCACGTTGTAAAATTAAACTCTTTAATATTGACAACAATTTTGAATTGTGTTAAATGTGTTAAATTATCCACCATTTTACAAGCTAGTGAAACCATTCTTGCGTAATTGTTTTTTTTTAATTGGACAGTCGTTATAAGAAAGAACTGCATTGTGAAATTCGAAAATAGCTTGAACAGACACAACAGTAGAAGACAGTCCTGGTAGAAGACCAATCACATATGCCCCCAATCCAATAATTCAGTTATCCAACTAATCTCTAAATCTATAATTTTAATAATTTAGAACGAGGAGAGATAAGGAGAGGACACGTGGAAGGAGATAAGAGAAGTACCGTGTGGAGAGAGTGATTAGAGAAGAGAGAGATTGAGTATTGAAAGATAAAAAGACAGCTACCTACTTTCTCCAGATCTACTCTCTTTTTTCTTTTTTTACTCACTTATATTTTATGCTAGGTTATATATCAAATTTTTAATTGATGTTTGTCAAAATTGTTAATGGCAGATCTACATTAAGGTGACAAAAATATTGAATGGTGCAATAAAAATGGTCAACTAAAAACAGTGATGTTGAAAATAATTGTAATTTTAATTTATGGGATTGTAAAAATTATTATGATATTTTCCCCCAAATTGTTGCAAATAGCCAAAAAGTCAATAACCAAACCGTACTATTTATAAATTGAAAAATAAAAAAAGTTAGGAAATCCCACGTTCCTCCTCTGAGGGTACAATCAATCTTTTTTATTGTTTCTGGTTGTTACAATATTCTTACTTCTTACGCACACAATTAAAAAAATAAACAAATGACCACATAAATTCATTTGGATATTGAACTTTTTTAAACATTTGTATTAATATATAGTTTGTTAGTTATTATAAATAACATTCAAAACGAAAACATCCTACAGGAACTCTCTTCCTTCAAAAAACAAAAAACACCAAATTCCTCCAAAAGATACATACACATATATAAAAGAGAGATGGGAAGATCACCTTGCTGCGAGAAAGCTCACATGAACAAAGGAGCTTGGACTAAAGAAGAAGATCAGCTTCTTGTTGATTACATCCGTAAACACGGCGAAGGTTGCTGGAGATCTCTTCCTCGCGCCGCCGGTATATACACATACTTATATCCTTCCCCTGCATATATAGAGAGATTGGTTTGATTTGATTAAGCATACGAATTGTGCAGGATTGCTAAGATGTGGTAAGAGTTGTAGATTGAGATGGATGAATTATCTGAGACCAGATCTCAAGAGAGGTAATTTCACTGAGGAAGAAGATGAACTCATCATCAAGCTCCATAGCTTGCTCGGTAACAAGTTAGTACTAATCTTGATGTAATATTAAACTTCTTTAATATAATTTGGAATTTTTGTGTGTGATTCTTGAAAAATATGGGAATTTTTGTTGAAGATGGTCGTTGATTGCTGGGAGATTACCAGGAAGAACAGACAACGAGATTAAAAACTATTGGAACACTCACATCAAGAGGAAGCTTCTTAGCCGTGGGATCGACCCTAACACTCACCGTCTCATCAACGAATCTGCAGTGTCTCCGACGTCTCTTCAAAACCATGTCGTTGTTGAGTCTTTAAATCTCGATTTCACCGGACCGGATCAAGAACGGCCGGTTAAAGTGGAACCGTTGGTACAAGAAGAAGGTAACAACAATAATAATAACTGCACGAGTAGCGGAACGACGTCGGATAAGGATTTTCAGAACGACGGCGATTGGGTGCTCAACTTGGAACTCTCTGTTGGACCAGCAGCGACTAGTTATCAGTACGGGTCGACTCGGAAGGCTAATCTTGACTCGGCTGAGTCAACGCGGCGGTGGGGATCCGAGTTGTACGGAGCTCAGTCTGCGGTGTGTTTGTGTTGTCGGATAGGGTTGTTTCATAATGAGTCTTGTCGGAATTGTCGGATTTCCGACGTTAGAACCATTAGGGAATCCAGAATTCTTTAGGAATATTTTATATATAGTTAGATTGTATTTTTTTTACATTTATGTTAGGCATCAAGCAACAAATTAGGATCCTTATCTAATGACAAAGAGATTAATTAAGTATAATATAGCATTACTTGTCATTTGATCAGATCCCTAGATGAGCCATATTATATATGAAACTATCTTAGTATATTGTATTTCCATGTCA
Organism: Cardamine chenopodiifolia; assembly: GCA_963922655.1. Taxonomy (NCBI): domain Eukaryota; kingdom Viridiplantae; phylum Streptophyta; class Magnoliopsida; order Brassicales; family Brassicaceae; genus Cardamine; species Cardamine chenopodiifolia. The sequence continues at coordinate 5,236,602 of OZ000467.1, forward strand.
ATTTTCAGGTAAAGCAATGCATAACTAATTCAACCGACTTATTTAAGATGTTCCTAACATTAATTAAATCAAATATATATATATATATATATATGTATATATTAAACATGACTGAGTCATTCAAGCAGATGATGTGCAGAGCAACTTTGATGCAGACGTAAAATTATACCTAAATGTTTGGTTTGGTGTCATCGCTTTTTTCGGTTTTTGTCCCAATCTTTTTCTATTCGTATTTTTTTCCCTCAACTTTATGAGTTTAAAGACTACACCCACTTACTTTCTGTATTTCTCATAACTAACCCACAATTCGGTGTGTTCGTTTTTACTTTCCTACGAATTTCGAAAGTATTTTCAGAAATTCCAACAAAAAATATTGAAACGTGACAGCCAAATATCAAGTAATGATGCCAATACAGATACAAATTTTGGCACTTATTGTTTCCAGGTAAGTCATGTAGCCACCAGAGCCGGTATAACATTATCGAAGACCCGAAACAAGAATAAAAAAATTTCGATATAATATTAACATTTTTCATCTCCAAATAAAAAAAAAACAAAAATTACATTCTAAAACATATTTAAAATTAGTTAGATATTACAGAAATAATTTTATATGTAAACATCTATATATATATTAAATATGTATAACATATTTGTAAATAGAACTTAGTCTCGTAGTCTGAGTCATTATTTTAAACTCACATATCGTAAGTTTGAGTAATAATTCTGTTATTTTTACTTGTTTATATTTACAAATTTTGGACCTGAGATTTCTTAAAAGAGAAAAAATATTTTTGGATTCTAACCCTTTGCTTATGTGGTTTATGCGACGAATCGGACCTCTAATAACCAGACATTTTCTAACATAAATTTAATTCTAGTTCCATTTTTTCAATCAATTTCCGGAAATAAAAGGTAGTGTATATACATATACATACGCATACATACGATTTTCTATTAATACCATTATATAGGTGGGTTTGTATTCTATCTTCAAAATGGTTATTTCAGTAAATGCAAATCGATTGCACCTTGCTTAACATGTGATAATGGAGGAACTCAAGACACAAAATCTCTTTGGAGACTGACACATGTCTGATTATAATCGAGGATTTCCGCTATTCATTAATTATCATTTGAGTTGTAAGCAAGCATTGTGATTAGAAGTTAAATCCCTTTAATTTCCTTTTGTTTGTCTCATTTAGAAAAACAAAGAAATGGGGCTTTAATATCGTCTCCGGTTCAAGGAATGACGAGTGTAACATATACATAACACGATGACATATCTGCAATTGACAGCTACAGATATTGACAAAATAAGGTTTTTTTTAAGGAATGACGAGTGTAGCATATATAAGACAATGTCATAATGATATATTTGCAAATGATAGCTAGAGATTGACAAAATAAGTTTCTTGAGGGTCATTCTTTCAAAATTAACTAAGATCTTCGTTTACGTAATGGATATCAACACATTAATGGATCCTTAGTCAGTAATTAAATTTTTTACATCAAGCTTTTAGAAGAAGCACGTTATCGTTTTTAAAAAATTCTTGAATTATTGTATTTTTTTCCACTAATATTAACAAATAATCGTCACCATTATCTTAAGCTTTTAGAGTGGACTCTGGACATCAGGTAACGTGCCAGCTCCAATCTGGTTCCAGCATGTGGTTTCCTTAAAACAACTTTTTTAATTGTAAGAAATGATATATAATGAAATCGACGTTTAGGCGCTTTTAGGTAGAATCCCACCTAAAAGCTGGTTTAATAACAACATGTTTGTGCGGATTCGTTTTACAGATATAAAATACCGAATATCATGTGCAATCTAGACACAATCTTATTCCATTCGAGCCCTTTAATCCTTTTTTATATATTACATTTACATGTAAAGCCTTTTTCTGCGTTGGTGGCCTTAAAATTTTTTTGTTAATGCGCAATAAAATGAAATTAACATTAGTTAGAAAGAAAAAATGGGAAAACAAATAATCAAGTATGTTTGCAGTTTATAACCAAGATATACATGATTTTTTATACGCAGTAAAACTTAAATAAAAAAGGGGAAAATTAAAATATAACTTTAACTTATGTGTGATAATAATTCATATGTAACAGTTTGATATAATTATGTATAAATGTCATTTAAGTATATAATTTGCATCAAGCTTATTTTATATAAAGAAAAAACGCATGTATTTTTTAAATCATTTTAAAAATTTTGTGCAAAGTACGGTACATATAATAAATAATTCTTGGATTCACAATTCAATAATATACCAATTATTTCAATTTTCTTATAGCGTTTTTTATTTATTATTCCAAACGAGGCCAAAGTCTAGAATATTAGCAGGTGAGATGGGGTAGAAGATAGATAAAAACAACATGTGAGATGTTGGGTGGTAGGTAACCGAATCTATGATCAATGAATAATACAAAAAGGGATAATACCGAGAAAATATTTGATATAACAAAAATGGGTGGAATATTAATGATAGTACGAGTTAAGAGGAGAAAAGTGATGATGTTGCACATGCAGTTAACTAGTCGCATGTTCTTTTAGCCAGCCATGCACTAGTGTATCCCTGTTTCTTTTATATCAATTTATATGTAAACTCTTCTTACATTTATACGCATAATGTAAAACGGTCATCCTTTTTTTTTTATTTAAAAATATCATACTTCTTGATCGAATATTAACCAAGCAGTGTAGTCTAATGGTAGAAATCAATTTAGGGGAAAGTGTATCGGTTTAGAGTTTGACTTTTGCCGGAAACTACTGTTTGACCAGATAAAAATTGAGTCATATCTTAGTTTTTATTAGAAATTTCGGGACCGAACTAATCGTCGCTACTGTCCCTTTGAAAGATTAGTTGGGTTTTGGCCCGTACATACTTCAATTAACGAATTTTTTTTTTTGAAGGTTCTGGTTAAAATCGCAGCGCTGAACAACCTGTTATGCAACTCAGCGATTGACGAGCCACAAAACAAGTTTGTATATTTATTAATGTAGATAAAATTGTTAAGCTAGTAGTAAATTCATTACATGTATATTAAAATATTGGTAGTTTTTAGGCATGTTCATTTCCAAAAGGGTTTTCCAACCCGTTACATACCTATACCAAAATTTCCATTCTAAACTCTTTCCATTTAAAACTTTATCAGTTGTAAAAGAGATATTTGAACGATCCGTTCGGATATTGATTTTTTTTTTTGAAAGTTATACATTCAGAATATTTTTTTAAACTATAATATTCTCCAAATTATCCAATTATCCAAAATTTATGTCTGAAGTTGACCATTTCTTAAATTAGTGAAAATTTGGATAGTAACTATAGCTATTTGAATATATTTTTAACCCGTTTCGTTGTCCAAATTTTATATTCTGTTTTCTATTAAAAATATTTTGAATATCTAAATTAGTTCTTGACTTATATATATACCTGTTATTTGCTCCCCTTACACAAAATACACATCTATAGTAGCTATCATAAATAAGTATATTGTTTCATGGGTATATATCAAGTAAAAATAAATATATCAAAAAAAATATTGAATAGTTGACAAACCAAAAAGGATAGAAGGATATTGTTGAAACCGTGATGGATATTTCATCACTCTTTTCTGTGTTTCTGTTTTTTATGGGTCAGAAGGAAATTTCAATTTTTTTTATAAACAGAAGGATATTTCATTACTCTATATAGTTTAAATAATTAAATAGAAAAAACCATCGGTATGTGTCATAGAAATAAATGTTCAAGCATAAATTTTTCTCTAATGTCTGGAAGAAAACTTATGTATTACACCAAACTCTTACATACTCTACGATTATATATATATATATATATATTTAATATTTGTAAATCTACGAGTTAACTAATGATTTTGTGTATCGTTAGTCAGGGTTAACGAACAAATTTCCATTATTCTTGACCATTCTGTGATATTCATTTTGATTAAGTAATTTCTTTTTTCCCCACTCCCAGTTAAAATTTTATAATTAACACTAATAGTGTGCATTCCCTCAGAAAAAAGAATAACTAGTTGAAAACCTTATATCCGTGGCTTGACAAAGACAACAAAAAGAAAAAAAAAACATTTATTTTGTTTGTTAGGTAAATGGTGATGTGGGAAGCTGTTGAATTGGATTAGAAATATATCGAAAATATGTTTGGATAAGTTGGGTCACGAGACTCCAGACTCGCGAGACAGGAAACGAAACGCAAACTTTAAATAAGGCGGGTCCATCGACTGGCAACCCGATTCCGTTGCATGGCTTAAAATCTCTTTTCATATAGGTCTATCCATTTGAAGTCATGATAAATATTGGTGGATATTTGATTAATTGATTTGTTTATTAAACCGGATAAAAGTTGAGATAATATTAACATAACTGACTTCAAAAAAATTGATGGTCATTTATATTCATTAAATTATAATATCACCAATATTTTATTTTATTTTTATTTTTTACTTATCAATAAAATATACTGCAATTTAGTAATAAACATGATTGTTATCTAATTTATTTAATATTAAAGATATATATTATTAATTATATTATTATATTCACTATTTTTATTGATATTCATGCTGAAAATGAAAATATTATTGCAAAGAAATTTTAAGAACTCAATTTAGTATTTTGATTAAAAAATTAAATATGGTGAAAACTAAACTTAATTCAAATAGAAATAGGAGAAATAATTTATCAAAGATTTGGAGAAAATACAATATTATAAATCTTTAAATTAAACACAATTCAAATAAAATAGCAGAATATTTTTCAAATTTTACTCATGTCAAAATCTAATCGTTTAATAGACGTATCTCATTTATTAAAAATTTTATGTTTTTGTTTTCTTATTATAACTAACAAAAATAATTTGTCAATTTAAGTAGGTAAATAATTAATTAAATATGTTGGCTACAATAAAAAATTAGTTAAATCTGTTAAAATTTATAATATATAAACAAAATTTTGATTTTCTTTGTATAGGATAAGTAACTTATACATTTTTAATATATTAACAAATCCTTGTTTTAAAAATTTGTATAAACTAACAAATTTTTTAAAATATCATAAAATAAGGAATTTTATGTGTTTGTTTTTGTGCATATATTAACAAATCTCTTTAAAAGTAAAATTAGGTTAATAAATTAACAAGGTGTTTTGATATAATTTTATTGACTTGATCTGAAACACATCTGATACGGTCGTAAACTATACTTTATAAGTATTTTATTATAGTTATTCAAAGTAATGAGTAAACTAGAGTTAACACTCGATCCCATAGCATTGATGACTTATAAACTAGGAAGAGGAAAGAAAATAGTGGGGACTATCGGAATCGGAATACTAAATTTTTACATACATATGAAAAGATTTTGCATGTTTTTTCTTATTGAAAGAGACCAATTAGAGAAAAAAAGATAATTATCGAAAAGACTATTTGAGTTCTATAGTGTATATTAATTAATAAGGTATTATTTCAAGAAAAATTATACATACATATAGATCCATTATGTACAATGTAGTTGTCAGATTTAAATTGAACCGGATTTTTAGGAACTAATAAATAGGTTAAACCTTATAACATTCCCCAAATCTATATGGGCCTAATGAAGGATGCCCACTTATTGGACATGGCCTATTTTCAGGACGAATATTTTCATTGGGCATATAAGCCCTTTAATCAACTAATATTAATTTATTGTCTCCTCTCGAGTCGTTTTCCTTTCTCACTCACAATTAATGTAGACATAGCAATTTGCACGCTATGTTTTGTCATTATATTTTGTAAAAACAAACACATTACACATTGACTTGTTTCTTTAAATATTTTCCTTTTTTTTTAAATAAAAAATGAGAGAGAAACAGAAACAAACGATTTGCGCAAAGAAACAATCTACCGTTTTTTCTTTCTTTTTTCAACCTATCGTTTTGTGTGTTTGAAAATTTCGGATGGCGTTTGTGTAAAGTGGGAAACAATAATATTGCGTTTGCATTTAAATGCCAAACACTAAATTTGCTTTTCGGACAATATTGCGTCTGCGCGTTCCTTCATCTATCTCTCTCAGTCTCTCAGTGTCTGAACTAAGAGACAGCTGTAACTAAACACTCGATGGCAAGTAAAATCATTAAGACATTAAATTCCAAAGTATCTATATGCCTCTTTCTTTATACAAAATTAAGTACGTTCGACAAGTCAGTGAAGTCGCACACATTACGTATTGACATACATTATAATTAAATACATCCTATATCTTTTACTGCAAATTTACTATCTTTTTGCATGTAACAAAAATTTTATTTAGATTTAGATTATTTTTGAACTATGTTTGAGTTTTCTTCCTCTTCTTCTTGCATACTAATTAATAATTATAATATCCTTATAAGGGGTATCAATCAAAACTAACGTGGCATGAAACTCCAACACTTTACAGCAAAATGCAATCTAAAATCTGTGATTTGTGTTTTGTCCAGCGATGAAAGTCTCTGCATATGATATCTATCTAACAGGATTTTTTCAGAAAAAAAAAAAGAGAAAAAAGGGTAGCTGAAATGTATCTCTATATAAAGAATCATTCACAACTCCTATTCCACACACTACTTCAAAATCTCTTAAGACACAACTAACCAAGAAGATGAAGAAAATGATTGTGGTGGCTTTTGTTATGCTGATCATCTCTCTTCTTCTGCTTTCTCAGGCATAAACTGTTGAAACCATTTTCAAGATTAGTTTCTTTCTGTCTCAAACAAACCAAATTAAAATAATGAGAAATCTCTTTGTCGTTCTTTACAGGTACTTGCAGAGTTATCTTCATCCAGCAACGCTGAAACATCCTCTGCTTCTCAGGTAAAAGTGATACAAACATATTAAATAGGCTTTCCAGAGAGTAATAATAATACATTTCTGCTTCTTTTGTTGCTAATAGATTCAGACGAACGACGAGAACCAAACGGCAGCGTTTAAGAGAACACACCATCGTCAACGATTCAGTTAGTCATCTCTTTTAACTACTCTCATCCTCAATGTGTTTTTGCCCCCACGGCGTTTGATTTAATGAGCCAGTTTTTATAGATTGTGGATATGCATGCGCATGGAGATGCAGAGAGACATCGAGGAAGAAAGTGTGTAACAGAGCCTGTGGAAGTTGTTGTGCCAAGTGTCTCTGTGTGCCGCCGGGAACCTCCGGCAACACAGCAGCATGTCCTTGCTATGCCAGGCTCCGTACACATGGCAATAAGCTCAAGTGTCCTTAAGACTTCAAAACTCTATAACATATGGTCTCATTTTCTAATTATATATGCTTCTTCTTTTTATATCTTGCATGTGTGTGAGCTTATTTTCCATTATGTTGAAAATTATTCAGCTTAAAACTTTGTATCGATTCCGAATAATAAGATGTGTGGTTTTATTGGTCAAAAAATAAGTTTTTATTTTATTTAGGCATTCTATTTTCTCTAACACAACAAAACAAACACACAAGTTTCATTTTCATATTAACAAAAAATCTCCTTACAAGTTAACCAACAAACAAAAACAAAAGAGAGACACCAACGGTTCTTGGTTCTTGCTTTGGCAGTCACCGTTTCTTAGACTTAACCGCAACAACGCCTTTATAGAGCTTCACACGATCCTTCAACGCATCTCGTCGAGGCCGAGCTACCTTATTGTTAGGATCAAACAACAAAACCTCTTCAAAAGCTTTCAACGCCAAAGGCAACTCCTTTTTCTTCTCATAAGCATCCCCAAGGTTGTTCCAAGCTGTTACATAACCTGGCTGTAGCTTCACCGCCATTTCAAACTGAGCAATTCCTTTGTCGAGTTTATCCTCTCGGACATAACTCACTCCAAGAGCGTTATAGACCTATCTCAAGAATTGTATTTTACAGTTTCAATTGTTTTTTTTTTAATTCCTGGATATTGTATTTGTGTAAACAAATCTATTACCTGTGCAAGATCTTGATCATCACCATCCCATTTCTGAATGGCTTGTTGCAAAAACTTGTTGGCTGCAGGATAAAATTTCCTTCGCAGCATCACTGCACCGAGCTCAAAGAGCTCTGTCGCACTTGCGTCGCCGCTCCTAACTTGCTCCTTCAGATTTTTCAACACAAAAATAAAAACCATAGAACACATAGACTTGATCAAAATCAACAAAAGCTTGAGCAAAAGCATGGCTACTTGAGTTAGTCTCTTCATAACATCCAGATTTATCAGGTCACCAAATCGAAATCAAACAATGAGTTAAGAGACAACAAACATGAGAGGCATCAATCTCACTTATTCTACTGTTTTCTACCACAAAGTTCAATACTTGGATCACATCTAAGTAAAGTTTTGTGAATTCAGTACCTGTAATTCTTTAGCGGAGAGGTCAAGTTCTCTGCGAACAAGTACTTGACGAATCACATAGAAAGTACCAACTCCAAGCAAACCTAGTAGTAACAGCAAGTAAGAAAGCTGAATACTAAGTTCAAATAACTCTCCAACTTCATAAATCGGTTCAGGCTTTGTGATCTCTGCTGCTGATACCAACTGTGGATTAGCACAAGTCATCAACACGCTCTGGGCAAGCAGAAAGGTAGATCCTTTGCTTGGTAGCTTCTTCAAGAAAGCTTTGCTCAAATCCGGTAAGCCTCTGGCAGAAAATTCTGTAGACATCATTTAGAAAGTAGTATCCACATTTGATAAGTCTCATATGATAGTGAGAAAAATCTTAAGCTAAATGATTCCATAGCTTGGTAAAATCTATCATCAATGTGGTGAAATCTAGAATCAAAAGCATACATATTCATAAAGTCCTGAGCTTTAGAAAATTTCCTCAACAAAGAAACATCTTAAATAAATAGAAAAATATGAAAGTTTAAGCAGAGAGGAAAAGATGAAGTACCATGAGAAGATCGAATAGACAAAGTCCTTACATGTATCTGCCTTTATCCACAAGTTCAAAACATGGGAGGATGATTAGCAAATCTCATCATGTAAAAGTCTAGAATTTTCAACTGAAAGGGTAAATTTTCAAACCAAGAGAGCAACGTGGAGTGTTTACCTGAAGAGAAAACTTCTTCGGCGAGGTAGAAGAAGAGAGAAACTGAGAATGGTGAAGATAGAGCTGGTGAATTGGAGGAGAAGAAGGAGATAGCGTGTGGAGAAGCATGTTTGATTCGATCATAAACGTCACTCAACTTTCCGATGAGATTTTACTCTCAAAACTCTGAGATCAAAATCGTTTCTGTGCGCCGCTCTCAAGATAAAAGAAGAAGATAAGGCCCACGTTGCACTTCCAGTTTCCGGTTCAACACCTTCCGGTTTAATTCTATTTCATCATTTGGTGGTCTATCTATTATACCTATATCTTATTAATAACTAGAGTCGAACCAGCACTTTTAAATATAATATATATAATAGATTAGGACTCTTCCAAACTAGTTTGATACTTCTAAAAAATTTAAATACATTGTGATATATAAGCAAACAAACAAAACTTAAAAATGTTATTTTTGAAAATTTCTCAGAACTTGTCGTACTTTGGCAACAAAGATGTATCACATTTCCAGAAAGCTTACCAAACTACGTAACATGTGTATATCAAGTTATTTCATAACCTCAGGTTAACCAAATGTGAAAACAAATACATTATCTATAGAAAAATGTATGGAAAGCAAAACAAACTAAATCTTGGTGAAATAAGTAAACTCTACATTCTTATTTCATCATTTTGTATCTATCCATATTCATCATAAACTTTTCTTAGATTAAACTTATCTAAAATAAATATTTATTCTATACATAGTTTAAATCATTTCATGTGAAATGAGTAATCAAATCAACTATTATTAAATAGTTAAAAGTCGTTCTAGATTTTTTTGTAGATATACCGAAATGATGAAATCGTAATACAAAAAGATTCTTTTTTTTTTCTTTTTCTATATGTAGGATTTGCACAATACTACTGTTTTATGAGAGAAACAAGGCCAATCAAACAACTAAAATTTAATGAAATCCCACAGTAGCTTTGAACGCAGGAGCATCCGGTGGCGGAGAAGGCAGCACAGTTAACGCCAATACGCCACTCACCGCCGCTGCAATTGCTCCTAACACAAACGCTGGAATGTTTCCGCCACCAAAGAGTTCGTCAAATGGCCCACCTCCCACAGATACCACCATCTAGGTTTTTATCAATCAAAAATATAAATTAGCCATAACAATGGTTCCTCTATTTAAATAATAAAACTGATTTCCAACGATTTTACCTGTGGGACGATAATCGCAAGATTCAGAACACCTAGAGAAAGTCCTGAGGAAGGAAAGATACAAATCTTTAGTTTTAAATTATGCATTCAAGATTACAGTTTTCCGTAGGTTAGAGAAATTGCTTTTTGTAAACATATGGTATATTCGGTCCGTATGTTCAATGAAACACATATATTAATCTTGCTTACGTATAGAATCATCTCATTGAGTTATTAAATTACGAATCTGTACGTATTAAATGCGTATTGCTTTTTTAGGTCCCAACACTTTAAGAAGATTGTAGACTTGCATTATCCAAAACAAAAAAAAGATAATTTTAGATTAAATATAAAAACTAAAAAAAAAGTTTTACCTTGGCCGGCACCGGAATTCATTGAAAATATGGACGCTAGTGCAAAAGGAATACTGAACGTAATCTGCAAATAATAAAAATAATAAAAATAATAAAAAGTTGGACAAATTATGGTATTAATTAATTTCTTTTCGGATTAACGGCAAATCTTATATAGTAATAAAATGATTAGCCAGTAGATAAAAAAAAAAAAACTAACGGTAAAATAACCAACAAAAGAAAATACAGAGGAATCGGCTTACCGCTTGGGGAATACCGAGAACGGCAAAGAGAGTTAAAGCACCAGCTGTGACGTTACCAGGTGGTCCTGTTTTAGCGCCGCTGTGATCTCGCCGGTGATTCTCAGCTTGTTTTGTCACCAGAACCGTCATGGCCAAGCAAATGGCAAGGATGAAGTTAACGAGACCCCAAAGCCTTTTGGCTCCTCCCATTTTCCGACCAATCCATTCAACACCAAGAGACATGAAACCAAGAACAATCGCGTTAAGCATAAGCCCTAAAGCACCAGCTCTGACTCCGTCGTTGTAAAGCTTCCTAGCGGTTGAGATTGCGGTTGCGTCTGAGTTTCCTCCGTACACTTCACGGCCCATCCAATCAGTATAGAAGAGGAGGAAAGGGAACCAAGCGATCCAGTTGAGTGCAGTGACTATAAGAAGCATCCACATCGGTCTTTTCAATTCTTTAAAAGCTCCAAAGATTTCTCCCAAAAACGGAACGTTCGAGGCTTTTCCATCGGCTGTTGGTTCTGGCGTCCATGGCTTCTCCTTGACGTAACAGAGAGATACAAAAGTGACTAAGAGGAGAAGTGTTATGGATAGGAAAAAACACGTTTTGAGGTTTGCGCAGTAGTCATGGTGAAAGGCACAACTTTGTAGAGATCCCTACAAGATCCCCCCGCGTAACCCAAAACGTTTCCAACCGCCATGAAAAAAGAGAAAAACGCGTTTGCCGTCCGGGTTTTTCTCGCGTTTCCTGCTGATAAATCAGCCAAGAAAGCCCGGCATGGTTTGTTGTTAGCCACGTCAAGAATCCAAAACCCGAGAGTGAAAATCGTGATAATTACCATCTGAATATTAAAAAACGTTTAATGGAATAACGTTTATTGGATCCATTATATTTTTCACATCATCCACATCTGAAATTTTACAACTTTCAGTAAATAAAATTTTTTGTCGTAGTCAAAAGGGACCTAATTATTATAACCACCCGCCCTAAGATTGTTGGAGTTTGAATGAATCGTTAGAAGAATAAGTCTCTGAAGATTAAGGAGTCAAGAAGTTGTTTTCGATTTTTTTGTTCTGTTTCCTGTTTTTTAATTTGCTCATGTTTTTGCTCTGATTCGTTTTGTAACAGAAGATGTAGTCTTCTTTGTTTGGCTATTTAAAGCCTTTTCTTATTGTTAATAAGATCATCGAAGCTTTCCGCTTTAGTAAGTGTGTGCTCTGTTTCTAAATCAACAAATTGGTATCAGAGCATAATTTATGGGTTAAGGAAAATACAAGTGAGAGAGTGAAAATACGGGTGAGCGACTAAGAGAGAAATGGGAGAATCCATCAACTTTGCCCAACCGTGCATACCAAAGTTTGATGGGGACTATGATCATTGGAGTCTTCTCATGGAGAATCTTCTTAGATCAAAAGAGTACTTCGAAGTGGTAAAGGATGGTGTGGAAGAACCATCAAATGAAGATGAGCTAACTGAGGTGCAAAAGAAGAGTCTTGTCGAGGCTAGGCTAAAGGATTTAAAGGCAAAGAATTATTTGTTCAGTGCGATTGACAAATCAATTCTCAAAACCATCACCTTGAAGGAGACGTCAAAGCAGTTGTGGGACTCTATGAAGACTAAGTATCAAGGAAGTGCACGAGTGAAACGTGCACAGTTGCAGACGTTGAGGAGAAGCTTTGAACTTCTAGAGATGAAAAATGGAGAATCCATCACTGGGTACTTCACGAGGGTGATGATAATGTCAAATGATATGAGGAACTGTGGAGATGACATGCAAGATGTCAAAATAGTGGAGAAGATCTTGCGTACATTGACTGAGAACTTCAATTACATAGTATGCTCAATTGAAGAGTCCAAGGATATTGATAACCTTTCCGTTGAAACTCTGCAAAGCTCATTATTAGTACATGAGCAAAAGATGAGGAAGCATAACAATGTAGCAGAGGAGCAGGTGCTGAAAGTTACTGGAAAAGGTGATGTGAATCTACGTATTAACGGAAGATCTCATGTAATCACAGATGTGTATTGGGTGCCAGAACTGACAAGCAATCTTGTAAGTTTGGGACAGTTAGTGCAAAAAGGATGTGAGATTCTAATGCATCGTGGAGTTTGTAAGTTATATCATCCGAAAATGGGACTGGTTATGCAATCAAAGATGACAGCAAACAAGTTGTTTAAAGTCATGGCATCCAAAGGAAACTTGGTTACAACAGGAGACTGCTTAAAAACCTCAACAACGGACGACCTGCAACTCTGGCATCGAAGGTATGGACATCTAAACTATAAGGGCTTAAGAACATTGAAGTTTCAGAACATGGTGAAAGGGATCTCATACCTTAACACAGAAGAAGCAGATACGTGTGTAAGTTGCTTGGTAGGCAAGCAACATCGCAAGAGTATACCAAAGAAGAGTGTGTGGCGTTCATCACGTAGACTACAGTTGGTACACTCCGACATTTGTGGCCCCATTTCTCCAATATCCAACAGTAACAAAAGATACATTCTTACCTTCATTGACGACTTTAGCAGGAAGGTATGGATATACTTCTTGTCACTTAAGTCTGAAGCTTTTGTTTTCTTCACAAAATTCAAAAGTCTGGTCGAAAGAGAGATTAGAGAAACATTGGTATGTTTGAGAACTGATCGAGGTGGAGAGTTCACATCCAATGAATTTAATGATTACTGTGAAGAAGCTGGAATTAATAGGCAACTCACCACTGCGTTCACTCCGCAACAGAACGGAGTTGCAGAGCGAAAGAATCGGACAATCATGGATATGGTCCGATGTATCCTAAGTGACAAAGGAGTTCCGAGGAAGTTCTGGCCTGAAGCATCGAGATGGGCTGTACATGTGCTGAATAAAAGTCCAACCACAATGATAAAAGGTAAAACACCTAAAGAAATGTGGAGTGGGATAAAACCTACTGTTGATTATTTCAGAGTATTTGGTTGTATAGCACATGCTCATGTCCCAGACTAGAAAAGAACAAAGCTTGATGATAAAAGTAATGTGTGTTTTCATTGGAGTTAGCAATGAATCAAAGGGGTATCGTCTATATAATCCAAAGACAGAGAATGTCATAATAAGCATAGATGTAGTGTTTGAAGAAGATAAAGAGTGGGATTGGGGACTAAGAACAGAAAAAGAACAACTGATTTGTGAAGATCTAGAAGCTGAAGAAGATATTGAAGAAGCAGTTCAAGAACCTGAAACAGAACAGAACAATGAAGAAAATGTGCAAGATGCAGAACCAACTCAAGATGCAGTTCCTGTTCCTATTCAAGTCTCAACGCCTGCAACTTAGAGAATAAGAAGAAGGCCAGCCTACTTAATGGATTACGAGACTGGGGGAGAAGAGGAAGAAGAGATGGCTAGTCTCGTAATGTTTGCATCAGTTGAAGATCCATTGAGTTTTGAAGAAGTCAGCGAAGAAGAAAAATGGATAAAGGCTATGCAAGCAGAACTGGAGTCAATAGAGAAAAATGGTACTTGGTTTCTTACAAACCTTCCAAAAGGAGCAAAGAAAATTGGAGTTAAATGGGTGTATAAAACAAAGTTGAATGAGAAAGGAGAAGTAGATAAATACAAAGCAAGGTTGGTGGTCAAAGGCTATGCACAAAAAGAAGGAGTGGATTATAATGAAGTTTTTGCTCTTGTAGCAAGGTGGGATACCATTCACATGATACTAGCTGTGGCAGCTCAGAAGAACTGGTGTGTTTACCAGTTTGACATCAAGAGCGCTTTCTTGTATAACGAGCTCACTGAAGAAGTTTTTGTGGATCAGCCACAAGGATACGTGAAAGAAGGTGAAGAACACAAGGTGTATAAGTTGGTGAAAGCTTTGTATGGCTTAAAACAAGCTCCTAGAGCCTGGTACAGTAAGATTGAGGCTTATTTTGTCAGAGAAGGATTTCGAAGATGCGAGTATGAATACACACTGTTTGTCAAAGCTGAGTTCATTGCTGCAGAGTTTGGTGTGTGGATGAGAAGGATTCTGGAAGAGTTTGGTTTAATGCAGTTAGGTTTTACTACAATTCTGTATGACAATAGTTCGACCATAAAATTATCAAAGAACCCAGTTCTTCATGGCCGCAGCAAGCACATTGATGTCAGGTTTCATTTTCTGAGAGATCTTACTAAGGATGAAGTTGTGAAGTTAGTTCACTGTGGTTCAAATGATCAGGTCGCTGACATTTTAACTAAACCTTTAAAGTTGGAGACTTACATTCGTCTAAGAGAGAAGCTTGGAATGTGTGAAAGATTAAACTGAAACTATCGTTTTCAGTTTAGGAGAGGCAATGTTGGAGTTTGAATAAATCGTTAGAAGAATAAGTCTCTGAAGATTAAGGAGTCAAGAAGTTGTTTTCGATTTTTTAGTTATGTTTCCTGTTTTTCAGTTTGTTCCTGTTTTTGCTCTGTTTCGTTTTGTAACAGAAGACATAGTCTTCTTTGTTTGGCTATTTAAAGCCTTTTCTTATTGCTAATAAGATCATCGAAGCTTTCAGCTTTAGTAAGTGTGTGCTCTGTTTCTAAATCAACAAAGATTCCACCGAACCCAACACTGTAGATACCACTCAAGTTAAGGTTAACTAATATGTCCTGTGGCTCTGCTCTTTCCATGTTGCATCCTCTAAAATCATCACACTGAAGATCTGTTTATTCCTTTCGCAGCTTTCTTCTCTTTCCCAAATTTCCCCTGCCAGAAACCATCTACTTCCGTTTTCACCTCTCTGTCTTCCTCCGTTTACACTTACATGGACTTTTCTACGTAGTTAGTGTTATGCCTGGATATTCGGATATTAAATTTGGTGTTGGGTAGGAATTGATTGGTTCTGGATCTTTTGAGTTTTGAGTATAGGAATTTAGTTTCATATAGGTAGCTAGCGAAACAATTTTTGATTAGGTTTCACTCGGCTTTGAGTCAGTTTGGTTATTAAAAATGAGAACTGGTAATTATCCAAAACATTTCAGTTATTATTTGGTTCGGTTCCCTATCACCCAAATTGCTTATATTTTATCTGAAATTCTCACAAAAAATACTCAAAGTAGAAACAGTTTACATAATTTTTCAAAGGTAAAAGAGTTTATTTATATCTTAAAACCGATCGAATCAACAGAATGAAATTGAAAATTCCAATCAAAATTGAAATGAATGACCAAATACCTATGCCTAATGGAAACAATAACTCTAAATGTATAAGATCTCATATTTTTGGGTTGATTGGGTATCCGATCGGTTCTGAAATCGAACTGATGTGCAAGAACCATCGAATATATTAGACATATCCAAAATCGGATCGAACCAATTATTTTGAATTGTTTCCAATTCGGGTTTTCGGTTCCGAATTATATGCCCATGCTTAGTTAGAGTAAAAAAAATCGAATGTTTATTTTCGCTTTTATATAAATGGTAATACAAATTATAAATTTTGATTCCATATTTTTTGAACATTTGAACTTTATTCCTACTGGACCGTAAACACTAAACCGGAGCCGGTAAATTTTGTTATTGTTTTAAAGGGCCCATGGTAGTAATAAGTTACTAGATCATATCATAAATGGGTTTAGCCCACTAAACTTTTATTTTGGTTTAGCCCACTAAACTTGTGGCTTTATTTCCCTGAAACACATGTCAAATGTTTTTTGTTAATGACAGATGGCAAATATTTCCAGTTTACTTTTTTCCTTTGAATTCTGTAATTTAAAATTTTCACGACATACGGTGAGATATTGGATTTATAAGAAAAACTCGTTTGTGTGTGATTCGGTTTCATTTTTTGCCATTTTCCATGTCTGATCGTGAGATGTTTCTTAGGTTGAAAAACAAGTCAGAGCGACGAGGAAGGACAAGGAGGAGAAGCCAGACGTCACTACTTCACGACGGAAGTATGGAATAATTAGAGAGCACACTCTTGCACCAGTAAAGAAATTTAAGTTACTGTGTAAATTTTAGAAAGTCCAAGCTCCCGTTTGTTTTATATTTTTATTACTAGGATTTGATTACTAAAAATGGTAGAATTTTAAAATTCTAAGATAAAAGAAGAATAATCTACTAAATATCGTTAACTCGACTGAAAAATACTTTAGGCAAAATTTAGAGATTCTATTAGATATAATGTTTTAGACAAAATTAATATTATGGTTCCGGATCAGGGATTACGAGTTTTGACTATTAAAGAAAAAGGACAACTCAATAAATTTTGTATTACAAATTAATGTATATAGGATCTTAATTTGGTGTTGGTTTTGTATTAAAAAGAAAAAAAAAAAGCGAAGTTGGGTAGAAGAAAAGAGCGAAAGAGCGTAAATAACTCAAAAGAGGTGACAAATGTCGAGCGCGTAGTGGTGGAGACTTAAGCTAATTACGGGGAATCATTTGTTTCGTAGAAAACCCCTTTATTAAGCCTGATTTCTCCCTAACTAAATTAAAATTACTCTCCCAAATTAAAAATAAATAAATAAATAAATAACAGTTACAGAGCACATCATCGTGTTCGACTCGGCCGAACAAAACGTAAGGCGACAGAGACACTCGCTTCCTCGCCGGCGTGCTGTGTCACTCCGGCCGAGTCTTTCACGATTTTTCGAGTACGTTCTTTTTCATATCTTGCGTTTTTTTAATTCAATTCAGACTTTTTGAAAATCGAGTCATCCTCGCGCAATCGAATTTTTTCTTCTTTATCATCGTCTCTATTGATTTCTCCGTTAAGGTTCCTTTGTGATTTTAATCTAACGATGGTAATTTTTTGACTCTTATCTGCTCGTCGATCGATGAAACTATATTGACCTAGATTCATATTGGTGTAATCGTATTATTTGATTTGTTTTCTTTTTAAAATTTCCTTTGTACATTCATTTGATGTGATTTGTTGATTGTTTGATGTAAAATTGGAGAATTCTTACTTGTCTTTGGATAAACAGTTTTTTTGGAAATTGATTGAAACCTAAAGTGTGTTCCTTTTCATGATAGCTTTTATCAAATACCAAAATTTGGATATTGAGTCGTTTTTTTTGGAATTTATATCACAACAAAAAACATTTATTTTCCAGCTGATTTTGTTTATGATTGTTTAGAAGAATGCAAAAAACTATGGTGATTGATTAATCGTGTTGACAATCGAAAGTTGAGGAATTTGGAAGGATTCGAAAAGTAGAATAAGCAAAGCAAGAACTTGCAGAGTCTTCTTCTATGGAGAAAACGGATCCTCCCTGTTGCATTTCTCAATTGAAAATATCTTCTTCTCTCGAGGCTCCAGGATCGCCATTGCCACAGGCTAAGATGTCTGAGGGTTTATTAAAGAGTCTTAGACATTCCCCTTTAAAAGGTATAAGCAATTTCCATTTTTTTATTCCTCTGGATTTTGGTTTACTTATGTGTTTGTCTCTCATGGGTTTGGAATTTTCTCACTATGCAGTTGAAGAGAGGGAAGAAACTTGGGGAGTAGAAGATGATGACCCTACTGACCCAAATCTTGTTACCATTGAGGTATTCTTATTGACTATATATATACTTCATATGGCTCTATTTGATGTTCAACATTTTAAAAGTGATGTTTATATGGCAGGGCAATGGACATTCAGATTCAACAAGCTTCGATGCAGATTTAAGTGAGTATAAAAAGAAGGCCACAATTATTGTCGAGGAATACTTTGGTACCAATGATGTTGTATCAGTTGCTACTGAGCTAAAGGAGCTTGGAATGCCTGAATACCGTTATTATTTTGTCAAGAAATTAGTCTCCATGGCTATGGATAGACATGACAAAGAGAAAGAAATGGCTGCTTTTCTATTGTCTACCCTTTATGCTGATGTCATTGACCCCCCTGAAGTTTACAGAGGTTTCAACAAACTGGTGGCTTCGGCTGATGATTTATCAGTAGATATTCCAGATGCAGTTGATGTTCTTGCTGTGTTTGTGGCTCGGGCTATTGTTGACGACATTCTTCCACCTGCGTTTCTGAAGAAACAAATGAAATTTTTGCCAGATAACTCGAAAGGTGTAGAGGTGTTGAGAAAGGCCGAGAAGAGTTATCTAGCGACACCACTTCATGCTGAAGTTGTTGAGAAGAGATGGGGAGGGTCTGATAATTGGACGGCTGAGGATGTGAAAGGAAGAATAAACGACCTGTTGAAAGAGTATGTGATGAGTGGAGACAAAAAAGAAGCTTTTAGATGCATCAAAGGCTTGAAAGTTCCTTTCTTTCACCATGAGATTGTCAAACGAGCACTGATTATGGCAATGGAAAGGCGAAAAGCTGAAGTCAGGCTGCTGGATCTGTTAAGAGAAGCAATTGAGGTTGGTCTCATAAACTCCACTCAAGTGACAAAAGGGTTTAGCAGAATCATCGAGTCAATTGAAGATTTGTCTCTTGACATACCAGACGCACGCCGTATATTACAGTCTTTCATCTCAAAAGCGGCTTCTGAAGGATGGTTATGTGCTTCTTCTCTGAAATCACTCTCCGCTGATCCAGGAGAAAAGTTACTTGAAAACTCTAGCGCCAATGTTTTTAAAGACAAGGCTAAGTCGATCGTCCGAGAGTATTTCCTTTCAGGTGACACTTCAGAGGTCGTACATTGTCTAGAAACCGAGTTGAGTGCAGCTTCGGGTCAGCTACGTGCAATCTTTGTCAAATATCTGATAACTCTAGCAATGGACAGAAAGAAAAGAGAGAAAGAGATGGCTTGTGTGCTTGTCTCGACTCTTGGTTTCCCTCCTAAAGATGTCAGAAACGCATTCTCGATGCTCATAGAATCTGCAGATGACACTGCTTTAGACAACCCAGTGGTTGTTGAAGACCTTGCCATGTTCTTAGCTAGAGCTGTGGTTGACGAGGTGTTAGCTCCACGGGATTTGGAAGAAGTGTTAAACCAGACTCCCGAGGCAGGCTCAAGCGTGGGCGAAAAGGTGATTCAAATGGCGAAAACATTGCTGAAAGCACGTCTTTCTGGTGAAAGGATCTTACGTTGCTGGGGAGGAGGAGGAATCGAGACAAACTCGCCGGGATCGACTGTGAAAGAAGTAAAAGAGAAGATTCAGATTCTTCTAGAAGAGTATGTCTCTGGTGGAGACCTCAGAGAAGCTTGTCGGTGTGTGAAGGAACTGGGAATGCCATTTTTTCACCACGAAGTTGTGAAGAAGTCAGTGGTGAGGATCATAGAAGAGAAAGAGAACGAGGAGCGATTATGGAAGCTACTAAAAGTGTGTTTTGATTCAGGACTAGTGACGATTAATCAGATGAATAAAGGGTTCAAAAGAGTTGATGAATCACTAGAAGATCTGTCTTTGGATGTTCCTGATGCTGCCAAAAAGTTTTCAAGTTGCGTCGAAAGAGCTAAGCTTGAAGGGTTCTTGGACGAATCATTTGCTTCTGAAGAAACACAAAGTAAGAAACAGAACGGCTCGTCTTCGTCTGGATGATGCACACACCAACCTCAACCTTCTTGACCACGAGACGTTGGTTTCACGCAAAATCACCTTTGACATTCCTTTTTTTTTGTTGTGTTTTTTTGAGTACTTTGATGACGTTTCTCTTACAGAAAACAAGTATCTTTATCTTAGTGACCTTTTGTTATAACACATTAGTTTATGACTTTTTTTTCTTTTTCTTTCAATCATCATCATTGTTCTAATTTACTCTATTTATTTCCCCTTTTAATGTAAAAGATAAATACAGTTTTTAATGTAATCTTTTGATATTATCCTCTATAGTCCTCTCTTAAAAGCTGGCCAAACCCCACGGGCCCACGGCCACCGAGTCGTCCAGCAATTTCTTTTCTTTATTAAAAAAAAACATTTCGATTTTATTTTATTTTAACTTTTTGTCCGCAAAAGATCGAAATTGGCGCTCCTTTCTTGTTTCTCTTCTCTGAATCCAAAGAACAGAGCTCGTTGCTCTTGTTTTCTTAAAAAAAAAAAAAAATTCAGATTTAGAAATACTGTGAACATGTCGATA
The DNA here is from genome assembly GCA_963922655.1 of Cardamine chenopodiifolia. Lineage (NCBI taxonomy): Eukaryota > Viridiplantae > Streptophyta > Magnoliopsida > Brassicales > Brassicaceae > Cardamine > Cardamine chenopodiifolia. The sequence continues at coordinate 5,257,402 of OZ000467.1, forward strand.
CGAAGAAGAACTTTGCTCAAAGTTATCATACTTGGAGACAGCGGGTTAGCTAAATTTCACTTTTTTTTAATACCTAACTTTACTAACTTTTTTTTTTGTTTCTCCTTGATTTAAACATAATTCTCTTTTTTTTTCTTCCCAAATTTCTCAGGGTTGGCAAAACATCTTTGATGAATCAGTATCCTAACTAAATTTTATCACTAAGGAGTTGATTTTGTTACTAAGGAGCTTCAAATAGATGACAGACTCGTCACATTGCAAGTGAGCTGTTTTTGTTGTCGATTTTTTTATATGAATATTTATTTTTAAGTATATATTGTTGCTTAATAAAAATATGGGACACGGCTGGGCAAGAAAGGTTTCAGAGTCTTGATGTTGCTTTCTATAGAGGTGCAGATTGTTGTGTGCTTGTCTGTGATGTTAATTACTTAAAGTCTTTTGATTCTCTTGACAATTGGCACAACGAGTTTCTTAAGCGGGTAATTTTGCTTTGCTTTCTCAAATCACATTTCTCTTATTCCCAATATTCTTCTTTTCCTGACTGAATTGTTTTGTTAGGCTAGTCCACGGGATCCCTTTCATATTGTTTGGTAACAAGGTTGACATTGATGGAGGAAATAGCCGAGTGGTAAGTTAGCCTTTAGTTTTGTTGAATCTTTTATTGATAAATTAAGAAACTTTTTTACTCTGAATGAGTGAATTGAATATTCCATTCATCATGAAGATGAAGCAAGTCCTTGTTTCCTCAAAGATTATATAAGTGGATTGTGTCTTTTCCTTGTGTTGAGGTGTCTGAGAAGAAAGCTAGAGAATGGTGTGCCCAAAAGGGAAACATAGTCTATTTCGAGACATCGGCTAAAGAAAATTACAATGTTGATGATTCCTTTTTGTGCATCACAAAACTTACCTTGGCCAATGAACGTGACCAAGATATGCACGTAAAACCTCTTCTTTAGGTGATACTTGTCCATATGAATGGTCAAAGGCTCAAAAAGCTCTTCAAAAATAATACTTTTTCGGATCCTTAAAACTCTTATCCTCAAGGTATTCTCGATTGAAACTTTTAATAACATCTTTTCTTTTTTGGCTATTTGAAACTCGTCGCTGCAGATATTTCCAGGGGATTCCAGAGGCTGGTTCGGAACCTGAGCAAAGAGGAGGCTGTACTTGCTGATCCAAACATCTCCTGCTCTCTTGATTTTGTGCTTTAGTTTGCTTTTGTCTGTTGTATCTAAAAGGACCACAAACGTGTATGAGTCCCTAAGTAAGGTTTTTGTTCCTTTCTAGTTCTTCATCTTTGATATTTGGTGAACCACGATTTGTTTGCTACAATTGAAGAACGATATCTTATATAAAGTGCGAGTGTATATGTAAATGTATCTTTAATTCTTGTCTTACACTGTAATGACCTTATGCTATGGGTCCGGTCCAACCGCACTAAACCAAATCCGGTTCGGTCTGAAATATCAGTTAAAGCAATTTGACGGTTCTGTGAACGACGTGGCGCTTCCTTTCCCACTTGTTTCGCTCCTTCGAATTCAGTTGAATCTCAAATCATCATCATCATCATCGTCAATATTTGCGATTTCTCTTTCTCTCGTCTCTCTCTCTGTTAACAATGGCGACGACTAGTTTAGTTACCGGACTAAAAGTGTTTTGCCCGGTGATGTTCTGTGTGATGCTCGCGACTCTTGTCTATACCATCATCTCCGATGGCCTTCCCTTACCTGATCGTAAAGATGTCTTCACACCGTAAAAACACAAACACAGAGACACATATACGCTTTTGGATAGTCTATTTCTAATGTTATACTCATGTTCGTTCATTCGTTACGCTTTTCAGATGGTTCGCTACGACAATTGTGGATTTCTACATTAATATTGTACCTATAGCGGTATGTTTTAACTGATACATATTCTTCCATATTTTGTTATGAATCTTTAATCTTATAACTTGTTTGTTTTGAATTCAGGTCTGGATTGTGTATAAGGAGTCAACATGGTTTGGTTCAATACTTTGGGCCGTTTTGCTCATAATATTTGGCAGGTATATCTTGTTTATCTGAATTCTTAACCAACATCATAGAAGACATTATTTTGAAGACAGTGTTGTAAAGTTTTTGTCTTTTTGGTTTCCAGCCTCACGACCTGTGTGTATCTGTTTCTGCAACTTGTCAAATTAACAACTCAAGAAGCTTCGGAAGATCCTATGTACTATTTGTTACTTCGAGATCCAATTAAGTATGTGTTTCCATTTCGTTTAACTTTGTTTCTCCTGTGTTGTGAGTTCAGCTTCATTAGTATCTCTTTAATCATTGTTATTAATGTGATTAGTGGCAGTAATGATAATTCATGAAGTTTAACATTTGAGTGATGGCTTCTTTCTTTATTGATTTTAGACCATTAAATTAATGATGTAATGTGTTCTTGTTAGGGATGGAGTGGGCCTGAGAGACAAGAACTCACTTGTTGTAACTGCAAGAATTGTGTTTGGTGCCTTAGGATGTGTGATGCTAGGAGCTTTGATTTACACTTGCTTGACTTATGGTTCTCCTTTCCACATGGAGCTTCTATACCCGTAAGTTTTATTTTTTCCTTGCATCTTTGTATTTGAATCCTCTGGTCCTTTGGATTTGCTTGTATTCATATTGGCTAAATCTTCCACAGGTGGATGGTGGTTTTACTGGTTAACTTCTACATTAATGTTGCGGTTTTATCAGTAAGTCCCAAATCTTTCACTCCATCATAACTAAGTATCATCTCTTGCTCTTTTTGGTTTTGCTACGAAGCTCTATGATACAAATCTTGAACACTACTAGAGAAGTTCTTAAAATGGTGATTAACTCGTTTATTTCAGGTTTGGGTTGTCTATAAAGAATCTAGTTGGATCATTGGAATTCTATGGGTTGCTCTATTGTTAGGTCTTGGCAGGTATAATTCACTCAAAAGTCTCTTAACTCTTGATGGAAAATGACATTTCTGATTCATGGTAATTTAATCTTGTTCAGCTTTGGCACGAGTGTAGTCATTGTCGTGCAGCTATTCCGTCTCTCGCCTCTCGACCCGCTTTACCTCGTTCTGGTGAACAACAACAATCGGTAAGCTCGGAATATGCTAAAAAAACTCTTTTCTTCTGTAAGTTCTCAGACATCGTTAATCTAAGAAGATTGATGGTTAGATTACTCAAAGTAGCTTTTAAACATACTCTTATACTTCTATTTTTACATCTTAATTTGTGATTGGAGGAATCAAAGAAAAAAATAAGAGCTAAGTAGTGAAATCTCATGGGTCCTGGCAGGGCTGGTCCGGCTGGAGATATGTATGAACGCACTCATTCTGCTGTTTTACGTATGTGAAGCTTTGTGATTTCATTTTAACTTTTTTACTACAAAACATATCTTTATCCATTTACAAGTTTGTATGTTGCATAGTTTCCAGAAATATTTGGATAGTTCTTTAGTTTCTTTTATGTTACAAAACTATACTGGTAGCCTCTGTTGTAGGCATGAATGCAAATACTTGTGTAATCGACTTTTTTGGTTGGATTGAGACTTTCAAGTCCGGGAAATTTTGTGTGTTCTGGTTCGGACTGAGCTTTAGGCCTTATAATCAGTTTGGGCTTCGGGTCGCCTTTGGATCGGTTTTTAGTTTCTTAACATAGTTTTTTGTTTGGTCAGAAAATAAAATTATATTACACTGGAGGCCACAATGTCAATTTCCATAATCAGCGAAGAGTGCATATGCATTGTGATTATCATTCAGAGTTTGCCTCGGTTCAGTACCAATGTATTTAAATATGAATTATACGATAACATATTTAGTTTATTTATCTATAGTTGATACTATTTTACAAAAATCGAATACTTTGTTTTTCTTAAATGATACATGTGACTTTTTGAAAAATGGTGGAATGCTTTCAGGATATTCCATATATTCATTAAAAACATGTGTTTCATTAATTATTATGTTATTTTTATATAAAAATATTTTTTTTAAACATAATTCACACAATAACCTCCACCGAACTCTCTATTTTCGATTTACTTTGAGTCGATGCTTCCGACAAGTGATAGTATTACATATTATTTTCATTTATCCCAAATAATCATTACATCCCAGTCCCTAAAACTCCATAATATTTCCCCACGATCAAAGTAAATGCTTCAATTATAAATAAATTAGTTATTTTCTCAATCCTACATTTCTATAATTTTAACTTCCGTGATGTAAAAACAACAATTAACAAGAGGAAGCAAGAAAATTGTTATAAACTTGTACGTTTTGCTAAAATTTTCTAAGCCTAAATTGTTTTTATTGGATAGAACATGACTTTGACTTTTGGAGGGTTTAATTTTTTCTTTAAAGCTTTCGTACGACCAAAAGCTTCTTTCCACTCAAACATAAAAATGGTGTATTAAATTAGATATTTGAGATGATTTGAATTTAATTGAAATTCGAGATGATTTGATTGAATTTTGGTAAATTAGTAAATTTGTTATTAAATTATCTAAATTTTTATTTAAAACCATACAATTTTGATCTTTATATTTTAACTAAAAATGCACTGAAATCTCACATAAAACTTTCAAATCTAAATTTTAAAATGTTTTCACCAATCCAATAACACTAAATTTTAAAAGATATTTTAAAAAATTATATTTCAATAACATATAATTTATTATTTTAACTCAAATCTCTCTAAATATTCAATTCAATACACTCCCTAGATCTATAAAACTAGTTCTCAAATAATTTTGTGATTATTCAATAAAACATTGTTCAACTAAAGTGTTTTTAACACTTTATATTTTGTTATATATATGGTAAAAAATCAAAAATTAATTTAATTTTGTCTATTTGTAGTAATGTAAATCGATGATATCTTTAGCTATGATCAGACCAAATCAATAGTCGCATAGTGCTATTGGATGTCCATCTTTTACTCCAATCCAAATTAATTAAACATCATCAATGCATTTATTGTACATATATTTGAGGAAGCTTGCAAAATCTAAAATACAAAAGTCACAATCTTGATCCTATTCCTAAGCAAATTTTAGATCTGTTTTATTTAAGACCTCATCGATTGTATTATTAAAAATAATCAGAATTTTTGTGTGGCTAAGCCTTGAAGCACGTCATTTTTTTTAAATCAGTCATTTTTAACACTAAGACCAATTCTCATTCTCCAAAAATAGAAAATTTTATGTTAAATTAATAAATATATATTGAATAGAAATGTTATAAAATCTATATGTAAAAATAAAATGACAATTTGGTTTAGAAAATAGTACATATAGCATGTTATTATATATTTCTTTTATAGTATTTTATGATTCTGTAATGTTTTCATTTCTAAATTATATCAATTTTAAACTAATTTATGGTTATTTTAAAAAATTCAAAAAAAAAATTACAGGTCAATGAAAATTGAAAAAGGTGGGGAAAAAAGATCGAGGTTCAAAGAAAAAAGAAAAAGGAAAAAATAAATACGTAAATAATGTTTTTATATAAAAGATTAATGTTGTTTGCCTAATTATAGGCCATTTAGTGTTATGGATGCCAATTTCTCATGTATAAATATCTGTACATAATTTCACACTGATTCTATTTTTCTTCTCTTGATTTTCTGGAGGAAACTAAAAAAAGAATAAAATCAAAAAAAAATAAAATCTTCATTAAAAAGTAATTAAAACTAAAATTTTGAAGAAAATACTAACACGATTTCTTTCTAACTTAAAACCTTGGAGAATCAAATCATTCTATAGTTTTAGGATTGGTCATTGCCATTCTTTTAGCGAGACAAAAATCATGAGTCTTCTCGTAAAAAATAATTTCACTATCATGGCGACTGCGGTTGCAACGGGTATGGCACCAGCGACAATGATTGATCAGGTTCCAAATCTAACAACTCAAACTTCTGTTCAAGTTCCAGTTTTGATACCAATTCCATCTCCAGTGATGGAGACAGCAGATCAAACCCACCCTAACTTCTCTCTCTATGTTGGAGATCTGGATTTGAGAGTGACTGAAACACATTTGTTTGATCTATTCAAACATGCTGGTAATGTTGTCTCGGTTAGAGTTTGTCGCAATCAGAACCGTCGATCGTTGGGATATGCCTACATCAATTTCAGTAACCCTAATAATGGTAAATACAATTCTCTACTGCCTGATTGCAGAGTTAATCTTTATGTTTTGCAAAAAAAAATATTTATCATGACTTGCATTGCAATAAAGAGTTATTGGAGTACAACAACAAGAAATCCTTCTTCTTTTTTGTTTTGTTTCAATCTTGCTTTTTGTTAGCCAGGTAATGAATTAACACTCATGTTTCAAAGCTACAATTATGCATTTACGAGACTGATGCAACTTTTTTACAATAATTATATATATATATATATATATATCAATCAGTCTCTTATTTGATGATATGTTTAATTCAAAACGTGATTAACATGAACTCATCATAGAAGTCGTGGTTACGTTTACGTACTTATGCATTTATAAATGCCATAGATGCTAGTTTTCTACAATGAGTATATTATTTTCTTATATGTTTATACATGTTTAATTAAAAAATGTGATTCTTTTTCGCAGCTTACCGCGCAATGGAGGCCTTAAACTACACTCCCCTATTTGACAGGCCCATTCGGATCATGCTCTCAAACCGTGACCCGAGTACGCGATTGAGTGGCAAAGGAAACATTTTCATCAAAAACCTTGACGCTTCAATTGACAACAAGGCCTTGTTAGAGACGTTTTCGAGTTTCGGAACCATCCTCTCCTGCAAAGTTGCAATGGATGTGACTGGTCGGTCTAAGGGATATGGATTCGTCCAGTTCGAGAAGGAGGAATCGGCTCAAGCCGCAATTGACAAGCTTAACGGAATGCTAATGAACGACAAGCAAGTCTACGTGGGACACTTCATCAGACGACAAGAACGTGCTCGGGATGAAAACGCCCCTACACCGCGTTTCACTAACGTGTACGTCAAGAGTCTCCCCAAGGAGATTGGTGAGGACGAGCTACGGAAGACGTTTGGTAAATTTGGAGTGATATCAAGTGCGATTGTGATGAGGGACCAGAGCGGGAACTCGAGGTGTTTCGGGTTTGTGAACTTTGAGTGTACTGAAGCAGCGGCTAGGGCAGTCGAGAACATGAATGGGATAAGCTTAGGGGATGATGTGTTGTACGTTGGGAGGGCACAGAAGAAGTCTGAGAGAGAGGAAAAGCTGAGAAGGAAGTTTGAGCAGGAGAGGATAAACCGGTTTGCGAAATCTCAGGGAGCAAATCTGTATTCGAAGAATCTTGATGAAAGCGTCGATGATGATAGACTCAAAGAAATATTTTTTGAGTTTGGAAATGTAACCTCTTCCAAGGTAATAATTAAAATGCCATACGTACATACATATAATGTCATAACGTTGTCTTTGATCAAAATCCCCTAACTAATGTAGGTTATGCGTAATCCACAAGGAACGAGCAAAGGATTTGGTTTTGTTGCTTATTCCAATCCTGAAGAAGCTTTAAGAGCCGTAAGTTGCTAAAGCTGCTTTTAACTAAAAAATTTTATATAAAATATTGTTAAAGCTATTATTCTTCGGTTATCATTTATTTTGATATCTGAGAGATGAACATGTATGGCATTAATGCAGCTGAATGAAATGAATGGAAAGATGATAGGAAGGAAACCACTATACATAGCTCTTGCGCAGCGCAAAGAAGACAGACGAGCACACTTGCAGGTTTCTTAAACTCTCTTTACATATAAAAAAAGAAATGAGTTTGCTTAAAGTTGTGTTGTGGCTAATAAGTAATCACATTTGTTATTTTTAGGCGCTGTTTTCACAGATTAGAGCACCAGGGCCAATGTCAGGGTTTCATCACCCGCCAGGTGGACCAATGCCATGTCAACCTCATCACATGTATGTAGGCCAGAACGGTTCAAGTCTGGTCCCGTCCCAGCCAATTGGATACGGATTCCAGCCTCCGTTCATGCCCGGGATGCACCCAGGTTCTGGCCCGGGCAACTTCATCATGCCTTATCCTCTTCAGAGACAACCTCAAACCGGTCCTCGTATGGGATTCAGGCGTGGTGCTACTAACACGCAGCATCACATCCAGCAACAACAAGTATGTTAACTAAAATGAGTTTGTTTTTATATAGTTTTCAGCAATATTGAAACTGAATTGGATTGGATTGGATTGGCAGCTCATGCACCGTAACCCAAGCCCGGGAGTAAGATATATGAACGGTGCGGGTAACAGAAGGAACGAAATGGAATCGAGTGTTCCGCAAGGAATCTTGCCACCAATGATGCCTTTGCCAATAGATGCTTCTTCAATCACTCACCAGAAAGCTCCTCTTCTTCCAATCTCTAAGCTCACTTCTGCCTTAGCATCTGCTAATCCAGCTGATCGCACACGGGTTTGTCCCTTTTCTCTCTATCTCTAAATTATATAAGCCCATGACTTTAAACATCTTTTTAAAAATACTTTTTCAATTGTAAAGAGAAAGATCAAATTCATTTGGTGCGGGTTTTGCATTTTTATGAAATATTTTCAGATGAATTCAAAATGTGTTTTGTGACTTTATTTTCCTTAAAATGAAACGTTTGAAATAATTGTGTTCTTATAGTTAAAACACACATAAAAAAGTTGACAAAGATTGGTATATTTATTTGTTATTTTCTTAATAAAAATTGGGTTGGTACAGATGTTTGGAGAGAAGCTTTACCCACTTGTGGAAAGGCACGAACCACTTCATGTGGCTAAAGTCACAGGAATGTTGTTGGAGATGGATCAAGCTGAGATCCTGCACCTGCTTGAGTCACCAGAGGCACTCAAGTCTAAAGTATCTGAGGCTTTGGATGTTCTCAGACTATCTGTTGATCCACCTGATCATGATCTCGGTTTCTTTACCACCGACTGAAATATGCAATGCGTTTGCAAATCACTGTTTTTTTTTGTTTGTTTTAGACTTTTAGACTATCTTTACTCTTTTAGCAGTTTTTAAACTTAAGTTTATGGTTTTTGCGTATTTTACTTAGTTTATGGAGGTTTTTTTTTCCGGACGATGATGATTTCTTAATAATCTGCAATTAGGCGATTAGTCTTTTTAGAAATCTGAGTGAACTTCGTCTTCTATATATCTTGGATTCCTAACTGTATTATCTTGGATACTTATTGGAAGATTCAAAGTACACAAAACACAAAAATGTCGAACCGAAAAGACCGATTTGAGTTTCCAAATGCCCAACTCTACTTGAAATTTAAGTTGTTCGGTAGTCGATGTCAGCAACATGGACAAGCCTTGAATTATGGCAGCAGTACAGTGATACACTGAGACGAATCCAAATGTGCGTGTGTACAGTAATGAATTTATTCAAATGTGTCCTACTCAAATTTTGTGGTTTGTATTCAAAATTGGTTGATTTCATTTCTATGCACACAAATTCTTTTATTTATTTTTTATTCAGGAGACGAGCAATTCAATGATTGTAACATTCAATTCATTATAATTGTTTGATATGTCGTTAATTAGAATAGTTTATGTTGATCGAATATACTCTCAATCACAACAAGAATCTTATTCAATTAATTTATTCGGAAAACACATGGTGGCATATTAGAGTATACATTAGTTGAGACTTCTTATTAGATTTTTACATGCATGAATGATTGAATGAACCATCTCTGTTCATGTGAAAGATATTATAAAAAGTCAACATCAGTGCTAATTTCAAATTGACCATACTTTAGCACACAGAGAAGATTAAAAAAATTATTGAATGAAGAAGAGAGTGAGTGGGGTTGATACGTGTCACCGTCCAAAGTGTTGCTGAACCTTATCGCTGGAGCTACACTGGCCGACCTTTGTCTCATCATTTGTTGACTTTACTCTAACTTTCACATATATTAATCAAAACTTATCAATGTTCTCAACTCATTGTTCGGTTCTAGATTGTTCCTTGCACTTTCTTTTCCTCTTTTATATTTAATTTGAAAAGTTATATCAACGCAGTGCAAAGTGTAAACGAGTGGTTTTTTTTGGTTATATTTGACAAAATTTTGAATGTAAATATTTTCATCTACTTTAAGTTGAGATAAAATGGAATATATAATACGCAAGGAGTTATTTTTTGTAAAACAACATGTGATATTAACTACATTTATATATCATTAAACATATGCAAATTCAAAGTATAAGTGTATAACTTGATAACAAATCAAGTTTGAGCTTAATTTTGTTGAAGTTTTTTCTTATAGTAAAAGGCTAATTTTTTTTTTTTGTTGAAGTTGCGTTTTCAAATTTCTGTGTTGCATCCGTTGCAAATTGTTCGATTCGAATTTACAATTTTTCTCTTACATTATATTGATTGATGTCACGGTTCTTATGTGAAAGGAGTATACTCTATAATGTCGAAAAGAAAAAAAATATATTGTATAATAGAGTAATAACTTGAAGGAAAATAATATCATTTAAAGTTTCATTGACAATGAAAGGGGTAATGAATATCTTTCTCACTAAACCACAAAAGAATCAATTCATTGGACTATAACTTAAACATATAATATATCTACTGAAATGTCCACCATTTGAGAATACGACTTTCAAACAAGTTTAGAGTTTTATAAAATTTTCTCCACTATAGTATCACTTTAATAAAAAATTGTTATTAAAATGATATATATTTTTAAAAGAAGGCAAACTAGCTTTATTAAAATTGAACACTCCTTGTATCATCAATCGTTTCTCTCTAATCGTCAATTATAAAGCAAAATTTAAGCTAATTCCAAAAGTTAATAATTTGTTTACTACCACATTGAGCGCGTTTATAATTATCAACACGATGCATCAGTGATACATTTTATCATCTTAATTACTAATATTTAGTTGGTATATTTTTTAAAACACTTTTGTAATTACATACCAGCAATATGTAATTGTTGTTTTCTTTCTCTATAAGAGATGTGTTTTTTTTTAAAAAGGAGATGTTTATTAAATCAAATAACTTAAAGTATTACATTATTTCAAAATTTTAGATTTTTTTTATTTGATAGAAAGCAATTACGGTGCTAAATAATAAATTGATTATATTTATATTAAATTACAATTATTTCAGCCCAGTTACATATGTCCACGTATGGTAAGAGCCCATCCATACATTGAGCATAACTATGAAAAGCCCAATGATGCTCCATCTTCAGACTCCAGCCATCCACAGAGTGGACCCCACACCACGAATCGTAATGGAGATCATTACAATATATTGCTCGCATCTAATTGCGCCACGTCTGTGTTAGGCGGAAGATCAACGTCCATATATCTCTTGCTCCACTCTGAATGGTACACGTCATCTCGTTTAGTTCTACTTGTTTTGTGGTGGAGTAGACTAGTGGGAAAGAAAAAAATATCTTAAAGGATCGTGGGACCATTTAGATATTTCCCGATCGGTTCCTCAAAAGCTGCCCGTTGATGTACAGCCATCGAACGGCTTGAAACACTTCCGGGCAAGCTTTGTTAACGACGTTGTGGGTGGGACTCACTCATCACACAATCCACGGTCGAAATTTGAGGGTGTACGCAAGACCTCGCAGCATCTGAACGCAGCTCCTCCAAAAATATCTTCGGACACATGCCACAAGTTTTTTTGGTAAACTATTAAGTAATCAGACAATCACATGAAAGCATATAGTTAATTTAATAAAAAAGGAAATAATACAATCATGACCAATAAATCTTTAAATAAATAATCACATGTGAGATTAGTTACTAAAAGTTCTTTACCAATATCACCATACTTTGGAATCTAGAGTTCTAATCTTGGTTCGAGTTTATAATCAGATTTTATTATATACTTTTGCAGGCAAAATCTATTTAATAGGATACTTTTTTTACTTAATTACTGACAATAAATCTATAAGCATTTGAAATAGATGGACCTTAAAGTATTTTAAAAATGAAGAAAAATATGGTAATTTTTGAACCACAGTAATGTATGCATATATGTATGTGAGGACTATAGTATGGATGGGACGATGATGAGAGCATGTGATGTATTGGCGCATCAAAAGGTCGTGGCAAAGGCAGGAAATATCGATGCCACGTCAACAAGAAATCTTAAACCGAGTGGAGAAGCCTCCAAATCTCTTTCTCTCTCCCCTCAAAACCACAATCTCATCTCTGTGTAATTTGCTTCAGAATCCTCTTTTTTTTTATATTTTTTCTTCTTTTTCTCCGATATTCTTCAATCGTTTGTTTTTTAAGCCTCAAAAATATCCTCAAAAGCTAAAAGCATACAAGAGAAGATATAATCAGATTTCTCCAGGTCTTTCTTCTACTTGTGTGTATTTTTATTTTATTTTTTGGTTTTTGGTTGAATTATCAGATGAGATTTTCTGAATCATTTGGTGTTTTAGATTTCTTAGGTAAAATTTTGATGATAATTTGTTGTGTTCACTGTTTCTGCTTGCTTTTTTCTCTGCATAGATTTGTTGTGTTCTGATTGAGAAATTTTCTTCTGAATTGTGTATCTACAGAATCATATTTGGAAAATAAACACGTGGATTTAGAGTTTGTTCTTCAGCTTTGAGTTACTGTACAGTGTTGTTGGTAGATAAAGTAGAAATCTGGGGCTGTGTATAGTGTTGTTGTTCTTGCTGGCGAATGTTAAACTACGACCTATTGATTCTTGATTGGTAGAAAGGTTTGGAGATCAAAGGATACTGAATTTGTTGCCTCTTTAAAGAGATTCTTCTGTGGGTGTTAGATTTGTAATCAATCAGTTTTAGTGGGTTAGTTTCGGTTTCTGGTGTTAATTCTTCTGGATGGCTAGTTCATCTGAGAGGTGGATCGATGGTCTTCAGTTCTCTTCCTTGTTATGGCCTCCTCCACGGGACCCTCAACAACATAAGGTAGGCTGGAAAAACTTTAGCTTTTCTGAGTTTCAGCTATAAAGATTGAAACTTGGACATGGTTTGGCTGATCCATGAACCGGAAGTTATGATTTTTGATATATGTGATTAGTGAATTTTCACACCAAATATTGGTAACTTTCTTTTCCTTCTCTGATTACTGTTTGTGTTCTTCGGGTTTTCATAGGATCAAGTCATTGCTTATGTCGAATACTTTGGTCAATTCACATCAGAGCAATTCCCGGATGACATTGCTGAGGTACTTGTTGTTTGTTGCTTAATGAGTTACTTGTTACTGCCAATGCTTATAATAAGAGTGTTCTCTTAGTAATGATGTTTTGATTGATTTATAAATATCTCTATCAGTTGGTCCGCCATCAGTATCCATCAACTGAGAATCGACTTTTGGATGATGTACTGGGTATGAACTTCTTTATCAACACTTGTGATGCTATATCTGCACTTCTTTTTTTGTGAATGTCCATCTGATTTTTTTGTTTTCTGATGAACAGCAATGTTTGTCCTTCATCATCCGGAGCATGGTCATGCTGTAATTCTTCCAATCATTTCATGTCTCATTGATGGCTCTCTGGTGTACAGCAAGGAAGCTCATCCGTTCGCCTCTTTCATATCTTTAGTTTGCCCAAGTAGTGAGGTAAATGGTTTCCCAACAATTCTACTCTGTCATGACATATTTTCCTTTTCATATCATGCTTAATGATTCGTTGTAGAGTTCCTATACCATTTTAGACTGACATGTTCGCAATCCTAACAGAATGACTATTCGGAGCAATGGGCTTTGGCGTGCGGAGAAATCCTTCGCATTTTGACTCATTACAATCGTCCCATATATAAGACTGAGCAGCAAAATGGAGAAACCGAGAGAAATGGTCTGAGCAAAGCTACAACTAGTGGTTCTACGCTTTCAGAGCCTAAGGCTGTATCACCAACACAGCATGAAAGGAAACCTTTAAGGCCTTTGTCTCCATGGATCAGTGATATATTACTTGCTGCTCCTCTGGGTATAAGAAGTGACTACTTCCGATGGTAAGTAGATTGTATTACTGATGCTTCTATGCCTTCATGCCCTGGCCTCATTCTCTTTTTTTGTTGGTCTTCTGCTGAGGACTATGGATTGGGGTTTGGTAGTGAGCTTAAGCTTACTTACAACTAAAAATGTTGTTTACATTTGCAGGTGTAGTGGTGTAATGGGTAAATATGCTGCTGGAGAGCTCAAGCCGCCAACCATTGGTGAGTTTAATAATTCCATGTTAATATCCTCCCAGAACCGGATATTAATGAACATTCTGATCAACAGAATTTTTCTATCATTTTGTTCATAAATGTGTTTTCATCACCAGTGGCTATTAGAATTGAGTTGCTTCTTATACCTCTCATGCTAAGCACTGTCTTACTTTGGCAGCTTCTCGAGGATCTGGTAAACATCCTCAATTGATGCTTTCGACGCCAAGATGGGCGGTTGCTAATGGAGCTGGTGTCATACTGAGTGTTTGTGATGATGAAGTTGCTCGGTATGAGACTGCTACGCTAACAGCGGTTGCTGTCCCTGCGCTTCTTCTCCCACCCCCAGCGACATCCTTGGATGAGCATCTAGTTGCTGGCCTTCCAGCTCTCGAGCCATATGCACGTTTGTTTCATAGGTGGTTCTAACTTTTACCCTTTGAATTGGGGTTAATTGGTAGTAGTCTGTTGCTAGTTTTAAGATTGTGCTACCTAGAATCCCTGGTTCAGAATTGCTTCTCACTTTCCTGTTTAATTGTCAGATATTATGCCATGGCAACTCCAAGTGCTACTCAGAGACTTCTTCTTGGACTCTTAGAAGCACCACCGTCGTGGGCTCCAGATGCACTTGATGCTGCTGTACAGCTCGTGGAACTCCTTCGAGCTGCTGAAGATTATGCATCTGGTGTAAGGGTAAGTGTAATATGAATCCTTTAATCATTCTCCAGAAAGCTGATCGTGTTACTTGTTCCACACTATGAGATTTTTTGGCTTACAATATGTGGGAGCCTTTGATAGTTCATAAAAAGAATCAGCTTTGATCACACTCTCTTTCTTGATGTAGCTACCCAGGAACTGGATGCATTTGCACTTCTTGCGTGCAATAGGAATTGCTATGTCTATGAGGGCAGGTGTTGCTGCTGATGCTGCAGCCGCTTTGCTTTTCCGCATACTCTCACAACCGGCACTGCTTTTTCCTCCGCTAAGCCAAGTTGAGGGAGTAGAAATTCAGCACGCGCCTATTGGTGGCTACAGTTCAAATTACAGAAAGCAGGCATGCTTCCTATTTTTTTTGTTCTTTTTGCTGTTCCACCAACTTATCTCTGATATGCGCTTGGCATTCTGCTAGAAAATTATATCGAGACTAACTAATGTGACAAGTCTGTATATCTCAACAGATAGAAGTTCCTGCAGCAGAAGCAACCATTGAAGCCACTGCCCAAGGAATTGCCTCAATGCTTTGTGCTCATGGTCCTGAAGTCGAATGGAGAATTTGCACTATATGGGAAGCTGCGTATGGATTGATCCCTTTAAATTCCTCAGCGGTTGATCTTCCCGAAATCATAGTTGCTACCCCACTGCAACCTCCTATCTTGTCATGGAATGTATACATTCCACTCCTAAAAGTACTTGAATATCTTCCACGGGGGAGTCCTTCGGAAGCATGCTTGATGAAAATATTTGTTGCCACCGTGGAAACAATTCTCAGTAGAACTTTTCCACCAGAATCTTCCAGGGAACATACCAGAAAAGCTAGATCGAGTTTTACCACAAGATCAGCCACCAAAAACCTTGCTATGGCTGAGCTTCGCGCTATGGTCCATGCTCTCTTTTTAGAATCATGCGTTGGTGTGGAATTAGCTTCACGCCTACTTTTTGTTGTGTTGACTGTATGTCTTAGCCATGAAGCACAGTCTAGTGGGAGCAAGAGACCGAGATGTGAATATGCTACTACTGCCGAAAATGTTGAGGAGAATCAATCTGTAACTGACAATCAAACTACTAACCGTAAAAGTAGGAATGCCAAGGGACAGGGACCTGTGGCAGCATTTGATTCATACGTCCTTGCCGCTATTTGTGCTCTTGCCTGTGAGGTTCAGCTGTATCCTTTGATCTCTGGAGGGGGAAACTTTTCCAATTCTACAGTGGCTGGAACTATTACAAAGCCTGTAAAGATAAATGGGTCATTTAATGAGTATGGAGCTGGGATTGACTCAGCAATTAATCATACACGCCGAATTTTGGCAATTCTAGAGGCACTCTTTTCATTGAAACCATCTTCTGTGGGGACTCCATGGAGTTACAGTTCTAGTGAGATAGTTGCTGCGGCCATGGTTGCAGCTCATATTTCCGAACTGTTTAGACGTTCAAAGGCCTTGACGCATGCGTTGTCTGGGTTGATGAAATGTAAGTGGGACAAGGAAATTTATAAAAGAGCATCATCATTGTATAACCTCATTGATGTTCACAGCAAAGTTGTTGCATCCATTGTTGACAAAGCTGAACCCTTAGAAGCCTACCTTAAGAATACACCGGTTCAGAAGGATTCTCTGGCCTGTTTAGCCTGGAAACAACAGAACAGATGTGCAAGCACCACATGCTTTGGTATACAGACTGAAATGAATCCAAGGGGCAACCATAAGTATGCTAGACATTCAGATGAAGGCTCAGGGACTAGACCCTCGGAGAAGGGTATCAAAGATTTCCTCTCGGATGCTTCTGATCTAGCGAAGTTCCTCACAGCTGATAGGCTCGCAGGGTTCTATTGTGGTACACAAAAGCTTTTGAGGTCAGTGCTTGCAGAGAAACCGGAGCTGTCTTTCTCCGTTGTTTCACTGTTATGGCACAAACTGATTGCTGCTCCTGAAATCCAGCCCACTGCAGAAAGCACCTCTGCTCAGCAAGGATGGAGACAGGTAAAACCTCAGCATCTTATTTCCCAGCTTGTTTACATTTTTCTAGATATTCTTTTGTTTCTTCACTAATCCAAGTTCTCAAGGGGATCGACTTCATTAACTGATCATGTTTTTCATATATCAGGTAGTCGATGCGCTATGCAATGTAGTATCAGCAACGCCAGCAAAAGCAGCTGCAGCAGTTGTTCTTCAGGTCCAAATTTCTCTGACTCTTTAATTTAAATTGTCAGGAATACCACACCCGTGTAAAGATTAAGAACTGCGGAAAACATATGGCTTGTGTTATGTAATGCTTGGTTCACTCGATTCAGTCTCTCAGGGATAGCAAATTATAAAAAAATTAAGCTGGAAGTTTTAGTGCAACATTTGTTGTAATATGTCACAGATAGAAAATAAGGAAACAAATATCTGTGTAAAATGATTATGGCTTGTTTCAAGCTTTTATATTGAAGGATCTACTTTTATCCTCTAGTATCTGAAATGGGCCTGTATTATTTACAGGCTGAGAGGGAGTTGCAGCCTTGGATCGCCAAAGATGATGAAGAAGGTCAGAAATTGTGGAAAATCAACCAACGGATAGTCAAAGTAATGGTGGAACTCATGCGCAATCATGATAGGCCTGAGGCATTGGTGATTCTGGCAAGTGCATCAGATCTTCTTCTGCGGGCAACTGATGGAATGCTTGTTGATGGAGAAGCTTGTACATTACCTCAACTTGAGGTAACTGCACTGTTAGAGATTGCTCTACAATGCCTTTCCTCGGGCTAGAGTGAAAATTGGTTTTCTGATTCCACTGCATTTCAAACTTTTGCAGCTACTTGAAGCCACAGCAAGAGCAATACAGCCGGTGCTAGCCTGGGGGCCATCTGGACTAGCAGTGGTCGACGGTTTATCCAATCTATTGAAGGTAAGCATAAATCAAACAGAGCCTATGGTTTCGTGCCTACCCGTGACTCCGTGAATTAAAACTTGGTCTTAGTTACCATAGTGCTTAAAACCTTCTCCCAATTGTGGACAATCGAATCGGGATCGGGACTGTCTTCTAGAGACCAAGCAGGTGTAATTTTTGGCGTTGACCTTGTCCACATCTGTTTGTTTCTATGCAGTGTCGTCTACCGGCAACAATACGGTGTCTTTCACACCCAAGTGCACACGTACGTGCCTTAAGCACTTCAGTATTACGTGACATCATGAACCAAAGCTCCATAACCATCAAGGTAACTCCAAAACCGCCAACAACAGAGAAGAACGGAATGAACAGCCCGTCCTATCGATTCTTCAATGCCGCCTCGATAGACTGGAAAGCCGATATCCAAAAATGCTTGAACTGGGAAGCTCACAGCTTGCTCTCCACAACAATGCCTACTCAGTTTCTTGACACAGCAGCTCGAGAACTAGGCTGTACCTTATCCTTGTCCCAATAACAAGTGCCGCAGCGCCCTGTTTTGTTTTTGGTTATTTAGTTCTGTAGACAAAAGAATTTGGAGATAGACCCAAGAAGAATATATTTATAGAGCTTGTTGTGTGTATTATGTAATATGTATGATGAGTAACTAACGCAATCACTTTCACCGGCGTCAGATTTGCTCTCGCTCGGGTCATATATAACTCGTCCTCTTCTTTGTACATTCTTAATGATCAATTAGCACAAACCTTTTTTTCTGCGTTTGGTGCTCGGGTCTTTATATTACTCGGTCTTTTATCCGGATAATTTAGTAGACGCTAGAAACAGACGAATAAAACATAATAAAAACAAATTATTGTCAAGGGTAAAATAGTCATTAACAGCAAGAGCTTCATCAAACCCTAAAGGAGCTCGCCGCATATAACAGAGCTAACCTTACACTGTGGTGGCGCCTCCATCCCTTCTCTCATCATCTCTCTCGGCATCCAAAAATGGTAAACACCGTTCTCTTGGATCACGATCGTTTTTCAACTATTGATTCTCCATTGTTTCTCCGTTTCTTTAATAGCTCGTGCCTTATTTTCATTGCTGGTTTATATATTGGATTTGATTTTATTGGAGTTTAAGCTTAAGATGTTATGTTCCCTTTCACGGTTGCTACTGACGGATCTGGTTTTACTCGCGTGTTTGTATTAGTCTCTAGTTGCCAACGAGGAGTTTCAGCATATTTTGCGTGTGCTCAACACCAATGTCGATGGGAAGCAGAAGATTATGTTTGCGTTGACCTCGATCAAAGGTATTGGAAGACGATTCGCCAACATTGTGTGCAAGAAGGCTGATGTTGACATGAACAAGAGGTTTGTTTCCTGTTTTCTAGGTTCAATCTTAGAACATTCAGGGACCTGTATCATAGGAATTGTATAAATAGGGATTGTGATTCCTGGAAGGTTATGGGAACATTATGATATTCAATGGAAGATGTCGTTCTGGTTTGTGATTCTAGGAAATCAGATATTTATGTTTGCTTTGCAACTTAGAACTTGTGTAAGCAGTTAGTGAAATTCTTGAAGAGGTTAGTCTACTGTTATATTTTCTCAGCATCTTCTTACATGTCATTCTTTGCTTGGAATTTTCAGGGCTGGAGAACTAAGTGCTGCTGAACTTGACAATCTCATGACCATCGTTGCTAACCCTCGTCAGTTCAAGATCCCAGACTGGTTTTTGAACAGGCAAAAGGATTACAAGGATGGGAAATACTCCCAAGTTGTTTCCAATGCTCTGGACATGAAGCTGAGAGATGATCTTGAGCGCCTCAAGAAGATAAGGTAACAACATCCTCACTCAGTTATTCATTGCCCACCATAATCTTGCTATATGGGAGGAGATCAGCACACACTCTTGTGTTTGATCATGTATTTCTGATAACAAACATCAATATGTATTATAATCATCTTGGTTTTCTCTTATGTTCTGATAATAATACATATAAGAGCTGCTATCGATAGAATTTTCTGACTGAGGTTGTCACTCTAATGTGTAACAGAAACCACCGTGGTCTGAGGCACTACTGGGGTCTCCGTGTACGTGGACAGCACACCAAAACCACTGGACGTCGTGGAAAGACTGTCGGTGTCTCCAAGAAGCGTTAAGAGAGTTGGTCGTGTTGCACCACGAGCTTGGTTCAATGGCAGCTTTGTTTTGTATTTTGTTTTTGCAGTCGAGTGAGGAAATGGATGGTCTTAGGCTTTACAATATATAATTTAATCCAAAACTATGTTTAACGATGTCGTTTCATTAATTTATCTTTGATCACTGTTGAGTTTAAATCTGCTTGAAACAAAGTAGTAATACAAAATCCCCAATTTCAAAACACAGAATTACAATTGAGAAAAAGAAATAAGAAATGGTAAGCTTGAGTGGCACAAGTCCGTGTAAGTATCGTGCGCAAAGACATCGTTATCAGTTTTATTATCACTTTCGGTAACTTTAAACACTGGAATTATATAAGATTTTGATGTTACTCTCTTCTTCTTCTTTTTCATCGCCTCTTGATTCACGCCAGAAACGGGAAAGAGAAAGTGACGAATCTCAACCGCCGGCGCTGACCAAAAGTCATCGATTCTCTTCGCCAGCTGATCCATCAGGTGAATTTTCCTCTTCTAGATTTACTTTTTCTAGTTCCCTCCAAATTTTCCCGAGAAAAACCAGCAAAAAAGTAAGTAGCGAGGACGACGAGCTTTGAGATCGTATTCTTCAGTAATTTGAAGCTTATGCGTGTTTAAAACACTTAATGATCAAAAGCTTCTTCACTTGTTTTGTTGATTTGAAAATGGCTCTGTAGATCTTTTACTCTAATTACTTCTTGAAGTGATGTACATCTACAAACTTACAATTACAGATCCAATCTCATTTCGTTTTATTTCAACTATCTCTGTTAAGATTTATTTCTCTCTCTCGACGTTTTTAAATCTTTTCCATGATTCAGAGCTGACCCATCATATTTACTGTATATAAGCTTTGCGTTTAAGGAAGATCCTCAAGATATTGTTATGTGTCATTCCATAACTGTGAATTCTCATTTATTGTTGTTTGATTTGTCTTTGGTAGCTTCAGAAGATCCTAAATTTAGAAAGTTTTTTTTGTTTTTTTTGAATCTGAATCTGTAACACAGGTTTTTCAAACTCTATGATTTGGTACTCAGGTGTGAGTAGGAAGGTGTACATTGTCAGGTTTTTAATGTACGACAGATGAATAGAGCAACTAATGTTACTGGCAGTAGAAGGAGGAGGTTTCTTCTCAGCGTCCGCGTCTGGGTATAGTAAAGGATTAACCCTTCTTTTCTCTGGTGATAAAGATGGAGATAGGCCCATGAGAGTTGTGCCGTGGAATCAGTATCAGGTGGTTGACCAAGAGCCTGACGACACTGTCCTTCAGCTGGATTCCATTAAGAACCTAGTTTCCCGCGGTTGCGCTTCCTTGAGTTGCTTTGGTGGCGCTTCCGCGGGACTTGAGAAGACCATTCCATCTCCTCTTAAAGTAGAACCTGTGCAGCAGCAGCTTCGTGAAGTTTCATCACCAGAGTCTGTTGTTGTTTCTGAAAAGGGCAAAGATCAGATAAGTGAAGCTGATAACGTCAGCAGCACCAAAGAAGCTTTTAAACTCTCGTTGAGGAGTAGCTTGAAGAGGCCGTCTGTTGCGGAATCACACTCTCTTGAGGATATAAAAGAATATGAGACATTGAGTGTGGATGGTAGCGATCTCGCTGGTGACATGGCAAGGCGGAAGGTTCAGTGGCCAGATGCTTGTGGTAGTGAACTCACTCAAGTTAGAGAATTTGAGCCGAGGTATGTGATGTGTTACCTAAATCTCAAAACAGTTAAACATTAGTAGACCCACTGTTTAATGCAAATAGGATCGTTGGTGTGAATCCTGAGCTTTAATTTATTGCTGTGACTTACCTCTATGCCTCGAAATGAAAATCCGTTAATTCATTCAGAGTTTCACATGTGCTTTGTCCTGGGAAAAACTTGATACATACATTATTTGTTATGCATCAGGATTTTTGCACAGACTTTTTAGCATTGTTTCCTTTTCTCTTTACCGTATTATCATTGCTCGGTTTTGTTACTGACTACTGAGTAACAAACTTGATTTTGGTGGCAGTGAGATGGGATTATCAGATGAAGAATGTGAGATGGGACGACAAAGGACATGTTCGTGTGTGATCATGTAGATCCAGAAATCATCGGTATCAGTTTTTACTCACCTCTTGTGTGCATCTCTCTCTGATTTAAAATGTGTCTGTTATAAAAGGTTTCTTCAAGGTTTTGGCTTGTACATTTTCCCCGTGTTTGGAGTGGTAACTTGTGGTTTCCTTTTTCTCTAAAAACGATAAGAGAATATGCGAACAAAACTAGAATGCAAACAATTGATTTGCGTTATATACTTACTACAATTAGAAAGTTAAGAACCACTGTTTTTCCTTTCCCCATGTAACCTATTACATCAACAGGTAAACACATACCAACGCTTTTAAGAAATTGTTGTTTCTAGAAACAGAAGTGTAAAACGTTTGGTCTATCATACTTATTCAGTTCCAGTTTGGCAACTCCGGATTTGCCAGGAACCACTGCCACCAGATCGGTTCGTTCGTTTGCCACCAGATCGGTTCGTTCGTTTGCCACCACCGCATTCCCTTCTGCCATTGTGTAACCTCCGGCGACTGTGATTGTTCCATGAGAGTATCTCCGACCAGCGATTTGGTCAAACAACTTAGTCTCGAGCAGGGAAGGCTCCTTATCTGAAGGCAATAAATGGGTAAAATGTACACTTAAAACAACAAGTGAGGATTTATGAAATATAGATAAACATTAGGGATCAAAATGAAAGAGGTCCAACAGAGAAAACTACCGTCAGAGGTTTCCCGGTGCAGCTAAAAACCAGAGATGCGGAGGGTCAATTCCCTGTACCGATTGTAGTTGTGCTTTGCGTTTGACATTAACGTACACGTTTGTAATTTACAAAAGTACTTTTAAAGTATTTGAAAATGTTTAATTTTCCAAAAAAAAAAGAGGGAAGTAAGATAAATTGTGGCTGAAGCGATTGAACCTTACGAAAGTAAAGTATTAATTCAATCTTCAATCACGAAATATTCTTTCGCGCGAGTCTTTTAAAATAAATTCGTAAATACAATCGACCAAACTTCACTGAATGGTTTCCGACAGTGAAACATATTAATCAAAACCGTACATATGTAATAATATCCACAACCTTTTTGCTGCTTACTAAGCGCCAACACTGATTTTGTTGGTGTATTCAAACGTGATCGTTGACCGTGCAGATAATCAAACGTGATCGTGACCGTTCAGATAATCATACACCGAAATATTCAACGACTCCATTTCAGCTCCATTCTCACAATACGTCGTCGTATCACCATACCCAGAGTTCCCGGACATAGACGCTTCGTTACTGTAAACGATTCCGGCGTCAATGGCCATTCCGGCATTAGAAGCAGCTTGCTGGATAGATCTCGGGGAAGTTTTGGAAGTTATTGAAGGAGGAAGCAAGTGAGGAAAATTGAGAGATTCAAGTGAATCGGGTTGGTGTAAACAGAAGAAAGCTACGTCGTGTGCTACGGCGGCGCCTTCGGCGGTGGAGAATGAGCCTAACCAGAGACGGTCACGAGTTCCTGGAACTCTAATCTCCGATACCCATTTTCCCCATTTCCGGCGACGGATTCCTTTGTACTTTGATTGAGTTTCACCGGCATCTCTGTAATCCATTTAAAGAAAAAAGTTTATGATCGATGTGAAGAAGAAACGGTGAGTGTTTGTACGTTTATTAATCTGAGGATACGGTGGCTATTTATACGTTGAAGTTCGGCGAGAGTCAAAAGATCTGAAATATAATATAATACAATATAATGATATGAATACGGTTGACCAATCAAACAATTAATTTTTTAATCCCAGTGAGAAAATCAACGTGGTCAAAGTATGAACCATTTGTGGTGTCAAAGTTCCAAGTTTTACTTTTTCTGGGGTGTTCTTTTTTTTTGGTTGTATGATATCTAGTAGTAAATTTGAAATTTATTTCAAATCACATTCATTGCTTTAAAACGAGTGATATTTACCGTTTTGTTTAGTTTCGTTTCAACATATCTTATGTGTTATTTTTTTCAATTTAAAGAGGTCATTCACTTTTATTTTTATTTTAATTATCTATTGATATTGTTTTGCTAATTTATCATTTAAAAAGGGACAGATAGGTGATATATATATATATATATATATATATTTAAATTATGCATTTAACCAAAACATCATGAGTATAAAATGGAAAATGTAAATTAATTAAGTTATAAGTCAAAATATTTGTAAAAACTGTATTATTGTTCCTCTATCTATTGTAATATTAAATGAAATGAATCAATTGCTAATATAATTGAAAACTACTGAAATTAAACTATATATATTTAAAAATTGGTGTCTCACTGATTTTCCTAATATTCGAAATATCTTAATTGCTTATAAACCTATCAAATAATTTTAATATAAATCTGTAATATAGGATACGGAAAACTCGTTTTGATATCAACAAAAAAAATCGTTGTGAATCTTGTGATGATAAGGAAAAGCAGTAAAAATCCAAATAAAGTTGATTTAACCAGGATAGAAAAGATTAGATAGCATGGAAATTTCGTCCGATATTTATTTTATATTTTGGAAAAAATTAAATTTGGAAACTTGATAGTAATTTTCATAAACGCATTTTTTAAAAATCGTAATTTGAAAATATGATGAAAATATGTGTTTTTATTTTGAAAACGTAATGAAAACTCATCATTTTAATTTAATAAGTATATGATATTTTTTAATTTTAAAATCAAAATTAATTTTAAAAAAATAAAAATCTCATAATTAATAAAGTAATAAATTTTAAATATCGTAAAAATGCGAAAATGTTGATTTAAATATTTTACTTTGATAATTATGATATTTTGTCTCTATTTAGACTACTTAATACTTATATGATGAATTTGTATTGTTTTAAATAAAAACTTTCAACATGATTTTGATGCTGTAATATATATTTTAAATTATATATATATATATATAATTGCAGATATATATACATATATGTATATATATACGTTTCAACACATTTTTTTATTTTTTTGAAAAAAGCATTTTCGTATTTCCATACGTTTTGATTCGGAAGAACGTGAAAACGTCGTCGGCTGTTAAACCACGTGGGAGTAAGAAAGCAACATAGACGTCTCTATTGCCTTTTTGGTTACCTTACAAATTGCATTTTGATGTCATGCATGATGTTAGCACCGGCTAAAGCGGGTCCTTTACTTTTTGTTGGCATTTGACCAATTCTTTAATAAACTTTCTGACTCCGGACCGTCAACGGATTACACACAGCCCAAACCAGTTTATGAACAACTTGTTTTTTGTCTTCTTGTGTTGTGTTTAATTATGCTGACTGAGACATGATTGTCGAATACACTAGTTCACACACAACCACAGCCAACACCCTCACACGAAGCAGCCACAAAGAAACCAAGTCTCATCATGCAGTTAATGTGACTCGCACTTCAGATGCATAATTAATTCTTCATTAATGAGGAATTCGTCTACACACACATTTGGGGTTAGATTGTGAATCTGTGATGTGATAGACAATTAGCCACCGACTTGTTTAAAAACATTATCATCAATAAATTTCACAATTTATCAAAAAAGACACATATGTAATTTTAGAATTGGGGTACTTTCGGAAAGGTTTAATATACTTTAATTGATATTTGAGTACATCTATTTACTATTTAGCGCCTAAAACACATAATCCAAAAAACTATGTTATTTTTTATACCGTTTTTATATAAAATAATTTGACATATTAAATATATTATACTATAATAATATTAATAAAATGAATATCATTTACACACAACAGAAATGATAAAATATTACAAAAAAACACATCATAACATCGTGGCTCTTCATTCTCAACAGAAACCTCACTCTTAATCATCTCTTTTCATGGGGTCTTGATGTGGGAAATACTTGTTTTCTTTGTGGATCAAAGTGAGGAATCCAGCAACCACCTCTTTTTTGAATGTCAATTCTCTTCTAAGCTATCGTATAGCCTCACCCGAAAGCTTCACCTCTCTAATGGTCCTTCCTCTTGGGATCAAATTCTGTTTTGGATCCCAAAGCTTCTTCTCAAAAAAATCTCAACATTGCAATGAAACAAGTGCATATATAAGATTTGGAAGGATTATAACCGCCAATTCCATCACAGTATCACTCTATCTCCATCCATTGTGCTTCACAAAATCTAACTTTTAGTAAAAACAAGGCTTGGATTGAGTAAAAAAGAAGTAAAAACAAGGCTTCAACTCTTCAAAATGTGTGCCCAAAATTTGTGCTTTATGGTTGTATTGGTCCCTTTTTTCTTTTTTTTTTTCTTTGGCCTTTTAAATTTTAATCTATGAAACCCTTTAAGAAAAAAGTCAACCATCTTTGTAATTTTTTTAAAAATTCGAATTGGTTAAAAACATAACAGTTTTCTTTTATTTCTTTATTTTATAATTTCATAAACTTTCGTTAACTGAGTTTGGTCAACTGTGATAGATATAGTATAATATATTGAAAATAATACTTGGAAAGAATTAAAATAACTTAGACCACTTACATGTTGTCTAAACTTAACATCTAAGTGCCACCTAGACGACTGTCTAGCCTACCTTCTAACGATGATTGATAATTAATCATGTTTTGAAAATTAATAACTTTATTACTGTTTGTAGTCAGAATTGTTTTCTTCACGTTTACTGTAGCTTAGTGGGCTAAAATGGGTTTTACAAATCAATGGGTCTTGAAGTGGACATTTATACAACTAGTAGCCCAAATTATATCGCGTCTCTTTCTTCCTTCCTACAAAACCTTCACGCGCGGCTTCGCCTACTTCGCTTCGTCCGGTTCAGTCGGTGCTGTCTTCGAATCTGTCTTTTCTTTTTTTTCCCTTCCTACATGAGTTCTATGTTTCTCTATATGTTCTCAGTACTAGTGCTTCTACGTTTCGCCTGTATTAGGTATGTTTGGCGCACCACTTGTTTGATGAAATGCCTCAGTGAAACTTTTGTTTTCCTCACCTTTCTTCTGCTTTGATTTTCAGAAGGAGAAACGAAATTGCTTGAATTTTCGCTTTCGTGGATCAAACTATCAGTGGAACAATAAAAAAAACTCATTCTTTTTACCGTACTCTACTGAATTGTGGCGATCATATGCCGCGTACTGTATATGCCGTCTTCTCCTTCTCGGTCTATTGTCAGAGGTCTCACTGTATCCGAAATTTGTAAGTTTATTCCCCAATCGTGGAAACACCCACCGAGACCCATCTCAGAAACTCCTCACACACACGATGAATCAGTTCCAGAAGCTCTTTTCAATTCACTCGGACATTGCATCGCTCATGGTCATCTTTATGAAGCTTTTAGAACTTTCTCTCTACTTCGTCACCAGTCTTATTTTCCTAGTTCTCATGAATTCGTTTTGCAATCATCGGCTTCTCTTTTATCGACCTGTGTGGAGTTTAGTGAGTTTGTTCCAGGGCAGCAAATTCACGCTCATTGTATCTCCTCTGGTGTGGAGTTTGATCCAGTTTTGGTTCCAAAGTTGGTTACTTTCTACTCTGCTTTTAATCTCCTTGACGAAGCTAAGACCATTACTGAGAACTCTGACATTTTGCATTCCTTGCCATGGAATGTGCTCATCGATTCGTATGTTAGAAACAAACGGTTTGAAGACTCAGTTTCTGTGTACAAGCGAATGGTGAGTAAAAGAATTCGACCGGATGAGTTTACTTACCCATCTGTTCTCAAGGCCTGCGGAGCATTACTGGATTTTGCATCTGGGAGAGTGGTTCATGGCTCGATTGAGGTTAGCTTTCACAGGTGCAGCTTGTATGTCTGCAACGCGATGATATCGATGTACAAAAGATTTGGTAAAGTGGGTATTGCTCGGAAATTGTTTGACAGGATGTCTGAAAGGGATGCTGTCTCATGGAATGCAGTAATTAGCTGTTATGCTTCTGACGGCAATTTAGAGGAAGCTCTTAAGCTTTTTGATAGAATGCATCTGGCTGGTGTAGAAGCTACTGTTGTAACTTGGAATACAATAGCTGGTGGTTGTTTGCAGACAGGAAATTATGTAGGGGCTTTGAATTGTGTTGTTAAGATGAGAAATTTCAATGTAAGATTAGATTATGTATCTATGATTAATGCTTTCAAGGCATGCTCGCACATTGGAGATATACAGTTGGGAAAAGAATTTCATTGCCTTGCGATCCATTGTTGTTACAATCGAATTGACAATGTTCGAAATTCGTTGATCACAATGTACTCAAGATGTGGTGATCTTAGGCATGCCTTTATAGTGTTTCAGCAGATTGAAGCAAATAGTTTGAGTACATGGAATTCTATCATTTCCGGTTTTGTGCACAATACGAGATCAGAAGAAACCTTTTTCCTGCTTAAGGAAATGTTGCTTGCTGGCTTTCATCCAAATTACGTAACGCTTGCGAGCATTCTCTCTCTTTGTGCTCGGATAGCAAACCTGCAACATGGGAAAGAGTTTCACTGCTACATCCTGAGGCACCAAACCTACAAGGACTGTGTAATCCTGTGGAACTCCCTTGTCGACATGTATGCAAAATCCGGGAAAATCATAGCTGCAAAACGAGTATATGATTCAATGAGAAACAGGGACAAAGTGACATACACTTCCTTGATAGATGGATATGGCATGGTGGGTGAAGGAGAAGCTGCCTTGTCATGGTTCAACAATATGATCAGATCCGGTATTAAACCTGATCATGTAACTATGGTTGCAGTTTTGTCAGCTTGCAGCCATTCCAATTTAGTGCATAAAGGACAAAGCCTGTTTGCGAAGATGCAGCCTGTGTATGGTATACACCCTCGCCTTGAACACTTTTCTTGTATGGTTGATCTTTATTGCAGAGCAGGTGACCTGACTAAAGCCAAAGATATATTCTGCATAAGTCCTTACAAGCCATCTAGAGCCATGTTTGCTACTCTACTGAAAGCTGGCCTCATCCACGGGAACACATACATTGGTGAATGGGCTGCAGATAAGCTACTACTGGAGATGAAGCCAGAGCACTTAGGGCACTATTTGTTGATTGCAGATATGTATACAGTAACTGGTTCTTGGAGCAAGCTTGCAAAGGTGAAGACTTTCTTGAGTGAGTTAGGTATGCAAAAGGCTCATGAGTTTGCTTTGGTGGAAAAATATTCTGAGTTAGATGGATTGAATAAGCCAATGATTGATGATTCTGCTATCAATCAAGAGCAAAGTTCAGATGAAGAACGGCTTGTAGAAGTAGGATAAAGAGTTAGAGAGTGGCACACATTTAGAATATTTATATTAGCATCGATTTGTTGATTGTACATAATCTATATACGAAATGTATCAACAGAGCAAAAACAACTTTTATTTACATGATTTCTCAGCGAATGCAATCGATTTATACAATATTTATTGAATAAAATCAAGTCCAATTTTGACAGAAGATTATAAGAACTAGTGCTCATTTGCTGATGTCATATATAATGGAGAATTTTCCTTCATTAAACAGTTTTAAAACATGAAATAAATTTGAGCCCATTAAACCCATTGAGGCCCATTATTATTTGTTAAGAGAGCTCTGTCGTTTCCCAGAAACCCTAAGAATTTTTCCAAAGAAGCGAGTTCCGTAATCATTCTCTCCTGTTGTTTCTGTTGCTCAATCGGAAAATGGCGTCGTTTGATGAAGCACCACCGGGAAATTCCAAGGCTGGTGAGAAGATCTTCAGGACCAAGTGTGCTCAGTGTCACACCGTCGACAAAGGCGCCGGTCACAAACAAGGTTATACATAATCCATCTCTGACTCTTTGAAATTCTATTTCTATGGCGGATCTTCTTATTTTTCTGAGTTTATCAGACCTTTGTTTCTTATCGTTTAGAACCGATTTGTTCGTGTAAATCAATAATCCCTGATTTTTCGCAAATCCAGCTTTTAGCTCGCTTATTAATCATAGATCCGATCCGAGAACCTTGACATCGCCTTATGTATCACTTGTTTTTAGCATGAGCTCTTTATGCTCAATGTTCCTGTGACGAATTTCTGATCTTCCTTTTCATCTCTATGGTTTCTAAGCAACTTTTTGCAGTTTTGTGAAATGTGGTTTCGAATCCCAAGTAGTGATATAACAATTGATCTAGCTAGTTGCGCCACAGATCATCATTTATTTGAAATTGCGTGAAATGACTCAATGGTTTCTGTGATTTAAACGCAATTATGTCAGTTTTGTGGAATTTGGTTTTGAAAGCTAAGTAGTGATACAATAATTGATCTTTGCTAGTTGCTTCAAAGATGAAAATTTTCGTTGAAATTACGTGAAATGAGAAAACATTGTTGCTCTTGTTTATTATAGGACCTAATCTAAACGGTCTCTTTGGAAGACAATCTGGTACAACTGCTGGTTACTCTTACTCTGCTGCTAACAAGAACAAAGCTGTTGAATGGGAAGAAAAGACTTTGTACGATTACTTGCTCAATCCCAAGAAGGTTGTCACATATATAATATACCTTTTTAGATTATGATCGTTTCATAGTTCCTTGTTTAACATTGAGATTAATGCTTTCTAATGATGCAGTACATACCGGGAACGAAGATGGTGTTCCCTGGGCTCAAGAAGCCACAAGAACGTGTTGATCTCATTGCCTACTTGAAGGAATCTACTGCTTAGTGAATCGATGGTGGGACATTGAATCTCACGGATCGGATCTCTACTTTGCTATTCTTTTGCCAAATAAAATCTCAAATACTTTTTTGTTTTTTTTCTTTTGGAAATGTTCTCATCTTCAAAAACAGTCATGATGGAATTTGGTTTTTCCAAATACACTCTTGAGTTCTTTCATTTTCTAAGGCTCACTTATATGAATGCATCTGTGTAGACGCAATTTATCACGTTTTGCAGTTTAAATAGAGTATAAATAATCAGATAACATTTAACTTTGGTATCAACTATGAACAATAATGGCAGTGTTGATGTCATCCTAGATAACATTTAACTTTGGTACATGGTCCTCCGCTAAGGTTTTACAAATCCTAGATGGTTAAA
This sequence comes from Cardamine chenopodiifolia, assembly GCA_963922655.1. Taxonomy (NCBI): domain Eukaryota; kingdom Viridiplantae; phylum Streptophyta; class Magnoliopsida; order Brassicales; family Brassicaceae; genus Cardamine; species Cardamine chenopodiifolia. The sequence goes on from OZ000467.1 coordinate 5,288,368, forward strand.
ACCTTATCCGATTGCCCTGTTTCCTTCTCGCATCTCTCTACTCATCATCAATATCTTTAATAGCATCCTGCAACACACGACAAGTAAATGAGATCAATGTTTTAGTTCTTTGTGTGCTAATGCTAGGAAGCTTAGAACCACTTGGTCTGACATTAGAAGGGTTTGCACTATGCTTACTAGTAAGTAGGATGCAAAGATAAGATAACACAGACCATAGCAAAAAAAAAAAAACAAGTATAAGTCTTACCTTTGCAAGGCCTGTCACATACGTTGCAGCCAATGCAGTAACCAACAGACCCAACCCGAGTGTTAACAGCTGGCCGTTTCCTCCAGGCAAGCCAACATTAGATTCTTCTTGCTGAAACAACATATAAGATTTCCATTTTATGATTCCAATACTTGCCAGAATCACAAAGCATTCACATTTCACCAGATTCATGAAAATTCCACAACATATGTCTCCGCTGATCCATCAAGACAGACAATTTCTTCAATTCAAGTTAACTTGCATAAGTAATGACTAGTCTTCCTTGTTTTGAGTATCATTCAATCAATATCATTCTCCTTTTTCATTACGTCAAAAACAAAACTTTTTGCTACGATCCCACAGCCTGATGATCTAAGCTATCTTTCAATGGTAGTTCTACCACAGACTAGTGCTGATCAACATAGACCTATTGCACACCCAGCATAGGAAAAGCTCGGTGGATCATACTAGATCAGCATAGACCTATTTTACACCCAACATCGACCTTTTTGTCGAAATGTCTACATTTGGAGGGCTAAATAGATTAGATTAAAAGACAACAACACTCACAATGATTGCTCGTCCAAAAGCCCCAGCGCTGACATAAGCCCAAGACCCTGGAAGCATACCCAACCAGCTGCAAAAATAGTATGATCCATAAATGAGTATCAAGCTTTTACAGAGGATATCATAGGGAAATAGTATAAGAGTTGCACTAAGACAGACCTTCCAAATACATAAGGTACAAACTTTACAGAAGTCAAGCCGTAGAGGTAATTGCCAAGAGAAAAAGGAAGCAGAGGGCTCAGCCGAAGGAGAGTAACAACTCTAAAACCATTTTCACCTATTGCTTTATCAATGGCGAGGAACTTCTTGTTGTCTTCAACTAACTTAAGGATGCGCTCTCGGGCAAAGTATCTGGCAATTAGAAAAGCAACACTAGCAGCCATCTAACACATAGTAAAAACAAAATTAGACAACCAAACATATCTGTTCCATGGGAAGCTCACTTGATGAAATTAAGGACTTTGAGTTTTCTGTGTTCTGGGAGATTAACTTACTGTTCCACTGATGGAAACTATGATGGTGCCAATGAGAGGACCAAAGAGAAGACCAGCCGACATCGTCAATGGCAGAGCCGGAATGGCTAGTATCTAACACAAAGGAACAAAAGCTTGAAACTGAGGGTGCAGGGTCTCAATGAAATCAAATGTCACATGGAGCAAAAATAACAAAAGCACAAGAAGAGTATAAAAAAGCTTGCCTCAAGCCCAGCATACACGGCAATGAACAGCGCATACCCAGCCGTACCATAACCTGATTTTTTGATTCAAGAACACAAAACTAAGTAAACTTGTGAAACTGATCAAGACTTATCCACTAAGTTCAGAATATTACTGGAAGCTAAACAATAATGAAATCAATCACCCATTCAATGTATTGCACACTATAGGCATATAAAATCAAATCGAACCTTCGATGTAAGTGGAGAATTGAGTGAGGAACGTATTGATTTGGTCTCTGTAAACGTATCCAACGCCGGCGAATCCACCAACAGTACCAATCAACACAAAGCCAGCTAAGATAGTACCCTTAATAGCGGCATCGCCTTCTGATCCACTATCGTCATCGCTCTCAGCTGCGGAGGACTTATCGTCGTCGTCGTTGTCGTCGTCACTGGATTTGGGATTGAAGAACCAAAGGAGACTCTGAGGAGGCGGGGCGGAAGAAGGTGGAGAACGACGGAGAGACTGTTGCTTCTTTTTCGTTTGCTTGAGAGAAGAACATGGCTTGAGGAAATGGAATCGTCTACAGAGTCTGAATGAGGAAGGAGGAGATAAGAGGAAATTACAGGTGAATGGGAGAGAGGAGCAAGATCTGAGACCCAGAATAGTGAAGCTGCGCATTTTAAGCAGCTTTAATGGAGATGGTGATGAAGAAGAAGAAGAAGAAGAAGAAGATTGGATTGTTGAAGCAGTGCCATCCAAACTTCTGAGTATCTCAGTTGGGCTTTCGATTGGCGCGGCTTTTGTCTACAGAAGAAGCACATTTCGGATGGGCTTCTGGCGATCTAGAGCGCCACGTGTCTCTGCTCTTAGGATCACGAAAATATACAAATTTTAGTTTCTTCCAGAAAACACTACGGATATACAATTTTCACTCTCTTTGTTATTATTGCCTCGCTTTCCTATTAATATTCAAAATTATTCTATCGCATATTCGCATCCAAGTTAAGATACAAACCAATTACAGGAGTTCAAGAGAAATAAAATTATCAGTTCTAGGATACTAAATTTCATTTTTGGGTCTGGTATGTTGTTTTCAATCTGACGCAACAACTAGGCCTATTAAATGAGTTATATGTAGGTCTAATCCGCAGATTAGACTAAAAATTTCACCAGCAAATTTTCAATTCATTTGATCTTTAAATGAATATCAACCAATCTATACCCGTCTTATTCAAAAACCGTAAAATTCACGATTAATCCGTGTTTTTTTGTTGTTTAAAAATTTCAAATTAATTTACCAATTTTTTGGTTGATGATTCCGTCAACCCACTTTTCAACCTGCCAACCCGCCAAATATCTATTAAAAAAATCATATTTGCGGATTATCCGCTAATCTGCGGATTTTGATCTGACGACTTGCACTTACCCTGTAATCCAAATCTTTAACCCACACCTACAACTAATCCGTAAAAAAAAAAATTTCGTCGATCCGCACACCTACCCACGGCAAGTCAAAATCCGCATATCTATATTTTGACAAACCTAACAACAACACTAGCACTGGATTATAATTGTTTTTTTTCAAATGATCAACTATATTAATCTTTTGATCATCATGCTTCAAATGGATTGAAATTTTATGTATTTTTTTTGTTAATTAGAATTAAATAGTCTGTTAAAATTAAAGGCTTTAAATAAATTTTCAAGGAACTTCATTGAAAATGAGCTTTTGACTTTCAATCTATCAGGTACCATTAAACGACACCGTTTCATCCGTTGGAAAAGATGCTTTTAACGACATCGTTTGGTATGGTGATAACAAAGGGAAAGCTCTAATGTTGAGTCAAAATGAGAACTCGACGTGTCTGACTCCTTTGGCTTTATTGGTAAGCCAAACTGATCGCCGGAGTTTTTAAATCGCCGTTTTCTTTCTGCTCAAATTCAGTCACTGCCATTTTACTTCGTATATCTAGTTTTAGTCCATGGCCAAATCTCGGGGCGTTGTGGTGCTCACTGCCCGTTTCGATCTCGGCGGCGACGATAAGATCCGAGCTCTATCTCTCTCCCCTATCTCCGATTTTCAAACCCTAGTATACATCGGCACCTTCTCCGGATCTCTAATTCTCCTCTCTCTCGACACTTCAACTAATATTTTATCACGTCTCGGAACTGTATTGCTGAATGCTTCTCCCGTTGAGTCCGTCTTTGTGCTCGGCCATGAAAGAGGGAAATTTCTAGCACTTTGTAATGACTACTTGTTCTTGGTGGATTCGCTTCTATCTCAACCAGCTAAGAGATTGGGTGGTTTATTGAAAGGGATCAGTGTGGTTGCTAGGAGAGTGAGAGGACATGACTCGTCGAGTACTGACTTGTTGCCTTCTGATAATCCGGCGGATTCTAGCTCGAGTAAGAAGTTCCTTCAGTTACCTGGCGCTGGAATTAAGGTGAATGAGGTCAAAGTTAAGGATTCCGAGCGATTCCAGCGAGGTCATTATGTTTTCGCTGTTTCTATTGGTGAGAAGATGTTGCTGATTGAACTTCAGTGTGATGAAAAAGACGGTTCAAGTGGTTCCTTTGTTGTTTTGAAAGAGATTCTGGGAATTGGTGGGATTAAACCTTTGGTTTGGCTTGATGATTATGTTATTGCGGGTACTGTTAAAGGGTATAGTTTGATTTCGTGTGTCACTGGTCAAAGTTTATCTTAGGTTACTTGGTATGTACCTGCATCCTCAAAATGGTAAAGAACCTATGTTTAAGGCAGCTGTTCGTCTTCTCCACAACCACGGGGAATCACTTGATCCTTTGCAAGTTTTGGAAGTAACAAATCCCAGTTATTCATATGTGAAAAAGAGCTGATGTTGCCTCTTATCTTTCGGCTTTTTCATTGGTAGGTGTTTGATGATAGAGCTGATATCATGTTTTATTTGCAGAAATTCTCTCCTGATTTTCCTTTAAAACTGGCATCAGATACAATTTTGAGAATGCTGAGGGCTCGGGTTCATCATCATCGTCAAGGCCAAGTAAAATTCACAATCCCTCTGTGTATTCTATAGTTGTTACTATTGTTAATAGATATCTTTTCTGGGGGATGGGAAAGGGTGGAAGAATATTGAATGTGTTTAGTTCTCAAATGTGTCATGGGTAACAATAATATGTACAGTTAAATGCTAAGAAGAGAGATCATTACTGAAAGTAACATTCATAAACTTGTTAAAAGTTGATACTGTGTTTTAAGTTCCTGTAAGTTGTATGTGGTGTGGGTATAGTGTCTGAATGCTCTTAAGTGAATTGTTACAGATCGTACACAATATCTCTTGTGCATTGGATGTAGACTCGAGGTTAGCAAGATTAGAAGAAAGATCACGTCACATGCAGATAAATGATGAGAGCCTCTGTGATTCCTGCCATGCTCGCCTGGGAACTAAGTTATTTGCTATGTACCCCGATGATACCATTGTCTGTTACAAGGTTAGTCCCCCGCCTACGATATCTCTTGTAACCAAAGCAATGCATGTCCTCTACTTTCTCAACGAGCATATAATTCTGTTTTCTGCTATATTCTCTACTTTTTCCGTTCTCTGAGGGTACTTTTGTTGTTGTTCTTCTTCCCAGTGTTATCGACGCCTGGGTCAATCAAAGTCAGTAACAGGCCGTGACTTCAAGCGAGATGTTCTGATAAAACCCGGTTGGTTAGTGAACCGGTAGCAGAAGCCCTTCTTGTTTCGCAACAATCCATGTTTTTTTACTTGACTTCTAACCACTCACAAACACAGAGCCTGTACAGTACAAGACAGCAGCTCACGCAGTTCCCCTTGCGTAAATGTTTAGTGGCTGTGGTGGCACTGTGAGCTTCATACTGATAATGAAGAACATAAGGATCTGCATTCGATTGCCATAGCTTCATCATCAAGTACGTCTCTAGGCTTGTGGAGACAGACTCGAATCGGCAATATTTCAAAGATTCTTCATGTTCTATTAGCATTTTTGGCCTTGCGACAGTTCTATATGTATTTCTCTAATACTTTGTAGTCTCACTTTAGCTTTACCTTTGCTTTCTTCTCAAGACGAATCATCTGTTTGCCTACTAAATGAAAATAATAAACAAATAAAAACCTGAAAAACGAGTAAGACGGATAAAAAAAAGGAAGAAAAATCAAACTAAGAGAAGGTCAGGGGAAGAAGACGATCTTCCGATTCAGGTCTCTACTTTCATCTTCCATTATCTTCCTCTTCGAGACACAGTTTTCATTTTGCTTTATTCATCGATCGCTTCTCGCCGAACACCGGTTAGAGCAACAGTTAATTCGGGGGAAAAAAATGTCGATTAATATGAGAACGCTGACCCAAGCTCTAGCCAAAACGGCCGCGGTGATTGAGAAGACGGTTCAAACCACAGTCCAGGAGGTTACAGGGCCAAAGCCTCTTCAGGACTATGAGGTCCTCGATCAGATCGGTTCCGGTGGTCCTGGACTCGCCTGGAAGCTTTACTCCGCCAAGGCACGTGACTCCACACGGCCTCAGCAATATCCAACCGTCTGCGTCTGGGTGCTTGATAAGCGTGCCTTGTCAGAGGCTCGTGCCAGGGCGGGATTATCCAAAGCTGCTGAAGACACGTTTCTCGATCTCATTCGTGCTGATGCGGGGAAGCTAGTGCGGCTGAGACATCCCGGTGTTGTCCACGTTGTTCAGGCGCTTGATGAGAATAAGAATGCTATGGCTATGGTTACGGAACCGCTCTTCGCCTCCGTGGCTAATGCACTTGGGAATGTGGAAAATGTGGATAACGTGCCGAAAGATCTCAAGTCTGTGGTGCGTTACGCTCGTTTCCAGCTACCTGTTAATTCATGTGATTGAACTTGATACAAACTTCGAGTTTGAGCTATTGAATGAGAAAATGTAAGATAGTTTATTGTTTCTTGTAATTGTTGCAGGAGATGAGCTTGTTGGAGGTGAAGCACGGTCTCCTCCAAATCGCAGAGACATTGAACTTTCTCCATAATAATGCTCATCTCATTCATCGTGCTGTTTCTCCAGAGGTTGCTTTTCAGAGTTTTTATACTCGTATACTTATTCATCTCCTTCTAAGATGTTGTGATTTATAATCTGTGGATCTATCTATAACTTTATTTGCAGAATGTTCTTATTACTTCTGCTGGTTCCTGGAAGCTTGCCGGATTTGGCTTTGCTATTTCAGAAGCACAGAATGGGAATTTGGATAATATGCAATCATTCCACTACTCTGTGGGTACTTAAACTCATGATCGATTACTAGATGAATTTCCTAAGCGTGATATGATGACTGTGGTTTGTTATGGATGAATCTGTGCAGGAATATGATGTTGAGGACTCAATCCTGCCACTCCAACCATCTTTAAATTATACTGCACCTGAATTGGTGCGGAGCAAAACTCCTTCTGCTGGAGTTTCTTCAGATATTTTTAGTTTCGGATGCCTCGCCTATCATTTAGTGGCACGGAAACCATTGTTGGATTGTCACAACAATGTCAAGATGGTAATGTTACAACTAAAGCTCGTTAGTTTCAGTTTTATATGTGTTTCCATATTATCCTGTAGAAAGTAGTATGATATCTGTCCTTTCCATCCGCTGATGATGGTTACCTTGCAATTTTCTTGCAGTACATGAACACATTGAACTATTTAACAAATGAAACTTTCTCATCTATACCCGCGGACTTGGTATCTGATTTGCAACGGATGCTATCAACGAATGAGTTCCTTAGACCAACAGCATTAGATTTCACAGGTAGGAATTCTGAACCTTTACGAAGTTTCATTGTTTCTTGTGACAAGCTTTACATCATGGACTTGTGCACTTACATCTTGGGCTTGAACTTTCACCTGCAGGATCTAATTTTTTCCGAAGCGACACTAGGTTACGTGCTCTCCGTTTCCTTGATCATATGCTTGTATGTGTATACACTTCCAGTCATAGTTTCAGACAGACATGATTTAGATAGTAGAAATATATAACCTCTGGCCCGTTGGGGTTCTTTTATTCATTGCAGGAAAGAGACAACATGCAGAAGTCTGAATTCTTAAAAGCATTGTCAGATATGTGGAAAGATTTTGACTCCCGTGTATTACGGTATAAGGTAGTCACTTTCTGGCTTCTTTCTCGAATTTTAGTTTCTTAAAAGAAAAAAATATCAGTTCCTCAAGTGATTTACTCTGTAACAACTAATATAACCAGGTTTTGTCAAGCAGGTGCTTCCACCTCTTTGTGCTGAACTTAGGAATTTGGTAATGCAGCCAGTGATTCTTCCTATGGTTCTAACTATAGCAGAGTCTCAGGTGCTTTTTCTGATCTTGGGTACTTACATTCGGTCAATCAGATCATGTGTTTCTATGCTCGTACTTTGTTTGAAAATAACCAGCGGTTTCTAGATTAAAAAAAAAATTCTTATTAGTTGTGTTCTATGACCTATCAACGTACATATACTTAGACCTGCTCTTTCAGTCGTACAAATGGTGATTGCACAAATAGATGTCGGCTATTTAACAACCTGTCATTTGTAGAAAACTTGGAAGTTGCTTCGCACTGACCTCTGACAAGGATTTCATTAAATTACAATTTGCAGGATAAGAATGATTTTGAGTTGACAACGCTCCCAGCCCTTGTTCCTGTTCTCAGTACTGCTACGGGTGATACTTTACTGTTGCTTGTAAAGCGTGCAGAGCTTATTATTAACAAGGTAAGTCTCCCACCAATATGTATGCATAACTGAAATTATGTTTTTGAACCCTGCATATTCAATATCTGCTAACTTCTACTGATTTGACACAATGGAAAAGGTTAAAGTAATTAATGTGTAAAGTATTGTTATCTGAGAATGGAATCACTTTCCATTATTCTTTATTATCTTACGCCCTGGAATCACTTACCAGTGTGTGTTTTGTTTAAATTTGTAGACTAATGCAGAGCATCTTGTATCACATGTCCTCCCTTTGCTTCTCCGAGCCTACAACGACAACGATGTCAGGATACAGGAAGAAGTTCTGAAAAGATCTACATCTGTTGCTAAACAACTTGATGGCCAGGTGATGCTTGATGCTTTGTGTTTTATGTTTCATTGGATGAGTTTTAGCTGAATGGACGATATAAGCTTTGATTTGTGGCTTACACAAGCTTAGTGTCACATACATATTAATTTTGGTCCTGCAAAGTTATTTCAGTCGGTTGCATGGGCGAGTTTGTTCAGTTCTTATCTTTTGCCTACTTGTTTTTGTAGGTTGTAACGCAAGCAATTTTGCCTCGTGTTCATGGCTTGGCTCTCAAAACCACAGTTGCTGCAGTATGTTACCCATGATTGGTTAAATTTTTGTGTCCTCTATCGTCTAAACAAAATTTTGAGTAGAACGTACCTGTGGTTGTAGGTCAGAGTAAATGCTTTGCTTTGCTTAGCCGAGCTAGTTCAAACGCTTGATAAACTTGCTGTTACCGAAATTCTTCAAACAATTCAACGCTGCACTGCTGTTGATCGATCTGCACCTACCCTTATGTGTACTCTAGCAATTGCAAACGCAATTCTCAAGCAGGTAGTAAAAGTAGTTTACTTTTTTCTCAATGCTTTCTGAAGTTTGAACATCTTAATTTTCCCGCTTTTATATCTGTGGAACCTTATAACATGACTACGTCGCTTATAATGCCATCTCCATCATTTCTCTAGTATGGAGTTGAATTCACTGCTGAACACTTGCTTCCCCTGGTTATACCCCTTCTCACAGCTCAACAACTGAATGTCCAACAATTTGCCAAATATATGCTATTTGTCAAGGATATTCTCAGGTATGCATCCAAGCAATCCCGTCCCTGTTTCCAAATCCTTAATCCCCTTACTGTTGTTATTGTTTTCAACATCTGGTTTGTCTATCCTCTGGTCACGGAACAGGCAAATAGAGGAAAAAAGAGGAGTTACAGTGAATGATTCTGGAGTCCCAGAAGTGAAACCAGGCTCTGTTGCGGATGGGCTTCAGTTTCAAACGCCAACCCAAAAAAACGAGAAGGTTGCTTCTGCAGCAAAGAACAGTCCTGCATGGGATGAAGACTGGACCCTCCCGACCAAAAGTTCTGCTTCAAGAGATCCTGAACCTGCAAACTCCCAGTTGAACAAGTCTACAGTTCAGTCACAGCCATCAAACCGGACAACAGTACCAACAACATGTGCTGCAGTTGACATAGAGTGGCCACCAAGACAATCTTCCAATGTAACTGCTCAGCCAGCTAATGACGAGACAAGGTTAAATGCAGCAGGAACATCATCAACTCCAAGTTTTGATGAACTAGACCCTTTTGCTAACTGGCCACCACGGCCCAACAGTGCTTCCATTGCTACTGGGGGTTTCCACAACAGTACTACCACTCGACCTCGACTTAACAACAGTGGTTCAGGTTTGAGTAACAATTTAACAGACAGTAGGCAGTTTCAGACAGCCAACAACGACTTCTGGGCCTTTAGCAATGCCTCCCTCTCTACTACAAAATCACAGCAAGAGGGTTCGGGTATCAGTGCAAGTAACCCAGATCCTATGAACTCTTTCGGGATTCAGAATCAGAACCAAGGAATGCCGTCTTTTGGAAGCAGTTCATACAGTAGTGACCAGAAGCCGCCAGCAGACATCAGTTCCATATTCCGTTCAAGCAAAACCAAGCAAGGTGCAGTGAAACTTGCACCACCACCTTCAATAGCTGTGGGAAGAGGAAGAGGAAGGGGTAGAAGTGGGACATCTACCTCAAAGCCAAGTGGTTCGAAGCAGCAACAAACCGAGCAGCCATCACTGTTGGATTTATTGTGATGAGAGCTTTGGTCGAGACATTGGGTTGGGAAAAAAGATGGTTCCTGTCAGCAAATAGAGGCAGGTGCAGAGTGAATGAGTGGATCGTGTGTTTGTGATGCACAGAAAGAAACATTTTGCTAGAAGCGAAGACGTTCTTGAGATTAAAATTCCACCATATATATATATATATATATATATATATGTCACAGCTACAGGTTCTATCTCTAAACTCGGTAAATGGTTTTCTTCTTTGCTCAATGTTTTCTTCATTAGTCACTCTAATCTCGTCAGTATTTTAATGATAGAGCCATATATCTTATATTATCAAAATAGAGTTTCTGTGTAGTGCAATATGAGATCTTTATCGTTTTCGTAAACATAGTATATCTCTTCCAATTTTCAGGTATGTTCTGAAAAAAGGTCATATATGTCAATCGTTGTATATGACTCTTCTCAATATTTGTACTGGAGGAATTAGTTGTAGTTTGATCTCATATATCAATTTTTATGGGGCATGAGAAAGAAAGGATCTACATATATGGTCTCCTATGGATCATTATATTACACGTGCAGAGATTCAGCCGCAAATCTCCCAGATCGTGATTTTGCAACAAGAATCAAGAAATATATATTATGTAGGGATTCGTGGAACCAGAGAACGCAAGGTGTTTTTCTTTGCTTTTAACTTTGAATCTCAGCTCAAGTAAAGCTTTAAAGCCGTCTTTTATGCTAAACCCCTTAAGTTTGTCCCTAATTATTTCACCCGATAATATCAATCTTTTCATGCCTTCACTTGTGATAATATCAGAAGATTATATATATTCTTAAGATATATTTCATCTAAACTAACAACGTTATATGTTACGAGAGATTCTATTTCGTTTTCCAAACAAATAAACTTTTGTTCTTTTAAAAATTTAAGAAAATAAATTTTGATCAAAACGGTAACGAGCAGATCCGTCATAAACTTGTGGATGTAAACAAAAGAATTGTTACGTGTTAAGAGTTGAAATTGAAACCATAACAAAAAAGGAGACGAGTATTTTTATTCCATTTATAATATAAAGACTATAACAAGACGACGATTAAGAGATTAAGACATCATTTACGTGTTACACTTGACCTGAAAAACCCTTTTAAATTTAAGTACATAGATCCGGCGCCGTTATCTTGGCGCCATTTACGTTCTCCGTCCTCTTTTGTCTCTTTTTTATAAACCATAATCCCCAAAACCCTAACCTAACTAAACTAAAAATTACCTAAACTAACCACCCTAAAATCAAGATTCAAAACATTGTTTATCTTATCTCTAACCGTACATATTACCAATATGTCAACTCGTATAGAGAGGACTATGTGGTGAGCAAATAAATCCTACAATGAAAAAATGATAAAGACATAATCAAGTCATGAGTTATATAGTAGGTGTCGTTTATTCCATTTGTCAGTTCTATAAAAAGAATTATAGGAAAATCGACAAGATGATTCGAATTGAAGGAACTAAGAATCGTTTTTTAAGCAGTTAAGCTAAATTTCAAAAAAGCCATATTTTTGTTTAGCTTACTATAAGTCTTCGTCTCGCTGAGCTCATACTAGAAGTTGATTTACTTGCAAATCTAATATGAATTTGCTAATCAATAGGGCGTGATCTCTCTAATCTTGTTTACTGTGTACTCTCTTGGGTTGATGTGCAGCCAAGATCATGTATAACTCTTCTGGATAGAAGAAATGTTTCTGAGAACTATTCTAATGGAAGGAACAGCTTCTTCAAAGTGTCTTTGTCTTTGGTTTTTCTCCTTTGGGTGCTTCTCTTCTTATCTACATTTTGGATTAGTCATGGAGATGGTGGCAAAGGTAACTTTCAAGTTCTTAGCTTTTGGCATGAATATATATATATATATATATATATATATATATATATATATATATGCAAAGAATGGTTTAATCGGTCACTTTTGAAGGTTACTGTGAATGATCATTGTGATAACATCTACTCCTAGAGAAATTCACGCAATGGTGATCTCTATTTACTTGACATAAGAGTTTTTTTTACCTTTAGCATATTAAGAACCAATTCTTGTGTACTTGCAGATGCGCCATTGATTGACTCAGTAGGAATAGCTGATCCGAATGGTGGTCGGAAAGATGAGAAAGCTGTCCCCTTTGAGGCATCATCATTACTAGAGTCTGCTTCTGTTCATGTTACTTCTGATCTGAGTCGGAATGATGATATAAACACGTCTGAAGAAAGTGAAGACAAAGAAAATTCTGTGAAGGAATCAGAGATCAATAGCATAGTTTCAGGTAATGATATAGAAAGCAAAACAAGATAAACAAGACAGATACAGGGAATGATGCAGAAAGCAAAGACAATGACTTTTCGAAGCAAAGTGAAATGAAAAAGACAGGTACATGGAATAGCACAGAAAGCAAAGACAATGACTTTTTGAAGCAAAGTCAAATGAACAAGAACGGCACAGGTAAATGATACAGAAAGCAAAGGCAATGAGTTTTTGAAGCAAAATCAGATGAACAAAATAGATCCAGGGAATGATACACAGATCAACGCTTCAATGGTTGATCAACCATCTAGTGGTGTTCCGCTTGGCCTTGATGAGTTCAAGAGCAGAGCATCCAATTCTATAAACAAATCGTTATCAGGTCAGTTCAGCGGTGTTATTCACAGGCTGGAGCCTGGAGGGAAAGAGTTCAATTATGCCTCTGCTTCAAAAGGCACAAAGGTCCTGTCTTCTAACAAGGAAACAAAGGGAGCTCCAAGCATCCTAAGCCGTGACAATGACAAGTACCTCAGAAATCCATGTTCTACTGAAGGTAAATTTGTTATCATAGAACTTTCAGAAGAAACGTTGGTAAATACCATCAAGATCGCGAATTTCGAGCATTACTCTTCCAATCTGAAAGAATTTGAGCTTCAAGGCACCCTGGTTTATCCGACTAATACATTGGTTCATATGGGAAACTTCACGGCTTCAAACGTGTAGCATGAGCAGAACTTCACGCTTGTCGAGCCAACGTGGGTGAGATACTTAAAGCTAAACTTTCAAAGTCACTATGGTTCAGAATTCTACTGCACCTTGAGTTTAATAGAAGTCTACGGAGTGGATGCTGTAGAACGAATGCTGGAGGATTTGATATCTGTCTAAGACAACAAAAACATATTCAAAATCCGAGAAGGACATTCGGAGCAGAAGTTGAAGCCAGTACAGCAGCAAGCAGAGTCATCTGAAGACGATGATGGTGCTGATAGGAGCACGCAGAGAGATAACGAGCAGGAAACCCCACCAGAGAATACGGTAGTGAAAGCTGAAGCATCAATGTCTAAGAGTAGCAATAAGCTGGCAGAGCCCATGGAAGAGATAAGGCATCATCAGCCAGGAAGCAGAATGCCAGGGGACACAGTGCTGAAGATACTTATGTAGAAGTTAAGGTCATTGGACTTGAACCTATCGGTTCTAGAGAAATACTTGGAGGAACTAAACACGAAATATGGGAACATATTGAAGGAGATGGATCGTGAAACCTGTGTGAGAGAAAATGCAATTGTAACTTTGAGACTTGACTTGGAAGTTATGAAGGAGCGGCAAGAGAGGATGGTGAGTGAAGCAGAGAAAATGAAAGAATGGCGAAAGAGAGTAGAGACAGAGATGGAGAGAGCTGAGAAAGGGAAGGAAAATCTGAGAGAGAGGCTTGAAGAAGTTTGGCAAAGACTTGAGTGGATGGAGAAGAAAGGCTTGATGGTGTTCACAGTGTGTCTAGGGTTTGGGACTATCGCGGTTATTGCAGTTGTGGTCGGTATGGGAACAAGTGGAGCAGAGAAGACTGGTGGTGGGGCTTGGCTCATGTTATTGATTAGCTCAACATTCGTTATGTTCGTTTTGTCTCTTTGATGAGAGTTTTGGTCTTATTTTTACACTGTAAAGCCATGTTACTGATTTGAGTGAAATTCGCCTTGAGATTCATTAACCGATAGATAACCAATCCAATGTTTCTCGGCTTTATTGCAATTACTCAATCATTTATTGTCCGTACGTAATTCTCTAAAGAAGTCATCGTATAATCTATAGCAAAATTTATGTAAAAAATGGCGTAAAGTCATATTTTGCGGACATACATGTAAAAGTGAAAGTAAGTGCGTTGAGTAGGTGAGTAATACAATTTCAACGACGCTTCATTTTCTTATATAACATGAGCTGGTCTTTGTTATATATGGAATTGTGGGAGATCGGAGTCGATCTACCACTTATTATAATTAATGGCTACAAAGGTATCACATTTAGTTGTTTTCCTTCTTTCTTTGTTTCTTCTGCTCCTATTGATCTCCTTTCAAGTTGGACTCGCCGAGGCCACACGCAACCAATGTAAGTATTATTCAACCTTTCTTGCTATTTAGGTTATTCTGAAAGAAGAAGCTTACATATATAATATAAATCTCCCCATGAATTATACTATGAATGATTGAGGGGTTTCCTTGGGTTACAAGTTTATATCTTCATCAATTTCTTAAATCTCTCGATTTTAAGGTTGATATGTTTTTTCCTCATGAAGACATTTGTGGATTTTGTGGATGTTAACAAAATTTTAAGTCATGGGCATGTTAAAGATAAGTTAAATTTATTTTTCCGAGTGAAGATATACATGTAGATGAGTAAATATATATATATATATATATATATGTTTAATTAGCAGATCAAGGACGGAGTTTGTATATCCCTCGCAAATCCCCTATTTACCTGCCGCCCTCTAAATCGCGCAAAGGAAAAGGTCCATAAGTCAAAGGAAGTTTTTTCGAAGAAAAGAAACTATAATGGTTAAGATTAACGTTGTTATGATCTGTATTAGCTTAAACCTTTCCGGATCATGTTACTATTTTAGATCATTTAACAGTGTTTGGTTATAAATATGTTGTCGGTAATGATAGTTTGGCCAGATATTTATAAATTATAGTGGCTACTCAGTTGCTAGTCAAACCACCATTGCAATTGGGGGTTACATCTATGGCCAATTATATATGAAAATAAAAACTGTGGCTAAATTAGCTGTCATGGTCACGAATATTTGTATGGCTATGCCGTAGCATAGTGGTCGTGGATGGCTACATATTGAAATTAATCACCGTCAATTAGTCACAGATTTTAGTCGCAACCATTTGTGCAAAAAATAAACTGTAGTAATATTTCGACACTTTGAAAAGCTATTTAGTTCGTATACTTATCTCAAATTCAACCTCGGTAGGTAGAAGAAATGACGTTGAACCAAAGAAACATGACGTTGAGCCAAGTCTTTCTTATGGAAAATTAAAGACGCGTTGAATAGAAATGTAGTTGACGAGTAGACACATTTACGATCGATGCTTATCTATTTACATTTGAAGGATGCTTTATAATATAAATCAAGAGCTGGTATTGTTATGGAATTGTGAAGAGTGGAACACTTGGCTTAATGGCTGCAAAGACATCAAATTTAGTTGCTCTTCTTCTCTCTTTGTTTCTTCTGCTTCTATTTGTCTCATTACAAGTTGGAGTAGCCGAGGCCAAACATCATCAACGTTAGTATTACTATTTAGTATTTACACGCATTTTTATTCTTTTCCCCTTCTTTTTTAACAACGCATTCTCATTATTTTCATCATTGCTAAAAAAAACAAACATTCATGTGTAATAAACTCCCAATTAGCCCATACTATTTTCGATTATAGTGGAGTGATTTGATTGTGGTTTAGTTTGATCAAATCGATTCATGACCAAATATACAAAAATAAAACTAAACTAAAATATATTCAATTATATTTTAGTTAATAAACTAAAACTAGGCTACACCGAACATGAAAAATAACTGAAGTAAACTGAAAAAAACTATATTTAATTAATTTAGATTTTAACTATATTTATTCTATTTGTCAAACATTCATATCATTACTAATTAGTTTCCTTATTAGGTTAACCTTATTCCATATACTCTCTTTGTTTTAATTTATTTGTAATTTAAAGATTTTTCACACTAATTTAGAAAACAATAAATTTGTCTCTTTTACCCCTTATTAATATAAAATACATTTTTATTGGTCATTACATTAAAATAATATGGATAATACTAAAATTTTGTCAAAAATGTATTGGAACACAAAACAACACTTATAATGAATCAAATTTTAAACTCTAAAACTATACTTAATATGAATCAGAAGGAGTATCAAACACTAACAATTACATCAATTAACATTTAATTACAGTATATTAAAATAATTAAAATAATTAAAATTGAAAGCATTTTTTACATGTGTATAATACTTAAAATTGAAAGAATGTTTTACTTAAAATTGTATACCATGAATGATCCATCCACTTTACAAAGAATCTATGTGTTAGAACTTAGAATATTCCTGACTGAGATCAGATGAGAAAGAGGTCTTTCGACTCCTCTGGGGAATTGACGTGAGCCGAGTCTTTGGCATGAAAAATGAAACGCGCGTTGAATAAATATGTAGTTGGCGAGTAGAACATTTAATAGGCTTTGTTATAGTACAGTATAAATCAAAGATATGCTTTTGTTATGGAGTTGTGAGAGAGTAGAACATTTAGCTTAATGGCAGTAAAAGACATCAAGTTTAGTTGCTCTTCTTCTCTCTTTATTTCTTCTGCTTCTGTTTGTCTCATCACAAGTTGGAGTAGCCGAGGCCCAACGCCATGCCCCAACGCTAGTATTTACACTCAACTCTTTTTTTAACAATGCATTCTTATTAATATTTTTCATTTGTGAAAAAACAACCATACATATATAACCTCCCAATAAGTACTCCATACAATTGGGGTATTTTGGATAATAGTTGAGTGTTTGGTCCGGAAATTAAGAAATTTACCAAAAGATTATAAGATCATAACATATTTTCTAATCCATTGTTGATTTTCTTTTATATGTGCACAGATTTTTCTTAATAACTTAGCAGTGAAAGTTTAATATGCTTCAAATCAAGCGTATATATAGAACATAAATGTGCGTATAGGTCTCGTGTATACATATCAATTTATTATATTTGTAATTTTCTTATTTGTTTGAAGAAATTAATCATACAATCTGGTGCAGGAAAAAAATTGTGTTTGGATTGCGTTTCCCTTCCCTTCCCTCCTCTTCTTTCTCCTCCGGAGGTGGCCCCAGTTCCTCCTCCTCCTCCTCCTCCTCCTCCTCCTCCTCCTCCTCCTCCTCCTCCTCCTCCTATGCTAGGCCCACCAGTTTATCTCCCGCCTTCTAAATCACCCAGAGGAAAAAGGCCCATAGACAATGTCCGTTCCCCACAAGTAACCCCGAAGAAGTGATCAAGATTACATGTAAAGTGCGTAAGAAGAGTGGTCAAGATTATTTTCAAAAATCAAAAGAGGGAAAAAAACAAAGAAGGGTCAAGATTATAGTGTCTTATACAAGTTGGACCTTTTCAGATCGTGTTGGAATTTAAAATCATAAATGATCAAATATACTTATAAATATGACCATGTTGTATGCTATATTAATAAAGAAATTTTAAATATATTTAGTATTTAGCTCTCTTTCACAAATATTGTAGTTTTATTAAAATATATATTATAACTTTTTTGCTATATTTATGGAGGGTTATAATTTTAATAATTCAATAAGTATATTTTTAATTTTTAATTTTTTAAACTTTTTATCCCTTTTACTAAGATACGACCTAGAAATCAACTAATAGGATGAATAGCCGTTAATTGTCTGATTGTGTTTGATGACATCCAAATCAACTACGGTAATAAATTTTGATGACGTCCAAAAAAAGTTGATATCGGTGATATTATTTTATATATTTAAAATATTCATGTCTTATTTTTGTATGGTTACTAAGATGAATCAAAATCAAATCCTAATAATCCAAAACGAGTTCATGACCCAAAAAAAACTTAATTAAAATATATGCTAAACATAAAATTATAGTTAGTTAATTAACCAATAATCACAATTTCGCTACACCGAACCCGAAACAAAATCAGTTATGATAACTGAACTAATAAACTGATATTTTTTTAATCCGAATTCTCTTAATGTATGTCCAAAGTCCAAACCAACAAATCCAGTTACAAACACCTCTCAAGTCCAGATTTATTCAAACTTTAGAGACGACACAACAACAACAAAGAAGCAAAGTGAAACAATTTCTTAACCACACATAATAAAAGTCCCCAATAAATTAATGCCAAACAAAGACATTGTACTCGACCACAGCATTTAGACCAACAAGTTTATAAGTCTTGGCTTGTGCATAGCCTCTAGCAAACCTAAAAGCTCCGGTGCCTCCGATGATCGGCATCTCTCTCACCTTCAACTGTAATATAGCATTCCGTCCATACATCGCGAGGGTGCTGCCGTTAAACTCTCCTTCCGTGAACGCCAAGTTAAAGACCATTGTGAAGCTTATGGTGTTCATGGCCGTCGATGCGTACATCCCCTGAGCTCTCCCCACTTCCTTCGAGCTCGGGTTGGGTCCCTCAGTCAACGGGTCGTCAGCGATCATAATCACACCAAATTTGATGTCGGAGGAGTTTGTTCCAGGGGCCGCGGCGACTCTGATGGCCGTGGGTTTGTCACCGGTGATGACATCATGGAAGTAGAAGTGGAGGTGGGTTAGTTTCTCCGGCTTATATCCTTGAAATGGCGTCGTTTTGGAGTAAGCTTCGGATTCTGTAACGGTGACGGCAAGAAGAAGAATAGCTAAGAAGAGAGGAAGAAGAAGCAGAAAATATTTAGCCATGTTTGTTGTTTGTAGCTACAATGTCACAAATATGTGGTTTATTAATACACAAAACATATTGTGCGTAATCTACATGAATGCACGCAATTGTTGGTTTATAATAACAATATTTGTATACATCGTTTCCGGATTGGTGACAACAACGTGTCCGTTGACGAGGAGGTAAATTAGGGAGTTAGATTTATAAACTACATATTCCCACCCTGTACAAATCCTTATATATATATATAATATGTAAATGATAAGGATTGATATAAAAATAACACAACTCGATTTTGATGTAATGAATAAAGATAGATAGATGTGAGTAGTTGAAAGAAAAAATTAAGATATTGTTTTTGTCTACATTGATGGGATTGTAGGATGTAAGAATTTGTCTTTCTTACATCCGTTTATAACAATATAAAATGGCCTAGAATATTCTTTACAAAAAAGATATGAGAGAGAGATCTTCCGACTCTTCTGGGGAATTGGCTTGGAAACGCACCATGCATGGATCCTTGCTAGTTTGATTGGGTCATATATATTGGTAAGAGCAATCCCTCCAATGGAGAAGTTTATCTATTGTGTGATATAAATGAACTCCATCTATACAAATAAACTCAAAACGGCCATATTTGGCCAACAAAAATTTTAGTCAAATCCTACAATTTTCTCAAAATCAGCTGTACAAACCCAATTATTCATCAGTAAGATCAATGGTTTCGCATATCATGGAATCACAGGTGCAACTTTAACTACAACCGTAGCTTAAATTTGACCAACTCTATGTGTCTAACTCGAGAAAATGAGAAACTAAATATTTGTATAATTTAAAATTCCTCCTTTACTAACTTTAAATAATTGAACGTACCAATACAATAAATAGAAACAACCAATGCCTCAATTCTCACGCGCATCTACACCCGTCAACACCACATATCCTTGTACAAAGGATTCGTTAGAGACACGAGCAAAGAAGCGTGTGGAGAAAGAAGGATAGAGGTTGTGGGGGGAATGGGGACAATATTGTCTACAATTCATGTTCTTTACATAGACAATATCTTTTTTTCTCTATACCACTTTATTTATTTTATTTTATTTTTCAGCTTTTTCGCTTCCCTCTTGTTCTTATTCTAATTACATATCAATCAACCCCAAAAAAAGTTACTTATTATCTTATGAATCTTTATTAAGTAGATCTCTAATCTCTTTTTTAGTATTTATATAGACTCCTTTTGTAGCCTACTTCTTGCATTAACATTTGTGTCTCTCACAATCTCACAAGTGAACATAGAGATAGAGATATAGCTAGCTAAAGATAAGCTAATTATAATTTACTAGATAGGGAGAGAGTGAGAAAGAGAGAAAAGAGAAAGGAGAGAGGTTTTTGATCGGAAAACAATGGAGGGAGGAATAGGGTTGGGAAACACGACGTACACGAAGGTGTTTGTAGGAGGGTTAGCTTGGGAAACGCAGAAGGAGACGATGAAGACGCACTTTGAGCAGTTTGGGGAGATATTGGAAGCTGTAGTTATCACCGACAAGGCCTCTGGCAGATCCAAGGGCTATGGATTTGTACGTACAACTACTTGTTTCTATATATTTAGAGAGAGATATATATGTGTGTGTGTATATATAAGGGGGAACTAATTAGTAAAGTGGTGATGATCGATCAGGTGACATTCAGGGAGGCGGAGGCGGCGAGGAGAGCTTGTGTGGATGCTACTCCGGTGATTGATGGGAGAAGAGCAAATTGCAACCTTGCCTCTCTCGGTCTTCAAAGATACAAACCCTCTACTCCTAGCAATGGTTAATATCTATCATTTCTTGCTCTCTCTCTCTAATGTGTATGCAAGTTGGATCAAGAAAAAGGAATAATTCTTGATTAATATATAGATGGTTAGTGTCTATACTTGGTTTTAGTGATTAAACTAGTATTGAAATTAATTAATAACAGTAGTATATAGTTGGTGATTGATGTTAATGGACCATATTGTTGATCATCAAAGTGATGGTGATGATGATAATGAATGTGTTAGGAGGAGGAGGAGGAGGGAGGATTAACAATATGAGAGTGATGATGAGCACAATGCAGACTGGTTTTGGACCACCACCCACCTTCCCTCATTATTCCCACCTCCCTCTCAATCTCTTTGGGTACTCTTCTTCTTTCCTCCTCTTTTTTTAACATGTCATGATGATGATAATACATGCTTGCATCAAACATAACATGATACCATTTGAGACCAAAAGAATGCCAACTCATTATATGTCAATTGCAATTGCATAACATAGCTGGCTGTCCTCTTATGTTTCCCA
The DNA here is from genome assembly GCA_963922655.1 of Cardamine chenopodiifolia. Lineage (NCBI taxonomy): Eukaryota > Viridiplantae > Streptophyta > Magnoliopsida > Brassicales > Brassicaceae > Cardamine > Cardamine chenopodiifolia. The sequence continues at coordinate 5,309,714 of OZ000467.1, forward strand.
TTTTGACTGTGGACCGACATTATAATTATTAGTTACAGATAGATAAACTCATTTTAATTTTCACTTGTTTAAGCAGTTAATTGACTGACAAAGTGGTCAAACGACAGCTTGTAAAACAACAACAAAAATATACTGATTCCATTTTTCACCAATCAATTTAGTCTCTCCCCTCACATGCTTTTATATCATGACCACGTGCCACGTGCATTCATATTTGTTGTCACTCTTAAAGTGTAATTTGGAATTGATATTTGCAGATACTCTCCATACTCGTCAGATTACTCTCCATTCCCTACGGTCCGTAACTTTTTGTTCTCTGACATAAAGAGTTCTATAACGAATTCAAGAATCTTTCTATGTCTCAAATAATCTTACTTGTTCATGATCCATATAACATAACCTTTAAATCTAATATGATATGTTACGTACAGAGCTTATACGGCGTGTACGGCTGCAATTCAGGGGGCCAATACGGACTCTATGGAAACGGCGGGGGCGCTGGACTAACCGCAGCAGCCGCTCCTTTTTACCCTTGCGGTGGTGGGGTCCATTTCTCTCAACCACAACCATTTTATCATCACTTGTCTTCTTATAACCCTCACCATTACTCTCATCCCAGCATTTCACTTCAGCAAGGTTCATATATGATATATATAGATATATATATATATTATACACAAAAGCCAAGAGAGGTACATAAATCAATGTTGTTGACAGTGTGTTTTGCTGTACCACAGGCGTAAACGGCTTTCCGCTTCAGCCACCTCTCATTCCTTACCGTTAAAGAAGCTTAGAGTCTTTGGTAGCTATATCAAGCATCATCATCATCTTATTCTTCTCAAGTCATGAGCCATCTATGGTCTAATTAATGGATGTGCTTTGTCTATCTCATCAACACTTAGTTTCATTCCCTCTGCTCTAAAAGCCATCCCATTTTATGGAATTTGAGGTGGCTTTTTATTTGCAGACCCCAATGGGATCTTCAATTTCAGATGGTGGTCATGTCGTATTGTCATCTCTCATCCTGTCGAGAGAGAGTGGGTGGGTTCTCTCTCGAGGTAGATATTGCTGCCAATGAAGCATCATCGTCAATCCCTCATATGTGTCAAACTCAAGCTGATGCATGTATCAGCTTAATTGTTTATGTTGTTTAGCCTAAGGATGGCTAATCAACAAAGACAAAGAAAATGTCTTTGAGGAATAATGTAAACAAAACAAAAAATCAAGCACCAAAACTGTGTGCTGTTTGAAAGACTGAAAAATGATTTGCATATTTAAGCAAAAATGATCAAAGCATAAAACCCTGCAAGCTTTGCATCAACATGTTAGTCTTAGTAGACTAGGACTTAGGTAGTCAAGTCTCAGATTATATTTCACAAATAAAAATGCGTTGTTCAAAGTCTCTGTTAGTGTTACTTGTTATATAAAATTTGGGGAATTACATCCCATAAGTCCAAGTCAAAACAATACCTGTTAGGGATATATTTTGACAGAGTGGCGATGGTTTTGTCTGATTCGGGTTCTCTTCACCTTCTGTTCATGTCTGCCTTACAACTTCATCTGTAATCAACAAAAAGATTCATTCTGTAGAGTAAAGAACCATTTCTTCTTGTTCTCAGTTATCCCAATGTATGCTTTTCAGTCCAGTTATGCACCTTCTATTGTTGTCCGACTCAACCTCAACGACAATACATGGCTGAACAAATTAAGACATATAGTTATGTACTACAGTCAACATGTGGTAGCCCATCCATGGCCACCTCTCAGTTAGTCTATCCTCTCAACATCTTGTAAGAAAACAGTTGTGGGAAGCAACTCCCATCATGAAAAGCTTAATTACAATCTGGTGCTTTCATCAAACCCATTGACGAAAATTGAGTCTAAGACGCTTGTATTGGTTCTTGAGATTCTATTTTCTTAAGCCTCCGCACTCAGACACCAAAACACTGCTTCATCACACACATATATATATATATATATATATATATATAACCCACTAAATGCGCTGGGTCAACCAGTTTCAAAACCAATCATCTTGTGATTTGCATTTGTGATTTGTTTACAGTATTGCTGGTTAAGACTTTCAAGTGATCAAGTCATTATCGATTAAGCCCTAAGCAGATAGTGATGAACGTTTGTATGGTTGTGTAAACTTTTAGCACTGTATCAGTCATACATTCTTCAACTCTGAATTGATTTTCAATATAAAAAGATAATACATGTGTCTGGAATTTGGTTTCAAAGGTATGGCTCTTTGTATCTGGAACTACCAATCCTTTAACACCAATTCAAGACAGTCAAAAAGGCAAAAAATAATGATCCAAGTTGTCATGTTAATGACCCAAAAGAGCTTGTCTGAAGCAGTTACACTACACTAGAGGGATATAGAAACCAATGTGCATTGCCTCATAAACCGGGTCAAAAGAAAAGTCAATTTGCACAGACAGAACAAAAGAATAACTAACTTCACGATGTAATCATGGGCTCTGGATCTGATGCTTGGTCACTGGGAGCTTTGTTGGACAGACGTGCGGAATTGAACAAGATGTCTTTGATAACCTGCACATTGATGGATGATAAACTAGAGTGAATCTCATGGATCCATGAACAACAAATGTTAAACAGCATCAGCATGTCAGATTGTATTCAATCACCTGTAACATTAGTCCATGGACCTGCTCGACAGTTATCTTTGCGCTATCCAGAGGTATCTTAGCGAGTTGAGGCTCGTCCTGAAAGTGATACACAACACACCCAATTAGGCTCTGTAATCTCCCAAACAGATAAGTCACACAGCAAGAGATAATAAAACTCTAGGAAGCAGGCACAGACTATTGGCAACAACTAGTTGATGAATTGACACATCAAAGTCTTCTAGTTTTACTTGTCCAAGCTTTAACAGCTCTGTATATTTTTGACTAAACAAACACCCAATTGTTAAATCCCACAACCAGAAAAGGTGAACCACAGTGTTGGGCAGATAGAGTTCCTACTAGTTTCTATCCAATCAACATACTGCCTGAGAATGAAGAGATGATGCAAATTTTGACAGGTTGGTAGACGTGTCTAAAAACTATCAATCCAAGTAGCTAGATGTTGATAGTAGTAGTCAATTAGCCAAATGTTAGATTTCTAGATAGGAAAAAGCTTGCGAAGTGGGCATGTGAAAGAGCTCAAAACTACGGTCCAGAATCTCAGACAGTCAAGAAACATTGAGAACATAGCAAACCAATATTTAGACGGACCTCTTTTCTCCTTTGGAGACTGGATGGCACAATACCTCCAAACCGGGAGTGAGCCAGTTGACTCTCAGCTTGCTCAAGCTTCTCAGCTTTATTGGTAAAGGATTAAGAGATAAGAAAAAGAGAGAATCTTAAACTAAGACCTGGGTAAAAATAAATTAACTTGCTCTTGCATATCTAAGAATTTACCCAAGTCTGATATTTGCCCGGCAACATAGTCTCCATTGCCCAGCAGTGGGGAAGAAGAAAGAGTGTTCACCCAGTACTCGTTCCAAAGAAGATCCAGAAGGTGACTATCAAGAGACGACTTGAAATTAGTGATGTCCAATGAGTAGTACTGCCACACAAACAAACAAAAATCAATCATAAGACCGATAATGAAAGCCTCCAGATAAAAAATCAATAAACCTGTTTCCAATGCACAACAAAGTCCTCGATCTTGTTTAAAGGGATAGTCTGATACTAAGAAACATGATCATCTGAAATCTTATGACCCTCTGGGTATGCTCTGAATGCCCCAATCTCAACCTTTACCAGCCGAAACAGTCCTTGTTGGATCAATAACAACAGCTAAGAAAGGTTCCTGATACAGTTGGTTAAGCATCTGTGTTGATACATCAATACCCGAGAGCCAGCATCCATATCCAGGGTGAGAGTGATACCATCCAACAACATTCTCCAATCGCCCAGCCTATAGTTTCAAGTTACAGTAATAACCAATCAAACAGTTTCACTTGTAGAAAACAAAAAGCATCATAACAAAAAGCATCATAACAAAAAGATCAAAACAAGAACCAACAGTTTAGGAGCAAATAGCTAAGTGAAGTTTTGTGGTAGCCACCAAAGGCCGTCTCTAAAACCCTAGAACACCATAAATCCAATAAGAACAAAAGTAAACCCTAACAAGAGAAATTTACCAGCTTGTTAGTCTGAGAGTATTTCAACCATATACTCGTAAGCATCAGACTGAGCATTAACCTTAGTTTCAGTTCCTTCAACAGGCAAAGCAAAAGCATCCATAACAATGATTGTATCCCCCTCGGTCTTTCCCTGCAAAAGACCCATGATTTCAACTATGCCACCAGAGCGAGTGCTGAGATTTGAACGCGTTTGAAGTAGTTAGGATCGGAGGCCCATGGCTTCTCCTGCTGAATCTTAGCCATCGCAGAGTTGTCATAGTAGAAAATACCGTCGGAGGCTGAATCCGCTGGTTCCACGGTTAGAATGTTGTTCTCCAGCTCCCAAGTCTTCCTCGCGATTGCTGATGAACCTTTCATTGAAATCAACTTAGAGCAGTAGAAGAAATCTAGGGTTTTGGTAAAATAGTGAAAATTGATTTATGGGTTTGAGAAACAAAGAAGAGTCCGATCAAATAGATGATAAAACTTGATTTTTGTTAGAATGTGTATATACAAATCATTGATATTTATTTAGTAGGTATGAGACACGTGGATCTCTTATTTATAGGGATCTATCAAAATTTCACATTCCATATCAAGTTATCAACTAGCCGAATCTCAAAACGACTAATATGCTTCAGAAGCTAGCAAATTAGATATTTCATGGAATGAAAATTTGCGATGGAACACATCATGTACACCAATTGGAATAGTAAAGAAGACATCATTGCACCAATCTATTATGTTCTGATGTCAATGTTTTACAAGTGTTAGTTACACCGAATATATCCATTAAGTGGTGTCTGCAGAAAGTTGGTAAGTGTACACAGACAGTTTCATAATTATCCGATATCAAGACTCATGAGGTAAATTGTATAAATACACTAATCGTAAAATCTATGAAGATATTCTACAAAACTTTTTTTTCCGAACGGTTATGTGATTCAGAGAGTCCGTGGATCCTTAATTTTTCTGGGGCAAGATCCAAATTAATGTTAATTAATTCTTTTTGTTTAGAGAGCAGACATTTCTCAACAAAAATTAAAATCGTAATTTTTTGACCTTGATCTTGACCCACGAGAAATTAACACTAATCCAATTCCACGTTGGTGATATTTTACGAGACTTAAGAATTCACTAAAATACTCAAATAAATCTCCAATTTAAGAACAACCTCATATCATGCAACCCGATCGTCTCTTTCATCGTGCAGATTTATTTACCTCTTTGCAATTCTCTCCAATGCCAGAAAGCAAACGCATTATATGGATCCCACAAAAAAAATTTGTTTACAACTCACACACTACCGTGACTAAAATTAGATTATAACAAAACATCAATAGTTCAATACTAGTACAAGTTACTAGATTACATGCTTCGGTCATATGTATATATTTTTCGGCTACATGCTTCGGTCATATAAACATCGTTCTAATACAGCAATTTAAACTCCCCCCATTCGTATAACAGGTCAGTAATTCCATATCCATGACCAAATTTATTTATTTTTTTCTTTAACAAAAAATAACATTTAGCTATAAATTTATATAGAAATTGTTTGCTAACATATTACACAAAAGGGTATTTTATTAAATAAGCCCATCTAAGTTTTTATAAGAAGAATTTGTCTAATCATTAATTTGCTATAAATTTTGTGTGTTTTTGAAGCATGTTCGAAAAGACATTGATTTCTCATGGACTGACTGTTTTTAACTCTGTAATGTCAGTTTGCTCACCAACGGCAAATTCATATTCGCGAAAGCTCATGTAGGAAACAATCGACAAAATAAAGCATCGAACTTGCGTTTACTAGCAAATTCTAAAGCATTTTTTCCCGTTGCAAAGGAGAAAAAATATTATATGTTCTTACCATTAGAATATAAATATATATATATATATATATATATTTGTCAAAGCATTGGGGAATATTAATATATCGAGTTTAATATTCCTTTCAACCTCTTTATTTTTCTTTATGCATTTTATGCCTTAAATCTCAATAATTTGTATTTGATCCTAAATTGATATATTAGAGTAAGTGTATCTGTAAACTTTTTTATGCCTAGAAAAAATTCGTACTTCTTAGCTTCTACATAATTAGAGACAATCCATGCTTGTAAAACTTGATCCATTTGATGACAGAAGTCTTCCAAAAAAGGTAATTGAAATTGAAGCGTTACCATCATTATACCACGTGCTTGCAATATGAAGGTGACCAAGGTGTTACTCGAATCTCTGAATAGTGCCAAGTGGAATAACCTTTTAAAGCCAAGTTGCTAAATAATTTTCTTCCTTCTTCAAAAAGTAATTCAAATTTCTTAAACTGAGTGAACGATATTTGATCAGAGGTCCAAATCAAATATAAAGGTTCAAAAACAGTTAATCTCTCTTACACCTATTAGAAGAAATCGAAAAATGACCACTTTTTTTTTTCTTCGTGGACCTTGAAGATAACGATTTATGACCACCGGTGGCGTATATAGAAGGTAAATTTATATGAAACACAATTTTAATAAAATAAATTTTTATGGGGCACCATTCTAATAAATTTAAAACTTTTATTAATTTCAATAAATATATTATAAATCTTAATTAAAAATTACATTAATTTTAAAATGAGGTATGAGGCACTTGCCTCACCCCTCATAAGGATAAATCCATCTCTTATGACGACTCTATTTATCTTAATACTAATGAAGTTATTGATCTTGATCTCAAACTCTCCTTAGGTCTTAGACAGTTTATTGGTGATATCGATTTGGGATAGTTGTTGCCTTGTTGGCCTAGAGATTAACAATTTTACGATGGTTTCAAGAGTTTCATTTCCCAGAAAATATATAGTTTTTGTTTGATTGTGGGAGCAAACTGAAAGTTTAATATAAGTAATTATAACTATGCATTATGATTCTTAGATTATTATTGTTAAGATCTACAAATAAATTGTTATATAAAAGATGACAAAAACAAAAGCAAAATGTTGCTTATCAATATCAACGCAAATGGCATGATACATGCCACTAGAGTTTTAAGTTAAACTTCCGACGACCTTTTTTGTTTATATACTTCGTTTTGTTTAAATATGCATGAAATTGCAGTTATATATCATGTTTTATCCCTCACCGAACTTGATCACGTTGAGCTCATCTCAATTTAAATTAATCACTTTTTAATTTCATTCTATTGCCATTATAAGATCATGCGAGAATGTGGCGTAAAATAATATTCCTATTTTATATTAATGTAGGCTCTAGAAGTAATCAATCATTTCGAGAGTAGGTCGCGTCAGAAAATTCGGCGAGAACAAAAAGGGTATTATCGTCAATTTAATAAAATTAACACGGTTAGGTTCGTCGCTGACGTGTCGAGTTCTAAGATTACCTTTGAATGAAAAAATACGCTCAAGTTTTCGTTTTCGATCCACAAGGCAACGCTTTGTGACCAAACAGTCTTTTATTTATTTATTTTCTTATTAAACAAAAAAAAACAAATATTTCATTTTCCCACACACATAAAAAAAAGAAAGAAAGAAAATACACAAAGCAACTTCTTTTCTTGGTTCTTCTTCTTCTTCGACTTTAATTCTCTGAAATTCACTTTTATTTTTCTTTCGTTAAATCCATTGATCATTGATTATTGATCATTGATCGAGATCGTTTACTGATTAATCGAAGCGATGGAGAAAGATCGAGGAGAAGCGATCGCTGTAGAAATCAATCCGGAGATTCCTCCGACGGTGATGAGAGTTCCACGGAGGATTCGTGAGAGGCTTTTGTCTGAATATAGTAAGAAGACAGTATCTTCTGTTCAAGATATTGAAGATAAGCTTCTCCATGCGCATCTTCGAAGACAGGTTCTTTCTTCTCTTTCCTGATTAAGCACCTATCTTTGAAATGACCAAGTCTTTGATTTTCCATATTTAATTCCAAAAAGTTTTTGTCTTTTCGTGAAAAAAACGATAATTACGTTTTCGGGTGTGTAGCAATTTTATCATAACGTTTCGAGCAAGGCTCGTGCTAAGCCTAGAAGCCCTTCACGACCATCTGATGAAGAACTTGGCCAACGGATCGAAGCAAGGCTTCTTGCTGCTGAACAGAAAAGGTTTAATTCAATTCAAAGTTTGAGTCTTTTAATTGAGTCTCTGTTTCTGTTGATTGATTTGATTGTTTAATATTTTAGATTGGAGATTCTTGCCAAGGCACAGATGCGTTTAGCGAAGTTAGATGAGTTGAGACAAGCAGCGAGAACGAGCGTTGAGATTCGTTCAGAGAGAGAACGTGTGAAGCTTGGAACTCAAGTGGAGTCTCGTGTTCAAAAGGCTGAAGCTAATAGAATGAGAATTCTCAAGGCATCGCATCAGAAAAGGGCTTGTGCGAAAGAGAGAACGTCTCAGTCTATGATGAGGAGGATGGCAAGAGAGAGTAAGTATAAGGAAAGAGTTCGTGCTTCGATTAATCAGAAACGTGTAGCTGCTGAGAAGAAACGACTTGGGTTGCTTGAAGCTGAGAAGAAGAAAGCACGTGCTCGTGTCCAACAAGTACGTCACGTTGCCAACTCTGTTTCTAATCAGCGTGAGATGGAGAGAAGTAGAATGAGGGACAAACTTGAAGACAAATTGCAAAGAGTAAGCTTTGGTTTTTTGTTACTTCTTATCTGTTCTGTTTTTAAAACCTTACGTTTTGGTGTTTGGCAATTCAGGCAAAGAGACATAGATCGGAGTTTCTTCGTCAGAGAAGAAGACAACGTGATTCCATTAGTCTCTATTGCGATATGATGCAAGAAGATGCTGATCTTCTCTCTAGAAAGCTGTCAAGGTAATAAAGCGTATACACAATTCTTGTATATGTTTTTTTTTAATAGCTTTTTGATTGTATGTATTAATTTGGGTTGTTTCTCAGGTGCTGGAGATGCTTTGTGAGGCAGAAGAGGACTACTTTGGACTTGGCCAAAGCTTATGATGGTTTGAAGATTAACGAGTCTCTGCCATTTGAGCAACTTGCGGTGCTAATTGAGTCACCTGCTACTCTAAGAACTGTTAAATCGTTGCTTGATCGTCTTGAAATTCGCTTAGAAGCTTCTAAGAATGTTATCACCACTCCTCAGCTGTCCATATTAGATAACATTGATCACCTTCTTAGGAGAGTTGCCACCCCGAAGAGAAAGGTAATGCCAAGTACTCTGAGGAGTAGAAAAGGAAAAAAGGTTTCTCCCGCTAGGAATGTGGCTGGGACATCAGTGAAGATGTCTAGGTATCCTGTCAGAGTTGTTCTTTCTGCTTTTATGATACTTGGCCATCCAGATGCTGTTTTTAATGGCCAAGGTGGTCAAGAGGCTGCTCTCAATAACGCAGCTAAAGGGTTCGTGATGGAGTTTAAGTTATTGATAAATGTTATTCAAGATGGTCCTCTTCAGGTTTCTGGTGGAGACTCGAAACGTCGTACCTTGAGATCTCAGTTGGACTTATTTGATAAGGCATGGTGCTCGTTTTTGAATTCGTTTGTGATTTGGAAAGTTAAGGATGCTCGGTTGTTGGAAGATGACCTGGTCAGAGCAGCTTGTCAGCTTGAGCTTTCGATGATCCAAAAATGCAAGCTAACTCCAGCAGGGGATGACACTATGCTCACTCATGATAAGAAAGCAATTCAGATGCAGGTTTGCTTACTCAACATACTGTTATTTTCCTTCTTGTATTTCTTGAATCTTTCACCATTTCCATTTATGATGATAAAAAGGGAAATAAGGTACTCAGTATGCATTCTCGTTGTAGGTAACACAAGATCAAGAACTTCTAACGGAAAAAGTACGGCACCTGAGTGGAGTTGCAGGAGTTGTGCGCATGGAAAGTGCATTGTTGGAAACACGAACAAAGTACTTTCAGGCCAAGGAGAATGGAAGCCCTATGGCTAATCAGCTCGCATGTTTCTTTTCTCCAAGCCCAGCTTCATCTCCAGTTCTGTCTGTGTCTAGTTCAAGTGGCAGAAGAAAAGATAGCGTAGGTGTTGAAGGATCAAAACGTGTTACTCGTTCTTTATTTAAGGATGAAACTCCACCCTCATCTGGACCCTCTAGAGTCAGTAATGACACTGTGGACGAGGTTTCAAAAGAGAATGAGATGATTGTGAACGAGTTGCTGCATGATGGGAATTTCAAGTTTCCTGGTGGATCCACCGTCAAGGATGAAGAGGACAATCTTAAGGTTTGTTTTCTTTGCATCGAGGTTGATTAGTTTTGCCATTGTTTGCATTTGGACAAGTTCTGCTCTAGGAGGATGATGTTTGGCTTCTGCAGTTCTGCACGTTGTTGTTGGACTTATTACGACTTTTGGTTTTAGGGCACTTAAATGTTTCTTGATACAATGGTAGCAATTTGTGACAGACCAAACACACCTCTTAATTGGAGATGTTCTCACTTCTCAGCATTGATTTTTTTAATGTGTGCTGCAGAGAAAGATAAAAGAGACTATGGAGAAAGCTTTCTGGGATAATGTCATGGAATCCATGAAACTGGAGGAGCCAGACTATAGTGGCATCTCTAACCTTATGAGAGAAGTGAGGGATGAACTTTGCCAAATGGTGCCAGATAGCTGGAAAGTAGAAATAACTGAAACTATTGATCTGGACCTTCTCTCACCGGTTTGCCTTATCTCTCAATGCTTTTTTTGCATGTTTTAGTTTGTCAAAATGATAGGTGGTTCTTATTTATTCTTTTATTGGTAGTTGCTTAACTCCGGCACCTTGGATATCGATTACCTTGGAAAGATGCTTGAGTTTGCGTTGGCTACCCTGCGGAAACTTTCTGCCCCAGTTAGTGACCGTGAGAATGAAAGCACCCACCGGAATTTACTCCAAGAACTTCACAGGTTGTGTCAAGCTGGTGATGAGTCTGGTAACCTCCGTGCTGTTGCAGTAGTCAAGGGGATCCGCTTCATTCTTGAGCAGATTCAGGTCTATAGCCAGAAGCTTTTTTCTCTTCATCAGCAATAACTTTGGAAAGAAAAAAAACATATATTTTTGCTTTGCATCTACTTATCAGTTTTTTTCATTCTCTTTTGTTCCATACCCAACAGAAACTTAAGCGAGAGATAGGCATAGGGCGCATAACAATCATGAGACCATTTTTGCAAGGGCCAGCAGGGTTTGATTACCTTACACAAGCTTTTGAAAAGCTTTATGGACCTCCCACTCAAGCCAACGAATCACTACCAGTGACACGAAGGTGGATATCAACTCTTTTGTCTTGCAAAGACGAGTGGCAAGAGCACAGCAATACGCTTTCAGCTTTGAACATGGTTGTGAGATCCTCCAGGGGAATTTCTCTCAAAACGGGTGGAAGCTTTATTTCCCCAGTCAATACCGCGTCACAATCAACTGTTACAGACACTGCAGGTTTTGCTTGTTACCCTGATTGAAGAGCCAACTCTGTAAATACATTCTTTTTAGATTATAGCACTTATATGTTTTAATATGCTTTTTTTTTTGGTTCAGAAGGTCAACAACTGTCAGAATGCAAGGGAGAAAAAGTTGATTTGGCAGTGAGGCTTGGATTGTTGAAGCTGGCGAGTCATGTATCTGGTTTAACGCCGGAAGTGTTACCAGAAACTTTCCACCGCAACCTCTCTCGCATGAGGGATATTCAAGGTGAAATTCAGAAGATAGTTGTAGTAACCACAAGGTATGAATGATTTGGTTATATATGGTACGACTCATTTAGAAATAAGAGTACGTTTTTTTACCTAAAAGACGATTCCATGTGTTATGCAGCTTACTCATTTGGCGTCAAATGCTAGTGAAGAGCGAAAGCGAAACAGAAAGCATGGCGAAGAAGTTGTTGGAGGTGTTAGATGGGAAGAAGGAAGCAGGAATAACGGAGATTGTTAAGACAGCAATGAGTGAAGAAGTAGAAGAGAAGAAGAAGATGATGAGAGAATTGTTGGGTAAGAGTTTGGAGGAAGGTAACAGAGTGTATGAGAGAGTTGCAGTTTGTATATATAAAGCAGCACGCGGAGCTTTATTGGGTGGGAATGGAGAAAATGGGAAGAGATTGGTTGAAACAGAGATGAAGAAAGTGGGAGGAGGAAGCAGTGCTTTGAAAGAGAGGGTTTTAGAGACAGCTCGAGCCCTTGGTGTTGTAGCTTGTGTCTCGGTCAGAGTTCATGGTCCATGGTTGACTCATCTCATGGCACAACATTGAACCAACCACTCTCTCGGTAACTTGTATAGTTTCTGTATAGAAAATAATTACACGTGTAATGTAAGCTGCTTTATGATTTGTAAATCAAAAACGGCTTTGGTCCCTTTTTAACGAATAAAGTAAAGTGTTTGAATAGCTTGTAATTGTAATTTGTAATTTGTAATTTGTAAACTACTCTGAAAAGTTGTATATATATGGCATTAATCAATTATATAAAGCTTGCTTTCAAATTTATCAATGTATATATCTTCTTTACTTTTTCATCCTTTTTTTTTTGTGGACCACAAGTGAATTAACGTATCTCGTAGTACTCATACAATGAATGATTCGTGCTTAACTCTTGTGTAAAATAAGTGAAAACTGATTTACATATGTAATTTGATTATGAAAATCAGTGGAATTTATTTAGAGATAATTAAAGTTGGATTGCTAACTTGTTTAACTATTTTATTTCTTTCACATTCAAGTCAATAAAATATGAAAAATAAAAGAAATTAAAGAAAGGGACGAGAAATGGATAGCTTAGGAGCAATAAGGAGTTGGCCGGCGAATTGGAGAACCACGACGGCGTCAATGACGACGACGGAGAGTGTTACAAAGGTAGCGCAAGTTCTGACTGTAGCGGGATCAGATTCGGGCGCCGGAGCTGGAATCCAAGCCGACCTCAAAGTCTGCGCAGCTCGTGGTGTCTATTGCGCTTCCGTCATAACCGCCGTCACAGCTCAGAACACTCAAGGTGTTCAATCTGTTCATCTTCTTCCTCCGCAATTCGTCTCCGAACAGCTCAAATCCGTCCTCTCTGACTTCGAATTCGACGTTGTAAGCTCTCTCTCTCTTCTAGTCTTCTTAATATGATTAGTGATTGATCTTTGTGAGTAATAAACTTTTGTCAGGTGAAGACTGGGATGCTTCCTTCTCCTGAAATCGTTGAAGTTCTTCTTCAAAATCTTTTAGATTTTCCAGTTCGTGGTAGGAAACCCAAAACATGTCCATCACTTTGTTATTCTATTCAAATTTTGGAAAGTTTGTGTCTTTTGATGCTTAATATAGTTTTGTTTGTATTAAGGTAGCTTTAGTTGTTGATCCTGTGATGGTTTCTACAAGTGGGCATGTTCTTGCTGGTTCTTCTATTCTCTCCATCTTTAAGTAAGAAGCTTTATGCATTTTTGTTAGTTTGTTATGTCTGTGTTTATGTTCTTTCTCAACTTTGGTTTTCTTATTGTAGAGAGAGATTAGTTCCAATTGCTGATATAATAACACCAAATGTGAAAGAGGCATCTGCTTTACTTGGTGGTGTTCGGATTGAGACTGTTGCAGAAATGCGGTCTGCAGCTAAGTTGTTGCATGAAATGGGTCCTAGGTTTCCATTTTCTCTCACTCTTCTCCATAGTCTACACTTCTTTTCCCTATAAAGAAAAAGTTAATCCTTTTAGGCCTGATTTTATGTGGTCATATGCTTAGTTCAGGAGCATTATCTTGTGATGTTGATCCACTTCTTTTTTTACTTATTCAGATTCGTACTTGTCAAAGGTGGTGATCTTCCTGAGTCATCAGACTCAGTTGATGTTTACTTTGATGGTACGATAGCTCATTGGTCTTTCCCAAAATGAGATTCGTGCATTTGTGGTTATAAACATGTGGAACCTTTTTCTTAGGCAGGGAGTTTCATGAACTCCGTTCTCCTCGCATAACTACTAGAAATACTCATGGGACTGGTTGCACTTTGGCTTCATGTATTGCTGCAGAGCTTGCAAAAGGCTCTTCCATGCTGTCAGCTGTGAAGGTACATATATATATATATGCTCCTTTTCCCAAAACATTAGAAAACTGTAGTAACAAATGCTAATCTCAAGTCCTGGAATGTTGGCAGGTGGCTAAACGCTTCGTTAATAATGCCCTAGATTACAGCAAAGATATTGTCATTGGTAGTGGGAAGCAAGGACCTTTTGACCACTTTTTTGGTCTGAAGAAGGATCCCCAAAGTTCTCGATGCAGCATATTCAATCCAGATGACCTGTTTCTATACGCTGTTACGGATTCTAGAATGAACAAAAAATGGAGCCGGTCTATCATGGATGCTGTGAAAGCTGCTATAGAAGGAGGGGCCACAATTATACAACTGAGGTTTTATCATGTTTGCTATAACTAGATTTACTTTCTGGATTCAACTTCTTTGTGTATCTCTCTCTTATGGAAGTCCGTTATGACATCTCAGTTTTTTTTCAGGGAGAAAGAAGCTGAAACACGGGAGTTTCTCGAAGAAGCAAAATCATGTGTTGACATATGCCGGTCCCACGGAGTTAGTTTGCTGATAAACGACAGGATTGACATTGCCCTTGCCTGTGATGCTGATGGAGTCCATGTTGGTCAATCTGACATGCCAGTTGATCTAGTTCGGTCTCTTCTTGGCCCGGACAAGATCATCGGGGTCTCATGTAAGACACCAGAACAAGCTCATCAAGCATGGAAAGATGGTGCGAACTACATTGGGTCAGGAGGAGTCTATCCAACGAGCACTAAGTCCAACAATCGAACAATAGGACTTGATGGGCTGAAAGAATTATGTAAGGCATCAAAATTACCGGTGGTTGCCATCGGAGGCATCAAAATCTCAAATGCTGAGGCTGTTATGCAGATCGATGAAGCGAATCTAAAAGGCGTAGCGGTTGTGTCAGCTTTGTTCGACCAAGAGTGTGTTTTTACTCAAGCTAAGAAGTTGCATAAAACGCTTAAAGAGAGCAAAAAGGAAACTTGAAGACGCCCAAAATATTTCAGTAAGGTGTTCTAATTTTTGTTGAACCAATGTTGCTTCTCTACAAAATGTTACAAAATGTTGTGGACCTTTTGTAGTTCTTCTTCTACCTAATGTATTTGATGATTTTGCATATACATTTTATTAGAAAATTCTCATTAATATCACTAAACTATGTTTTATTTCACATAAACCACAGTTTTAAAACTTCGATTTATACCATATATTTTGTAACAAAATGATCACAAATCTTTTAACATCACATTTTTAGGGTTTAGGATCGAGGATACCTAAACCCTACCCTTAAAAATTATATCCTAAATCTAAAATAGTTACCCAAATCCAAAAATTTAAATTATAAATTTTATAAAATTAATTTTTGTGTTTGTGGTAGTTTTGGAAACCAAAACTTTTTGGTGGTATTTTTGAAACGGTGATAATTTTTGGCAATAAAACTTGAAAGTATGATATTCCGAGGAATTTCACTATTTTATTTGTGGGAGAACAACTATCAATGTATTTTGTGTTGAGTAAGCCAAATAATAATAATAATAATTGTTACATTTAGCGAAAAAATAGTCATTTCTTTTGTCGTTACATCATCATTAAAATGCCTTAACTTTTTATCTTATTACAAAAGATGGTTTTTAACTTTCAACAAATCTAATTGCTACCGTATGCTTGTTTTGTTTAGTCGGCACATGATTGTGAAGCGAGCTCAACAAGTGTCTTCTCTGTTGTTCTCCTTAGCAGTACCTGCAACATTACCCCACATGAGAAAAAAAGAAAACAATTGCTTGTGAATAAACATCATCTATAATACAGCAATGCTCTACATACCTCTTTAGTTGCATTAACCGAATCTCGCTGCCTTCTCTGTTTATCACTTTTGCATTCTCCACACCAACTTGAGAACTCTCTCTGATAATTCTTCATCTCTCGAAAAGTTGAGCTAAAATGACAATGAGAGGGAAATATGAAACATATGCACACATTTGCTGATGAAAATATCTTCGCAGAAACGTTTTGAAAACACCTTACCTTCTACACCACAAAATCAAGTTGACTCGGTGTCCAGAAGTTGTAGCTCTAGCACCATGGCGATGGCGTCCACGATGAAGAACGGCATGACCAGGTACATGAAAGTAATCATAAACTTCCTACAGAAGAAGTTATCAAGAATCTTATGAGTGATGATGGCTTACATAAACTATGAATGTGCACATAATAAGCTGATCAGTTCTACAATCGTGGAGAAAAATCATCTTTGTGGTTGAGACAACATCACTAAATGCACAATGGTAAATGACACACCGACTACTTGATGGTTTGGTTTCACAAGTACCTTTTCAGTACTATCGGAATTGACATGAGTATCACATCTCACACCTCGAAAATACAGCTCCCCACCAGAAAATTGTTTACCCAGGCAGACATTCAAACTAATCTCTGAGTCATCCACATGGAACCCTAAAATCAAGAAGCAAGTTTTTTAGATGTTTCCACCAATCCAAATCTAACTACCAAGAAAGAGACCCATTATAAAGCTTCCCAGTACATACCAAGATCAACATCCCTATCTTTTCCATATTCAACAATAAAGCCATGGTGAGAATCTAAAGAGGATCCACAGACTTCCGGGAACAGAACTGCCACAAGATTTGAATCAAGCCCATCAGCAAATATATCACAAAAAAAGTAACTTGCAATCAAAATTAGAATCTTAACCTTTAGATATAGGAGTTATAAAGTCATCAACCAACTTCTGGAGCATGCTACCAAAGCCAAAATCATCAAGGACAAGACCAAATTTGTTCATCGTATTAGGTCTCATTATTGTGGATCTTGAATCATAAACCCATTTCTCCATATGTTCAACCTGAGAAATTAGTTAAGAATTTGATAAGAAGACGAGACAATAAGCTATGGTCAAACAAAAAAAAAGATAACTTTAAGTCAAATCTACCTCAGCTAGTAACATTTCACAAAACCGAGGGTTAAGCATTTCAAAAGTGAAAATCCCCGGAGATTGCTCAACCATTATGCTTCTAAAGCTATGCTCTGACTTCCCACTAACAGCTCTAAGAAACGAAGGAGCGAAGAAACTTGTAGGGTCAAGATTATAGATCTCTCCATGCAGACGCTGCAAGATTATCAACAAAGAAAAAAGATTCAAATGACCAATTCAGATTAAAACAATTCGATAAAGAAAATTACCTGGTAAGAAGACAAGATTTTCTCCCTGTATTCTCTATGCCTCATAATCTAAAAATGAGACACAAATTCAAGCTCAGTTTCACAGAATTAGAAGATCAAAACTATCAAGAATTATATAAAGGCGTAAACTTTACCCGGATTCGCTCAGTGTCAGGTGAGTATCGGAGAAGAAGGTCTCTCATGAAACTAGCCTTGTCGATGCGAGTGGAATTGAGAAGCTCTTCGGGTAAGTAACGCTCAAGGGAGCTGAAAAGAGCAGGACAAAACTCCAAAGGTAGATCTTCATAGTTCTCAGGCTCATGCTCTGCGTTAGGGAATCTCCGAAGTTTCCATCTTGCTGCATCGCCGATTTCGGAAGAGACTCGCGCTTGCTGCTGCTGTTGCTGCTCGGATTGTTTTCCGGAAGAATCGAGAGCCATGAATCTAAGCCGACTTTGATTGCACATTCAGGTCATGAAAGCGATACGCATTCTAGGGTTTAGGTTTTGTTGATGAGTGAAAGAGAGAGATGATGATGGTTTGTTTGGGGGGTTAGGGTTTCGGATTTATATATATATGATAGTTTCTTTACTTGCTCTTACCATTTTTAGAAACGTTGATTTTTTGTTGCTTATTATTTGTCTTAGTAAAATTAATAGGAAACTAAAAAAATAAGATACCAATAGCTCATTTTCATTTTTATTTGGCTCCAAAATAAATAAAAACATTTCTCGCATCATGGTTTTGTACAAAAATGATTCAGTGAAAGAGGAACGTGACAGAGGCAACAATGCTGACAAAAGAGAAAACTATGAATTCTAGTGTTTACCTAAAACATGCTTAGAGTCTATACAGAAACAGAGCTTTGTACTTTTGCCTTTTCTTCCCAAAAACAAAATTATATTTTTCACATTTTTCTCTATTCCCAAAAATATTCCAAAGAATTAAACAATTACACAGGAAATCTTCTTTGTGAAACTTTCCTTTTGAAAACACCATTATGTGTCATTTTTATTCCTACTCTCTTTGCCTCTGCTGTGTAATAATAGCCATACTTGCAGGTAAGAATGAATTATGCTAAAACAATGAGCTTCTTCAACAAACATTAGATCAATTCTGGCCATAGCTCTGAGTATGTTTCCCCTGCAGAAGAAGCTGTATTACAATAAAAAATCACAGATAATGCAGTGAACCTTGTGAAAGCTGAGAAAAGAGTTCGTATATACCAATCAAACTGAGCGATCAACTAGGTTGTGCATAGTAATTGCACAACTGACCATATGCACACACAAGGACAAAACCGGCCAGCTCCAAGAAAATATGATCAATGGTAATCACCACCTTCGCTTCCTTGTTAACTGAGTAATAACTTCTCAAGGAACTCTACCTCTCGTGAAGCGTGGTCTTTGTCTAAATGTTTGAACAAGGCATTATGTGTGTAACCATCTGGCTCAATCTCTTTATCTAGCATCTCTTTATACAATTTGACAACCTCTTCCCATTTACCTAGCTCATAGTTCTTGTTTATAAGCATAGTGTAGCTGTATTTATTCGATGAAATCCCCTCTTCTTCCATCTTGTGCAAGTATCTGTAAGCTTCATCTATCTCACCAGCTTTGCACATACCATGTATAAGAGCATTGTACGTCATGACATTTGGATGAACTCCTCTCTTTTTCATCTCCGTGGAATACTGGAAAGCTTGTTCTAGCCTTCCCGCTTTCGCATGACCATGAATCAACACAAAGTAGGTAACCACAGAGGGAGATAACCTTTTCCTCAGCATTTCATCATACAAGTCTCTGGCCATCTTAAACCGGCCCTTCTCCAAATATGCTTGAATAACCGTGGTGTAAGTAACATGATCTGGGACAAGACCAACTCTAAAAATCTTACGCTGAAACTCAATCGCTTTTTCCAGATTCCCAACCTTGCAGAGTCCATCTATACGAACGTTATAGATGGTCAGATCTGGAGCATAATGATTCTTTACAACCATCTCTTCGTGCAGACGAAACGCTTTGTCTGAATCTCCAAGCCGCAGTTCACCCACAGTCCTTGTAGTGTATGCATATCTATCAGGTTTAACCCCATTCCTCAGCATCTCATCATAAATTTCAGTAGCCATGGAAAGATTTCCATTCTTAACAAATCCTTTTACAAGAGTCGTGTATGTCTTCACATCAGGAAACATCAGTTGGCTGGTCATCTCTTCTTTTAACCGCTGAGCACCTTCCAAGTTCCCTGACTTACAAAGACCATCTATTAGAGTATTGTAAGTGACAATACTGGGACGGATATTCCTAACTCTCAAGTCATCAAGCAAGGGAGAAGCCTGTACAATCTTCCCCATCTTGATGTATCCATGCATCAGAGTGTTATAAGACACAACATCAGGAGCATTCATACCAGATAACAGCCGTCTAGCCTCATCTATTCTTCCAAACTCGCAGAGAGCGCGTATAAATATATTATACGTGGATGTGGTTGGAGAAATACCTGTTTTGATCATTTCATCCCTGACTCCCAAAGCTTCATCAAACAAGCCTTGTTTGCAATACCCTTCAATCAGCGGATTAAACGAATAAGCTGTAACAGGGAATCCAGATCTCTGCATATCTCCATGAAACCGCCTAGCTTCCTCCATTTTACCATTCTTGGAAAATCCATTGATTAGTATATTGTAAGTCACCTCACTAAACTCAACATTTCTTCTCTCCATCTCTGACCAAATCTTGGCGACTTGGTGCAAATCACCAGCCTTGAAACAAGAATCCAACATTGTGTTAAAGGTGATAACCGTTGGCATAATACCATGCTCAACCATCGTCCCATAGACCTCTCTACCTTTATTGATCATCCTTGAATCTGTAAGAACCCTCAAAACTATGTTACAATTTCTAACGCTAGGTAAGAAACCTTTCCTAATCATTTTCTCAAAACTCAACAAACACTGCTCCGCCATTGATTTCTTCGTATAAACCCAGAGCAACAGATCCAAAAGCTTGAGAGCAATCAGCTTATCAAAGTTCCCATCAATCAAAAGATCATCAATTTCGTGCAAACCAAGATCAATACTCCTCTCAGCAACAAAATACGCTTCCCTCATCAAATCATTCTCAGCTAAAATCTCAAGCATCGCAGCGAAGACTTGACGTGACTGCTTAACATCGCTCTGCCGTTGAAGCCACTTGAAAAACCGATACGCAATTTCGGGCTTTAACCGAATCATATTGAGGACTCTAATAAGCATATCTGGATCAGTGAAGAGGAGACGAAACTGATGAGAGGACCAATTGCGATTAAGTTTATCCCCTTGGGAGCTCAAAATGAGATTAGCGTAATAAGACTCGAGATTGGATGAAGAAGATGATGACGCAGCGCAATGAGGAAGAGTAGAGAATCGAAAGAGGAAGCGTGAGAGGTTATAGTTGTTGTTGACAGTAGAAATAGAGAAGAAAGATCTCGAAGTTCTGAGACAGAGACGGAGACATAGGATCATTGAGGAAACAGAGAGGAACACATAGGAACCAAAGTGAATTGAATTTTTCTGGGTTTTTTCCAAAGATCCGAGAGAAGGAAGGAGGAGCGGCCATTAATTTTCCACGAAGCATTGTTCCATCATCTCTCCTCCCGTGGTGCGTCGACGATCATCTCCCGGAGCTTAACAAAATAAGGGTTTCTCTCAATGTTCTCTTAACCGGACCGGTTTAATCGTTACACAATCTCCCATCTTGTTTGGGTTTATGGACCGTTAAATTCAACTTTCTGTTCTGAAGTCAAAATGAAAACCGAGGTTCTGCTCGGTTGAACCACGAACTAGAAATGTAACCGGTTTGCAATTGGGATTCGGTTTTTGAAAACATTTTCATGTGATATTACCTACTTGTCCTTGTCACTAGCTACAATCACATGATCATCTCTCCATAGAATGTTCGAAATCTATTCTCAGTATCTAATTTTCCAAAATGAAATTCTTGTTTTTTCTATAGTAGGCAAGATACGGAAATAAAAATCTAAGTTACATATCTGTAAAGTTTAGGAAACGTAAGCAACACATTGAACAAATACATATTCCATGAATGTTAAAGACATGCCACTTTCCAACAGAAGCAACTAAAAACTCAATTGCAAAAATCCAAACTTTTCTAATTGCCAAGAGTAACATTCTGCATTTCAACTACTACTTCAGCTTCACATCTTTTTTCCAATTCAGTTTCCATGTGTTTCATCGAGTTTCGCTGCTTTCCGCAAGCTCCTGAAAACGCGTCTGAAGAACTTTTCAAACCCGCTACTTCAGCCTCAACTTCTTCGAGATTTCTCTGTAATATCTTCACCGTTTGCTTCATCTTGTTTAGCTCCTGTGGTGGATAAACGCAAGCTCCAAGCTCATCAATTTGTACACCAGTTCCTTGACACAGCTTCAATAGCTTCTCAAGCGAATCCACAAATGCGCTATTATCCTTTGGATTCTCCAGCTTAATCATCCCAGTGATAACTCGGATGAGTTCTTTTATCACCGTGATCGTCTCAGACACGATCTCAGCAACCATTTGAGCAACTTCCATTTCTTTAGGAGACAAATCATTGCCTAAATCATCATCATCATCTGAGTTATTATTATCGCCAGATGCCTCACATTCAGGTGAAGGACAAGCTGGCTTCACTTCTTTCATCTCCCTAAGAACATCTTTCATGGAAACAGCAACCTGTGTAATACCCCTGCCAATCGCGATGATGTTTGTCGCAGGAACCTTCTTGAAACTGGAACATGCCTCCCAAACCACTCCTGAAAGCTGTGGAATCGAAGGCTTCTTGTCCTTTTCATATGATCCCTCTAGTTTATAGATACAGAAACAAAACACCAGAAAAATCATGAACAGTTACGCACTCAGTAGACGTATGTTGAAAGCAGATCAAAACTGTGGCTACACTAAACTTTGACATAACGAGTTCAATAAAAGATTTGTTAAATAATGGGAAAAAAGTATAGAACTTTCAATTATTACCGTATAAGGAGACAGAACCCTGCAACAATCTGAAACTGGAATCTACGATTTTCTTAACAGAAACGTGTATGATTGAAGAAAGTGTAGGTCCAGCACCAACTGTGCTTCCATGGCAACAAAGCAAAAAGCCTTGAAGAGCATTGAAGTAGGACTCCATTGTCTCTTTAAGTGATTCAGCTTTTGGTGATTCTCCAGTCCATAGCATTCCCACTATAAAGAGTAAGTAGTAACCCAAGCAAGCACAAACTGAGACGAAGAAAATATTACGAAAAAGGAATCGAGAAAGTAACAGTGAAAGCAAGTTTTTTTAACCTATGGTGGCTTGTTTAGAGAGGTGATCAGACATCTGAAGAACATCGTTCCAGCTAACTTTCTCCTCTGTATGAGAGGCTGATCGATCGAACAACTGCACAATTTTAGCATAATCCGTGTCTATATTATGATTTCAATTCATCGCAAAGACATTAGACAAACACAACATCGGTAAGAAGAAACGCACCTGGAGAGTATCGTAGATGGTGTTGAGATGAGAAATAAGAAATTGATTCAGATCCTCTCTTTTTGATTTCCCCATTTTCGTCTTCCTTCAAACTCTTGATGCCTCTGGTGCTGCTGCTAAGCTAAGGGTTTTGCCGAAGCTTTACAACGGTTTCTAACGACGTCGTTTGTTACTTACGAGACTTGATAGTTATTACGGAAAAGCCCTTCGAAAGTTTAGATTTTTAAGTTAAAACTTCAACTCTTTGGTAAGTATTAACGGATCCAAAATTTGCATAGGAATTGAGAGCTTTGGCTTGTTTTAATGGCTGACACGTTCTAGTAAAGTTGTTTTTATATGGTTTTGGTTCAAAAGAAGTTACGATTTTTGTATAATAACCTGAAAAAAAAACTGTGCAGTCTGCTCTGATGGTTTTGTGAACCAGCTGTAGGAGTGATGATTAACAGCTTCGGTCTGATCATGTTTTTGACAAAGCTGGTCCTAGTAAGGTCCGGCTCAAAAGTGAACCAGAAACCAGATTCGGCCCCACACGAGACAAAGGTTTGGCTGGTCGGTACAACATCTTTAGCTGACAGCAATTTCCATGTCTAAAGCGCATCAATTCGTTCGAGTTGGTGAGTGTGACAGAAAGACCAAGTAGAGTAACAAGAAACGCTCATGAACATGAAGTAACAATCAAGGAAAGATCAGAGACTAATGAACTTTGAAGAGGTGATGCAGTCCTTAACCTGTAAGAGTGTATAAGCAATGAAGAAATTCCAATTCTGACCAATGAAGAAGATCACAATATACAATTTTAAAAACCAAGAATCTGAAATTAGAAACTTTAGAATTTCAAATATGTACAAGGTCAGAACTTTTGAAGTTAAGAAAGATGATCAATTTACAAAGATGATAAACAAAGTAACAACCTTTTCTTAAGCACCATAGCCTTTCTTTCGACCTTATATGTTAGTTAAACCAGAGAATCAGGCGTCCTCTTCTCGGAGACACCAGCATCGGAATCTCGCTTCACCGCCGGAGATTCCACATCAGTCCGGCCAAAATTAGTCGGCGCGTCAGGTCCAATCAGCTGAATTGCGGCGTTATCGTAAGCAAGAGCAGCTTCCTCGGCGGTATCGAAAGTCCCAAGCCAGACACGATCAGGTCTTCCCTTGCGATTTCCACCACCACCGTGAGCTCTACCACATCTAATCTCAGCCGCCCACTTGCCCCACGGCCTCTGCCTCACACCGCGGAACATCTTCTTCATCTCCGTCGCAGTCGCAGCAAGAAATTTCGCCGGAATTCTGATCTTAAACCGCGTCTTTTTGCCCTCGGAGGAATCGGAAGGGTCGATAACAATCTCCTTAACGAGCCTCTTTCCGCGGCGACGAGACGACGGTGATTCGTCTTCGTTGCTGGAAGAATCGGTCGCTTCCATGTCCGTGAAAGATATCCTGACAATTCGCTTCATCCTCGCCGGGAAATTTGAGAATTGACGGCGGAGAGGGTTGGTGTTAGGGTTTGTATCCGCCCACTGAATTTTAAAAGGATTTGATCTTTATTTGATCAGAATCTCGTCAGGTTGACTGTTCCGTTACTTAATCCAGTTTTAACCGAATTACAGTATCTAATCTTATCTTAATAATCGGTGAGTAATGTGTATTAAGCCGGTTATATTATTAAGGTTTTGAAATAATGAAGGTTATTTAAATTTAAGGTGGACAACCATCCATCTCGGATCAATTTTTTTTTATATACTATAAATATATAGACTATAATTCATTTGCCGTGGATTTTTATTTATTATTTTTTTCGTTTGTATTATTATGGAATACAACAATTTATGGATTGTAAATAAAAACCGTTTTTTTTGTCTTTAACAATTTTAGAAAGAGAAAGTGGTTTAGTTCTTCCCGGTGTTAAATCCGGCTTATATCCCACATCTACTAGTTTCAATAGTGGTAAATGGTCGGCTTCTCATCTATTATCATCCGGTATTTTTAGTGGTGATGACTAGTTTTTGGTTTAGTTCTGATGTAGTTCATCACCAGTTTTATTGCCATGTTTAAACTGTTATTATCCGATATAGTTCGGCTTATTTAGCGACGGTAATCGGTTTTGTTATCAGCGCTTTCTTGACGCTTTGCTTTCAGTTTTCTTTGGGCGATGTTGTTGCTATATTTTCCGTCCATTTTTCTCTGGCCTATGTCATTGTTTACTCTCAGCTTTTGTTTCTTTTGATATGAGGTTTACATCAAAGAATCATCGTTGATTACGTCTAAGATAATGAAAAAGAAATTTTGTTTCCAGCAAATTTGGATTGTATGTAGCCGTTTCTACATGTAATTGGAGCTTTGATTGAGAAAATTTTTGTAGATCAATTTGATCTTCTTTCTTTTTTTTCTCTTTTTTGCCAAATCTTTTGATTTGGTGATCTGGTAAGTCGATGGGATTAAAATCTATATTATTATATTTTTTTATCTCTGTCTATGTAATCTCCGATGAAAATCAATAAAAAATCGATGTTCGCTCATTTTTCAGCTTCGACTGAGTTTACCAACATCGAAATTGTTGATGACAAAAGATGACGGAAAGTTTCATCGCTTCTCTTGCAACACGTTTACTCTAAATATTTTTGTTTTGACACGTGTGTTTAGCAAGAGTTTATTCTTCTGTTTAGTGATGTGATGTAATCGAATGGGCCTTAAATGGATTTAAACTTTCATGTATCTTAATAAAACTCCATTGAAAAAAAAAAATCGTTTCAATCCGTTAAATCAATTTTTTACCGCCGTCTGTCCTAACTATTGGAAGTCTAAATCAAAAAGATAAAAATTGGGATTATGTTATTTATAGCAAGATCATTTCTGTTTGAGTTTTTTTTTCTTTGATAATGGTTATTCTCATTTCTATCTAAGTTTTTGTCCCATTGTGAAAATAATTTATTTAGGGATTGGATAAAAATATGGATTTTTTAAATTTTTACATTGATATTTCGGTACTACCGTAGGTGCAATGTTTGAAAAAACGGCATATTACGTAAATATGATCATAACAAATTTAACGATAAGTTTTATTAAAGGAACATTTATCTAGAAATATTCTTGATATTCGTATTTTAATTTGTAAGCAATAAAAAAATATTAAATTCGGTTCTTCGGTCTAATTTGATTTTGGATTGGGTTTGGTTTGCCCTCTATAAAATAAAAGTACTACTGCAGTTTTGGTTTAAGAAAACAAGGTTTGGTTTGGTTTTGTTTTGAAAAAAAATCGGTTGATTTGGTTTCGGCTCAATTAGGTTGCCCAAAACCAAAACATCCTTCCTTTTGGGCCTTAAACTTATTTAAGGCGTTATTGATCCTATGACTTCCAAAACTTTTCTCCTTGGCTTAGTTTCTTATTATAGGGAGTATTTATAAGTTATTAACTTAAAATTCTACAAAGGTTTTTCATTTAAGTTATATACTTTTTAGATTATAATTTTCATTCATCAATGTATTAACACTCATTCGTATTTTTTAAGTAGGACTACATAAGCACAAAAAATAAGTAACATGTGTCATATGATTGATATTCTGACTAAGTGGCTATTCATCAATGACAATTTAAATCCACGTGATTAGATCAATTGGAGTTGAACTGTGTCTAAAAGCTATATCTTTTCTAAACCTCTAATTTAGTAAAACTTTCTGATTGCAACATTTTCTCTGATGATGCCCAACTAAAATATGTATGGACCACTCAATTAGAGGCATTGATTAAACTTCTATGATGTGGCCATTTTCATGGACTATTAAAACCTATAAGCTTAATTATTAGTTTGTCTTATGAGGATGGTATTGGTCCAATACCCAATAGTTGCTTACTTGATTAACTCAGTTTTTTTTTTTTTTTTTATGTTGATACGTTTTTAACAATATATTAATATATGCGTGTTTGAATTTAGATAGTAACACAATGCTAACAATAACACGAATTACAAAAGCTCCAAGTCTTGATTAACCCTAAATCTTAATCACAAGAAAACGTAATACCCACTCTGTAAATCAATCTATCAATAAATTAACGTAAAACACATGAGATCATGTTTATAAGATGTGTAAGACCGGGTTTGAACAAGTTTTAATTACGACGTTTTTCCTCAACGACCGTGATATGAACTATATATTTACTTACAACGATAATAATAATATTGTGTCGTTTTCTTTGTATCTAATATATGCATATGATACGACTGAATTATTTATTGTTCGTCTCCACAAGTTACTGGACTATTAAAAATGCCGCCACAAGATGCGTTACACCACCAAAAATAAAGAGAAAGATAAAACCGAACAAATAAAATGGACGTTTACCAAAATATCAACCAAACCTGCCCAAAACCTCGTTTTCCAATTAAGTTTATTGTTAAGCACAATCAACTCTGTAGTTAAAATTATACTCGTGACCACTGATTATTAATTTTGTTGGTATTCCCCATAATTAAATACCCCGAAATATAAGAAATCTGGCATAAGAGACTATAAAATATCACAAAATATATTTTTATATGTACCCATGCAGATCAAAGAAATCTATGCGAGCCGTATTATTTTGCTATAGTCGTGATTCACTGTGAATTTGCATAAATAATGGACACCCTGAATTTCACATATCATAGCAATAGAAAATTTTAAGTCTGTATTCTTTTGCTATAATTTTTTTAATAACAATATGTAATACGCGTATTTAATCTTAAATAGTACACAACAAAAATAATAACACGAATTGCAAAGTCTTAAGTCTTGATAAAACGTCCACTTTCCATCTTAGAATGGTTTGTCTTTACAGTGGAAATGCCACAAAACGCGAACCAAGACCCATAATACGAAAACCAAAATCAGAACGAGGAAGAAAAAAATATCGTAATGTAAATCTATTATTCCTCTATACTATAGCGAAATGGATTTCCCACAACATTTTTGACCAACCTTTTCCTCACTGATATTCGAACGCTACTACGCATCTTTATTGTATAATGGTAAAGTAGGTTTGGGTATAGTTTCGACCATATGGACAAGTCAATATCATGGTTTGACCATATGGACAAGTCCTAAAATTACATCTTGTTACAAATGAAAAACTATAATTATTTAAATGACAAAAGCAATCGCGAAAGAATAGAAAAAAAGTGTATAATGCATGCATCTCCTGCATTGGTTCATAAATTTCGGCATATGTATTTTAATTTTCAGTTTCGTGCGGAAGGTGGGCTCCACCTGCACTTTGTTTTATATGTAATGTTTCAATTATTTTGTATACGTGTGGGTCGCAAATGCCTCTTGCGTGGTACACCAAAGTAGTATTGATACTGAGAGAAAATTAAAGTCAAACAGCAGTAATTATTATATTCTGATCAATATAGTTTTTAGATATTCCATGCATACTAAATATCAATTATCATTACAAAAATGTACAGCAAGGAAAACAAATACTAACATATAGTATTATTGTTACACTTCATAGGCCTTATTGCACGTTTGCAAGATAATTGGAAATCCAGAACCAACCAACAAAAAGAATTTTGTCAGAAAGTAAAACACAGCCTGTCTCCGGTTCCAATTAAAACTACCCTCTTCCAGATTACATACGTTTCAATTCGTAAATTTAAACCACCAGCTGATTGATTTACAGAAAAAATAATTATTATAATACTAGATAGATTTATGTGGTTTAATTATTGAGGGATGTTTTGAAATTTCTTTTAAATAGCCTGATTTAGTTAATTATTTGTTTTATTTTTAGTTTTGCTTTTTGGTATTACCGATCTAAATTAATGTTTGGAAATTTTCCGCCAATTGTAAACAGTTTACCCACTTTATACCATTCTTTTGGTAGAAAATACATAAATTGAAGCAACAATACTTAACTCTATAATCAACTTTTTCTATAGTCAATTTTTACACAACACAAATAATTAACCATTAAGAAAAGAAGAAAATGACCCGTTGTCCGCCGTGAAATATTTTGGAGGAGCATATCAATTTATCTATTGATTAGAGGGACACCTCCAAGTTTAAACAATTATCGTTACACCAACTCATATTAATTAAATTTATGCTCAATTCATCAATAAATAAATCAATGTGTTTCCTAATACAATTCTTGGAACCTTTATCTTCACCATCCCAAATTTCCCTATATATATAGACACAACACCCATTCGATCCATCACTAGCTTTCACACACACATCTCTCTCTGCTCGCTTGTGGTAGTAAACATGGGAGCTCTCGATTTTCTCTCTGACTACCTTTCTGACTATTTCTACGTCTCAATAAGAAAACGGAAGAAGCGTAAAGTCATGCAGGTAACTAAAATCCCTCAACGACGCCGTTTAGCTCTTGTTTCGTCGTTTATTATTAATTGCTTAACCTTTTTTTGTTTGGTTGATACGAGCAGACGGTGAATATAAAGGTGAAGATAGACTGTGACGGATGCGAACGCAAGATCAAGAACGCGGTTTCCTCCATGAAAGGTTTGATCCTCAACCTCAAGTTCCTCTAGTCAAAAACTACTCTATCGTCTTTCGTACTAATTAGGGCAAAAATCAATTCTGCTACAATTAAATTATTACCAACACGAAACTATGCATACCACATATAAGAAAAAAACTCCAAACTTTGACTCTCTACCTTAACCACGAGTATGTAATCTGACTTGTCGTATTCCAAAAACGTAATTCCCTTCCATATCAGCCAAACACGGCCTTACTAATATATTACAACACTCGTTTTATTTTATTTTTCTTTGAAGGAGCAAAATCTGTGGAAGTGAACAGAAAGATGCACAAAGTGACAGTGAGTGGTTACGTGGATCCGAAGAAAGTTCTGAAAAAAGTACAGAGCACTGGGAAGAAGAAAGCTGAGCTGTGGCCGTATGTTCAGTACACAATGGTGGCTTATCCTTACGCCGCTGGATCTTACGACAAGAGGGCTCCACCGGGTTTTGTGAGGAAGTCAGAGCAGGCTCAGGCGCAGCCGGGAGGTACGGACGATAAACTCATGTCCCTTTTCAGCGACGAGAACCCTAACGCCTGCACCGTCATGTGAATGAGTTTATAGCAACCGGCGTTGTAATTAATTAGTAATGTTATAAGGTTTTTTTAAGTTTATAGTGGAACCTTTTTTGGTATTGTATAGAGATCAGAAGTAAAGCAACTCATAGTAGTTACTAATAATGTGTATTAATTTCATACTCTGCGTTTAATACTAGTGGTTATTTATCTTGTATAGTTTTACTTGCTTTATTTTATGAAAAAAATAATAATTTGTGTTTCATAAGCATGCAACAACTAAGATAATTGTGTTGGAAGCATTCAATTGAGAATTACCTTATCTACGCCTAATTTTTTGGGGGTTTGTAATTTGGATAAACCAAGCTGATTTCATGAGAGTCGGAAGGAAAAGAACAGACACACAAAAAACTGAACCTAAAAGTAAAACCGAGATAAATTCGATTATAAACCGGATCTAAAGTTTAAACTCAAAACAGAATATTAAACGAGCTTATATTTATCTATTTGGTTTTATTTGGATTATTAGTATCTTTTTTTGGGCAAAATTTTACTAGTACATTAATAAACCCAAAAGAAAAAAAAAACCAACAACCTGAATTCCTTAAGATTAAAAAATACCATGAACTATGAAATGCTTTATTCGTTCGGTTGAGAAGTCGTTCACGGTTATATTCTTCTAATCTTCTTTTATAAATTCCGTGATTATAGGATTAGTATTGCGGTGGTTATTTCCAAAAATATCAAACATAAAAAACATATAATAGTTATCAAATTCATATTCTATTGAGTAAAATAAGTATTTAAATAACTATTTTAGACCAATATTTTTGTCACTGGATTCTAGTAAGAGTTTTGTGGAGGCAGTGGTTGGTTAATAAAAAGTTGAAAGATTCTATGACGCCGGTGAAATCCTTGGCAAGTGAAAAGCCAAACATCAAACAATTATATTCCATCTATGCCCTTCTGTTGCACAACTAAGACACGTGTAAAACCGGACGGTAAATATTATTTCCAGGGGTCCCATTGTATCTCTGCGTAATTAATGGTACGTTCCTCGGTGGAAGTAGATATGTCGCTGATGGTGTCTTTGGATAAGATAAGATATTTGTTAGTCGATCAAATATTTAATACAAAGTAAACAATTCAGTATGCAATTGGTTATCTTTTTTATGTATTGTGCTCTCAAAACAATTTTTTCAAATTTGGAGCATAGCATATTATGCCGACCACCACCAGTAAGGGGACAAGTTTTGTTGTGAATAATTGTGTTTCTTAGTATAATAACACGTGGTTGGTTAAGAAAAGCCTTAAAAATGATATCTCGGACTTTCAGTTTAATTTTTTTAACTAATAAAAGACTTTCCGAGTTGACAAAATAAAATAACACCTATAACCTATTAATGGTAGTATATTGTATGTTGAGTAATATCTCAAAATCAAATTCGATGTACCATAGAACACGTATATGAGGAACAATTTTAAATACATATAATATTTTTGTTGTGTCAACAAGAACTAAAAATGTACTCTCTAAATATTGGTAACTAGGAAAAGTCCCGTGTACCATGATATATATTTGTTTGACATATATTTGATATAAAAATGTAATATATATTTTATTATTTTTTTTATCTTTTTATTATATGTGAATGTAATATAGTTTCATATTCTTTTATTTTTGTACTGTTTTAATATTTTTAAATATTTTTTTTTAAAGTTCCTGTATAATCTAACTATTATATAAATAATTAAATTTTCTTATAAATGCTTAAACAATATTAAATATTTGTCACTAATTTTGGTATTTAAAGTTGCACATGATTTGGAAATTCATAATAATTTCTTTAAAAATTAATATAATTATTATCCAAATTTTGTTATTAATATCAAAATAATTCTATTATACAATAAGAACAACTTATTTTGTAATATCTATTTGAAATACATTTCTGATTATATTTATGGTCGCAAAGTAAATAGTTGATGTTCCCCTTTAACTTTTTTAGACATATTAAGCAATCCTCGTTTTCTTTTTTTTTTCTATAGCTAGACTTTTAGAACTTTCTTAATTTCCGACTAATACCTCTACATCATATCTTGTTAAAACGTTTGGGTTGAGATCTTTGATTTCAAAAAATATTTTGAATCTATGTGTGTAGTGTTGTGGTGCCGATAATATTTATGTATAAATGAAGTTTAATAAATCTTTGGTTAATGTACCTGATTTTTTTATCATCAATGTCATGAAATGTGAAGTAGAAGTTGAGAAAATTTTAAAATTGTTGTTATTTTTTTGGAGTATTTGGTCATTCGGAAAAAGAATTGTTTAGTTGATATTGTTTTTTCCAAGTAGAAATCTTGTGATTTTGAGTTGTAAATAATTTATACTTCCGGAGAGTGATGTAATCATTTCATAGTAATCAGTGTATTCGATATTATCCATTTTTTGGGGTTTTCTTTGAGTTTCTAATGCATTGATCTTGTATATGTGATTGTTATTTATATATTGGTGTAAAATAGATGTTGAATTCAGTTTTTTCTTTTTTATTTTTTTATTTTAAGTTGTTTCAATTTTTTTTTTGTTTAATTATTCTTTCTTACTATTGGAGTATGGATTATGGAGATTATAGTGACTTATTTTATTAGTTTTTATATGATTGTTGTTATATATTGCCTTACAAATTTTTTAAGTAATTTTTATGTGAACTAGTTATGTCATTGATTGGGTTGTTTTCGGGTTTTATTATATGATTGTGGTGGTTATTTTGAGATTTTATTGTATGGTCTTTTATTATGTTAATCATATATATTATAGCATATTAGAAAGACTTTTGGTTGAGTTAATTTTTTAGAAAATAACCTAATTTGTTATTCTAAAAATAGATCATGATTTAATTGTAAATTTGTTTAATGTATTTTAATTGGAACATACGAATAAATTTATTTGTTATAGAGTTTTTATCATTGTAATAACCAAAATTGAGCAGAGTGAATAATAAAATGTGTATTCTATTTTTTTCTTTTTGGAGTTGATTTTTCTTTAAAAAATTTATAATGCATTGGTATTGTATATGTTTAAGTCAAAAAACACAGTAAAATTATGCAACACACGCTGCTGGTGTGCATCCTACCATTTTTTTTAGAATTTATAATACATTGGTTATATGTTTTTCTATTTATATACGTTACTGTAAAGTAATATTTTGGTTGAGTTAATTTTCTAGAAATTGTCATAATTTTGTAATTCTAAAAAGTAGATAATGATTCAATCGTAAATTTTTTTTTGATGTATTTTAATTGGAGGAACGAATTTTTTTATTTATTATAGAATTTTTATCATTGTAGTAACAAAAAATGGGCAATGTAAATAATAAAATATGTATTATTTATTTATTTTTGGATGCTTTTCTAAAAAAAATCTAATGTATTACTCTTTTATGTGTTGTTTTCATTTATATATGTTAGTATAATACAAATGTTGATTAAAAATTTCTGATTTTTTTGAATTTTATTTTATTGGTATTAATATTTAGTCTTAATTGTTCTTGAATATTATCTTTAGTTCTCCTTATTAGTAATGTTATTTTTCTTTACCAACATTTTTGTCATGTTTATAAAGGACATGTAGCTCTAGAAAAAAAAGACATCTAAGTACATCATTTGTCGGGTGATGACATGACTAATTATTAATAACGACCCCAACATTTTTCTGAAAATCTATTGTGTCATGTGAAATGTGAAAAGAAACAAAACAAATAGACAGATGAGAAGTAACACAGCAAACGCGTGGCGTCGAGACTTGAAGACTTGGGAATTAGAAGTCAACGTTTTTGTTGATGCTGATAGTATATTTTGACCAGGTAAGGGCCAGGGTTTAGGAGCTATTTTTGTGCCATGTGTACGGTGTTTGGGGCTTAAACGGCTAAATCAATCGACTTGAATCACTAATCACGGCCAGAAACAGAAGATAATATTTGAAATGTGAAGTTTACATCAAGAGCTAATACCATATGTAATGTTAGCTATGGATCTAACAGATCATGTGATCAATACATGTTAGTATGAATTCTGGTAACTAGATTTTTCGTAGAAAAGGGGGCTATTGGAGGTGGCAACTCCCAAATCTAAAGTGAATCTATCACATACAGTTTTGATATATGAATGTTTGATAGCTTTTTCATTTTTCATGTCTGCGTTCATAAAATATACTCCCAAATCGAGTGTGACTTCTCAAGTCTGTTAATTAGTTGATAAAATATGTTATCACCTATGTAGATGGAAAAGAAATTCGAGTGAAGTGGGTCAAAAGGCCAAGCCAACATTGAGCAGACGATCATTCATTCATGGGCCAATATGAAATGTATCTTAAGGACCGAAATTTAAGACCACACTAGTGTACAGTGTACACTACCCACAAGGCGAAATGCACACATGTCCTGAGGTAACATTGCATAAATCTATCGATAAAAAATAATAAAATCTATTGGACAAAATAAATGTTTAAATTGATAAATAATAGAGTACTATGAACAATCATATGTTTTACACATAGTTGAGTGACAAAACTATTTAAGTTTATATTTGATAAATTTGACGTTTATATAGAAATAACATTTTATGAAAAATACTCTTTAGTGAATTCACTAAGATACAACCATAAAAAGAAATATCATATTTTCAGAATTTTTTTTTTGGTCAACTTTTAGATTTTCTGAATAGTATATGTGACCTTATTGTTATTTCTCATTCTATTAATTTATATAAAAATAAAAATTAAAAAAAAAAGCAACTGAAAAAGAAAGAGAAAAAGTTGGGGAAAGAGAGGGAGAAGCTCGAGAAGAGTGTGGGAGATGGCAAACCCCAACCACCGACTAGACATAGACCGTTGGCCCCGACTCTTCATGCATGCACTCTTCTGACATTTTCAATTCTCTAATATCTATATTGCTTTCTATTTTTAATTTCATTGATATATATATATATATATATGCATATAGTTTATGATTGGAAGCAGTAAAATAGTACTAAATGATTTAAATAATAATAACGTTCAATTCAAAATGCTTGTTGAATGTTTTGTTCGCCTGCAATTTAAACTCGAATATTCAGAATTTAATGAGGAAATGGTCCAGTCGCTGTTACTTTTAGGTGTCAGTCTCACACACTCACTCAATATCGTTTCAAATTTCAGAGCAAAAAGTCTCTAAACCCAAAGCCTCCACTCAATTGCCCACTTCAAAAACGGAGCTTTTTTCTTTTGAAAGTTATCAAAAACCTCAATATCCGAAACGCTCGTACTCATTTCTCTTCTTCTCTTAAGCCATGACTAAAGATGAAGACTTTAAGCTCTTAAAGATCCAGGTCGTTTAAAGACTTTCCCTTACTATTTATTCTCCTATTTATTTTGCATTAATCTTTCCATTATGCTAATGGTTTTGTGTATCTAAAAACACGGACATTTTCCCTTAGAGTCAACATCCATTGCGAAGGTTGTAACCAAAAAGTCAAGAAACTTCTTCAGAGGATCGAAGGTTTCTCTTCTCCTCTCTCTCAACCTTTATTTCGTACATGCAACACATTTCTGCTTACTGAACTTGGATTCTTGATGACTACATTGTCTGGTTTTGACCAAAACAGGAGTTTGTCACGTGAACATAGAGGCAGAGCATCAAAAAGTGACTGTTTCAGGGTCGGTTGATTCAACCATACTCATCAAAAAGCTCGTTAAAGCCGGAAAACACGCCGAGCTCTGGTCTCCAAACCCCAACCATCAGCCTCAGAAGCCCAAGACAAATGACGTCATCAAGAACACCACTCACAAGGGTCAGAAGCAAGGCTTGGCCAAAAGTGGTCTTGAAGCGTTCAAGCCCAAGAACAGCCTTAAAGGTGCGGCCCCTGTCACGGAGGAGGAAGACGACGGCGGCGAGGAAGAAGCTGGAGTGATTCAGTATCCGAAACCGGGGAATCAGCAACAACAAACTGTCGTCAACTCCAAGAAAAACGGTGGAGGAGTTTCGATGAACAATGGAAACAACGGAGTCAACGCCACATCAAAGAAAGTCAACCAAAAACAGAGCAGCCAAAGCAAGAACAGTCAACAAGAAATGGCGGCAATGAGGATGAGAAACGCCGGAAAAATTGGCTCTGGTATTGAAACCAACGAGATTGGAGCTCTCATGGGTCTCGCTGGTTTTAACGGCGCAACAAACGCCGTTAATCATCCCACCAATGTGATTCAACAACTTCAAGCTCCTCCATTAAACAACATTAACGGCGTCACCACTCACAACCTAAACTATGGAAATGGGGCAGGAACCATGATGATGAACATGAACGGATACAACAATCATCTTCCAATGAACATGCAGAGTAGGTAAATGACGCATCATCATCAGCCTCAGCATCAGCAAATGATGTACCAAAGATCAGCTTTCGTTCCAACATCAAGTAATGGGTATTATTACAATTATACCCCCAATCCCTACAGTTATTATCCTTATTACCCTTATTACCCTTACCCAAGTGAGCAGCAGCACCAAAGTAGTCATTCATATGCTACAAACATGTCTAGTGCTGAAGACACTAGCAATGACAACAGCTGCAACATCATGTAACTGTGGTTGCTTGACAAGGAAGGTATCTTACAACTTCTGAAAACAAGACTAAAAAGTTTGAAATCTTTTTTCAAGTTAATGTCTGATGTGGTATATTAATAATGTTTGGTATCTCCTTTTTATCGACTGAGTTTGTCTTTTGGGTGTCTGGCATGTAGCCATTTTGGACTGACATGAATCTGTGTTAGTTGATATATAAATCCCAGAATGTTATCGATGTCTCTTGTGACATGTTTTGCGTTAATGTTTTGTTTGCATTAGTGTAACGACATTCAAGAAATGTGGTTAGTTCGTTACGAGTATTTATAGAGAGGAGCGTTTAGAGCAGTTGATTTTTTTGTCACAATGTGGTTTGTGTGTATCTCTCGAAATGATATTATCTCTATCTACTCAAAAGTTATTCCACCTGCTGGTTGCTTCTCGGTAGGTGTCTCGTTATACGAGTCACCTTATTTATAATGCGACATGATTCGAAAATTTTAAATTGGACTGGTAAAATCAATGTCGTAGCCAGTCTTGCATCAATCAACTTTCTGTTTTAAATTTGAGATTTACAAGAAACGCCTATGCGAATTTGTTTGTATATATTTTTTGGTCGATCTTATATTCATATCAATATTTTTATATCCGATCCGGATAAAGACTCGGATGACCTTCCAGATCGTCGGATCATCAGTCGAACTGGATCGACCACCAGATCAATTGAATAAAGAACATTTTATATGTTATTATGTATTTATAGTTTTATATATATCTTTATGTATAGTTTTAACTTTTATAAAACTAAGAATAAAAGACTATTATAACATGTTTAATTTTTTAAAAAATTAACAGTAATAATAAAGTAATAAAATCAAACTGAAACCAAAATTGAAGAAAACACTAAAATAGTTGAAAATTGCCAATAACAAAAATAAAATAATTAAACATTAAAAAAACTAATCTGAATTATCTCTATCACCATTCTCTTTATTTTCTTCAAGCGGCATAATAAAGTCATCATGAAAATCTAAAAATCAAAAGTCACATAGTTTAGTCAATATATTTATATACAATTAAAAAAAATCTAAAGGTTCGATCAACGTATACCACTAGTTTTTTCGGTGTTTGTGTTTGCATTATCTTTGGGGTATTCTTCAACAAGGGCATTCTCTAATTCATCATAATCAAAGTTCACTTGATTCTTCTTCTTCTACGATCCATAACTCTGTCTTATCAATAAATTCATAGTCAACATGATCATAAGATCTTTTTGTTTTTGACCTGTACATTAAAAAACATGTAACAAGTTACATATTAAGCTAAACAAAGAAACAAAAAGATTATAAGCATACTCACATATGTTGCAAACGTAAATTATAGTGAACAAAGACAAGATCACTAAGTCGTTGATGCTCTAATCTATTTCTCTTCTTGGTATGAATCCGCTCAAATGCATTCCAATTACGTTCACATCTAGATGAAGAAATGGTTTGACTAAGAATTCGTATCGCTAACTTTTGCAAAGTAGGAGCATCACGACCAAAATATGTCATCATTCATCTAAATATTGATAGAACTATATCATACATACATAATATATATATATATATATATGTATATATAGAAGAATGTAAGTCAAATTAATATTTAATAAGTTACCTGGCTGAGAGGTTTTGCTACAAGTTAGAGCTATCTCTCGAGAAAAGCTGCCATCTCGTTCTCTATAAATCCTAAACTCTTGAAAGAGTTTGTTTTGCTCTCTCCTTTTGCTTTTCAAATAAGTTCATCAACCTTCTCATAATCTCAGCCTTCTCACAAAATGTATCTTTATCATATAGGAAAGTCGGATTCAAATAGTATGATGCAGCATGTAGATCGTGGTGTAACATACGATCCCATCTTTCATCAATAATGTTTGTATAAAGCTTGTAGAAATCTTTTTTTTTTTTTTAACTTCTTTATGCCTAATTTTGCTCGATACATCCCTTCATAGACATATGGCACTGATGGCTTCTTATCAGCATCACAAATGCGCAACAAGCGGAGTCATAATCTTGACAATTATCAAGCAGTCATTCCATATTCGCTCATCCAAGATAATTAATTTAGCTTCCTTTGCTTTTTCTGTTTTGAAAAGTTGCTTGAGTTCAGAATCTAAACTTGTAACCAAAGCTTGTAAATCTTCTTTGTGCATGTTGATAAAGACTCTGTAGAGCAATGAAAACTATAACAAAACTGTTTCTCTGGTACGAATGATTTCTCTCCAACCAGATCTTTTTCTAACCTCATTTAAAGTCGACTTAAGATTGTTAACAAAAATGGTTACATTAGACATACGCTTCACTAAATGGAGAACCGAATGTAGTTTTGCCACATCTTCCAAAATAATCTGGAATCTAATGCTGTCTCTTATATCATCTCTAGATAACAACGAGAGAGATAAGTGTAGTAGCGTAAACCTGAAGCTACTTCCAAAGTCACAATTCACAAGTGGTCGAAGCTACCAAAGTCGCAACTCGCAAGTGTCTACAAAATAAATTTTATGATCCTCGTAAGGCTATGTATTAATTATTAATCTGAAGTCCATATTTTAGAGGCCCATTTATTTTTGTAGGCCCAGATAAATTCTATATGAAAAAAACTATTCGCATAACCCGGATTCTTCCCGGTTGTGGCTTTGTGCAGGTCTAACTTTTCGCCTTTGGAATAATATCCAACTTTGTCATAATATATTCTATGAACCGGCATCTAAATAATGTACTACTATTTAGTATATGATTACTGAATTTTATAGTCTTTTTTTTTAGCAAAAATGGAGTCAGTTTCTCCTTTTCATGTTCATTGGCCACCAAAACTATTTTCACCAGTAAAATATTTTTAAGAAAATAGACGATGCTGAAATCTTCTGTCCCAAACAAAATTTATTCATTTTTTTATTTTTCATACGATACCATAAGAAATATGTTCCTGCTACAGTGCTACTTCCTCTTTTATGTGGTTGAACAACTAAAGCAAAGCTCCTTTAAAAAGCACATACTTACGCTTTAAGCAACTACTCGCACTCGCATATACAAGTTATACTGCCATTTAAATTTTATTTAATATTGGTTCAAACGCATTAACTATACATAATGTTTCAAGATAAACCATTAAATAAAAGCAAACCTAACTAATTATAGAGAAGAAACATAGTTTGAAATTATCTACAGATCAATGGATCGGACCACTATTTATCTCAAACATTTATATGCTTATATCTTAATGTATGGTTTATGCTTTTGTTTTGGTGGTGCTGGACGACGGTGGGATTTTAATCGCTAATTAATAACACAACTTCTAAAAAATGCATGTCGTGGCAAACTAAAATAGTTCATTTGGGGCCCACCTCAAGTCCGAACCCTTAGTGGACCGACGAGTACTCGTAACTAACCGGATTCGCAATTTCTTATTGTAGTTTTCAGTCTTTCATACTATAATTAATTATAATTTCACTAAAAAGACTAGAAACTTATCGAAAAAATATATAAACAAGTCTATGAGTCCCATGCACTTGGCTTACGTAACGAGAACGCATTCATCATCACCTCACATCTCATTTTCACGTCTCCTCTTAACACTTAAGCTTAATCTCCATATTTACAAACTTTCTTTTTTATAATTCTCCTTGATCAAATCAAAACTCGCCGATCACAACATGCGTGGAAATTCTTACCGCCGGGGATCCGACGTTCCCGTCGTCATCTTCACGGTGATGATCACGTTACTGACGTGTCCAATAATCATCAACGCTTCATCATCATCAGATTCTTCTTCAGCCAACAGGAAGCTCGACGAGGTCGATCCCATTAAGTGCTCTCCTAGCTGCATCACATACCCTCCTCCGCCTTCTCCTCCACCACCGTCTCCGCCACCGCCTGCTTGTCCTCCTCCGCCGGCTCTCCCACCACCGCCGCCGAAGAAATACGGGCCCAACTGCCCACCGCCTCCGCCGGCTAATTTCTTGTACATAACGGGCCCGCCGGGAAATCTCTACCCCGTTGATCAAGAATTCGGAGCGGCTGCCGGAAAAACTTTTACCGTGGTGAAGTTCTCAGGTCTAGTCGCGTTTGGGATTATGGGTTTCTTGATTCTTTGAAACATGATCGGAGAAAAAATATTTGAAGATCTGTTGGTATGTTCAGATACTTTTTATTAATTAGTTGTTAAAGAACGCTATTGATCGTTGATTAATAATCTTTGTAGCTAGGATTATATATGGTTCATCATATTTTCCTATATCCAAAATTTCTAATGCGTTTTTAACCAAATTAATAAGGTATTTAGATC
Organism: Cardamine chenopodiifolia; assembly: GCA_963922655.1. Lineage (NCBI taxonomy): Eukaryota > Viridiplantae > Streptophyta > Magnoliopsida > Brassicales > Brassicaceae > Cardamine > Cardamine chenopodiifolia. The sequence goes on from OZ000467.1 coordinate 5,350,460, forward strand.
AAATTTCTGTTCAGGGAAATATGTAAATTTTTGAACCCTTTATCTGATATGTTCTCTATTCAACTTGTCATTGGATTGATTCTCGAAACTATAAAGTTTTCTGTGCGGAATAATTTTACAGAAAAGTAAATTGTTCTTAACAAATATAAAGTTAAAAAGGCGAACTTTCGAAAATATTTTTGTCCTTTTTAGCTTTCCTCATCACGCTTCTAATTCATTGTTATTTAATAAATCATTGAAGAAAAGTCAATATATTTTCAACTAGAGTAAAGTTATTTTAAATGAGCTGAAAATAGTACTCATAATCAGTAGTTAGAAAAGATCATGTTTAATCTGGATAAATTGATACATACAATGCGAACCAAAATAAAATAATTGATACGAAAACTAAAACCATATTTAATATAATTATTCAAAAGTAAAATGACACGTGTTGGTGCTAAGAGAGAGATTAAGAATGGAGATCAACTTGGGTTTCAACAACGATAGGTCCCGCAACGCCGACCTCAGACATGACATAATCTGTTTCGCCTAACGCTATTTTCTACCAAATCTCCATCTCACCTACGTTTTTACTTTCCTTTTTTCTTTTATTCACCGCCACTGAATATACATACAGAGTATTTACGTAAATCATATACTACCAAACACAAATCTGGTATCCAAATTTTGATATGATATTAGATTACTTTTTGTATTTTTAATCTTCTAGACTTCTCTGTGAGATATGAGAGTTCGTATTTCGACTTAAAACCAAATACCGATCTCCTTTTCATTTATCTTTCTTTTTCAAGAAAACGAAGAGGAAACTAAATTTGCCAAATTAGTAATGAAAATAAGAAAGAAACGGAATCAATGAAAGGAGTTATTCGCTCAAATTTTTTAAAAATATTTTCTTAGAGGTTGCAATTGTTATAGACTTTATAAGGTATGAAATAATTGTGCACCACCCAGCTATTCTTATACTTTTATTGCCTCAAAAAGGCAACACAACACAAACTCCTTTATAGTTTCATGCAAGCTCCCTTATAATGTGTGCATATAATGTATACTCTGTTTTATTATTTAAAACGTTTGATGTCATTATAACTTTTGACTTATTTTGGCAAGAGGAAAGTCACGATCGAGTTGTAGTAGCTAAAACTACCGCACCGTCTGTTACAATTTTGAGGGAATTTGTTTGGATATTACTTTATTCTACTATTTTTGGGTTAAATTCTACGTTGCATTAACTTATTACTTTCCCCGCCTATAAGAAATTACGCTTTAATATATTTTAAAATATGTTTTAATAATATATATATATATATATATTTAAAACATGGCTGCATAATATATATATTTAATCATAACATAACTGGTTTTTTGCCTATTAACTCCTATTAGTAAGGAGACCACCAGAGTAGAGCCATGAACATAAATTAGGATTGAACCCGTAACCTGGTGGGATGGAAGCAATATATGTGGGTCTTAAGACCGTGAGATTTGACATTTTTCTATTCTTTTTTTTTTTCATTCTTCATTCTTATGGCTATAATTATTAGTTAATTGTCAGTGATAAAAAAATCATTTGTTGATGTCATCTTCGAAAACCTCGAAAAATGTAAATAGCTATGATGTATTTATAAAACCTTCAAAATCACTCAACGTTTAGCCCTTTACAGATATACTCACGAAATTTCCTCAAAAATATAATCCAAAGTACCATTCTCTTATAATTTGACTATTTTATTCAATCATTTATTAATGAGAATTTTACGCGAAGCATCAATAAGACTTCTGAAAACAGATGCTAGTATGTATCCACCTTTCTTTGGGAGGTTAAAATATCATACATTTGTCGACCACTTTAAGCATCTATGACGCATTAATTTCTTTAGAGGACATAATTAGATTATTACAGTGGTTGATGTGTAGAATATTCATCTAAATATTTTCGTTTAACAAAATGGCTTTTATAAAATGATGATTGCAGAATATCTCTCTTTTTAATATCTAAACATGCATGGTCTTCGAAAGTATTCAGTCAATAATATTCGAATAATGAACCAAAACATCAGTACACAGAGCACTGAAAAGCCCCTTTATCAGTATAATCAAATCAAGATCTAAGAAATTACATATTACAATAGTGTGAGGTCCATTATATACGGCCAAATTTATCTAAACTGATCGAATATTTTAAACAATTATAACATGCTTACTAAAGAAGTCAACACTAATCCAATGCAAATCTGAAGTTAACGAAGTAAATTCTATAACAATGATTAAGACGGACTAACATCGAATAATCAGCGATAAATTAATGTGATTAAGGAAGATGACTAGTTAGCTAACCATTAATTCCAATAATTCACAAGACAAGTGTCTTCTAGCTAGAGTCCACTCCTTCCAACTAAGCTTTTTCCAAAAAACTTAATTATCGTATTAATTTACTTTATCGCGCTTTCTCTTACCCAAAAATCTTTGTGTTACATCATTTAAATTAAAAAGAACCATTCTTTCATCAAGAACGGTAAAATGAAAAAAGAAAAGAACAACATGAAAACAAAGGATCATGGCCTTCTCCTCTTGAGACTATGCTTCATGTTTTCTCTTCTTTACTTCCCGTACTTAGGCATATCCGAGACGCCGTGTCCGTACCCGTGTTATCCACCGCCTATTGGCGGTGGCTCCTCTACGTCTTATATGACTCAACCACCACCATATCCACCTCCATCCACAAACTACCTTCTTCCTAATTTACCAAATTACCCTCCTCCGGCTGGGGATATACCAAACTACCCTTCTCCACCGTACATAGGTGGTGGTAGCGATAGTGGCAGCAACTTCTATGGTCCTCCACCGCCAGACGCTATCTTGCCTTACTTCTTCCCCTACTACTTTAGAAAACCTCCTCACCAAACTGATCAAACGTTGTCGCCTTCACTCGTGGCGGTTCCAGGAAAATTAACGGTGAGGATCGTAGTTGTGGCAAATCTTGTGGTGGTTGGAGTTATCGGTAACATTATGTTTATAACTTAATTAGTATGTAACTCTTGTGGAAGTTTTTCGTATGTTATATAAGAAATATTGTAATACTTTAGAATATACTACAGCGAAACCAAAGCAGAAAAAAATGTTGATGTAGGAGCCTAAGAACACTAATTCGTAGTATTTATTTTATATTATTTTTTTTGATAAAAGGTTTTCAAATTTAAATCAAGAAAGTTACAGTATTTCTTTTATTATCACCATTATATTAATAATGTAAAATGTAAATGCATATTAAAAGTTACATCATAAAATTATTTGTCGCGATCCTTGAATTAGGATAAGCACGACCGATGTCGATAACGTCACTTTTCGTGGGCGACTTCGTAGTGGACAACAATGGAGGTTAACGAATGGACAAAACCATTAGTGATTGTATTAGATTCTCTTTTAATATGTGGAAATTCATGTAAGCAGAAAAGAATAGTTAGGTGGCCTCGATCAAATTATTTGAAATCAAAATTAAATCTAATGCTATAAGTTTTTTTTGTTTGTGTGACTTTTAAGAATAATTTTGTTTCAAGAATAATATAAAAAATGTCTAATGCTATGTTGAATTGAGTATATTTATATATTTAAAGTATTTTTAATAATGTGATATCAGTTTTGTGAAACAGAAATTTAACAAAGATGTAATAATTTAAAATTTTGAAAAAGCCACCGGTTACACATCTACATAGAAGCTACTATAGACAATTACCGGAAACAAGCATGTAGAAATTTATTGGTGAAATGGTGATTCTAACATAAGGGGTTACATAGGTTCGGATTTTTATTTGTATTTTATGTTTCTATGTTATAATATTCTAATCATTATAACATAGAAACTTAAATGCAAAGAAACGATTGAGGTCATAGTACTAATTACAGCTGAAGTTGAATCTAAAGAAAAAAAGCAGAGACGGTGAATTGCTCACAAAGCAACCTCAACTGCAGAAACCTAACCGCTAAACTCCTTCTGTTCGTGTTGTTTCTCGCAGTCTGGTCACTGGTCTTTGGTCGAATTCCATTTAGACTCCTTTGTACATCCGCCTTCTGTTTGTTAATATTGAGCTTACTCTTCGCCATCCCATTAGCCAAAGACCGATCACAAGTAGCTTTAGATAAGAGATCATCTCTTGGCTTTGCCTTCGCCTGACTTGTTGACGTGTGCTGAGGTCTAGCTTGTGTGCTTTTAGGCATTTTTCATGCTTTAAAGTTGAGTGCTTTACGCACTACAGCTTCCACCTTCTCCTGCAGCATCAGAAAATGTATTTACCCTCATAAGCTCAAAATTCAACTGTGAAACTAAAACAGAGAGAAGTGATCTCTGTATACCTCTTTCTTCTTCTCGGCTAGTTCGTAACTTCTCAAACTGAAAACGTTAGTAGTTGTTCTCTTTTCTCTTGAAGCCACCAAAGGAGTTAAGCTCTCAGTTTTCTTTGATGTGTTGGAGCTTGAGATGCAATAGTTTTAACAATCCTCTTTGCCTTCATTTCCTTTTGTCTGCCACCAAGACCCTTTAAGAGTGGTGAAAACAAAAACATAAAGTTACATGAAAAGAGAGTTATAACGCTACCTCTTAGTGTCAACACTGGTTTTAGTATTACAACTTGGAGAAGATCCCTTTGTTATGACACCACTTTTATTGGTAGAAGAACAAGGAACATTTTTATAGGTTTCGATTTAGTTGCCGAGGAAGAAGATGTTGCTTCTTTTCCATCTTCACTGTGTCCAATTTCAGTTTTCTCCAAAGCAACACAAGGAGAAGTATGATACTCGTCATGATTTTCAGAGATGCATAATGGGCCTGGGCCGGGTAAAGTCCAAGTTATCGTAAAAGCTAAACATCCCAACACCATTTCTGCTTAAACCCTGGACCCTAGAATATTCTTTTACCAGCTAAATCTTGCGGAACTCGAACAGAGCTACATTTCGTAATCCGATCGATCTCCGTCGTCTTCAAATCAGAGAGAAATGGCGAAGCGTTTAATCCCGACGCTCAACCGTGTCTTGGTGGAGAAGATTCGTCCACCGTCTAAGACCGTCTCCGGCATTCTCCTACCTGAAAAATCATCTCAGGTAAACGGATTTCGTGAAAACTATCATCTCTTCACTCGTTTCTTCGATTGAACAAAAGGATAATTTGTTGGATTTGATTGAACGCAGTTGAATTCGGGAAAGGTGATAGCTGTTGGACCTGGAGCTAGAGACAGCGCTGGGAATCTGATTCCGGTTTCGGTTAAGGAAGGAGACAATGTCCTTTTGTCTGAATTTGGCGGTACTGAAGTCAAGCTTGGAGAGAAAGAGTATGTTCTTAACTTGTTCGATGTAATTCCTCTGAGAGTGAGTTTTATCGTTGCTCATTTCACTGTGTGTTTTTCATCTCTTTGCAGGTTCCTTTTGTATAGGGATGAAGATATCATGGCTACTCTTCACGATTAATTTATGTATTGAGAGAGATACAATATATGTTTCTGGAAATTTCTGTATTTGATGATTGCTCTCTGCCTTGTTATGATTGTTCTTCCTTTAGATTGTTCATTTCACTATTGGCAACAAGTTATTATAATTAAATGATCTCTTATGATTAGAATGTTTGAGTTTTTGCTTGTTCTCTTCTGAGAGAGTAAGTGAAGACATTACTGAATGCTTCTTAGTGATTGATGTCGGCTGATTAGGAGAAACAGAGAAACCATTGGTTTCACTGTTCTAAGAATAGAGAAGATCCATAACAATCTTGGAGATCTGATCTACACAAGAAGCTTATTGCAAGTTCCAACCCCAATGGCTGCAGCGAGGTGCCAACCAGCGTGAAGGAAAGGTGTCTCTGGGAAGAAATCGTCAGCTATGAACAGAGCACCTCCTAGCAAAGAAGATATCTTGTGTACGTTATGAGCTGTTTTGAGGTCTGGATCATTTAAGCTTCTATTAGCAAATGCGACTTCCATCATTCCGGTGTGAACAGCAGAGACCATGAGAGGCTGAAATGGTAGAACTAGAGCTGATGCAGCCATCAAGAACTTTGGGTTCTCATTCCTTAGAGCCCTTGAGAGACACTGTACAGATCACAATCGAATTCAAAACGGTTAAATTAGCTGAAGAGGAATTTTGAGGTGGGTATTGAGAAGAATGGAACTTACCATTGTTGTTGTGGCTATCATTGTGTAATCTACCCATCTCAGGTACTTCCTTAACTTTCCCCTAGAGGCATGATACAGACTTGACGCTATTCCAACTCCAATTAGCGAGTTTGCATACACCTTTGTGTTCAGATTCTTCCTACATTAAATAGTTTCTTTAGTCTCCTTTTATTGTCAGAGAAACTCTAGTTGAATGATATTTTGCAAAGATAGAAGAACATTACCTCGGTGCCTGCATTCCAAGGACGATGAAAGGAAGCGAAGTAGCCACATTAGCAGCAGTTTCTAAGACACTCTGGTCACCTGTCATATGTTTCGATTGCGATTAACCATCTTGAGTTGGAAAGTTAAAAGACCAAAAAAGCAAGACATAAGGATCCATACCGCGAATGCTGCAACAGATTGGTCTTAGGCATGGAGGTCTTTGTTGCCAAAAACGTCTGTAAAAGAGAAACCAAGTCAGGAACTGAACGGTTTCGAAGTTGAGAATGTCACAACAGAATGCTAAGTAACATACTCGATGAGCAGTCTCTGTTTTGATTCCATATTTGAGGATTTGGTCTTGGTCTGTAAGTCACCGACTTGAGTTGTCTTCTCAAATGAAAAGGGAGAATGAGAGACAACATGAACTCCATGGATACCCTCAAGGGCGTTGCTTGACTTTGATACATTTTGCAGGCTCATGGACTCTTCGGGCTAATTACCACACAGACCAGCAGAGCAAATTAACTACTTGGCTGGCCTTTGCTTGGTCTGTTCTGATGACAAAAAAAAATATTTCATAAACTAATTGGTCCATACATGTGTTCCACATAAAATTTGATGCCTCCATTCAACTCTACATCATTGGAACGTTTTAAATGAATAAAAGCAAAAACAGCTAAATTCACAGATACATGTAAAACTACACAGAGAGAGGGAGAGAACCTGAAGGAATGGTGGTGAAAACTTGAGAAGAAGGGTTGAAGAAGAAGAAATGTATAAAGAGGGAGACAAGGAGCGAAGTAGAAGCAGAGAGAATAAGAGTCAGAGATGCGAATGACACACGAATCTTCTTCCTTAATTCTCTACTCCACGGCATATGCTCATCATCTATTTTCTTATTACAGTTAACCGGCCCGGTTTTTCCGGGTTAGGTACCGGTTTGATTTGAAACCGTAACGTAACTAGCTTTCATGCATGGCTTACTGGTATGGGCCGGATATGGGTCAAGGCTATGAGGCTAGCAGGAGTGTGTGGAAAATAGTTATTGTTTGATCTTCATTTTCGATCATGACTTCAATATTTAACAAAATCAAAATTTATTATTTCCATATGCGTTGAAGTGTTCTTTAATGGGAAAAAAATAAGTGTTCTTTGATGGCTTCAAATGGCATCTTATTCTAGCTGAATTGGTGGAAACAGCCACTTAATTAACAGACAAATGATTTTACATCATTTTAAATGAAACTTTTGTCTTTTGGTAGATTTTTTCTCATTAATCCGTTAGCAGATCTAGTTATTTATAAAATGCATGCGATGTGGTTTATTTTTTTCCTTCTTAAAAGGTGAAAGTTTGCTAAATTCTTTAAAGCCGAGATAAGTTACTTTGCAGATTTTTTGGTCCACAAAATTATATTTGTACGGCTAAACAAATTTTTTTTTTTTATTCTATCAAATAGTATATTTTTTATTCTGCAAATTAGTTAATCCACAAGTTTGAGTTGAAAAAACCATTATATAACTCGATTCTTCAAATTAATATCAGGGATATATGTAGCCAAGACTCATTCTTTGTAGACAATTTCAGAGATTTTGAAAAAATAGATTTAAAAAATATTAACAACACTTGGTTGTTATAAAACTAAATGTCTCCTAGCTGACTCAGGGACACCTGCTCAAATGAAGTTTCTACCAATTAATCCAATCATAATAATATATATATATTCATTAACTTCGTCAAAAAAATATTATAAAATGGAAAAGGACAAAGTAATAACCATCTATAATATATTATCCGAGTTATTTAGAGCAGTTCCATCAGGAGTTTTTCCTAGAATTTATTTCTATTAAAAATTTTTTAAAAAAATAGAAAAGAAATTTAATTTTATAAGAACCTCATGAGAAGCTCTTCTGCCACTTGTCCTTTGTTGATTGGTAAGATTTCTTTTTATTTATTTAAAATTTAATTACACACTTAAATTATCTAAAATATATTATTTTTAATTTGTGAGAGACTTAAGGGATATACTCTGATGTGGGTGCTGTTATCATATAAGTCAACTTTTCCTCGCTTATTCCTCTGTTAAAGAGGCTAGCCATTGTTAAAGATTTTAAGTCTACAAGAAAAAACTATTGCTTTAGCCTATTAGTCAAAGAGAAGCAATGTCAGACTCTACTCATCTAGCAGGGCAGGTTGAGGTAGAAGTTAAGATCAAAGCTCCGGCAGAAAAGTTCTATGAGATGTACACTGGAAGATCACACCATGTCGCCGAAGCTACTCCTACCAACGTGCAAGCATGTGATTTGCATGACGGAGAGTGGTGGCATAGTTGGCAGTGTTATCGTCTGGAACTACTTTCATGGTATTTATTCAAGAACAGAACATTTTAGAATATATGCATAATATAGATATAAAATATGAAGAGAAATATTTAATTGGTAAACATTTCGGTTTGGATGTAGATGGGAAGGCAAGTGGCTAAAGATAGTCGAAGTAGTGGAGCCGGAGAAAAGGCTGGTCACGTTTAGGGTTATAGAGGGAGATCTAATGGAAGAGTTCAAGAGCTTCTTGATCACGGCCCAGGTGACTGCTGAGGAAGGAGGCCTTGGAAGTGTTGTGAAGTTGCATTTTGATTACGAGAAGATCGATGAGAACGTGGTTCACCCCGAGACTCTGTTTCCATTTTTCGTTGAGATGATCAAAAGAGGTCGTCGAACATCTCATGTCCGAGGAATAGGGGACCTTTTCCGTATACCTTGTAAACGTGTTGCACATTTGTCTAAATATTGTGCTCTATCTTTTGCTGCCAAAAAAACAAAAAACAAATGTGCAAGTGTATATGTTAAAAATGATGATTTATGGTGTTATCTAGTTGGTGTTAACTACGTTTTATGTTGCAATTTCATATATATAACTTTTGAATGTATGTTGTGATGATTAAATAATAATAAAAGCAAATTTGGGCATGCAATAGTTGTTTGTACAATTGCCGATATTGTGTCGTAATTCAGATATATTTTTTGGTATTGTTCGTATGTGAGTTGTAGACGACTAAAAATAAAAGTAAAAACATGTCATAGATGGAAAGATGGAGCAAATAAAAGAGAATATAGAGAGAGGTAGATGAAGAGAACAAGTCAGTATCACTCTTAGCTCTTGAAGGAGATGTGTTGAAGCAATCCAAGAGCTATAAGATAACACTTGACGTTATTCCTAAAGATGATCAAGTTTGTATTGCCAAGTGGACATGGGAATAAGAGAAGCTAAACGACGGCGTTCCTCCTCTACCAGATACAATGCCTTCGTTGCAGATTACACGCGCGACCTCGAGACTAGGTTGTTATCTGAATCATGAATATATCATCAATGTTGGTGACTTCCTTTTTTTGTTAAAGCAATGATTATGACTTCCTTGTTATGCAAAGACAACAATAATCTTATACCTGGTTTGGTCTATCTCTGGACTCGTTCACAGTTCTTCAATATAATAAAAGTTTATCTTTTTTTTCTTAGTTATTATTTTGTTTTTATAACTTACAAATTAATACGGCGAGAAATGGTTTCCAATTGCCGTCAAAGAAAAAAAAATGGTTTCCAATTTTCCATATTCAGTTCTTCTGCTTTTCAAAATTCTCTACCATTTCATATATACTAAAATGTTTACACAGTTTAAAAATACAAGAAAGAAAATTATTTACCTCACAGATTTATTGTTCCAAAAATTTTCTATAGATAAATTAATATTACTATAAATTTAGAAAATATTAAAATCCCAACATTATTAATTTAAAGAAGTTTTACTATATATTAAGAGAAGCATACATCTATTTTGTTGAAGTGGCACTATATATTAAGAGAAGCATATAAATCAAATTAATTTTTTGAATGCTATAATTTTCAGTTTTGATCTGAATATTTTATATTTAGAAGAAAAAAGCTTTTGATGATAAATAATAAAAGTTACTGATGAATTAACTTATAAAAACGATACTCATAAATTTAAATTTATGATTAATTTTCTCAAGTGCCCTATTTCAACAATCTATAAAACTACAAAAATAAAAATGTTACATATTTTTAGAAATTGAAAACTTACCATAAACGTTGGCTATTTTCATAAAGAAATTATAAACATATTACAATCTGATAATTTTCTAATCTAAGTGTTTATTAATTTATAGAGTTTACTGGATAAAAGATATTATGCAGCGAAGACTGACTGATTCTTTGTAGACAATTTCAGCCATTTTGAAAAATATATAGTTTAAAAATAGTATCATCTGATTATTATTATTATTATTATTATTATAAAACTAAATGTCCACGAGCTGACATAGTGACACCTTGGTCGATAAATTTTTAAACAAATTCGTTGGACTCCAACGATTAATCGAAAAATAATAATACAAATTTGTCTAAAAGACTAATTATATAATGGAAAGGAAAGTAATAAATATCTATAACATTATTTTCTTATTCATATCGGATAAGTCAACTTTTTTCTCACTCCTTCCTCTATTAAAGAGACTAGATATTGTTAAAGATATAAAGTCTACAAGAAAAATCTTTATATCTTTAGCCTATTAGTGAAAGAGAAACAAATCATCCGGAAAAAAATAAAATGGCGGCTATAAAGGAGATGCCAGAATCTTCTCTAGCAGGGGAGCTTGAGGTAGAAGTTCAGATCAAAGCTCCGGCGGAGAAGTTCTATGAGATATACACTGGAAGACCACACCATGTCGCCAAAGCTACTCCTCGCAACGTGCAAGCATGTGATCTGCACGAAGGAGAGTGGGGCATAGTTGGCAGTGTTATAGTCTGGAACTACTTTCATGGTTATATTTATTCAAGAACAAAACATTTTAGACGATATCATTAACAAAAAAAAAACATTTTAGAAGAACTGAATATAGATATAAAAATATGAAGAGAAATATTTGATTGGTAAACATTTCGTTTTGGATGTAGATGGGAAGGCAAAAGTGGCTAAAGAGATAGTCGAAGTAGTGGAGCCGGAGAAAAGGCTGGTCACGTTTCGGGTTATAGAAGGAGATATAATGGAAGAGTTCAAGAGCTTCTTGATCACGATCCAGGTGACTCCTGAGAAAGGAGGTCCTGGAAGTGTTGCGAAGGTGCACTTTGATTACAAGAAGATCGATGAGAACGTGGTTCATCCTGAGACACTGCTTCCATTTTTCGTCGAGATGTTCAAAGAAATCGACGAACACCTCATGTCCGAGGAATAGAGGACCTTTCCCGTATATCTTATAAACGATTTGCATATTTGTCTCAATATTGTGCTCTATCTTTAGATTCAAACAAGATATCTGTGAGTGTTTACGTTATAAATCGCCAATTATCTTTAGATTCAACCGATGCTTTATGTATAACAGATTCGGACATGTAATCTAGTAGCTTGTATAATTGGCGAGATGTTGTATTTAATTTGTATCTAAATCGGTAGTGTTTGTGTGTGAGTTGTAGATGATAAAATAAAATAAACCATGTCTTTTTTATCTCTTTGTTACAAATTAAACATTTGCTGAAATAAGAATTTAAAAGATGTGTAATAAATCAACCCCTCTCTTCATCTCTTAATCACAATTTTCAAAATTTATCTAATGTTTTCAATAAATTAGTTAAGATATTTGTTTAACAGAATTTATTTAGATATATAAAACCAACATTCACTCGGTCTAATATTATTATTTTAAAGCCTGCTAGTTTTCAATGTGTAAATGGACGGGACATAGTCGAGTTTACCAGATGGTATAAAGATTGAGCAGATTTGGTGCCTCTGAGCTGCTCCTTGGTTTAAATGTTGACAAGAATGATGACGACGTAGACGAAGCCAAAATGAAAGCAATAGTTGGGAGGACCACTCAGCAGTTCCTTGCCCGTATTAGAGCAATTGAATATGAGAAGGAAATTAAATTCGAAGGGCCCGGGAAATCTCTGCAGCTTACTCTTCTTCCTTGTGTAGATGGTGTGGCTCGTTTAGTCTTGATTCTTGGATTGGCAGTTACAAGAGCTGCAGAGTCAATTGCTGATGCATCTATCAACGAGGATATGCGGGTTTCGTTCATGGAAGCCGGAGCTGTAAAGCCTTTGGTTCAGCTTTTAGCTAACAACAACAAAGAGGCTGTTAAATTACCTGTCATCCGTGCTTTGAAATTTTTTATCTCTTAGGTACTTTATCTTTGAGTATTCTCTACATTTTTACTTAGCAGTTTCTCCTCAGAGGTTGTAACTCTATGTATCTGATCAAATGCAGCCGTACTATTTGCCAGAGGATTGAAGCTGAAGGTGCGGTATGGTTTCTTGTAAATCTTCTGAAGCAGCCAGAGATCTCACCAAGCGTAACAGAAAAGGTTTGACTTCGTTTTCTTCCTCCTTCCTTCTTTGATATCTTTTTCTATAATATAATGGAATAACTGGATGTGGAATGGTCTTTAGTGAACAATATTATGCAGCCTCTGGATATACTTGCTCATATCTTAGATCCTAGCAAGGAAATGGAATCCAAGGTATGTTTGTTTTCCAAGTTTTATCATTTTACACTAAATCTGTTCTCATTTGGCTTTAACTATCTCTCTATGTACTCCAGTTTTATGAAGGACCGGTGAATGGATTAACAGCAGACTCAAGGTCAGTCTTCTTCTCGATTTTCCTATTTTCAGCTCATTATTTTTGTTGTTTTAGAAGTATCAAATACTCAATATCGTAAGGAAGATCCTAAGTCCTGGGTTGCCGCTTGTCTTGTCAAATTCAGTTCTCTCTCCTCTCCCTCTCAACCCCTCAACGATCCGATCAACATTGAGGTTATGTTAGTCTATTAGTTTATATCTCAAATTACAAAACTGTTGACACTTTTTGAATAATCTTTTGTATATCAAAAAGCTAACTCTGTGCAAGACGATCCCAAAACTTGTGGAACAAATGAGCTTTCCTTCATCTCCCGCAGCGGTTCTGGAACTGAACAAGATAGTCTCTGAGGGAGTCCCACAGTTAACACAAGCTCTTGCTTCACATGGAGGGATAGAGCCGCTAGTGAAGCTTCTAGAAGAAAGGAACGAACAATGTGTAGAAGCGAGCTTGTCAGTATTGTATAACCTGAGCATGGACAGTGAGAACCACACTGCCATTATAAGAGCAAAAGCTATACCTGTGTTGAGACGGATCGTTATGTCTCAGAGACCACAATGGGAGAGAGCTCTTCGGTTACTCAGAAATTTACCCGTTTGATGATACAAGTTGTTTCTTGAATCACTTGAAAACGTTTCAAGATATTCGAATATGTCAAACGTACATGTTTGGCATCAGTTAGAATAATAAAATGTTTTTTTTTTTTTAATTGTGGAAGGACGTTGTAGTCAGCGTAGGACAAGTCTATATTCTATACTGTCATGTAGGCTAAATATACGAATAATTTTATTACATTAAAGTAATCGGAGTACGGAACACGTATCAGCATATTCTGCAAAGATCAACTCGATCTTCAAATATTTTATTTACTCTTTGAGATGTTACGCAAGCAAAAAAAGATAAAATCCGAAAACTGTTGGCTCAGATTTTCTTACTGCGTTGTCTCTGTAAAAAGTAAAAAAAAAAAAAGAAGAGAGAAACGTTCCAGTTCACTCACTTGGCAAAAAGTGAAAACGAGACGATCCACACGTGTCGCAGTCTCGTTTAGCTTGAGCAAACTTCATTTGCGTCGACCATACTCTCTCTCCCACACAGCGTTTAATAGCAAACATCAGTCTCTCTTTCTCTCTACAATCAATTCTCTTCTTCTTCTCAAGAGTCGACGATATGGTTTTCAAGGTTTCGCTCGTCTCAACATCTCCTCTTGATGGCCAGAAACCAGGAACTTCTGGTCTCCGTAAGAAGGTTCATCGATCGATCCCTTACTTCTGAATGGAGTTGAATCGAATTGGTTGAGTTTTTTTTTTCCAACGTCTTGCATCTGAATCAGATCTGTTTAGATTGTTTTCACTGGATTTTAAGTGAGGATTAACTATATGTGATTTAGATTTGATCTATATGATTATGCAGACGAGGTGAATGATGAAAAAATTGCGTAAATCGTATCTCCATTTGTCGTCTTTGGATCGGGTTTTGTTTTGTGTTAAAATGATTTATTTTGATCAACTTCGTGATCACGTTATTATCTTTGATTTGAATCCATATTTGGGACGCTGCTATGCAGTGAATGTTAAATCTGATACAATTATATACACATAAAGCTTTGACATTATGTGTTTGCATTGATCTGGCGAAATGAAGACCATATGGATTGGATTTGTGTACATTATGTGTTTGACATTATGTGTACACTAATCTCTCTTGAAACTAAGATAGAGTCTAGTTGCTATTTCAGATCTTTCTTTATTGTAAATGAAAATGATCTTTGGATCAATGACATTTATTGAGACTCACTCTTCAGTCATGTTGGATCTGTTCCAAAGATGTGTGTACACCGAAATCGTACACTATTCTGATAAAAGAAATTTGGATTGATCATTTTTTAATCCTATCAATCCACTGTTCATTGTTTGCTCTACACTCTACAAATACCAAACTAGCATTTTTTTGGTATCTCTGATTGGTATTATGGTTTGTCTAACTGTGTAGGTGAAAGTGTTCAAGCAACCCAATTACCTAGAGAATTTTGTTCAAGCAACATTCAATGCTCTTACGCCAGAGAAAGTCAAAGGTGGGATTTTTTCTTACTCATCTTGGTTGCTTTAAGTAGGTGCCTGTCAACATAACGGTTCCTAGGTAGATTTCTTCTCATTTGGAAAAATTCAGGAGTATTTGTTCATCTGTGCAGGTGCTACACTCGTGGTCTCTGGTGATGGTCGTTATTACTCAAAGGATGCTGTTCAGGTAAAACCAATGTGATTTCTTTGTCTTCTGAATCTGGCTGAATGTAATCGTCATATCCAATACTTAGGATGTAGTTATGAATTAGTGCTCATGTATTTACAATATTTTGGAGGGAACTCTTGTGTTAAGTCGCTACATTAGCAAATGAATGAATCTTAATGTATCAAATTATTAGCTATTGAAACTTGCTTGCAAGGTTTTTTTGGATAAGTTTGTCTGACATGCTTTTGTTACAAATCTGGTTCCTGCTGCTCCAGATGACCATGTTTTACAGCTTTTCATACAATTTTATTTCCTTTCATGACAGATCATAATTAAGATGGCAGCAGCTAATGGTGTACGACGTGTGTGGGTTGGTAAAAACACTCTGCTATCAACTCCTGCTGTATCAGCTGTGATTCGTGAAAGATCAGGATCTGGTGTGAGATATCTTTCTCTAAGCTCATGGTTGTAGTGATCTCTGGTTTTGATTTTTTTGGTTGTTCACTATGTTTGTGCATGAGCACAGTATGTAATGATGGTTATGAGAGACTTAACCCCAGTCTCTGGTTACAGGGATCGAAAGCAACTGGAGCGTTTATCTTAACAGCAAGTCACAATCCTGGTGGCCCTACTGAGGTATGTTCTGATCTTGTTCCGTCTATATTGTGCTCTGCCCCTATCAATTTAGCCACTCCTTCTGTATCTCTTTATTGTTTCATTTTTAGTAAATCAGATATCTAGATCGATAAGACTAAGAGTTGATTCATACCCCTTACACAGGATTTTGGAATCAAATACAATATGGAAAACGGAGGACCTGCCCCTGAATCAATCACTGATAAGATTTACGAGAACACTAAGACAATCAAGAAGTACCCAATAGCACAAGATCTACCCGATGTATCTAAACATTCTAAAGAATCCTCTTATAATTTTTCCATCCATCATCTGTCTTTTATTGAATCATAGTTGATCTGGTCTCTGTGGCTGAATGTGACAGGTTGATATCTCTGCTGTTGGTGTAACCAGTTTCGAAGGACCTGAAGGAAAATTTGATGTTGAAGTTTTTGATTCCGCGGATGACTACGTGAAACTAATGAAGTGAGTGGTCCCTCAGTTTAAAAGCATGATTCTAGAATGTTTCCTCTCTGTGGTTTGTGTGCAATTTCTATGATCTCTCTAAAAATATTTTCTCGCTCCTTCAAGGTCAATCTTCGACTTTGAATCCATCCGGAAATTGCTCTCGTCTCCAAAATTTACATTCTGGTATGTATCTTAATTGGTTCCTAAACCTTTTACCATATGAGTTAAGTTTCGGAGTATATGTTCCATGGCTTTAATTTTGTATTTTACTTTTTTTTTTATAAAGCTATGATGCATTGCACGGAGTTGCTGGAGCCTATGCACATCGTATCTTTGTCGAAGAACTTGGTGCGCAAGAAAGCTCCTTATTGAACTGCACACCCAAGGTCTTACTTTTGCCTAACCAAGAAGTTATATTCCTCAAATGATTACAAATACACCCTCGGCTTCACAAATTATTGCAATACAACATTTGTAGGAGGACTTTGGAGGTGGTCATCCGGATCCCAATCTGACCTATGCTAAGGAGCTTGTGGCACGAATGGGATTAGGTAAATCCGACTCCGGAGTTGAACCTCCAGAATTTGGTGCCGCTGCTGATGGTGATGCAGACCGTAACATGATCCTTGGTAAAAGGTAGTTTACTAATGTTCTGTTAAGTGAGATACATACATGGAGCAGGGATACCAAGTACTTTTAAACTTAAAGTATCTCTTCTTTTGTAGGTTCTTTGTAACTCCTTCGGATTCAGTTGCCATAATTGCTGCAAATGCTATTGGGGCTATACCGTACTTCAGCTCTGGTTTGAAAGGTGTTGCGAGGTATTGTACACTTGGGCTCTTTCTTTATTTCTAGCTGAATTTTGTGTATACAAAACACTCGTAATATATCTTTTTCGCTTAATTTTAACTTCCACTTTTTATTTTAGGAGCATGCCGACCTCAGCTGCTCTTGATGTCGTTGCAAAAAGCTTGAATTTAAAGTTCTTTGAGGTACATGTCACTGTACAACTTCTATACAGCTTCTTTTCCTCCCAACTCCATGAATTAATTCACATCTCTAATCAAATCATATCAGGTTCCAACAGGTTGGAAGTTTTTTGGTAATCTGATGGATGCCGGGATGTGTTCTGTCTGTGGGGAAGAAAGTTTTGGAACTGGTTAGTGTCTATTATTGCTACTCTCACACATCTGTTAATAACCTTAAAACAACCGATACGGTTCTGAAGTAAAGCTCTTTCACAGGCTCGGATCATATCCGTGAGAAAGATGGGATCTGGGCAGTTCTTGCATGGCTTTCCATACTTGCTCACAAGAACAAGGGAAATCTAGACGGAAACAGTAAACTGGTGACTGTTGAAGACATTGTGCGCCAGCACTGGGCTACCTATGGCCGTCACTATTACACTCGTTATGACTATGAGGTAAAAGTTGCTAAGTTTGGCGATTGTATTATATCATAGTATCTGATACTATAATATGCAGAACAAACAGTACTCTTAGTGATATCTTAAAATTTGTCTCCAAAGAATGTAGACGCAGGTAAAGCTAAGGAACTGATGGAGCATTTGGTCAAATTGCAATCTTCAATTCCGGAAGTCAACAAGTATACACACTTCTACTTCTCTGAACTCCCTTCCATCTTTACTTGGAACTCTTACTTGTCAGTTCGGTACTCTGTTTTCCTTACCTCTTCTCTCTCAATTTTTTTCAGGATTGTGAAAGGTATTAGTTCGGATGTGGCAAATGTCTCCAGTGCTGATGAATTCGAGTACAAAGATCCAGTTGATGGCTCCATCTCAAAGCACCAGGGAATCCGTTACTTGTTTGAGGATGGATCGCGACTTGTAAGCTATCTCTTTCTTCGGTTTTGAGCCTTTAGGCATATCAGCTTGAACAAAGTGATAGAATTTCATAGCCCACATATCTATAAGCATCAACATCTCATAGTTAGTCGAGGTGTAGAATCACAAACTAATGATTCAAAACATCTGGACATTATATAGCTTTACGTAAGTGTAGAAAAATCAAAACTAATGAATCCTCTTTTGCTCTATCTAAAACTATATGAAGGTTTTCCGTCTCTCTGGAACTGGCTCAGAAGGAGCAACCATCAGGCTCTACGTTGAACAATACGAGAAGGATGCTTCGAAAACCGGCCGGGAATCTCAGGAAGCTCTGTCTCCTCTGGTCAGATGCTTAATATAAAACATCAAATCCATACATTGTTTTCCGACATAGCTTTATTTGACTAATACCAAAAGGCTTTACTCTCATCGAATGCGGAACTGTTGTTGATGTGTGTTTCACAGGTTGACTTAGCTCTGAAACTGTCCAAGATGGAGGAGTTCACCGGCCGATCAGCTCCAACTGTCATAACTTGAGAATGATCAAGTTCAACGACTCAAATCATACACTTTTGTCTGCGCCTATGTGATGCTTTCTTCTTATACTTTTTGTTGTTCCAAATTACTTGCAATATATGAATAATTAGTCTCAAGGAGAATATGTATTTCTTATCCGAATTCTGAACAACGACTGATATCTTGAGACTTGAGTTGTCATAAGGGCTTAATACTTCTACGGATTCGGCTTTCTCGGTTTTGTTTTCTTTTGCATGATTAAAAATTGTCATTACAGTTCTATGAGTTGGCAAGTTTGGTCTCTTAATATATAACTTACATTGATGAAACCTCAACATTTTAAAGGTTGGTTTGCGTAGCTTTAATTTCTTGATGAAGCCGTTCTACATACATCTCAAAGTTTTGTTTTACATTAAAAAAAATAATAATAATAATGTAACCAAGAGAATACATACAACACTATCTAAATTGGGTAAGTCAATTCTTCTATTGAGAATGGTGTTCAACATCAGGAGTTTCATAGTAGTGTGATGTTGCTGCATATTGGCATCGTTTTAACTATACCATAATCTATAGACAAAAACCATTTTTTACTTCATTTAAAAAAGTTAGGAAGAGACGTCAATCTTGAAATCAAAAGGGAGTAAATCTGAATTGCTTTCGTAATGAATATAAAAAACTGGAACAAGGAAACCCGAAGATTGAGTTAGAGTCGTACACAACCCTAATTCTCCGCACTGGACCTTCCATATTTAGAACGAAGCTCCATTCAACTTTCGTCCCCACTTAAGCCACACTATCCTTTATTTCGTGTAAGTATCTCTTTCTCTTTTAAGTTTTAGTATCAAATACATTTATATTATTGAACTATCGGATATTTCAGATCCAAATTCAGACATCTTGAGATCAATCACGTATCAATACCATGTGAATAATTGAGTAGTCATATTTATATATATATATATATATATATATATATTTATGAGCGTAAGCAAAAAAGAAAGAAATTGGACTTTACAATCGTGTAATATATATTTTTCTCGAAAAAAGCTATGCATATGAAAAGGAGAGTTAGCATGTTTTCTTGATATGTCCAAAAGCACCTAACGAACCACCACTACGACTACCCGCACTACTGTCTATCACACTCATAACACATAACAAGCAAAACAATGCCTACATGTTGACTCAAAACTGCTTCTGATGAATCGTAGAAGAAGTAATTTAATCAGTCGATTCCTACGTAACAAACAACTCGAATTGATTGAAGCCAAACTCCCACTCCCAATAGTACATACCCCCATCTATCATCTCTAGATTTCAACTAGTGTACTTTTTGCTATCCATTTAGCGGTTTGTCGGTAAATATTTTTTAGATAAAAGATATGTTTTTTTCATAGTCAACATCTGCATTTGAGACAAGTCTTTCGTAATATCTATGAAAATTTAGTTTAAGCTCATTCACTTTCGTTTCCAACACTCTCATTCGTATTAATAATTGATTTGAAACGTTTTGAATAAATCACACAATCTTAGTAAAGTTACGAATATTTGTTTTTGTACAATATCATACAATTAGTACCAAAATATAGTAGTAACTCGTTGATGCCAAAAAGTCAAAGAGATGTTAAAAATTTCGAATATTATGAATTCATCAGATTTGTGTATCTCAGTATCACTATTACTCTCAGCTAATGTATATTGCACACGCCATCACCAACATCAATATGTGAAACATTTTATTTACCCGAACAAGGCGTTTATATAATTAATATACAAGTCTACCTTAAAAAAATATTGTTGTATCTGTCATTAGCAGAAAAAATATGTCCTCAATCTGTGACTTTTTCCATCGATGTTGACAAAATACATTTAGGAGAGATTAATTAATTCTACCGCCATCTATCACTATTAGCGAATAGTGATCAGGGACGGAGTTATGTGGGGCACGTCCCTCACACTGATTTAAAAATGTTTTTAATTAGCTAATATTAATGTTTACTACTTAGTTTAGTTGGTTAGTGATGCCTCATGCTAACATAAAGATTAAAAGTTCAATACCTTTGGTTCCCTCGTTCTTTTTTACCAAGCTCATTCTTTTGGCTTCATTTTTTTCATTAACTTTTTCTTACTATTCTTTTGTATTTGTCCACGTTTCTTTTTTCTTATCGGTATTATCTCATATTTCTGTCTTTATTATTTTTATTATTGGTTTGCATGCTATACTTCTTTCTTTTCTTTTATATTTTTATCAAAACATATTATTTCTTTTTTATCTTGTTTTATTTTTATACCTTTTTAACATATTAATTCAAAGTCATTAATTTAAATTCAATATTATAAAACCTATGTATACGTTAATAAGAGTACAATATTTAATAAATCTAGTACATTATGTGATTTGGTTTCAATATATAATTATTTTAAAATCTAATTCTTTTAAATATATAATTATTTTATTATAATCTGTATAGTTTATTTTAAATTTCATTTTATATTATATATATAATCTTTAAATCAATAGAAATAGTTTTTTTAATAGTGTTTTCCTAATCCTATAAATTAAAATATATTATACAATTATTATTTTAATTAATTTTTATTATATTAAAAAATTTTAAAATTATTTGTGTCCCAGACCAAAAACATTTCTGGATCCGCCCATGATAGTGACACAGATTAATTCCATTAGATACGAAATATGACATAATCAGGATTAGAATTGTTTTTATTGGCGCAAATTAATGTTTGTACGCTGTATACCAAATATAGAATCAACGATTGTTCCACTCAAATGAAATAGAAATTAGAATATGAAAATGCTTAAAAACTATGTAAATGTCTCTTCATTGACTATAATTGTTCTTTACGGAAATATCTTTGACATTTCAGTCATTTACCAAAATGTACGTTCGAATTTTTATTTTATTTTCTGTTGCCAACAATGTATTGGAAATATAAAAATAGTCGTATGACTTCGATATTACTTTTTTGTGTGGATAAACTCATAATAAATTATGAACTTATGATCTAGCTACGTGACAGAAATTGTAGAAAATGTCGTTTTTGTAGACCTAAACCATTAATTAAAGGATAAAGTAAGAAAGTTGTTCAGCGAGGAAACATATTAATTTCCACAAAAGACGGATTTAAATTAGTTTTTCATCACAAACTTTAATTTGGCCAAGCTCACACGAAACTCATGTGAAAGCCTTCGACTTTTGATTTTGATATTTACTTAAAAACTCTTGTCTGAGAAACACCGGAGCACTTGGTTGGTAGATTTCACATCAGAACAAAATTTAGATTTAGTGGTGACATAAATTTCTGTGGTTGGAGTGGCGTAGTTGTATATTAACTTTATTTTGATCATTGTTTACACAATTTGTTTTTTTTGGTACCAGTATAAGCGTTCTTTTAGGGAAAAGAAAAATATATGATGCAAATTAATAGCCTTTCAAACACACGAAATTTAACAAACTTTTAGAACCAAATATATATGTTAATCTATTTTATAAACATAATATTATTTTAAAAACCTCTTCGGTCAAAAATAACTTTCAAAGAATTAAATTTGCTAATTGTTATATTTGTTTCTCCCGTTCTTTTTGGTGTGATTGAGAACTTTTTATCGCATTTAAAAATGTATCATTAGTATGGTTACTTATCACAAAATGGTAAAATTAGTGGTCTTAAAAACATTACTATCAGTCTATAATACCGCTATCACTTTCCAGTTTCCACAACTTTGAAAAAAAATTGGATTATTCGTTTTTGTTTACCCTTTTTTACTTATTGTTAAAATATTATTACCGGTAGCTAATGGAACGTAGAAACGGTTGTATTTGTTGTTTCTTCTTTTTTTGATAATAAAAAGTATTTGTTAATCGGAGTCCTATCACTATTTGGAGTGTCAGGGTTGTCGACATGTGGTGATATGGGAAAGGTCCATGTCTCTCAAACTTCTTGAACATGTGGCAAACCATCAGCCTCGGCCTCGTGATCAAAATTGAGTATTTGCTCATGGTTTGATCCTTGAGTTCCTTTCGTACGTAGTTGTTTAATTCACACAAAGCTCTTCTTACGTTATGTTCAATGTTTTTGTCATAAGTTCGAACCAATGGCCATAGTTAACTTGGATTCTATAAGATATTATTTTTCTTAGTTTAAAATGTTTATTTCCAGTTGGGATTCACCTGTGGGTTGTTCATATTAATCTCAACAAAAGACAAATTAAGAATAATGATTCTCCAATGC
This sequence comes from Cardamine chenopodiifolia, assembly GCA_963922655.1. NCBI lineage: Eukaryota > Viridiplantae > Streptophyta > Magnoliopsida > Brassicales > Brassicaceae > Cardamine > Cardamine chenopodiifolia. The sequence continues at coordinate 5,373,390 of OZ000467.1, forward strand.
ATGGATTTATAATATATGAATTAAAAATTAAAAATTGAAGCAAATATTATAAAATCTACCCGCATCACTTACCAGGTCACACCATCAATGCATCGTCCGGAAAATGAACGTTGATGTCTCGTCTAGACACGGAGTTTCATAAAAACTTCATGGATGCTAATGCTAGTGCATCTCGGTATCAAACGCAGTCTCCAAAACAAAATTTTAAAGACATGTCAAATGTTCTCTCGTATGTTTTTCAATTTTATAGTTTCAAAATCTAAAAAGACAATTGGCGCGGTCCTGTCTTTAAATGTTCAGACGATTGTGTTTTTTTTTTACAACTTAACGTTATTAACTTTCAAGGGTTTATTTGCATCGTTAGAATCTGTTGAGCTTTAAATAACACTTTTAAGTTTGTCATATTTTTTTTGAGTGAAACTGCTATAAGATAAATTCTCTTACAGCTTTTCCCTTTATTTTCTAACATAATTTTGCCAACAGAAATATATGTTCAATATATATCCAGTCCTTTTAAATAGTTTAAGAGAGCACTATTTTTCCATCAAACCATTATAGAGGACGTAAATTCTTTCGTTCATTATGAAAATAAAACCACACACACACCTATACATCATGATATTGAGAAAGATCATACATATGTGTAATATCATCGCTTCACCGTAACAATATTGGGATACAATTTGAAGTCACACGTTTTCCTCAAAAACCAAACATAAATCAGATGCTATCCTACGTGACTGCATACGTGTATACATTCATTTATGAGACAGACAGAGAGTGAGAGAGATCCATACATTTGTATATAACTCTACTTCCCTAAGGAAACAATATCCCACATCTCTCCTCATCCAAAATCAAAACTCTCTATTGGCACTTAATTTTCATATCCTCAAATGGATCAGAATCTCCCACTTACACCTCTCAAATGCTTATACACCAAATATATTATAGCAATCATTTACTTCGTATCAATCTCTCTTCACAATGCCCATTACATAACTTCATGCAAAAAAACCCCGTACCCTAGCGTCTGCGCCGACCACGTGTCCAATTCACCTCTAAAAGTCAAAACTTTAGACGACCAAATCGATGGGCTCACTTTCCACAACCTTGTGATCAGCTCCACCATGGACCAAGCCGTGCAGCTCCACCACCTCGTATCTACCGTGAAACAGCGTCGTTCCCTCCATAAACACGCCATGTCAGCTTTGCTCGATTGCTTGGAGCTCTACGAAGACACCATAGACCAACTAAACCACTCTCGGAGATCGTACGGTCAATATTCTTCGGCGCATGATAGACAAACCTCGTTAAGCGCAGCCATAGCTAATCAAGATACTTGCAGAAACGGATTTAAAGATTTTAAATTAACCTCTTCGTATTCAAAATATTTCCCTATACATATTCACCGGAATCTCACTAAGTCTATAAGCAACTCTTTGGCGGTTACTAAGGCTGCGGCTGAGACGGTTGCCGAGAAAAATCCAGCGACGGGGTTCACTAAATTCAGCAAAGAAAGAAGTAGCGGCGGAGGTGGTGGTGGTAGGAGATTATTGATGTTTTCCGATGTGAAGTTTCCTTCTTGGATCCCTCTCTCCGACCGTAAACTACTAGAAGATTCGGAAACTACAACGAAAGCTGATCTTGTGGTGGCTAAGGACGGTTCGGGTCATTACACAAGCATTCAACAAGCGGTAAACGCAGCAGCTAAACTTCCTCGGAAAAACAAGAGGATTGTGATATATGTTAAAGCTGGCACTTACAGAGAAAACGTGGTGATCAAGAAATCGATCAAGAACGTGATGATTATCGGAGACGGCATCGATTCTACCATTGTCACCGGTAATAGGAACGTTAAAGATGGCACGACGACGTTTCGATCCGCAACTTTTGGTATGTCAGAGGCCTTTTAACAAAAGGAAAAATAAAATAAAAAATTCGGTATGTTGTCCGTGCTATATGAGTATATATGTGATTGAGAAATATCAAAAGTACTTTTTTAAAGTAGTATTAATTAAAACTATATAAAGTGTTCACACATATTTACATAAATATTTCTTATATAAATATTAATTTAAATACTTATAGCCATAGGTTTATCCAATTGGATAAGATTTTAACTATTATATAATATTTTATTATTAAAACAAAAGGTAAATTGATCACAAATTTGCTATAAAAAAAAGTTTGGTTGCTAGTAACTATAACTTTTTGGTACAAATATTACTTTTAATTTTATTCCATATATAATTTAGATTTAGTTTATGGTGATAAAACAATTTACTCCATTTTAATCAACATGTAGTTTACTCTTTTTACGTATAACTCCTCGGCTATTTATTTAACAACCAGCTGTTTCCTCCACCGGTTTTATCGCACGAGGCATAACATTCGAGAACACGGCGGGACCGGAGAAACACCAGGCGGTGGCTCTCCGATCAGGCTCAGACTTCTCCGTCTTCTACAACTGCGCTTTCAAAGGCTATCAAGACACTCTCTACCTTCACTCCCGCCGTCAGTTCTTGAGAAACTGCAACATCCACGGAACCGTCGATTTCATCTTTGGAGACGCAGCCGCCGTCCTCCAAAACTGCAACATCTACGCTATTAAACCGATGAGCGGCCAGAAAAATACGATCACTGCTCAATCCCGCAAAGATCCGAACGAGAACACTGGCTTCGTTGTCCATACCTCGACGGTGGCTACAGTGTCAGAGACTTACTTAGGACGGCCGTGGAGATTGTATTCGAGGACGGTTTTTATGAAATGTAATCTCGGAGCGTTGGTTAACCCGGCGGGGTGGTTGCCTTGGAGTGGCGATTTTGCTCTGAGCACTCTTTATTACGGTGAGTATGGTAATACCGGCGCCGGAGCAAGTGTATCGGGTAGAGTTAAATGGCCGGGGTATCATGTTTTAAAGACGGCGACGGAGGCGGGGAAATTCACGGTGGAGAATTTCTTGGATGGAAACTATTGGATTACGGCTGCGGGAGTTCCGGTCAACGATGGACTTTGACTTTGTTTTGATTATTGTTGACTTTGTTATGTAAAGTCTTTGATTTTATGTTTTTGTTTGTTGACGTGTGATGGTTATATATTGTTTTGTTTACCATGTAATGGATGGATTGATTTGAATATACAATAAGAAAATTCAATGTAATATGGTTTGGTTGGATGATTTGCTAGTATATATTGTATGTGTCAATCTTATAAAGGTGAAATTGGAAATGTCATTAGCACATGATTGACTTCTCGAAGTAATTAGGATGCTAATGCTAAATTATTCATATTTTGTAAGTCGTGAAATTAAGTTTGAAAAAGGCAACATATTACCGTTTGGGTACATACATACTCTATGGAACTTCTGGATAATGAGATAGATTAGCCTATACTCGTGAATTTGTTTTTCCAAAGTCTACTTTTTATTAAATAAGAAATAACTTTACAGAGGATTTGAACAATGAAAACTTTACAAATAGTTATATTACACTCGTGATTATTGGCGTTGAGACTAAAATAATAATAATGTATTATTACTTCAAAAGTTCCACGAAGCTTATCTACAAGTTAAACCAATTTTGGCTGTTCAACTACTACTAGTTATTTGTGCGTACAACGAATATATCAATACAAATATACCGTAAGTTCAAATAGTACTCGTCACTGAAATTAACGCCGGCGTGTCTTAGAGTTATAAGAACATAAGGTCCAATGGTCCGACACTTCGACTTCGAACACTAAACAATACAATACCAACAATATATATATATATATACGTTAGCTTTTATAATTAGTAATTATTGCAGGTAATTTTCAAATGTTCCAATTTCCATCAGAGGGAAAACCAGGGGTAAAACCGTAAAAGAGGAAGATTTGAAACCACATAGATGATTACCGCTGGCTACTTGGTTTATAATTTGGGCTTTGAAAGCCCTTAAATGACCCGGTAATGTCACCAACCCAGTCTTATAGTCTTGGCCCGTGCTCCAATTATTTTATCTAAAAAGATTCACGTCATGGGAATTTCGAAACAATCATTTGGAAAAAATAAAATATAAAAACCTTTAACTAAATTTCAACTTAGTTATTTCAAGTTAACACCAATAAATTTTGATTTTCTTACATATTTTTAAAAGATATTCACACCATTCTTCTTTTTCGATATGTGTGATAGAATTTCTACTATGCCATTTAGTACAAACAAATGTTATGTCCTGTAGAAACCTGCATAAAGTATTCACATCAATTTTTTGTAGATTTATAGAAAAAAAATTATTTTTATCAACTATTTGCTTAAGACATTTTTCGTTCGTTACCAATTCTGATTTAAATTTTTACTATTTTATGATTTTATCCCATTTCTTAAAAGAAATAACTAAACTACTGTCTCCTAGTTTTCGGCTAAAGTAGAATATTGATCCATGCATGACAAATACGGCCAGCATGTTTTTGGCTCGAATCTCTCAAATTTTACTTCGATATTTTTCTTAATCTTACGGGTCCGTTTCCTCTCTAATGTGATAGTTTAGCGGCAATTCATCTTGAAACGAATCCTGTTTTATTTTAACAAACTGAAACACATCGAATTATATTAAACTATATATAATTTTGTTTGTGGTGAGATACTCAAAGCACCAATCGAAACTTCTGCACAATTAGCATATATACATTGTGACAAAGGTTTTTGGACAAATTAAATAAATTCAACATGTTTTATCTTTCTTTCAAGTGGGACATTTATAATTCCCATGCTCCATTACGAGGAAAATGTCACATTGTTGAAATCTATCTCGACTTATCCTAGTTTATATTTTCGTAAATGTATTATTTTGTACTTAACGATTAATTTACACTTTTTGAGAGACAAATTACGTTTAAAGGCTCTTGTGTATATACTATAAATGTTAACCTTGGGGATGATGAATAAACAACATAATTCTAGATTTCTGACAGAGATTTATTCATAATGAGTAGTTTCTTACAACTCATTGTAACACACTGAACATTATTTTGATAGTAACATCAAAAATTAACGGATAAGAGATTATGGCTGGCGATTGAATTTTAAATTGTAGGAGTTCTCCAACTTAGAAAGGAAAGAATATGTGACGACAAAAAAAGCAAGAAAGGAAAGAACATGTTCAGAAGACGAACACGTGTCTAACAAATAAGCAATAAGTTACAGGTGGATACAACAGAGATGTACCCTTGGGATTGTGACTAGAAACAAAGACTCTCGTTTCATTGCGTCTCATGAATTCCTTTTTCCTCAATGCTGATACTTATTTGCTTTTTGTGGGTTTCCCCTACTTTAAAATGATTTAAGCGTTATTATTTGTAAAACTAGAGAAGCTTTGTATCTTTTTAAGGAACACTTCAACCAATATTTTCACATTTACTAAAAAGAATTGTGAACAAAAGTTCTTATTATTACTCACTTTTTAAGTAAAGAAAATTATAATAATTAATTTGTATATGGTTTTATGGTTATCATGCAAAATCTTTGAAAGTTGCAAGAACAATTCAAATTGCGCTCATAACATTTTTTTATTTATAGCCGAGGTAAGTTATGTGCCAAAACTTAGACTAATATCCAATGCATGTAAGAAACCGGATGCTTTTATCATTTAAAACATCTATAATGATGAAAAAAACCCATTAACAATTTTCGTAAATGGTGAAATTTCATCTCTAATTTTGATCCATCTCTAATTTTTGCAGAGACCTCCGGACCACACGTTCTTTTTTTTTTCTTTCTTTTTGTTATATTTTAAAGCAATTTGATAGTATACTCTACCAAACTGAAAATAATTTTTCAGTGACTTATAGAATTGCTCAGTTGATATGAATACTTTACAATGGGCTTAACTTACGTGGAAAATCATGAGGCGTAAGAAGGCATGTGTGACAGAGTTTTCTATTATTTCCTTTCATGGGATTGTGGTCGATTTCAAAGGGGTCACGGGTTCTTATTTCTCCAACATATGCTTCCAAACCATTTATAAATTTATATATAACTTGTTTCTTCTGTAATTATTTCTTGAAAATTTGGTCCTAATATTTTAGGTTTTTATTATCATATCTCTCTACTAGACTTACATCTCTACTTAATTATTTAAATATATTGAACTTGGACTCATTCCACTCTGCTATTGCTAATCCCTAAGACCAACCTGCTTACAATTTTCATGAGGTAGGTAGTTAGTTATACAACCTGTATAATTTGAGGGGGTTTTTTATTGTAAGAAAAAAAAATAGTCTGTGTCAACCAAATCAGTGAATTATTAGTACTTAACCATCAACTGTTTAAAAAAAAGATACTCTATACAAGTGTTTTTAATTATATTATTGTTCAAATTTGTCGATCGGTTGGATTATAACACGTAGCATTCAATTATTATTCTTTCTAGCAAAATTTAATTGTATTATACGTTAAACTGTACATCAAAAACGTAGACAAGGCAAAATACAAACCCATAAAAAGCTAACACAAATCCTCTCAAACTGAAAAAGGTAAAAACTCAAGTCGACCGACCTCCATATTAATAGGGAAGATCCCTCACGTACGATTCAGGGAAATGCGGGAAAGCAACAAAATACAATTTTTCTTACAGCATAAAAAGTAATATTGATAAAACATATATATATATATATATATATATTTCTTTTTGGTTTTATAAATGTATAAGTTATTTTTTCTTCTACATATATAGAAAAGATTTATCTCCGAGAAGAATAGTATTGAGTACTGAGTATGCTCGTAACTACTGTCCTAATCCTATTGTGAAAAATTTCAAAAAAAATAAAAAATTTATTGTGAAATTTTGTAGAGATGAATGGTTAGAAACTTAAAATAATCGTATTTTTTAGAAAACGTATTTGAAATATCCTACGTCAGAAGTGAAATAGAATATTAACATTCCACTTAATTTTGGTTGATCATGATTTTGAATCATATAAACATGATCATAGTGAAGATTTTCTCATAATCATATGTACAAGCACTTACGGTTGATGTATCAAAATTATGAATGATCACAAGTATACGAATCTACGTTTGGTGAACCGAACACAATATTTTATAATTTATATTTCCACAGTAGGGACTGTATCCCACTAAATATACACGGACAGTGACACACATGATATATACAGATATACATATACTCTATATATATTCGAAAATGGGTACAAAAAGGGTAAGTGTATATAACTATATATGCATGTGTAGGCGCTTATACATGTTGCAAATGCAATCCATTGAATTAGCTCTATAGCTTGTCGGGCATTAACATATGACGGCCGTGTATTAGTAGTGGAGTTACAGCGCATGCATACATTAGCCATTAACATATACTTCTCTTTTATTTAACTCATCACTCATTAGATATCAATAATGTGAGTGACTTATTCATCACTTCAGAATATATGATCAAATATACTTATTTGCGGCTTTTATGTTAAAACGAAAAGATAAAAATACTTTAGTATATAAAACGTGTAATTTAGGTTGTTAATTACTGGTATAACTGCTGATTTGTGTTTCAAACCAATCCATTGTGTTTAAGACGTTTATAATTTTATTTTTCTAGAATATATATATATATATATATATATATATTATTTACAATTCTTCTTATTCTGATATTTTTTTTCTCTATTTTTATCAACACTTAAAGTACACAACGACAACAAACTTATTTTTTATACCACTAAATTTAAATTTCAAATAAAGTCAACTTAATTTGTGTGCTCTTGGATCGAAAAGCTAAAAGTATTTTTCAGCTCATACAATTTGGGATCCTAACAATGATGTTCCCCCTAATAATGATATTCTTATTTGTCTGAAACCTTCTAAAAACGATTTGTACATCGCAGAAGACAAATAAATATAGGAAAGAATAGACTCCTGATTATTTCCATACACTTGTTTCTTTTCGTAATTTCGACAAATGAAAAAAGCGTTAACAACTACTTACTACTACTATTTCATTACAGCCAATAACACACAACTTATCTTATCATATATCTATCATGCACGCGTGAGAACCAAAAAGAAGCAATAATTTTCTTTGAAACGAAGAAGAAGAAGAATATTTGATGAGTAATGATAAAATGATCAATGTATCGCCTTATCAACGCATCGATTAACTAGAGCCAACACATTACTAGTCAACTTTTTGACTTCATCGACCCGTGAGCACACGTCATCCTTCACCGGCTCATCGTGAACATCTTTAAACCCGTCCGTACAAGTCTCCTCATCGGTTAAAGCCGCACTGAGCCACGTCTGCACGTTACTCATCTGGAACCTGTACGACGCGAGCGAACCAGTCGAAACCAGGTCCCTCATCTGTTTCATCGAGTCTCTCATTTCCTCGACCGCGTCTTTAACATTCCCGAAGCAGTCGTGAAGAACGGCGGCTGCAGTTGGGTGTGCCCCATCGTCGTGCACGTGGCTCTCCTGGATAGTGGTGACGTTTGCGAGGTATGAGGCTAAGTCGAGAGTCTTGGTAAGAGTAACGGATATGGCGGCTCGAGCCAAGAGGGATGGGTCGTTGTGGACGGAGCTGGAGAAGGAGGAGAGAGAGTAGAAGCATAGGTCGGGGTATAATGTGGCACTGCAGCTCGAACGGATGAAATCTGAGTTGTCTAAGGTTTGGGAATGGACGGTTAGGATTAATGGAAGGAGGGTGGCTAAGAAGAAGAGAAATGGTTGATAAAGAGAAAGTTTCATGGTTTCTTCTGTTCTGTGTGTATTTGGTTTTTTGTGACACGGAAGTGACTCTTTTTGGGTTTGGTATTTGTGACCTTAAGTTTATATTTATATAGAGGGAAGTATCATGACCCAGGTCTCTTTTTTGTGCCGTCAAGTGAAATAACTATTTGACGTAAATACCCTATGAGGCTCTGAGCCGTCTAGATTAGCCAAGCAAACAATAATTTTGATGGGTTGGGGAAAGTGTTGAGCGAAAATCATACGTGGGCCGTCCGGGCCGAGCGTATGTATCTAATTTGGTGAAATGATAAAGCAAACTATTTAGAGAAATTGGGATATAACCTTCAACGGCGAACTAATTACCAAATGGCATACACTTCATCAAGAACATATGAGGCATTGATATATCCCTTCTTCTTACGTGAACTTTTCTCTTTTTCTTCAACCTTTCATATTCGTCAACCGTCAGCTTTGTGCAAGTTGGAACATCCCTCGCTTTATAAGTCAACCTCGTATTCCCCACAATCGTATCCTATTGTTATCACGATTGTATATCAAATTGTCAACGTTTCATCTTTTATATCGTATATATAACTCCAGTTTTTTCTTCCATCATATTGCTTATTACTTATCCAATTGAAACGGTTTCATACTAAGGGTATAATTGCAAATGTCAATTTCAAATTTTATTTTTGTTTGAACATATGAATTTGAACTAAAATTTAATAACTTGGTTTTAAAGCGGAATAACTTGAGCTAAGGTATCCTAGTGCTGTGTACAAATGCCTAATAGAAAGTCAAATTCAAAAAGATATGTGTGTAGTAAACGATAAAAAGGTTGGAAAACCCGTTGGTTATTTGGATTAATACAATTTCAATTTCAATCAATTATATTATAGACTTAATACAAACCTATCTAAATTTCAATTTATGTACATTAGAAAAAATTTAAACAATCCGGTTTGGAGTCGGAACAAGTGTAATTTTTTTAATTAATTTTTATTTTATTACTCCTTCGGTTTCAAATTAAAAAAAAAGTTTAAGGTTGTTTTTCTAATTCCATTTTATTGGATGATTTACAAGTTTTCATGCAAAAAAAAAAAATTATTTAGATTTTGTTGTTATTATTCTAACATATTATTTATCATTGGATAGATGTTTGATATTAAATATTTAGTTATCTTTTCAAAAAAGAAAAATAAAAATAACCACTATTTAATAATTTTCTTAAAACATGTTTTTTAGTCAAAACATCTTCTAATTTGGAAGAGAGGAGGGAGTAGTTAACAATTAATATAGTTAAATTAGGCACAGTAGTCCAAATACATAAATAGGCCTTGACTTCAATATTTATTATCACCAAAATAATTTTGGAATTGCTATAAAACCGAGACGTCAAAAAATATAGAATCGAACAATAATTAAATATTTGGTTTACTTACTTGTTGTTATTATGGATACGCACGGCCATAACAAGTAACAAAAATCTAAAATCACTAATCAATCAAGCCTATTTACCCAAAATGGAGCTCAGTGCAATCAATAAAATCCACGTGGCCGGTATCTATTGGCTCCTGTCTCTGTAATCCCAAACGACTCAAGTACAAAATAGCCCACGACGCATCTCTCATCTATCAATACAAAAAATAACAGAGGATAAAATGGCGGGAAAATCCCTAACTTTACTAGGAATCGCTCCGGCGATTATGCTCGCCATGCTACTTATTCCACCGGAGATTTGTATCGGTTTCTTCGAGGGTCAACGCTCCGGCAAGCTCCCGCCAGATCAACGCCTTAAATGCGCCGTGACTCCGCCTTACGCGACGGTTTCTCTACCGGCGTGCGTCCACCACCGCCACTCCAAATCTTCTCCGTATTAATCTCAGATACTTTACATTGTCACTGAGATTTCATTTTGTTTTCAGGTTGATTTAACGGGAGGCTATTATGACGCCGGAGACAACTTGAAATTCGGATTTCCGATGGCGTTCACGGCGACTATGATGTCATGGAGCGTCATCGAGTTCGGGAAAACAGTGGGACCGGAACTTTAAAACGCCGTGAAAGCTATTAAATGGGGAACGGATTATCTCATGAAAGCGACTCAGATTCCAGGCGTCGTCTTCGTCCAAGTCGGAGACGCTTACTCTGATCACAATTGCTGGGAACGACCTGAGGACATGGACACACTCAGAACGGTTTATAAAATCGACAGAGATCATCCTGGTTCTGAAGTCGCCGGCGAGACTGCCGCCGCATTAGCCGCCGCGTCGATCGTGTTTGAAAAACGCGATCCAACATACTCCAAACAGCTGCTTGATCCTGCAGCACGGGTACGTTACTTTAACGTTTCTTTAATGTGTTTTTACCTTTTTTTTGTTATGATAGAATAAAAATCGTGATTTGTCAAAAAGTTTAACAATTGATTATACTTTGCTTGTGCGATAAAATTTTCTATTATGTGTTTTCTAATAATGTTTCCCGTACATCATGACCCACATGCGTTTACGTACCCTACTAATTAAGAAGTATGAACCATATCACGTTACCTAATTAAAAACAAAATTTATTTTTTATATCCATGAAAATAAACTAACTTAATGAAAAAATTTAAATGGATGCAGGTATTTTCGTTCGCCCAAAAGTACCGAGGAGCCTATAGTGATAGTCTTTACCAAGCAGTGTGTCCTTTTTACTGCAATTTCAACGGTTACGAGGTAACTTAAGATTTTACCAGAGTTGATATTCCTTCTTTCAAATATAAACGTTGAGAGTGGTGATGGTGCATTTAGGATGAGTTGCTTTGGGGAGCAGCTTGGCTAGACAAAGCTTCGAAGAAACGGGTGTACAGAGAGTTTATTGAGAAGAACAAAGTTATTCTAAAAGCTGGAGATACGATCCACGAGTTTGGTTGGGATAACAAACATGCTGGGATTAATGTCTTAATTTCCAAAATGGTACTAATGGGAAAGGCAGATTATTTTCAGAGTTTTAAGCAAAACGCTGATGAATTTATCTGTTCCTTATTGCCTGGAATTTCTCACCCTCAAGTCCAATACTCACAAGGTAATAAGAAATTCAAACAGAGTTTTAACTAATATAATAAAGTTTCTTTAATATGGTATTGATGGGTGATTAAACACAATATAGGAGGACTATTAGTGAAGAGTGGAGGAAGTAATATGCAGCATGTAACATCTTTGTCGTTTCTGTTACTTACATATTCTAATCATCTAAGCCATTCCAATAAGGTGGTGCCATGTGGCGAATTCACAGCTTCTCCTGCTCTTCTCCGACAAGTCGCCAAGCGTCAGGTAACTAACTAACATTCTTACATTCTTTTGTTTCAGCATTGAGACATTAACCTAAGTGTTTTTACTGTTTGGGGGTGTACGTTGCCAACTTAACACAGGTGGACTATATACTAGGAGATAATCCAATGAAAATGTCATACATGGTTGGGTATGGTTCTAGGTTTCCTCAGAATATTCACCATCGTGGCAGCTCGGTTCCTTCGGTCGTGGACCATCCTGGTCGTATAGGGTGCAAAGACGGTTCTCGTTATTTCCACAGCCCGAATCCTAATCCTAACCTGCTAATTGGCGCCGTCGTTGGTGGGCCCAATGTCACTGATGATTTTCCTGATTCGAGACCTTACTTTGAGCTGACCGAGCCTACGACGTACATCAATGCGCCTCTGTTGGGCCTTCTTGGTTACTTCTCGGCCCATATTGATATTCAACTTCCAAGCATGTGGTCTACAAAGATGAATGGACGATGATTGGTTGCTCGTTAGAGTCAAGTCTAGAGGTGTGCTGATTACTAGACCGCCGTACCACATTGAAAAACTTTTGTTTTTGTAGTCGGAATGGTATGCCTTTTTTTTGTTCTTCTAAGGTCAAATATTCTTGCTCCAAATTCTTAAAGTGAAAGATATATTCACAAAGCATTATTTTTACTACATAACATTTGTAAACACAAACAATTAGTCTTAAATTGGAAGCATCATGTAATTAACGTAGTTAGGAATGCTATTTTTGTTGTGGAATATGATCAATTTGAATGGATGGGTAGGTCCTCAGTTCTATAAATCGAAAAACGAAGTACACTTGTTTTAATTAGTTGGTCGTTTCATGGCTAATTATAACCATAATCAATTTTAATCATGGGAGTAAGGGGAGACAAAAGTAATTAATATATTATGACCAAAATAAATAAAAGTTGTAAATATCATTAAAATTAGAAATTATGTTATGGCCGGCTGCTTTACGCTTAACACAAGAACGCTATTTTGTCTCCTCCACGCATTACCTCTATTCTTTTTTTCCCCTCTCGGACATTTCGTCAAACAGATGGTGCTCGTTCCGAAAAACAGTTAAACGAACTAACTAGGAGCTAGTTTGGTTTTCTCTGATACGGAGGAGGAAAAACGAAAACGAGGGCTTAGCTGAGTGATGAGATAGAGATGGAAGGAGTTGACCTGGAGCTAGAGAGACGAAGCAAGTTCTTGAACAGCTTGATACAGAAGAAGAAAGCAAAAGAACAGCAAGATCAGAAAGATGAGTTCAATGTTCGAGTTAGGGCTTCGGATATGCCTCTTGCTCTGCAGAACAAAGCCTTTAGTTTGTCGCGTGAGCTTTTGAATGCTATGCCTGGAAAAGCCGATAACAAAAGACTCGCTCTTGCCCTAAAAAAGGTAGATCTTTTTGTCTTTCTCTTCTGATTTTTTCTCTCTCTGGCTTGAAATTAGCGTCACCGAAGTCTAGTACTGTGGAGTGAGTTTTGAACTTTGACACAAAGGTCAAGTTTTTGTGATACTCTTGGGTCCTAGGGCTACGTTTCAAGTTCTGTTCAGTGTGGTACTGTCTTCTCGTTCTTGATTGGTTTTGAAGATGCGTAGTTATGTGATGAATCTTGAATTTGGATTTTCGTTTTGTGTACTTGCATATTGTTGAATTTCAGAGATGGTCCCATATTTGTTTTTGGCTTTCATTTGGTTGCATTTGACTTTGTTTCATTGTTGGCTTTTCTATTTGTAGCCTCTGTTAATCTACTTGACTTGGTCGTTTTTGTATTGCGAGGATAACTTTAGTATGGGTTTCTTGTGATATGTCTTGAATCTGGATGTTCTTGTTACTTATTGATATGATTTTGGAGCTAACTCAACTCGTATTAGATCTAGCTAAAGACATTGATAAAGGTACAAGTGCATATTGGGGGTTGGGGCTTGTGGATGAAAGTTGTAAACTTTTAATAAACCAAGTGGAAGAGATGCTTTATGGTGTTCTCTTATCTGTTAGCAGATTGTCTTCCTGTTTGTCTCAGTGTTCAGTATTCTCTTAATAAGGACTACCAAATATGATTTGGCATATGCGTTAGTTTCTGCTGTTTGACTTGTTTTATCTTCTTGTTCTGATAATGGATCTCGTATCTGGTATCTCGTAATAGACCTTCATATGTTTCTTATCTCGTCATTTCGTCGTACCTTGAGTTGCTATGTTGGCCACTGAAGTACATCCTGTCCCTTTGTCGAACGACAATGTTGCAGCGAATTGAAACTTATATCAGGCGTATAAACTTTATTTCCCACTCTACTCATGAATCAATTTGTCTTACATTTCAGGACTTTGATTCTGCTTATGGCCCGGCATGGCACTGCATTGTTGGGACTAGCTTTGGTTCATACGTCACGCATTCAAGTGGAGGATTCATATACTTTCAGATTGACAAGATTTATGTTCTTCTCTTCAAGACTGCAGTGGAGCCGTTAGATCACCAATAAGAAAAAAGTTGATAATCCATCTTCAACAAATCCTTCCCTTTTGATTTCTGTCTTTTATATTCAGAGTCTTATGTAATTCTCGAGTTGGCCTATTGTTAATCTACCGAAGACAAAATCTTTGTTGCTCCTATTGTGTAATTACAGATGATTTTCTCCTCTGAAGGTACCTAACAAATGTCTGTATTCGGAATTAAGACATTTGTATTTCAATTTAAATACCGTACAAAATTTTATCCTCGGATTAATTAATACTAACCTAATTTTTTTCTTTCTCAAAACTCAGCTTTTTATAACATAAATCGGTTACACTCAACAGAAAGAGGACTTGATTACAAGCTGGGAGAAAAGAGACAAATTAAACACAGCTTTGTATCATAGAGAAAGGACTATTTTCTTAGATGCCCCTCGGGTACAATATACACAATAGTTATACTCTTTGATCTCCAAATTATATACTTCATTACAAAAGTTATATAATAATATAAGAAATTAACATAAACATATAATGAATGGGTTGTGAAATTTTAAGGTAGTTTTTTTTTAATGTTTCTAGCGACGAGATAAAGATGATCTTTGTTTCTCCAGTTCTAGGAAAAGGCTACCATCGTAGGCGCCCCTTACTGTATCTTTCGTCAACAAACCATTTTTGTCTTTGCCTAAGTCATGTAATAATTTCCATTTTAAATACGCTGAGAACCTCTAAATATATATATTTTAGGTATGGTATGTTTTTTTTTTGATAAAGAATACTGATGGTATCTCTGGTTTAAGAGTCAACGTAAAATTTAAGACTAGTAAATAGGTATGGTATGTTGTGATTATAATTTAATTTGGTAGAAATAATTCATTAAGATAGAAACAACGAACCATCCTATGTAATCGTTAGGTTCTCTGTTAGTTTCAAGCAATTTTTGAATGTGTGTGTGCATGCTTCTTGAATATCTCCTCAAATTTTGATTCCACAAATCTGTAAAAGTTAGGAGAAAATAGTTATCATATTTTGTAAAGTTAGAAAATTACACACACGGATAATTAATCCATTGTTTTATAGTATTAATTTAATCTATTATAGGTTTTAACAAAAGATGTCAAGAAAGAAATGAAAAAAGACCTTCTTCCATCCTTGTCGTAGACGTCGGTGTCACTACCATGAATGCCAAAAAGAATATTTTTCACTTCTATTGGAAACAACGGCGAGAATCCCTTTCCTTACTTAACAACATTCACAATGGCTTCAAACACAATAGTAAGATATATCCGAATAGTTTTAACATAAATTATTTGCATAATCAAACCTAGAAAGAAATTAAATCAACCAACGAATCAAATACTCATTCCCATTCCCTTATGTTTGTGTTTTGTGTGAATGTGCGGAGATTAAGAAATTCTATAGATTATCTCTACAATTTTGTTTTAAACCCTTTTTACCAATAGTTATTTAATATTATAGAGATAACTAAGTAAAAAGAATTTAAATGTTACAAAGAAAACTGAAAATCTCAAATAATATGAAAGAAAAATAAATTGATAAAACATCTTGTTAAACAAACAAAACATGAGTACAAGACAAGATTTAGTGTCTTATATGAAAGATTGAGCGCTTGTCTAAAAGTTGGCAAAGCATGGGATTTAGGCCTCCGTTCAATATCCACTTTGTGGAAGGCTGGAAAAGGTTTAACTAAAACCACTTATAATTGTTTCACTTCCAAGTATAAGTTTATTCAGTTGAAAATCCGCAAGGTTTTACTAGTCTTTGATTTAGCCGTTACCATTTTTAACTTATAGTATGATTGATCCCATTGCAAAACCAAGAGTAAAAAAAAAAAAAGAGAAGTGGTATTAATTAATTGGTAGCGGACGAGTTTTCTGTCTGAGTCCTATGCTGATGAAGATACCAACAAAAGCCGACACGAGACGCCCTGTTCCGATCGCTCTAAATCCTTTTTTTTTTTTTGGTTTTAGGTTAAAGATAAGAATAAGCAACACAAAAATCTTATTCATATTGAATTACTTAATACTTATTGGTCAAAACATTTCTCACTTACTAAAGAGAGAAATAATATATATATATGTATGAGGACCGTTTCAAATTAATTGAAGATCTCGTGAAATTTTCTTTATATTAAATGTATAGTTAAGATATATTTAAAAATTACAAACCATAATTTATATGCATACTTAAAATTTCTTAATTAAGAAAAAGTTGGAGTCATGTTCAAATGCTCCGGTTGCACATGCTAGGCCACGAATACATTTACCTTTGGACTTGGAGAAGAAGAAGACGCTACAGCCTGATGAGCCATGATGGACAACACAAGCTTCTTATTAGCTTTGAATCCTTCTTTGGGTTTATAAATAAATGATCGAAGAAGCTGTTAGTTTTTTTTTATTGGTTAATATTTATTTTATTTGGTTAGGTGTTAGTTATACACAGACATAACAAAGATTCGATTAAAATAAAAGTGAATTGAGGTGTTTGTGTGTGTATCTGTACTTGTGTGTCTTGGACATGTTTTGACATGCGTAGACGCATTCCTCGTTTAAACAAGAAGATCAGAAAATGTGAGACTCTTTCTGTCTGTTTCTTTTCCTTAAATTCACTATCATCCATTTCTTCGCTTACACGGTACCATCTACTTAAATTCTCCTGGTTCATCGCACGATATAGTTAGGAATTCTGATTAATCCAGGATTTTTCAGTTTCTACTTCTTGGGTTCTCAGCAGGATATATCACTACTACTTTTGCATTCATCTGGATGAACCTAATCAACTTAAACAATTAGTATTATTTGAAGATTTGGTAAGAAAATAAATTGGGTGGAGCGTTACATTTTATGTAGATTTAGGTTTTTATTCAAAGTTTTAAGACAATCAATCTGCAAAATAATACATCATATTGGGGCATCTAAGTAATGATAGTTTGCAATTACACCAGTTAAAGAACAACCTAGAACTCATCTAAGAAAAAAAGAGAGAAGGTTTATTAGGATCATCATCACCTGTTTTTGGTGGACATGTATAAAAATATATATATTCTTAAACAACACTAACATTAAGAAGTTGTAGGCAATTTCAAAGCTTCAAATGATGTTTTATATACACTGTCCCTTCTATTAATACAAATTGCTGATTCTCCCCGGAGCTTCTCTTCACATCACACAACATTTAGCTGGTCCCTTTGGATCTGCGCCCCTAGCTTCCTCGTTACCTGGAGAAACAAGACTTTCATTAGCACCTGATGGTCCTAAGACTACTCAGAAAAAAAAAACAGAAAACGATATCTCATCCTCATCGATCAGCGACAGTAATTGTAAACATGTTTGGTTTTTGCAAACTAGAGAAATTACCTTCCAGGGGTTGAGCTAACTTGCGGTTATGCGAAGTCATCATTTCCTTTTTCAGCTTAACGAGTATGTCCTCCATTGTGTATTCTCGCCGCCAGTTAGTGAGCATAGGGAAGAGACTCGGTTCAACCTGATTATACATATTTCCATACATCTTGTTAGAATAAACAAACATCCATAGCCACACATACACAACAACATATACCAACAATGATGTCACAGATTATTATTACCACTCCAGTTTCTGGGTTAACACACGCCATATTAATCCGAGTCTGAAACCTCACATTTGGTGGACTCTCTGGGTATTCCTTACCACAGAAGAGCTTCAGCTGAAAGATCTTCCCTTCACATGCAGTCTGATATTCATTCATCACCAAAAAAAACATCAATCTTCTCAAAATCCAAAAGCACATACCAACATTATCTTTCTTTTTGTGTAGTCTAATCAATACAGACCATTTGAAGTAAAGGGTCACAGATGACACAGCTAAAAGTAATGTAATCAATTCAAGTAAAAGCCACACAGAAGCAAAACACAGCAAAATTTCCCGAAACAGAGTGACAAAAACTAGAAGAGACAATACTCCAAAGCATATCCAAAGTGTTAAAAATTGCATCTTTAATCTATGAAAACACAGATAAATGAAAACCCAGGAGAGAGAGATAGATACATTAGGAGGACCAAGAATGGTGCCAGTCCAAGATTGCATATAAATATCATCAGCATCGTCCATTCCATAGCTTACAGTACCATCTCCGATACCTTTCTCACCTCTTTCAAGTTCTTCCAACAATCTAAAATTCCTCGGAACTACAATCCAAAATCGAATCGATTAGATATCACCAGAGCTCGCTCAAATCAATCAATTTCCAGATCGAAC
Source organism: Cardamine chenopodiifolia (assembly GCA_963922655.1). Taxonomy (NCBI): domain Eukaryota; kingdom Viridiplantae; phylum Streptophyta; class Magnoliopsida; order Brassicales; family Brassicaceae; genus Cardamine; species Cardamine chenopodiifolia. The sequence continues at coordinate 5,392,124 of OZ000467.1, forward strand.
CTTGGATCCGGTCACATTGAGGAAATAATGTAAATCGATTCAATATATAACCCTAGATCCCAAATCAATTGAGGAAAGAGCGATCATGAAATAGAGAAATTGAAGAGAAATGGATCGGACTTACCGACGACCTTGGCTTCCTCTGAACTCATCGCCGGATCGAATACGAAGTTGAGGAAGAATAATTAGGGTTAGGTGATAGCGAAGAAGCCAATCTCAGAAATATATATATATATATATAGAGAGAGAGAGAGAGAAACTGTTCAAGTACTGTTTACCAGAAGACCTTCAAAAGAAAATAATGGAAGAAAATGGGATATTTGATAGTTTTGGACTTTGGTTTAATTTCACAGTAATATCACAAGAAAGTATTTCTAGTTGACAAATAAAAAATATTATTAAAAATTGCCAATCTAAATATTTTGTATTGAAAAAAAAAAACGAACACTCTGTATGAAACATAAATAAAGTTTTAAAACAACACTTTTGTAAAACAAATATACAATATTTATATAGTATTTTAATTTTTCTTTGTTTATCATGTGTACTAGATACCTAAAACGAAAATTTATAGAAGTTGAACAAAATGTCAAACTTGTTAATTTTTATGAAGGTGTTTTTCCAATTATGAAGAATGGCTGAGCGATCCTACTCAGATTGGACCTAGTGCTAAGAAAATATTTTTTGACGAAAAGAAAAAGAGATGAATGTGGAAATTTTCCAAATTGCAAACAATTTTATTTTGTTGATAAATTAATAATCCCATTTAGCTTTAACTCAGCCGAATTCAAGATCCGCCCCTATTACTAAACCAAAATAGTAAGTAACTTTGGCGTATCCAACAGAAGAATGCAAATTAAATCTTTGTATTAGTTAGTATCCAATAAAATGTTTAGCTTGTAATAAAAAAGGATCAAGAGAACAAGTGGTGGAAACAAAATTCCAACTAGTTTCTCTAATATTTTGACCTCACCCTCTTGACATTTTCATAAGTTTATCAATAATTATGTTCCTCTGCTTTGATTCTTCTGCTAGTCTCTTCTTAAACTTTTCGAATTCTTCTTCGATGCTCTCTTTTGTCTTTTTGCTGTTGGACGATGTTGACTTGCTTGGTAAGCAACCCATGGCTTGAGCTAGAGATACCTTATCAAACCATGAAGTTAAAAACTTTGACTTCGATTTCGATTTCCGCTTCATTCTTTCTTTTTGGTCTTGATAATATGATGATGGTGAAGCTAAATCAATGGAGGTTAATGAAGATAAACTGATTACTGGTTTCTCTTTGGGAACAAGAAGCTTCATGGCTTGTGTTGTTGGAGTTAAAATCTTACTTCGTGAGTTCAAACTCGGATTACGTTTGATTCCCGAGAAAATCTGTGTTTCCTCAATAGATGAATCCAAAGAACAAGACTTTCTATTGGAGAGAGCAGAAACAGAGGACACGTTTCCACGTTTCTTCTTCTCAGGGTAACTACTTGCCATGCTCTTGGAGTGAGAGAGAAGTTTCTTCGAAAAAAACGAAACCGGATCGACGAAAACTTGTCTCGAGATTAGTGGGAAGAGCAGAGTCGTCGGTGAAGCCTGCACAGTTGATAGCAGCGACTTGCTCAAGAACGTAGTCATCCTTGACTTGTGAAATCAGTTCCTCAACAGCTGAATCGTCTTTACGAGAGATTAATCCTGACATCTTCGTCATTTTTAGAAGTTTTTTTGGGGTGAAAACGATGAAATTATGGTTCTTCCAACACAATGGCTAATTCATGCTTTTGGCGTTGCAGCATCATGCAATTTATAATTGTTCCTTTATGTTGCTATGGAGGAGAATTGTAAAATTCACTTTTTTTTTTTTCATACGAGTTTCTTTTTTTTAATATTATTCAAAGAGTAACAAATTTACAATACAGAGAAAATTTTGCACAATAGTATTGTGTAACTGTATTAACACGTACTGTTATTTTCTCATTCAAAATTTTAACTACTTTATATTCCCAATTAAGTTTCAGAAGGTAAAACAAATAAATCATACGATCATTTTTGAAACAAACCAATTAATTAATCATAACCATGTCTTTCACTTCATCGTCACTAATGTGAGTCTTGACCAAGAAGCTCTCATATAATGATGTTTCATCATCGTCTTCTCCGACCATTTCACCGTTTATTTATTTATTAAAATCTCTTTTTCAATAATTCAACCAGTTTCAATAATTCATAAAAATCTTCTTTTTTCAAGTTTTCAGTAACAATTTCAAAAACAATAATGTAACTTCAAACCTAAATGGTTTAAAACTTAAATGTAAGCAGATATTATCTTTTACAAGATAAAAAAGAAATTCTACAAAACAAAAGGCTCTCAACTGAAGAAGAAAGTTTTAACTTTTTAATAAGTATCAAAACTTTCTCTTTCTTCTCAAAGTTTAAGGCTTCTCAGGGTTTTCCTTGTGTCTCCATCTTCTTCCTCAACCTGAAAGAAACACATGTTAGAAAATATCGAAATTGCAGAGATAAAGAAGCCCAACATTTTGAGAGAATATTAAAGCCAGCTTATTGAATCTCACCTCAACAATTACTCTTGATTTCTTCTTTGCTTTGCCATTATCGTCAAGCTTTTTTAAAGCTCTTCCCCTCTTATGCATCACAACTTGTTTTTCAGTACCATCGCCATCTGACTCTGTAGAAAGTTCGTGAATTGGGATCATTTTAATGAAAAACAAAGCTAAATTTGTAGATGGTAGTGAAAAACCTATAAGTGTTCATCAACAACTCAAATGCATTCAAACATATTACAAGGGATGAATAGCATCTCAATATTTAAATGCATAAATGCACTTCTTAAGTTAAATTCATGAAAAAAGTAAGAAACAGGTCAACAAAACCACCAAATGATTAATCAGGTCAACAAAAGACTAGACACATGTAAATCAAACTCCACGAACAAAAACCAGAAGAGGACAAGACCTTGTTTTCAGAGCAAATTTTCTCATACGGATACGCATTTGAGTCATTTTAGTCAGTCTTTGTTTAACCTTGTGCTGCAACAACTTAGGCCAGTACAACTGCCACAAATAACAAAAAAGAAATTAAACCCAGAATCTAATACATTAACATAGCTAAAAAGACGAAGAAGAAGAGGAAAGCGATAAATTGCAAGAATAAATCTTAACTCACCAAGTGTTTATCAATCATTTCAAGAGCCTTCTCATAGTTTCTAGGAAGCTTAATCCTCTCCCACAAGTTCTTTGGCATGTGAGCTCTCTCTGTAGTCTTCATATATAAATAAAAAAACTCCTAAGTAACAACAACAAACACTGAAAATATCCATTGTAAGAGACCACACAACACTGAGATCAAAAGAAACATCTTTCTAATTGCTCTTAAATCAACACCCAATCCTAACTGTTCCAAAACACAAAATCAGCTGAAAGATTGTATCTTTTGAATTCGATTTGCAGATTTTGAGAAAATTACCATCATGGTCTCGGATGGTGGCGTATCGGCTATTGGCAAGAGGACAAGAGCTTCGATTACAGATTCCGGTTACATTATAAGGGTTTCTACAGAAGATTCCAGTTGCGATTCTACAAAAGCAATAAATAAATAAAAAGAGCTTAATCAACAAATCGAGGTATAGATGAAATTGAAAAAGACATGGGATGATTAAAGACATTACTTGGCCATATAATTGCAACGCTTGTGTCTGATGACCTGCCATATGACCTCATCGTGTTGCATCTTCATGGTGAAGTTGAAATCTGGGTTTTAAGGATTCAGCGAGATTGTAGGGTTTATGAAGAAAGAAGGAGAAGCTGTGAAGGACGGCGGATCAATCAACTGTTGTCGAAAAGATCGAAAGCTGGAGTGGAAAGTGAAAGAACTCAATTTGATATTAAGGCTTTTATTTTGGGCCTTAGAGCCCAATATAAATAAAGCCCAAATGACAGTTATATGTCATGTTGTCTAAATGGTTGGTTTGTGCTTTTTAATCATAACCATAACATAGAAGATTGCCAAAGACACACAAATTCTGAAGCACAATAGTTCGAACCCACCCTATAACTTTTCCTTTATTTGCATTTATCAAACAATCTCATAAAAATGCCAGAAACTATCGTCTTCAACACTGTTTTGTAACCAAAACACCAATGAAATAGTTAAGAAACACACAAAACACTTTGATTGAAAATTTGAAATCATGAAACGTGAATATGACAAACCAAACAAAGAAAACCTTGGACTGAAATTCAAAATCAGGATTATAAACTATAAAGAGTCTTGAAATGTTTGGGAAAACAAAAAAAATTCAAGTCAAATGTTTTTGAGATTCGCTAACGAGAGCCTTATCCGTGTAAAATAAAATTCAAGTGGTATCATTGGACCCAAAAACTCCATATGGCCCAACTTATTACAAAGCCCAAATATAAAACCCTTTTCTATTTCTCTGAAAACCCTAGCCGCTCACAGTCCTCTCTATATAAAAACCTTTCTAATTGACTTCTCAAAAAGCCCTAGATCTGATAAAAAATGGCGACGGCGTTGAAGAAGAACAGGAAGAAGAGAGGACACGTCAGTGCCGGTCATGGACGTATCGGAAAGCATCGCAAGCATCCCGGAGGTCGTGGTAACGCCGGAGGTATGCATCACCACCGTATCCTCTTCGACAAGTACCATCCAGGTTACTTCGGCAAAGTCGGTATGAGGTACTTTCACAAGCTTCGTAACAAATTCTTCTGCCCAATCGTGAATCTCGACAAACTCTGGTCACTCGTCCCTGAAGATGTGAAGGCGAAATCAACCAAGGACAATGTTCCGTTGATCGATGTTACTCAGCATGGATTCTTCAAGGTATTGGGAAAAGGTCATTTGCCTGAGAACAAGCCTTTCGTTGTGAAAGCTAAGCTTATCTCTAAGACTGCTGAGAAGAAGATTAAGGAAGCTGGTGGTGCCGTCGTGCTCACTGCTTAGGTTTAATTTAATTTCTCTGCTCTGTTTAATTTATTTCCCCGCTTTTGAACTCAGCTTTGTGGTGTTTTTGGATTGATGAATGAGAGATCTTTTAATCAATGGTACTCTTGTGTTATCTTTAGTTTCAATTTTGTGTTGATAGTTGGAATTTTCGAAATTTTCCGAAGATTTTATCCTTTGAGTTTCTGTGTTTTCAGTGATTTGTTGATAGGATTTAGCGCGTTATGTTCTTTAGGATTGTTGCATTGTTTTTTCGAAATGTTTTCCATGTTTTAAAGAACTCCTCAATCCCTTTTATTTCAATATCAATTGAATTTGAAGTGTCTTAAAATGTAAGTTTAGGTGGTAGTTTTTTCAAGGAGTCTATATAGTATGTGACTCTGTGTTAACCTCATATACAAATATTTTCTTAATGTCACAAGTGTTTAGATTCTAATAATCTAGTTTTGATTGATATAACTGAGAATCAGTGTTTTTTCTATTACGAATATATATCTGACTTGTTCAGTTACCATCTCATTTGATTGTTTTCACCATTTGAATAGCATCATCTTCTTCGCACTTGATTTCTCTATTTCACCTTTGCCTCGTATCTCTCTCCATTTCCTTATTCTAGCCTCTGCCAATGAAGCCTGAACATATACATGAACTTCTATTAGTACCCAAAACCCATGAGTTGCTGCTTCACCTCTCAGTCCAGTTAGCATTGCTGTCCATATCCCCTATAATATCAACTTAAAAGATTATCATCTTCCAATTTCTTTATCAGAGGATTATTGTTCAAGATTAATACACATACCTTTACTCCATACTCCATCTTATAACCGAGTATAAGACCAATAGGTATGCCACATAAATAGTAACACCCAACGTTCGCATATGCAACGATCCCTTGCCACCCAGCTCCAACAGCTACACCTTTTGTACCATATCAAAACCTTAACTTTAGCACAATGGTCCTAAAATTGATGCGGCCGACTCCTCTCACTTCTTTATCATCAGAGAACATCGATGGATACTTGTCTCGTAACACAATGAGAGTCATTGATATCACAGCTCCAATCGATAGAGAAGTTATCATAGCTACGCGCTTCTTGGGTGTTCGGCTCCAAGCTCATTTGACACTCTTACACTGCACATATAACACATTTGCTTCATCATATCACTAAGCTTTATGTAAAATTAATGTATTGTAATGTACCTCACAGCCTCAATGAAGCCAAAGGCCACCATGATCGGCCATCCCAATATGTTCATACTATAACCAAATCCGTTAATTCCGCTCTTAACCAAAACACAAGCTTCACAGGGACGTAGAGAACTCACCATATCGAAAGAGCAGCCACAGAGACTTGAGGGTTCTTGAGGTAACCGGCAAACAGAATCAACGCCATGAAATACCAAACCTCTAAGATGAAACCAACAACAACATCAAATCACTAGTTGTAGCAATTAATGAGCCATTATGTATCGATCTGAATATTCCAATAGGTCTAAATATCTTACCAAACCGTGACTGCAGAGGCAAGAGACAATCTTACAAAGCCACTGAGATTCTTGAAAGCCTTCCATGAGAGCCCTGACCAAGCTCAGCCACAAGAACCTCCACAAATATAAACTACTTGACCAACATCTATTAACCACCACGAGACATTCAATACGGCGGCTCCTCCGGCCATTCCCCAACCAAGTTTCAGCATCAGCAACCAACGTAATCGAGTGTGCTGAACCAACACGGTCGCTGCTATAACCGCTATTGCAATCACCTTGCTCTGTGCCTACAATAATCAAACAATTGAAACTAGTTGAATTTATCTTAAGTAAATTGATTTTGATTCTTGTTACCTGCAAGAACTTGGCTGTGGCGAAGTTGATAGCGTAAGCAAAGAGCCGAGGAATCATCCAGAGGGATAGTTTTCCTCTATATTGCACGGGTACTTCAATATGGACGAAGAAACCGTCCAGGGTACAACATGGGTATGGCGACACCATGGAAACACCGTCGAAATGTCCCCACGACGTCTCGAGACAATTGAGACGGCATCCAATAGAACGGCATGGATAAGGGAACACCGTCACAACGTATCGATAAAAATTTTGGTAATAATACTTTTACGTAACCTATTGAGAATTGCATAGAAAGTTAGGCTTTTAAAGACACATAATGACTCTGGTTTTTTTTTTTTTTGGGTTAGTGAGATTAAAGATATTGAATTTTTAATAAAAGAAAATTTCCTTCATATAACAAAGGAGGAAGACAATGAAAGAAAGTACAAGATCCATCTCAACGACGTTTATTTCGGTAAAAACTTATGTAACATCGCAATGTTGATTAATTTGTTTTTGTTAGGATATTAAATTAAGTGTTTTAAATATTAAAACTGATGTATTATATTTTTATATCTTAAATTATGAGTATTTTTTATATTATTGTTGATGTACTCATACGGTATCCATCTCTATAAAATTTAAAATTACCGTTTCTCGTCCCCGTTTTCCGAACCAGTACCCGTTTCAGTGTAACTTACTTTTCCTGCGGCTTTAGTTATCTCCCGTGACTGTCCGAGGAGACTCAAAAGTGGAGTGACAAAAACATAAAAAAGGCAAAGAAGAAGAGCACAAGAGTTAAGGAGATCCAAGACCTGTGCAGATATGTTCCCATCATCTCTAGTTGCTCTGCTTCGTATGCTTGCCCACATAGGTCGCCAATGCACTTCCCATCCTAAGCTTATATTAATTTAAAATTTTGAATGACTTATTTAGCTAAGAAATACTCAACGGATTTGATGACCATTCATATGTTAAACCATTGATTAATCAAACATGATATAATTTAATGTTGAAATTGAGATTTTACAATCATGGTGCTGTAAAGTCACATTCGATCTGATATAATAGTCGAATTTCTAAATTCCTTTGGTGATTTGTATTGTTCAATTTCCAGTTAGCTCTAAATGATATAATATTTACAATGCAAAAGACATAACAACTCCTTAATTTTATATGGTTTTTATCAATGAGTTGATCAAATATGGTTGGTATAATAAAACTTCATATTTTCTGTCTTGTTCAAAAATTTATATTCAGATGGTAAAGTTCTACTAGTGTTTTATCGTTGGCAAAAGATGTGTTTTCATCTAGAGACTATTCACATCTTACAAATGTTTTAAAAGTACTAATGTATGAACTATTCATTTGCTGTAAAAAATATCGGATTAGTAAACAATATTTTTTGTATATTGCGATTTGCGCCAACAATGTTTTTTACATCCGTGGTGTATAATCTCTTTTCTTTATAATGAATGTATATGTAGTGAACGAGGGCTTAATTAAGCTTTAATTATTACCATAACGCCGACAGAGAAGCCGGCGATGACGGAGTTCTGTATGGAGAAGGCAGCTAGAGCCAGCGTGTTGACGTGGCCAGCGAGGACCTGCGTGACGGCGCCAAGAGAGTATTGACAGAAGGATGTGAATATTGGGGGACCCGCGAGCCACCACAACTTCTTTGACTCGGCCGCAAACAGCCGGAGGAAGTCTCTACCGCCAGTGATCGGAGGCATGTACGTGTCGGATTTGTTAGGCGCTCGATGTTCCTGTCCTGAGGAGACAGCTTCTTCATGATCAACGTTGAGAGTTTCCATAAGTCTTTCGAGCTAAAGAGATTGTGACTTTTAGACATGCCTTGCATGCATATATTTATGTTTCTATCAGTCTATATGATAGAATATAGAAAATATATAAGTTTATTAAAATAAAGTAAATCTATGTTAGCTGAATATTAGTTAATGCTTTTCAAATTTCAGTATTGTTCCATGACTTTATAGATGGAGTGGAAAGTACGAGTACAAAGGTCCTACCTATAATGTTAAGTATTCTCCAAACTTTTAGTGATGAAATCGACTTTATTACCTAATTTTACCTTTTGAAATGAATTTACCGACTCGAGTCATTTGGCATCTATCATTTAAAAATAAGCATTATTATAAATTTAATTCATCATCAAGAAAATACAAGCGTAAATTATACTTGGCTTATGATTCGTTCATGCAAACTACAAAACACATAGTTGCAGTTTCGGCGGATCAGTTTCACTCTCACGGCTACTTTCACACCGGTCTTGGTCTCTAGCTTAGGTTTTTTTATGTGTTTAAAACTGGGTTAAATGATTATCTATAAAAAAAGATATATATATATATATATATATATATATTAGTTAAAATAAAGATAAGTAAACCATTCTATTTTATAAAAAAATAGAAAATATTTATAGGTAATGCAAAAAGTGCATATAGGTTCTTGTCAATCATTTAAAAACAAAAAAAAAATCTCAAACGCTGCAACTCTGTGCAAAGAAGTCTTTTTGTTGAAAATAATTTTGCATTACAAAAAGGGCATGCAGGTTTATTTCATGAAATAAAAAATAAGGAAAACTACAAACACTTAATTAATTAACTCAGAAGGAAAAAAAATTAACTCAATTTGACTATCATTGAAAATTTCCATAAAGATGGTATATATGTAAACGCCCTAAAAGTATGCACAAAGTTCTTTCTTTTCCCATGCAAATCACTTGGTACCGATCGCAATAGTTAACCTAACATTTGGAAACTTTGATGTCGAAAATAACTTAAACTGCAGTATTATTATCTTTTTTGCATCACTAATCGGTACTAAATCTAAATACGCTTGTTGTCCTATTGCTAGGTAAATAAATTAAAAATATTTTAAATAAAATCTAGTTAATATATGTTGCTAGTTAATCAAAGACCTAACCAACACCGTTCCATTACCTTAATATCTAAATCCATAAGCTTTAACATCAGTGTATGAGTTTGTCCTTGTTGTTTATTTTCAGACACTAAAATAAACCAAAAAAAAAAAATCCCAATGTTTGAAGCTAAATGAATTAATTGTTGGCGCCGCTAGAAGAAATGATCTCCGGCGCTTAGGTTTGGGAGCAGGTGGACACTGTAGCGGCGGCAGAATCTTGAATTGTTCGCGTCGTGCTTCTTTTTTTTCTTCTTCTGCTACTTCTTTTGGTCTTCCTTTTACATCGGTTTCTCAGCCGTTTGATCGGCTGCTCTCCATTAACAATTGTCTTCTTCTCCAATTTTGCTATTTCTATGTTTTCTTCTTCACCCTTTTTATTACTCTTCACCTCTTTTCTTGCAAAATCCATGCTTGACCAAATTATAGAAACAGAGCAGCTAAGATTAAGAATAAACAGAGGACAAAACTATAAATAAAGCTTAGGACTTTGATCTTAAAAAGGTTTCTTTTATAGAATTTGATCACGTTTGGATAATCACATTATTTAAATAATAAAAATATTAAATTGAATTCTGCTTTCATAATCAAAAGCATACTCGGACAAGGATTCCATATTTTTTATTATTTTATTTTTTTAATTGCATAAATTACAAATTTCACGTTATCACACAACAAGAAAGTCAGCCAGTTTATATCCAACATTTCTATTAAGTCAAAATTATACATAAATTACGGTGGTGTACGAATTTACACTTAAAAGATAAAGATCTTAATTGGAAAACAATTGAATATAGAAGTAGAGACAGAGATAGAGTTTTACACTTTAGAGAATATGACAAAGAGAAAGAGCATACTACATAGATTTAGCTTTAAAGAGTGTAGTAGCAGAACACAATAGATGTTCATCATCATCATCAGAAGTAATCACATTCTGGAATAACCAAAGTTATTATCGTACTGAGTCATGAACTCATCGTTGAATTTCTTGAAACTATCCATGATCTCTGGCATCTCTTCTTCCGCCGGTAGGATAGTTGTCCTCAGATGGAACACGCTGTCAAAAATCCACAAGAGGAATGAATTTTATAAGAAGAAATCAAAAGAGAAAGAACAAAGCCGTTATTTGGAGATTCTTTACCCTTCTTTCTGTCCAAATCCAGAGCCAGGGACTGTGGAGATTCCTGTGGCTTCTAAGAGCTTTAGACAGTAGAAAACGTCTGGAACTTTTCCGGCTTGTTTTGCAGCTTGGATAGCTCCCGGTGGTAACCGTATTTGAGGAAACGAATACATTGCACCTAACATTTACACAAAGAAAGAATCAACAACAACAAAAAGATCCAAATCTGAACAGTTTTTATTGCTTCGTTTTTCTTTACCTTCTGTGAAATTGCAAACAACGTTTTTGCAGCTGTTGAATCCATCAGTCATAATCCTTGCTCTTCTTCTCAAAGATTCAAGAATCCCCTTGCTAGATAAATGATCAAAAGGGGAATTCGTTATTTAATTCGTGGAAGGATGATCACTGATCACGAATGTTTAAGCTTATTGTATATGTATATACCTTTCACGGGAGAACTGATCATATGAAATGTCTCCAGGCTTTGGAGGACTAACCATCAAACCCATCTGCACAAGTCATATCACTCTCAGAACAGACAGATGATTTCTACAAAAGCAAATCCACATTTACATTAAGACTTTTGACTTACAAAGATCTGCGCAGAGACATTGGGACTGAGCGCAATTGACGCAACCTTGTAAATCTCCTCAACAACCTACAAAATCAGAAATCATATTATGATTATGTTTACAAATAACATAAGTAACAAAACAGAGAGTTAAGACTAACCCTTGGAGGGATGTTGGTCATCTCAAAGTATCCACCTCGCTGTCCACATTCTCCCCAATATCCTTTAGAGACGGTGTGGAAAGATACAAGCTGAACTTCCTTGCTGAACGGCGAACCCATGTCCATCAAAACCTTTGTTTTTTTATAAAGAATGTTCATGTTAATCAACGTTTCAGAATCACAAATCAGGCACAAGTTTCAGAAACATGAAAAGCGAAGGATCGAAGCTGACCTTCTTGGAACTTATAAAGGGACGCTCATCTTGGTATATGTTCTGCTGATAAACCTCATCTCCCAGAAGAACTAGTTTCTCGTTATAACAGAACTTCAATATCTCTCTTAAGTTAGCTTCGCTTAGACACTGACCAGTTGGGTTCCCAGGGTTAATGATCACCATTGCCTTAACCTGTATACCAATTCAAGAGAGTTTGTAACTGGAGAACGAAAGACATACGCTTCTACGCTAACTGCATCATCGATAATTGTAAGAGAAGAAAAAAAGAGAGCTTACTGTTATCCCTTGAGAACGAGCCTGAGCAACGGATTGTCGAAGGTTATTAACATCAAGTCCCCAGTTTTCAGATTCATCAAGATAGTAAGGAACAAGAGAACCACCTAACAGTGATATGGTAGCTGAGTAGAGTGGATACTGTGGAACCGGAACTAGAATCTGCCAAACGTAAAAATTCTTATAAATGAAATGTCAGAGGTAAATCGTAGCAGAAAAGACCTCTTGAGACAGAGCATTACCCCGTCTCCAGCACCGCGTATAACACAATTCAAGATTTGCATCACACCTTTGCTCGCTCCATCAGTGAGAAATATGAGTTCTGGGTCACTGAAAATAAAGAAGCAGAAAGCCCTGAGCTGGGTTTGTTTCTACATCAATATATATTTCAGTTTGCCGGAAAATCGAAATGAAAGCAAACACCTTGGATACCCATCACGCCATTCAATGAACTCAGCAACCTCTTTCCTAACTCCTGGAAGGCCTCTTGAGTCACTGTAAGCACCTAATGAAACAGAAAAGGTAATAACTAACTTTTCTAATTGTCAACACTAACCTGCAAATCATAGATGGGGTAATGAGGTCGATACCTAATCCGCCTGAAGTCAAGGAAAGATAATGTTTAGCTCTTGCAATAGCATCAGCTGGAAATAGCATTCCAACATTTGGATCATCTAGTAGAAACGGAGCTTGACAAAGCGCAACCACCTGCAATCGATTGTTGTTTTATTTACTACTCAGTATCATCCTATATTGAACAAGACATAATAATCTCAAGAAGTAATGAGAATTGTATATACACATACCTGGCGAGGAAATGTCAATGGCTTCTGTCCTAAAGCATGAGGGTTCCCAACATTTGTGAAAATAATCTGTGTGTAATATTCAGCCAAATTTAGCAACTACTAATAACTATGGACAAAACAAGCGGTAAGATCATAATTGCAAATGCATATAATGTCCAAAACCAACAGAGAACCACAGGTCTCTAAAGCTCCTTGTTAAGTTTGCTCAACTTTTCATAAAGTTTCATACTTGAAGTTGGATACAGAGGACACATGATGACACCTTTTTTAGAGTAAAGGCACAAGATAACCCAAAATATTTACCTTTTTGCCTTCTTTCTGAAGCTCAGAAGCTCGGAGGTAGAGTTCACCTCTGACAGCATACTGACACTTCTTGACGTTTTCATTCAGAGAATCGTAGTTGAGAGCCATTTATGTTCACACTTAAGCAAACAGTTAGCTCACTTCAACCTTGTCAACACCCTTGTCTACAATCGGAATAGAAAACACTTGTATGTGAGTGTTCATCAGCAATTGAGACCATAAAGCTAGATTGGATAAATGCATTTAGATCAAAACTAAAGTAAATAGCAAGATGGAGCTAAAAGAAACCCTGCTTTCTGGGTTTCAATGAACCCGAAACACAAAATCTCCAGCTCATTTTCCAGAACCAATTCGTAATCATACAGAAAAAGGTGACACCTTTTTCAAAATCATTCAAAAGAAGAAGAAACTGATCAATGATCGACCCAATTAGAAACCCAAATCAATCGTCACTCACCTTCAAACTCAATGTTTAGTGACCCTCAAAAGGTTAACTGGAGAGTCACGTTCCGTTTCAGAGCCTATTAGTGTGTGTGTGTGTGAATTTAAAATATTTGGGAAGCAGATTACAATTGTGTGTCTGACATGAATTTGGATCATTCCTAAATCCAATCATGTGCCATCATAACAAAGGAAGCAGCAGAGCCACTGAAATCAACGAAGTTGATTTATCAGACAAAAGTCAATTTAACAATATCTATCCGTGTCTCGTTTTTATGCTACGACGACCGTTCTTGGAAAAAAATAATGAAACCGATAATTTGGAAGAGAATAAAAATGTGGTGGAGATTTCAGACGGAGAGATTTGTAAATTTTGTCATAATATGGCCAATAGGGTTGATCCACGTGTCGTTCGTTTTTGTGTTTCATCCTAATTTAGACGCAGGTTTGTGTTTTCATCTGTCTTGGGCCTCTTGGCTCCTCATAGTTTCAAAAGGCTTAAAAGTTGTGTGCTCGTCAGCTGATTCAACACTTCAATTCTGAGAATTAATTATTGTTTTACTCGAGAGGTTCATCATAAGTGAAAAAGTGAATCTTAGATAACTGAACCAATATGAGTTGTTTAATTATGGGAATTTAATGAAATAACCATCAACTTTGGTCCATCTATTTTTAAATCCTTAATAATTTTTTTCTAGAAAAACATCCTTCAACTAGAATCTATTAATATATTTGATTTTTCGTTAACAATTTTGTCTCATCGACGGTTGTGAAATGTTGTTTTGAATGACATAAATCGTTGATGAGTTTATATTTATCATACAAATAACAAGATTTTTTAACAAAAAAACAAAATAAAATGCATGTAAAAATCTTGAATTAGAAACTTAGGATTCCGGTTTGGTAATTTTTTTTTAAAATGTACATTTTAACTGGTTTAGTTTGGTGTTTAGAAGCTGTAAAAAATATAAAAGACACAATAAAATGAACAAATATCCAACAACATATTCAAATTGTTGAACATATTTTTTTCCAAAAATCAACACAAAAAACCCTAGCAATATTTTTAACAAAAAGAAAACTAGTAGTCTTAAATATCACCAGTTGTTGACAAAAAAAAATATCACCAGTTGCAACATAAGACACTACATATATCCTAAAGTAGATGTTGTGTCCAACTTGTTGATAGTTTCTGCAAATGTGCAAATATTGTTGTTTCTATTAAAAACGTCTTGACGTTTATGTCATTCAAAACAATTTTCCATCACCGTATACAAAAAATTTTTTAGGAAGATCAAATCTATTAACGGATAATAGTTAAAAGAATTTTTTATTAAAAAATAATTTAGGATTTAAAAATGGTTGTGGCTAAAGTTGAGGAAGGTTTTCATTAAATTCCCTTTAATTATCTACGCTCTTTTTAACAGTAAATTTTCTTTCGTAGAATTGAAAAAAATCGATAAGTAAATAGATCAATTTGTAAATTTCAGTTGTTTTCCAATTCAAAATATAAATTAAGAAAGTAGCACCATTAGTGACATAATTATAGAGATAATCATTCGAGTGTATGGATAATGGATGGACGAAAATACTCATTATATCATCATTATGTAATGACACATTAACTCATTTAATTAATAATACAAAATTTCTTTTGTAATGATCTTTTTATTGAACATACTTATTTTAAAAGTTTGTAAAATTATTTATTAAAAAACCTCTTGTTTCATAATTAATGATTAGAGCCAACTTTAAATTTATTATAAGATAAATTAAGATGATTAAAACTTTCACAAAATAAACAAAACATCACTTAATATAGTGTTTAACATTACTTAAATGTTTTTTTTTTAAAATCATGAGTAAAATATCCAAGAAACAAAAAAGCTCAAGGCTCGATGCATTTGAGATCCTTGATGGTGGCGAGTCTGTGGAGAAAGACAACAAAGTCATCGTTCCGGCTTAGCATGCTGACTCGGACGTACTTCTTGTCACTGCCAAATCTGTCGCCTCCTCTTGTCAAAACCTTCTTTCCCTTCAAGAGATTTCCGAGATCTCTCCTCTTTACAACCCAACCACGCAAACGCTGCAACAACCCAACCGTTAACGACTCAACCGTTACAAATTCAACACAAAGATGATTTGTCGTTTACTACGTACCAGGAGAAGTGGAGATAGTTTTACCAAAGAAGTTGCAGAAGGCTTGAGGTGATTAGGGAGAGTGAATGCGTCACCGGACTCGACAACCTCACGCAGTCTCTCCCACCGTGACTTCATCTTCTCGTAGCCATACTTGAAGACGCTCTCTGATTGTGTCCGACAGGTTTTGGTCAATTCGTTGAGGATTATGGTGGCTCGAGTTTGTGACTCTTTCGACACACCATTGGATTTGATTGTTAGGTACTGCACCTTCTTCTTAGCCACCTCTATGTCCTTCACCAACGCCCATCTTTACCCCAAAATAACAAAACAGTTGTCAATAACTCTATAATAACGGCCAAAAACGGCGTCATTTTAGTGATTAGTTTCTCTCACAAAATAAATAAAGAGCTAAAACTGCGTTGTTTAATAGTAAGTTTTATAATCAAATAAAATAATAAGAAAAAGGTTTTAGAAAAAATCTTCAGTTTGTTCCTTTTGTCACAAAATTAATTATATCTCAATTATTTCATTAGACCACAACTATATATCTTTAGTTTTGTATTGACTTAGCCGAATAGTTAGTTTCAACTTTTTAGTGGCAGGTTTGACTAACAATAGATTCTATTGGACCAAATCAACGCAAAATTAGAGGTTTATTTTTCTAATAATTTAGTTGAATACTTTTGATACCAAAGACTAGTAAGTTAAGATTTTTTTCCTAACTTTTTGCCAAATAACTTAAGAGTCAAAACGGCGAACTTTAAGTGTTAGTTTCTCTCATGAGAGCAAAAAGGACGCTATTTGAAGTGGTTGGTTCATCTGACCTGATGCGTGACCCAGCGCGGCCGGTGATCTTGGAGAAGGTGAAGAGCATAAGGTCGTGATCTTGATGGCGAGTGATGGGAGTGTAGTGTGGCCAGTAATACCGGAAGTCGTGGATCACTTTCCCGCCCTGATCACTACGTTTCACCACCGGCTCTCTCATGGTACCAGCAGGGTTGTTCGGTAACGTCACCACTCGATGTACGGTCCATTTTTGTCGAACGTTCTTGCGTCTCCTTCCCATTTGTACAGCTCCGATCGAAGATACTATCTCTCATCCACGTATGTCTGTAACAATACATAATACAAAACGTACTTTAAAGGAAGAATGTTTTTGGTAGAACTAAAAAAAAGTGGGACATATATATATATAAGCAGTAAACTAAAGGTCACTTTATATATATTCTTTGGGATGTCTCATGTGTTATGCTCAAGAAACATGTCTTCGTTCACAACCCCAAAATAAGAATGCTTGTGAAAATCTTAGATATATATATATATATATATATACATCAAACCAACGTTTTCAGGCCATGTAAACATTTTCTGATAAAATTAAAGAAATTAAAATAGGAGATACAAGGAGAATATATTCAATGAGTGAAGGCTTACGGAATAATAAGGAACCGCTACGACAATGCTGACAGTTGGCCTCAGAGAGCGATGAAAGTGCATACAAAGCGGCCTGACAAAGCTGTGATGAGCCAGTCCCCACCACAATGTAGCGTTCCTCCGTTGCTGCGTTTCCGATGGCACCGTCCAAGGCTTTGATCGCCTTTGCAAGCTCTGGCTCTAGGAACCAACACACGTCTGTCGTGTCGCTGAAGTAGCTCATATGATCCCACCCTGGTATCGCCACCATACACCTGTCCTTCATCTTCATCCAATACTCTTTGAAGGCCGTCGAATCTCCTCTACAAATAATGAATACGAACAAATTAATATATAATTTAATTTTGTCATGGATTGTTTGTTTGCATCTGCGTCAAAAAGTTTTTATTTGACAATTACATGTTATAACACTAAATTGTATGAAATCACGACGTTGAGTGTGTTCATAAAAGTTTATTTGTCGCGATCCTAAACGCTTAAGAAGAAATACAAAAGTAAAGAAAAAACATTATGTTTTGAGATAACCGAGACTTTACTTCCGGTTGTGTAATGAAAATGTGTATTTCGGTAAACTCGAAATTGATGACCGTCAAGTTGATTAGGTAATCATTTTTAAATTAAAAAATTCAAGTATATTTGTTGGTGAAGATTAAAAACGAAATCAACCAAGTTTAATTTAAGTGGATTATTGTACAATAAAAGTGAGGTTTTGGTAGAATTACAACACATACTGATAGAGATTGATGACGTCATCTGACAAGCATTTGTTCTTGTTCGAATCACTGTCGAATTATAGCCCATTACAGCATATCTAATTAACGATTATTTTGATGACAAAAAAGAAATTAACGGTTAGAACTATTTGATAAGTAATTAAGTATAAAAATAAAACTAATACTTAATTTCATAACTAATATATTCAACTTCTGTTAGAACTAAATTTAAAATATGTTTGCTATACTTAGTTATTTTAAATAAAATATACTTTTCTCCTTTTGTAGTAGATCTTTTTATTAAATCTGTTTTTTTTTCAATCCTATCAATTTTTTAAAAAGAAAAAAACTAATCAATTAAAATCTAATTTTTGATTAATTTGGCAAACAAATTTGGTGGTAACGATCACACTAAATTAGTATCATCGGAGTCGGACCGGGAACAAAAAAATATGTGAATAACTTCATCTCCAATTGTTGGACTCGAATATAAACATCATGTGTAGATTAACCGCTCGTTCCTGAAAGATTCCCTCGATTCAATTATTCATGTTGTACATGTTCACGAATGACATAAAATCTTAAGATCCATTGCCTGCATAAATCTCTTTTAAATTCATCCACTACATTGTATCTGTCTTGTGACTAATATGACACAGTATGGCACAATATGCTTTGAAACTCATTCATTTAATTCAAACGTTCTTCAATCTCCTTAGCTATCTTGCGTCGTGTAAAGTGTAAACGCATATAATTCATAAATGAAAATATTGATTGAATGTGAGAGAGCCTATTACCAGTTTGTAGATTATGTGTAATAATTTCTTTCATGTAGAAACAAAGAAAGACGTAGGAAAATATATAAACCCCACTTAACACTTCATATATATTCTACATTTACACATTTGATAACATTAATCAATCGACACATTTCTTTTGTTACAAACAAACAAAAAACCTCCGGATCTGAGCTCTCAACCCCCAAAAATTCTCTTCTGCGTATGCTCGAAAACACTATTGACTTCTTCTTTTTTCAATCTCTATGGACATTTCGAGTTTTTACCCGGTCCTCCGTAATAAAAATAGTTACCCCAAATCCGGTTTACTCCTCCTCTTATGTCATAACAATTCGGATGATCCGCAAGAACTCTAAGATTAGAAATTGGAATAAGAGTATTGTCCCAATCTACCATCTGAAGATTCCTAAAGTAAGACGCTTTTCCAAAACCTTTACCAGCAAAATGGCCACTGCCCATTTGGGTCGAAGTATGTGAACCATCAGGTCGTGTGTTCACGATCTCGCCACCGAACTGGACCATGTTTCCATGCTCCCTCAGATGTGTGAACAAAGAGACGGGCCAATACCCGACTAGTGTACCTGACCCGAATTGGAGCCACCAGTGCCCGTGTTTTGGGTCCTACACGTGTAGTTTTGACGAAGTTACGTAATTGAAATAATTCTAAAGTATCAAAGATGAAATTCATAATTATAAAAGTTGAATGAGCTGTATAGACCGTGCAAAGCATTTGATGAAGCCCATGTGCATGGTTTTAATCAAGAATAGTAGTTTGATATAAGAGAGACACTAAATAAATTAATGTCAAGATAAATGGGACTAGATTGTAGGAAACAATTCTATTAAATTAGTATAACTTGCAATGATTATTTGGTAGGCACTCGAGTGCTCAAAACTCAAGTTAAAGGCCTTCTTTACGCCCCACCAAATGGGATTAGAATCTAGATAAAGGATTAATATGAACTTAATCAAGTGATTATAAAAAGCGAGAAATATAAAATTTACCAACGTATATGATGAAATTGAAACAGTTTAGATATATTGATGAGGATAATTACCTTCCATATCAATAAACTGATATCAAATTGTCCGCCCTTATAGGACGAAACAGGCGAAATAGCCGCTCCAATCGCGATTCGACTGTTTGTTTGAACAAAACCAGAACACAATAGGTTATAGCATCCTGTTGCCTGGTAGGCATCCGACTGCAATAACAAGAAATAGTAACATTTTAATAAATTGCAGAAAAAGAGAAGAAAGATTTAAGTTAAGAGGATATACAAGTTTTGAAGTTGGATGAAAAATTATACCGTCCAATAGGTGAAGAATCTTGGATTAGTGTCTCCGTACAGCTCCGGGCTAATCTGTCCGACAGAATCAAAATGCTAAGAATATAGAAGCATTTATTTAAGCAAATAAGAGATATTAAAAGTAATTACATTTAAAATAAAACACAGAAAAAGGAGGTGAAGGATGATGATACGTGCCTGCCAACCAGCTTCGATGGTATTAAGATCGTCAGCGAAAGAACCGGCGATAACCCAAATCTGTGATAGACTAAACTCGTATTGGCTATTGACACGTGGCGTCCACACGTTTATACTTGCTTTTGTTCCGTAATATTGACTTCCCGATACGTATCCAACCGCATGCTACGATTTTATTTCCATATGCTAAAAGATTATTATTTGTAAATCGAGAAAAAAAGAGGGTTGAAAGAGAATTTTCTTTTTCTTTTTCTTTTTCGATTCGAGCAAAGAATAATAATCTCTGACATGAAAATAATAATAATAAAAATAATAATAATAATCTCTGACATGTTAAATTCTGTTTATGGCATTGCAAAGATTTGCGAGAAAGTTGGTTTTTGGTATTATTATCTATCTGTTAAGTTAAATTAAGAAAAGTATATAACCTGTGACTTTTTGATAAAATTAATTAATTTAATCATACGTACCTCGTGGCCGTTACTGCTCGAATCCCTTCTCACACGCCTGATTTTCCGACCAAATCTACGGACAGAACTTGCTCTTGACATGTCCTGCTCCGTCGTTCTTCTGATCGGAATCGTACCTCCGGGGCAAGACTCACCGGATAAGCTCCAAAGCTGAAAATCTTCATGGGATTCATTTTCTTGGCTATACCCTTTGGGCATCTCCGGTGGTTCCTATATAAACATGTTTTCCAGCAAATTTAGTGACTTTTGAGAATGAAACAAGTATGAGAAGAGAAATAATGTGAGTATATATACCATTGGTCTTTGTCCCTGTAACAAGGGATGATCAAAAGCAGGCTGGTGATGAGATGGAACACAATCTATTGTATCTCCATCCGAGCTCTGCAAAGATTATCACAATAACACTTAGTTTATTAGTATATAGAAGAAATAAACAATTTAAGAAATAGAGTTTGGATTTGCCTGAATGGTCTTGATGGCGGGTTTATTGATCTTTTGGAGATGTTTTCGGATGAGTTTCAGCTTTTGAATCTCTTTTTGAGGCCGGAGAATCTCACTTTCGGATGTGGAATTGTGTGGAGAAGCAGATGATGAGAAGGAACAGAGCAAGAGAAAGAAAGTGAAGATCAAGCAAGAAGACATTGTAATGGCTGAGGAATGTCCTCTTTTTCACCGTATTGACTTTTCTGAAGTGTATGAAAAACACTTTTTGTTTGGTGTTGATGTGTGATGAAGATGAACGGAAAACATTTATTGCAAAGCTTGTTGTTGTTGTTCGTCTTCTTCATATCACTGACACATCTTCCAACAAACCCATTAAAGACAGAAGTTACTTCTCTAAGAAAACCTAGATCCCCTAAGATTGAAGAATTAATGAATCAACTCACTCCCACAAATAAAAGAATTAGTAGTAGTATATACGAAGCGTAAACTTATAGAATTCTGTGTTGAGAAAGTTTTGGGCATGTGGGTTTACACATGAGGTGATATAAATACTGGCCGGGTAGTGATGAAATCATGGAATGGTGTTTAATATTTTTTTATTAGGGTTTTGGAAGAAGTTTTAAATATTTAATGATTAAATGGAAAAAAAAGAGAGAGGAGATTTGATGCAGCTTTATCGTTATGTGAAAACGTTAATTTTGTAGTAAGCAAACTTGGATTTATGGTTTGAAAGGTGAAAAGTGGAAAACATTAATCTTGATTTTCTCACTTATTCTCAAACTTCTTTTTTTTTTTGATAAAAGCTTATCCTCAAACTTTAACCTCTGTTGCCACATCTTTGAATAACCAGCTAATTTTAGCAATTATTTGTTCCATCGTGTCAAAGAAAACTAACACTCCTTTGATATAATATTTCGTCAAATTAATTTTGGTACGTATGTGTTGTTCGATTTCTCTTTAATAAACCAAAGGGTACATTATCCTTTGTCCGGAATTATTTCTGTTTGGGAGAAGATATATATAATTTCTCATAAATCTCACGCAATTGGGCACAATGATTTGCAAAGCATTAATTTTCATGTGACTAAAAACCAATACAGGGATGCATGCATGAAGTACTTAATGGTTCTAACACTCCAAGATCCCGTTCATTAAGTAAAATTTAATTTGACAATGTATAACATATATGATTTAATTTTTAAAATGTATCCTCATTAGTTTGTTAATCAACAGTTAAAATTAGCCATGAGCATAATAGCTGGATCCGATTACCCGAACCGAAACTAACCCAAAAAAACAGTTTGGATCGGGTTCGGTTACTCTCACTTTATCCATAGGATCCTAGACTCATATATATGTGAGTATCGATTTGGTTCCGAATATTATCCGATATTTGAATATCCGAAAATAATACATTAACACATATAGATGTTTTTAATATTTTGGGTATTTTACCATATTTCAGGTATTTGGGTATTAAAATATTTTACAGGTTCGAGTATTTTTAGGTATTGTTTTGGTATTTTCGGATATTTTGGGTAAAATTTACCATATTTGGGTACAATATTTTCAAAAATATTTGAACCGGATTGTATCCGCAAACTTTTGGGTTTGTATAGGTACTAATTTTTTTGACTCGAACTTGATCCGAATCTCTATGAGCATTTTTAAAGATCCAAAATCTCTATATCCAAAACACTCATATTCGATCGGTTTTTATCCGAATCTAACCTGAATACCCAAATGTCCATGACTAGTTAAAACATTTAGGACAATGTGAAACATTTAGGCCAATGTGAGTATATTCAATTACAAAAAGATGGGCAGATAAGTTTGGTTAGTGTAGTGCTATTACGTACTACTTGAGATGCACCACTCGATATATATCAGATATTTGGGTCCATTCTTCGTCCATTTGATATTACCATTAGACAAAACAAACAAAATCAAGTGGTTTGATTATTATGCTTAGTCACCGTAAGATTATAGAATTCAGTATTAATCTCATATAATTCATTAATTTGGTTAGAATAATCGTCAATAAAGTAAGTACAAAGTGTGGAACGGACCTCGAGAGTGCTAGAATGATATTGTCCCGTCTTTAAAATCGAGGGAATGATTGAGGGCCAAAGCATGCAAACATGTGTTTGCCTTTGGAAGTTTGGGTTTCTATTAAATATTTAATTTCATAATTAAGTAAAACATGATTGGATGCGTTAATTGTGAATCTTGTTTTTGGTTATTAATTTTCTTTTTTACCAAAAAAAGAAGAAGAAGAAGAAGACGATGACAGAGCAGAGTTGACCAGATCATACGATAAAGTAGGACTTACCATCACCTTCAAAAGAATCGAATCTGACTTTGATTTAGACTTTAGGGAGTGAATAGAATATCAACTGTTTATCAAATGTATATAGGAAGAATTAATTGTAAGAGTAACACTTTAATAATTAATTGATAGACAGAGAAAAAAGAAAAAGGCGAAGAGAACTAAAGATGAATATTAAAGCTAACAAAATGAGAATTGAAACAGTTTGATATAAGAGCAATGATAGTGTCTCTAAAGCAGCCTCGAGCTTAGCTTTTTTCCAAACCTACCTCGAGCCATACCAAATAGTATCTTAGTTAATTAAGATCATTAAGGACTATTGTGTAAACTGTTTGGAACAAAGTACGATTTGGCGTTGGAGTTATTAACTATGACATGATGAGACATGATTCACAAAGCGGCGTGAAAGGTTGGACGTTAATGTTCGGACCATGCATGAACTTTGTTGAGGGTACATCATCATGGATTTTCATTGTGAGTTGTCCATTGATGTAACCATGGAAATTTTATAGGCTGCACAGATTCAAATACACTTACTAATTAAAAACGAAAAAAATTAAGATTACATATTGCACATGCGATATCTATCATTTGAAGAGATTTTGAAGTGTTAATTACGAGAGAAAATAAATCTTTATTTTTTTACCGCAAAGGGGACAATCTGTCCCCTGAAGTGTGAATTGCAACCTTTCATTTAATCAAGTTGCGTTGCCTTGGTTTAGCCAGATTGGGCTGTTTTTTTTTTTCTTTTCATGGGAGAGCATTAGACCCTTGTTTTATATCTATGGTCTTCCGCCACAAATTAATTAACCACAGTGAGATGACATGGCACTGTTAATAGTCGGATCCATATGATAATTATTTAATTCCAAATTCATCAACTTGAATAATACATAATCTTTTCTTTGTGACTTACATCATGGTTAGCTTGGTGTAACAAAAATATCGGTTGTTCAACAAGTCCAGACTCCGGAGATTTGGTAATCCCCCAATTGTCATAAAAATAATATCTGTAAGAGAACTCCCTTTAAAAAAACAAAAGTAGCAAAACAAGTTATAATTTTTCTTTCAAGACTTGAATAATCATTAAAAAGGACAAAACTTTCACTCGCATCGTTAAACCACAATTAAAGAACCATCTCCCACCTCCAAATAAAGAAAACCTAGAAATTGTAGAAAACCTTTACATGCAATGGCTGTGGTTTCTTTTCTTTCTTTTGTTGAAACACACAATATTGGTTGTGGTTGAATGCTTATAGATTCAGAACCTCAAATAAAAGAGAGAACTAAATCAGTATATCTAACTAATATAACATTACGATACGAATTAAAACATATAAGACATATGGAACAGAGTCTGACATGTTTGAAATTAGAACCCGGTGTCCAAACAGTTTTCATCTACATACACACACAAGATCTCCCTTCTCTCTTTAATCAAATTAAAGAAATAAAACAACAAAGAAATAAACCCATAAAATCATATTTTGTCCCGTTCGAAATCCCCAATTCTCCTTTAAAAAAAATCAATGTTTAACAAGGGTAGAGAGCGCCAAACAATTATCAGCCATTTGGTACAAAACGCCTGCGGACTTATAAACGACGTTGATCTCCTTACTTTCCTTCATTGCATCGCTACAAGTGTCGTAGTCCGTCAACGCAGCGCTAAGGTTAATGTTAAGGCTAAAACCATCATTTTCCTTAATGTTCTTAAGGGCCTTGTCCAAATTATCAAACGCGCTATTGAAGTTGGACAAACAAGTAGCGACTCCTCCGTTGCTTTTCATCTCTTTCTTGGCGATTTCTTTGGCTTGCCTTGTCCGCTTCATTAGCTCTCTTATGGCCACATCCGTTGCTGCGTTCACATTAGTTTGACCCTTAATGGTTCCTCTGCACAACGCGGGGAAATCCGCAACCGCGCAGAGATCGTTGAGAGGAAGCTTTAATGCTGCCGTGCTTTCGCTTGAGGCGGTGGCAAGGAGGAGGAAGATCGTCCCAAGGACGATCATATGGGGATTGATAGACATTGTGTGTGTGTAAATGTATACACGGAAACGTATATATATATTTTTGTTATATATACACGTTCTTGTGTTTTTTTTTTTTTTTGAACACCGGGTGGTAGATTAGTTTTGATGAAGAAGAAGGATGTGAGTTTATATATGTGTATGCAATAAAATGGTTATATTTAATTAGTTTTTGAAGCAATGTTTTGGCTAATTTGCCACCGGTGAATTAGACCGGAACATTTCTATTTTGGTATGTTTGTTATTTAGGTTTGATTAATGTGTTATGTTTTGTTGTTCTATTTTGGGAGCAAATCTACAGATTTGTTCTAATAGATATGGAGTCTGACTGTGAAACTGAGTTGAATTTCAGTTGCATATATACAATATTGTATGTCAGCATAAATAGCTAACGATTATTAAGAATGGATCAAGTTAGAACCAAGTGGTAATTGATAAGGCATATTCTCTGACGGCTTCCAGTGTCTTTTCCTTTGGTTTATAAACCAATTATTGATTTGTTTCTGGTCTAACCCCGTTGCATCAGCTAAAGCTATCTTATCACCTTCCTGTATTACATTCACACATTTAGATATAAATCTAATGGTTAGTTAGCTCGTAGAAGAGAAGATAAGTGTATTTTGCTTACAGTAGGGTAAGGCCACTTATAATGGAGATTCCACCAATCGAGAAGAGCTTGTCTTGCTTCTCTTGGTAACTTTCCTTTCTTCTTCTTCTTTGAGAACTCTAGCTTCAAAGAACTAATACGGCTTCCGAATTTTCGAAGCAACATATCCTTGAGATCACGGTCCTCGCATCTTTGTTTCCCATCTTGTCCTACCTCATTGTCACCTCCACTTAGTTCCTCATCAGATGATATTGCACCATCCTCTGTACACAAAAAATAACAAATCAGTAACTTTAAGGCTTAAACATATGTCACATGCACGTAGAAAGAAACGGTAGCAAGAATGTTATAGCAAAGAAAATGTAACAAAGGAAAATCACTTCTATAGAAACAATAAACTAAATAAAAAGTTAAAATGGGATTTCTTTCTCGGCTAAACGGCTATGTGGCTAAAGAAGAAGAGAGAGGGCAAAAATGGAAAAGAAGAAAGATGAGGGATGGAGAGAATATGGAGGACGCACACGATTGAGTGCTGCAGTCAAAAAACCGCCGCAGTGAATAGTTACCTCCATTGTCATTTTTCAGGAGAGGACTTATAGTCTGGTCTCCATGAGGAGGCATCCCCCTTGGCCTACTCACCATCCTATCCCACTATGACACGTGTTAATACCACATCGACGTTGTGTGAACCCCCGGAAATAACGCTTCACCTCACATTTATGCTCTCTCCACAACACCCCAAAACCCAATTTCCTTCTCTCTCTCTCTTTGATAAATTGCACATTTATATATGCCCCAGCGACTCTACTGACACCAACTCAACCCAAAGATGATTCAAGAACAATACCTGAATTTCATAATAGTTTTGACTGAAAGGCAGAAGATACAGTCGGACCAAGCAACAAAGGTTAGGCCGAATTAAAAAAAAAGTCGATCATACTAAATAATGGATGACCATATACATACACACAATGTTAAGAAAGTGTAAAAGCAGACAGTGGGTTATGCCACATCAAACAAGAACTTTAAATCCAAATTCTTGAAATTAAATTGTACCAAACCGCTAAAATTCAAGTAAGGGGATAGATATTAAATGAAATCCACACATCACTAGAGAGATCTAATAGGAAATAACAAATTAAGAAACATCTCAAAACGCATAGAACATAGCTGGTCGTTGAAAAGGGATC
The DNA here is from genome assembly GCA_963922655.1 of Cardamine chenopodiifolia. Lineage (NCBI taxonomy): Eukaryota > Viridiplantae > Streptophyta > Magnoliopsida > Brassicales > Brassicaceae > Cardamine > Cardamine chenopodiifolia. The sequence continues at coordinate 5,419,406 of OZ000467.1, forward strand.
CTTAGGTTCATATTGTACGCACTAAGGTTAAATGGTTAACAGTTCAAAAAAAAAACTAGTTAGCTATGCATCGACTGTTTGAAAAATAGAGTTGACCGAAGAAGGTGACATGCAAATAAATAGACACGTAGCGTGCCGCAGACAGAGATAATACGACCCACCAAGGGAACAACGCAACTAGAGGAAATGACAATCACTATATGCAAAAAAGAGTTGAGAAAGATAGACACGAAGCTGAGTCACAGTCTTATACATGATTTGATTGTGGTGTGCATAGAAACCTACGTCTGCTTGTTTTCTATTTTTTCACCGAATCAAAAACAAAATTTTAGGAGAGAAAGGTAGGTGGTCACTAGCGTAATCCACGGGAGTCCATGTGACTTTCAACCTTTACTTTAAACAAAAACCAAAAGGACCTCTAATTCAAGCTTATCATGCTCTATCTTCATATTCTTCTCATTGCAATATTCTTCTCTTCCAGATAACATCTATGAGGTTGCATGCAGCATCACTTATGATACTATTCTGGGAAAAATGGTTCAGATAGAAAAAAAATGTTGAATAAAAATGCTGACTGTATTAACTAAACATAGAAGAAAGTACAAGATGGATTGGTTGTATTACTAAAGCAGATTAACATCAAAGAAACCAAAGCATGTGATTGATATGAGAAACTAGTAGATCACATCACACGTAAGCTTCTTGTTTCTTTATTAGTTTTTGACTTCATTCAGGTGAAAGAAAAAGATGGTTAAAGCTCACAAACAATAATAAAAAAAATCCAGATGAGTTCATCCAAAAGGCAAGTTGTACTTTGAACAATTTTTAAAATAATTAATCATAAACATTCGACCATTATGGACAAGCTGAAGTGATATATTTTCAACCTTTTTCTAATATGATTCTCTACGCTAACTCCGATTAATTAATACAAATAACCTTACATGTTTATATATCAGCAGCTTTTTTCCGCAACAAACAATAATACCAAAAGTACAAGTGGAACGATTCATTTGACATATACCACGATAAGGGAAAAAAACCCTGCAAAGCTGAAAAAGTCCACGGTTATATGGAGTTTCATTTCTTTACAGCTAGTTCTTTCAGGTGGACTTTATTAATTAAGAATAAATAAGGCATTATCAGTATTTATAGCTAACGTGATCAGTTGATTTGTTATGGGCATAACGTTTTTGCTATTTTTAGAACCAAGTGGGGTCTCCCAATAGAAAATATTAGCAAAGTCACAAAGAAATGAACTTTCACTAAAGGGTGTATTGAATTGAGTATCTAGAGGGATTTTAGTTAAAATGATAAATCTTTTAGGTGGGATTTGAAGGAAATTGCTAACTAAAAATACAAAAATCAAAATCTCATGGTTTAAGATAAAATTTCAGAGAATTTCAATAACAAATTTTTTAATTCACCAAAATTCATCAAATTCATCTCAAAATTCATTAAAACTCAAATCACTCCAAATTTTTGTCCAATATTTTGTCCAATATACCACCCCAAAGCATTGCATTCATGTATAGTACAAGCGTACCCAAAAACCCCATAGAATTGAACCCATCTTTTGTTTATTACTCACATGTAAGTCCAACAAGACTCCAACAAGGACATGCAGATAAGACCAGCCATTGGCTATGGATACTATTTTAGTTGATAAAAGAGATAGATAAAATTAAATGGTATATTAATAAGGTATGTGATAGAAAATTTAATAGTAAAAATCTTCAAATAAACTTATAATGAACAATTACTTTTCTTTTTATCCAGTCCAGAGTGTCCGTGAATGACCAAAAGAAAAAAACTTTTGATCCAATAAGGTTGTTGTACATAAGTTATAATCAAGAGAGAAAAACACTGTAAACAAGAACAATATCTTTACTAGTACTTACACTTATTGTTAAACGAGAGTAGTCAAGCAAAACAAGTTGTTAAAAAGAAATGACTAGGTTTTTCTGTCAATTGGGTTTTTTTTTTCACTAGAAAAAAGCAACAAGTTGAAAAAACATTCAGTAGCAAACAAGACTCTGAAACGTCAGAATCAGAATCACCGCAAAAGTTTATTGCTTTCGAAGACCATTTTCATTCTGACAGAGAAAGAAGAGAAAAAGATATAAAGTAGAAAATGTATGATTAGCACAACGATCAAGAAGAACGAAAAATATCCCAAGAACCACCCTAATCCCATGGCCATTAAATGAATAGTATAAATAACGGCACAACACCTTGAAACGCAACCTTTGTCTCCTGAGTTTCACCGTGCCAAAAGAAAAGCATAACACAAAACAAACACATGAGGGAAAATAACTATGGAGAAAAGAAAAAAAAAAAAGAAGATATGGAGATGAAAGATGTAGTTAGGGTTTTATCTTCTCTTTTTCTATTATGCTTTCTCACTGAAAAACCTAGGGTTCTTCTATTACTAAGCTCCCTATCATTTTTTCACAAACTGGTCATATGAATCAACTCCTATGAAACAAAAATTTATATCCTCCGGGTTAGTGTGGTAAATTAGTCTGCCAGAGATACAAAGATCGAGGAAAGCACATACTATTAAAGTAAAAATCACACAAAATATCAAAACATCACTCAGAGACTAAACCAACAGATCGAACCACTGAACCAGAGAGAGGGTTATTTAAAGATTCACCCGAGAGTCCTCTGGCAGACTCCACACCAGTGCATAGGTTCCGTAGTTGCATCTCGATCTTGTTCAAGAACGTCGTAGCTTCGTCAAACGGCCTTGCCAGATCCGATTTGTATTTCACCAATATATCGCAGTACGTTACCTAAAATCTCACCAGCCAAAAATTATATTCAGTAAAACAAAAAAAAATCAGAAAAATTCGAGAAAAAGAGAGAGAGACCAAGAATTCATCAAGCTCAGGATCAGCTCCGAAGTAAGACGACGGAAGAACGTCTCGCTTATAGACATCACTCTCCCCTTGAATCTCCTCCAGTAAACACGCTATCCCCGGCGGTGCTCCGACCTATAAACAGTTACCAAATCTCACAACCGTTATTTTGATTTATTAAATTGTTATCAAACTATCATAAAATCATAAAATAATTTTCAAGCTTCTCTATCTTTTCTTTAGCCGTAAAAATCGAATTTCGCCATGAAAACCTAAATTTCGCCATGATCAAAGTTTTAAAAGAGATGAAAAATAAGTCATCTCTACACAACACATACGTATATGTGATTACGCAACTGACGTTTTCCGCTATAGAACACAGCATAATCTCAAACTCCTCGAGAGCACAAAAAAACAAAAAAAAGATATTGAGATGCAGAACGCAAATCGACGCATGAAGCGTGAGCCATCAAGTTGCTCTCAACGATCGGAGTATAAAATCACCTTCTGGCAATCGATGTAAGCTTGGAGTAACCGAGGATACGATGGATGACAAGCGATTTTGGCTTTGATGACACCGAGAGAGACATTATCATCATTTCGTCGGATCTCCGGAGCGATCGACGCCGCTTCTGATGATAAAGCGGAGGCGGCTGCTGAGAGTAACTCATCGGATCCCAAAACATCAGACACGCGATTTTCACCGGCGGAAGAGCATAGTAAGGCTTGATAATCGGAAGGAAACATCAGACTCTCCAGTGACATCATCATCACCGCCTTATCTGAATAATCACCGACCGAATGGAATTTGTACATTCCATCCATTAGTAAGATCGCCGGTGAGACCTCCGTCTTCGTTTACTTCAATCTTCTTCTGCAAAAAGCACGAATCGATGAAGGAGGAGAAGAAGAATATGAAACTGCCTGTTTAACAAACTTTTCGGTTCTACAAAATTTTAGTGTAGAGAGAGACGATCAAGAAGTGGAGGGAGAGATCATATTTTATTTCCTTTATGGCTAACAAAGAGAAAAATGGTAATAAGTTAATGGAAAAAGGGATAAAATTACGAAAAGGGACATATGCTATATGGCTCGATCGAGCTATAGGCTTTCACAGTGCGAGATAAGGCCCTTCTCAACTATTTATACCACGAAGGTCCAAGGCTGTTGTTATGCCAGAATTATGCATATCATAAGGTTTTAAATTTCACTGAAAAATAAATGGGTGATGAATGCTCACACCATTCTTAATTTTCTAAGTGATTTCACTATCTTTTAGTTTCATTATCTTATCATAGTCCGTGTAAAAATCTGGTAATGTGCATAACAAAGCCTAAAATTAAACATTTTTTGCAAATAGTCATATGCGAATGCACCACTTATTTAGTACTAAAAACAATCTTGTTTTAGTTTTTACTTTTATTATTTTTGTTGGAACATAAATAACTTATTAAGGCTAACGTATCTTCACAAAAAAATTATATATATAAATGTATTTTTATATGCTTTATTTTGAAGAAAAATCAATTTAAAAGATTTAATAATTTACTGTTTGCGCTAGTTGTCATAATCATTTTCCAAAAAGTATTCTTGTTTAGATGAAAACATCATGATCGGGACTACTGTTGTTCCATTATTTTCTAACTAGTTTTAAATTAAAATTTTCTTATTAAGAAAAACATTATGCAAATTTATACACTTTTTATAATCAATGGAATATCATGTTCTAATCATCTCACTGAAGCCATATAGAAAACGCAAAAAATGATGTGGAAAATTAGGAGATATAGAGAAAGTTAAAAATCTTCGAAATTGTGAACAAAATAAAAATCAAAATACTCGCCTACTCTATCAACCTCGTTATGAAAAGTGTGTATATAAATATTCATGAATGCTACACTTAGTAGTAGTACTAGCAAATTTGTTGATGACGGTTTATGAAGATAAGTGAAATATTTATTGACAATCTCAGGGTGATTTCACATTTGAATTTAAGTCTGTTAAAGGGTATAATCCAATCGGTTCCTTTTAAGGGTATGTGTCCACATTTGGTTAGAGGAATGAGGAATTACTCTATAAGCATTTCCTTTGCATTTGGGATTTTTAGTATGTTTACGGACATTTACACAAACACAAAGATGAAATTACAGCAACTGTTTTGGTTCTATTTTAGTCTCTCCCTCAGCTTTCTAACTATCTTGTCAACGGGCAAATATCTTACTGGACCAACAGGATCTAATGACTCGTCGTCATCGGAACATTCATCGTCTATGTCACTATAATATTCTTCGGACTCGTCCTTGTTACTCACGTTATCCTCTGCTGAACCATCACTGCTCGACAAGACCAATGCTGTGTAACTGTGTTCTGCAGCCTGTGAAGTGCCTTCGAACTCTTCCACGTTCTTCAATAGATCATCTGGACCGAGATCAAGCTCTTCAAGAATCACTGCCTTGGACGATTCCAACGCTCGTTTCCAGAGCGAGATCATTTTGGGGCTTGAGATCGTTGTATTTGGATCAGACACAATTTGTTCTTCACTGGGATTGTCTGAAAAGAATAAGAACAGATAAAAAGTATATGAGAAGATTTTTGTTGGTATGAGCTTTGGACAAATGGCTGTTGTTTTCTTCAGATAGTACGATGTTTGAAAACGGGAAACTCGTTCTTACTTCCGATGTCAGAGTAGTCCTCAAGAGTTAATAATACCTGAGAGATCATGTTCGTTCGCTATGTTGGTCTCAGAAAGGTTTGAAATTAAAGTATTGTCCAGAAACAGCGACTTCCAATCTCGTCCTCTCCACATGAGTATTTGCTCATCATCGAAAGACAGAAGCACGCAAGGAACTAATTCCTGCCAAAAGATAAGAAATGAAGAGACCGGTTTTCAGATATATAGAGAAATGTTGGATGATGAAGCCTTGGCAACTGAATATTAAAACCGAACTAATGAGAGAGAGATCACGAACCCAAGTCTAATGTGAAAAAATACTGCGACCCCAACTTTTTTTATAAGAAAGGAGAGAGAAATCAATCAGCATAGAAAATGGAGGGTTTAAGAAAAACTTTTGTCTTCCTGACAAGCAACTTGAGGGATAAGAAAGTCTAGACATCCTAAGGTAAGTGATAGGAAAATTCAAACTGTTTTATAATTTAAATGCTTTAAATATCGACGTATGAGACTGACCAAAGTATAGATGCAAATAAAATAAGAACCTCAAGGATTCATAGACCTTAAGTTTAGCGCCTATCTTCTTATAATCACTTGGTTCAAACCCTGGGCAGTCGACTTTCACCAAAGGACTCAGTTCGAAGGCATCCTTAACATCTTTGACCAGCGACACATAGACTCCATTTTTAGCTGCAATGAACAAAACATAGACAATAACAATAAATACATAGCCAAGTGTCTCACCTCTTCTTGCACACTAACTGCCAGTTTACTTTAGTGAATGCCAGAACCAAAGCTTTAAAGATAAGATATACTTGCATATAGGCCTAAGAGAATGTATCCATATCCACTCTAGGAACTCCTTTGTATCGAACTTTACAAACACGTCGTCTCTTCCAATGAGAATGTATCAATTCCAACATGTTATGTGTAAATCCATCTCTACGTATACATAAATACATATAATAATCAATCCAATAAGTTGAAAAATAGAATTTCAAAACTCACCCAAATTAACTTGACGATTATCATGCATATGAGGTTTTATCAGTACCCCTTTCTCCCATTTCTTCAATGGCTCTCCTAAGATCTCTTTTCTATTCATTCCTTCTTTTGGATACCTCCCAAATGGTAACGGTCCAGGCATTTCAACATACTTAACACCAGATTTTCCCGCCAGTGGTGGATTGAAAGAATCGAATAACGGAATCTTCTTCTTCGATTTCTTCAACGGTGCTTTCCCTGTCCATGGTCGTGGCATTGTCGGAGGCGCGAACGGCATAAACGCCCGTTCTCGGATTCGTACTGGCTTAGCCTTGGGAGTCTCAGAGTAGCTGAATTGGAACTCGAATGGCGCGCCCGGAAGCTGGTAGGAGACGCCGGAATCGCCGATTACGATTGTGCGTTCTCCATCTGAAGAGATAACTCCTTCTTTAACCGGTTTGTAGTATCTGGTCCGGTGATATGGAAGCTTTAGAGCTGGATTTGATTGTGGTTTCGACTGTGTATCGGTTTGATGGTTAGTGTTCGGATTACGATTTCTACGGGATGGTGAGTACTTAGGAATCGGAATCGGCGGAGCTGGCCTGAAAGTTCCTGATGATGAATCCGCCATTGTAGGCGTTGAAGGAAGAGAAGAGATTAATATCTCGTAGTGATGCTACAATCGCCATTGATAATGAAATCAAGCAATCGCTGGAGATATTTCTCACTCTCAGAGACGATGAAGAGTTCGAATTTCTCAAGCTGGATTCTGGGCTTCTTTCGACTTAAGGCCCACCAATGTCTCAGAGACGAACGAAGCTTTATCTTGAATACGACATCGTGTTAATCACACTAGCTTTACATCTTAGTTTTGGCCTGAGCCCATGAGGTTAAGATTTGCGCCAGCCCTAATTTCCAAAGTATAAAACCTCTTAGCTAAACTCACTGCGTCTTTCTCCGAGCTAAGAGAGAAGAACCAAAAAATGCAGATCTTCGTGAAAACCCTAACGGGGAAGACGATAACCCTAGAGGTTGAATCATCGGACACAATCGACAATGTGAAAGCCAAGATCCAAGACAAGGAAGGAATCCCACCGGATCAGCAACGTCTGATCTTCGCCGGAAAGCAATTGGAAGACGGAAGAACACTCGCCGATTACAACATCCAGAAGGAATCAACGCTTCACTTGGTGCTCCGTCTGAGAGGGGGTGCGAAGAAGAGGAAGAAGAAGACGTACACGAAGCCGAAGAAGATAAAGCGCAAGCACAAGAAAGTGAAGCTTGCGGTTTTGCAGTTTTACAAGGTTGATGGAAGTGGAAAAGTTCAGAGGTTGAGGAAGGAGTGTCCATCGGTTAGTTGTGGTCCTGGTACGTTCATGGCGAGTCATTTCGATAGGCATTACTGTGGGAAGTGTGGAACTACTTATGTTTTCAAGAAGCCTGATGAATGATTATTAGGTTATGTGTTTCTTTATTGAATCTTTTTTTTTTGGATTGTCGGTGGTTATGTTTTTTGGATGTTTGAGATGGTTTTGTTTTATTTTGAAGGTTAATTTTCGACTTTAATTAGTTCGTTTCGTTGAGAAATTATATTTATCTCTGCGGTTTCTGATTGGATGATTAGGAATTTGTGTTTCATTTTGCTCGACTAGTCTCGAAATGGTGAATTTATGGATGTCGAATTAGGACGTTGAGCTGAATCAATCTTTGCTTTGATACACAGATTTGTTTTAGCCAATGGATTGAGTTTTGCCAGGCGAAGTTTTCAAAGTTGATTCTGATAATTTGCCCTTTCTTTTTACATCAATGGCTTTATTTTTGTTGGTGTCGGATCTGAAAAATTGTTTGCTAAGATTGGTCGGTTATAGATTTCTCAGATGTTGATATCTTCTGTGATAGACCTTAATTTTTGTTGTCTTGATTTCTAAGCTCACTCTTTTATTTTAGCTAAAGGTTTTGACCAATCCATCAAAATTGTGTTTGGTTTGACCTAAGATTTTTGACTTTGATAAGATGTGAAGAAAGGTTGCTCCTTTTTATCTTTCTTTCATTTGATTTGAAATTAGGATTCGTAAAAGATTTTAGGGGAAGTATATGTAGAGAAGATTGTTTAATAAACAGCATTTAACATTCTTTAGTATGAACATGTTTTATGAAATCTTAACCTAAGCTAGTACTACTCATCAAAAGGCTTGTTATAATTTAACTTTCTCACCTTCTCAAAGTGTTCATTACTTCATCGAAAGGCTTTTTAAAAGTCATCGTAGTATGTTGACTCTTGTGTTCTAGTTATAATGTTATATTCCATGGGATTCTGCCCACTCAAGAAATTACAAATTGGTAAGAAATTGAGTAAATATTTATGTGAAGTCTCTTTCTTGTGGTGGAACACAACATAGGAGATGAGAGTAAGTGAGACAGAGAGAGAGCAACTAAGAGAGAGACAGTACACTGAAACTTGAAGAGAGACCGAGTGAGAGAGAGAGAGAGAGCAGAGTTTGGGTAAAATGGTCATGAAACAGTTGGCAAATTGTGAGAGAAGGACAAAATCCTAAGATTCCGAGTTACTAAAAGTGACGAGTCTCCTAGAAACACCCGCACTAGCCTCAACTCATTGCAATTTCACTTTCACTCTCACTTCAACCTAAACTCCAAACACTGTTGAGTTTGTGAGAGATTCATTAAATCCATTTAAAGAGACAACTACACATGAGACAAAGAGGCATTTCTATCTAAACCTCACTTGTTTTTTTTCTTTCTAACTTGCAAGCCATACCACACCACACATAATTTATTAACCAACTCTTCGATCTACTGTCTATCTGCTCTTGTACAACGTGGCTTTCCATTTTCACATGTTCATTGTAATAAAACTCTTTACCATTGATTAACTATATCTTTTGTTGTTTTATTGCTCCACCTAGTCTAACGTTATAGTAAATCATATTAGCTTGCACGGTTATATATATATATATATATATATATAGCGTTTAATTGTCATGGACTTGTAAAAGATATAATAGAACCGAAAAAAGGAACTTGAAATGGTTTTGGAGGGATCTTGTATGTCTTGCATTTATGGGTTTAGGAAAGTGTGTGTTTTAAATTGTTTTGACGGTAAAATCTAAGAGTATACTCTCAAAACGATAAGTTTCATTTTCATATCTGTGTGAGTGTGACCTAAGAATTTAGCTACTAAAAATCTTAAATAATGCTTTTATAAAACGGGAACCGGATCTTAATTAGAGAAAAGTCAAGTGAATTGTCACTAGAACTCCATCATCGACAATATCTTATATACATCATTTATCTTCTTTAGAGAAGAAAATGAAGTTTAAAATCAACTAAGGAGTTGGGAACGTGACTAATAGAAAGGAATGATAATTATTTACTGCTCACAGGTCATAGAGACGATGAAGATTTCAATTATCAGAAGTGAGATAGAGACTCACATATATAAGAGGAATTGACTAGTGCATGTTAGCATATAACCAAAGCATTTCACATGAAAAATAAAAAATATATAAATATTGCATTAATGATACCTATCTCTCTATCTATATACACACCCACACACATATATTTCCTATCATTCATCGTACACACTCTCACTCTATGACAAGAATGCCCAACATGACAACACTCAACCATCTGTTTGATCTGCCGAGGCAGATTTGCCATGTCCAGTGTGGTTTTTGCACCACTATTTTGCTGGTACACCTTAACTTCTCGTCCTCTCTCTCAATCTATCTCTCTCTTTCTCTTCTTATATATGATCATTTGATGAATATAGATGTGTTGCAGGTGAGTGTGCCGTTCACGAGCCTGTCAATGGTGGTGACTGTGAGATGTGGGCACTGCAGAAGCCTCCTCTCTCTGTCAATTTGATGAAGGCTTCCTTCATTCCTCTCCATCTCCTTGCTTCTATGTCCCATCTCGATGATTTTCCCATAAAATCTATACTTAATTAGAGAAACACATGCATTTATTCTATATTTATGATCAATGTACTTAATTATGTAGATTTTTGCGCAGGCGGGGAAAGAGGAGGTTGCAGCTACAGATGGTGTGGAAGAAGAAGCATGGAAGGTGAATCAGGAGAAGGACAGTCCAACAACTTTGGTTTCATTTTCAGACAATGAAGATGATGATGTGTCGTGTTTACCAAGTTGTCAATAACGTACCTTAACTTCTTCTCATCCTTTCTCTCCATCTCTCTCTTTAACTTACTTTTGCGATTTCTCGGCTTTGATCAGTCTAATTAATGTTTTTGAGTTTGTACAGCCCCTGAGAAACGACAAAGAGCTCCTTACAATTGCTTCATCAAGTAAGATATCAACCTAACACACTACATTCTTAGATATAGTTACATGTCTATGCTATGTATATTCTTAGAATTTTAACTAGCTTACATTTTGAGTTTGTAAAATGGTTTCTCTTTTAGGGGTTGGATTGGATCAGGGAAGAGATCAGGAGGTTAAAGGCTCAGAATCCAAGCATGGCTCACAAGGAAGCTTTCAGCTTAGCTGCCAAAAATGTATATAAAGCTTACTTAATCTTAGTTTAAAAGAAAAACCCTAATTAGTTTCATCTCTTATAGTCAGCTTTACTGAGAGATCTAGCTAGCTGATGATAACATTTTGTGATTTCAATTTGATTGATTTGGGTTGGTGAAGTGGGCCCATTTCCCTCCAGTGCACAACAAGCGAGCTGCTTCAGGTCAATGTTTTTGCAAGGAAGGTAACAATGAAGTACTACCGTGCAATGCTCTCGAGGTCATTTTAGAAACTAGCTAACTATGTTCTTATATACTACTTTTATATCTTGCTACAAAATCAGTGATCATATAGTACTTGATTAATAAACTCCACCAAAAGCGTCATTTCTAAAGTAAACTTAACTAGATCCAAATAGTATCACTCTCAGTAAAAATTTCAGAACCCTATTGCAAGAATAATTATAAAAAGGATATTATTATTTACTAGTAATTATTAGAGTGGAATCAAGGTGAGAATCATTGATTCTCAACTACTTCAATGTGTGAAATTTATGACCTAAACCCTTCTATAGTATTGAAGCCCACACTGCATACAATTTACTTTTATAGAAACCCATTCAACTAAATTAAATCATTCAAGCTGAATATGTATATTTTTCAATAATGTAATGAAATTTGGGATGCAGGACCATGAAGAAAGCAATATTGAGTTCCGAGAGAGAAAGGCTCAAAGGCATTCCATTTGGGGGAAATCTCCATTTGAGTAACAACAATTTGGTATATCAATTTTAAGAAAAAGAAAATTAATGGCATATGAAATGTGATGGTGACTATTTTCTTCTATGGTTTGATTTTGTTGCTTTAGGGTTTGTGTTGTTGGAAAGAGAGAGAGAAGATTGAGAAGAAAAATCTGAATAGTACGTATACGTAGGATTTGGGTGTTCGAGGGGAGTCTTGGGAATGAGCGATTTTATTCAGTAATTTTCGTACTTCTCTACTTTGAACTTAGTTTGAAGAGACACTGACCATACCAAATTCTAGTTTTGCATTCAGAACTACTTATGCCATGAAACCTTTTAACATTCCATGAAACAGTACTTTAGTAAGAATCTTTGTTAAGCTATCATAATAAAGAACTTCTCTCGCTTAATGCTTTTGTATGATGGGGGTGAAACAAAACACATCGTAATTTATAAATTTCAATGCTTTTGATATTTTCATTTGATTGATCTTAATTAGTTGATAGATAACCTAACATGGAGTACAATAAATATATAAAAACATCAATATTCATGAAACAGAAAAGTTTAAGAAATCAATTTGCTTGCGAAAATAATTGGAATGGCTCGATTCGACTGTAAATAAAACCTTCAGCTTAAGTATGTATGTAGCTTGAACATGCCATTTTTAATAATTAAAACCAGTTTTCGATCTACGTACCTTGCATACGATAATTCTTCGTAGAGTTGGATCGATCATGTGGTTAAACATACTCGTTCATGTATTGTCCCAGGGCGGAAATAATAAATTAAACAAAAACCGGAAAAGTTTGGATTTCATGTTTTAGATATTGATGTATTATTCTTATGATACATGTTCAAAATTTTCTATATGTTTACTATCCCATAGTAAAAAAGGTTATTTATCTTAAAGACTTAAACACTATATACGACATGTTTTGATAACTTTACTAAACAAAAAGTGAACACTGGCGCGTATGTACAAAGTTTTTTTGAGTAACATTTTTTAAGCTACTGTATAATGATATTTCTTCGGGTATTTTAAATAGTTTTAGTATTGATTAAAGTTATTTCATAGTTTTCAAACTTAAAAAGGAGTAGTTCCTAATTTTTTTTAACGGCAAGTTATTTTTCAATTTCCTTAGTTTATATATATATATATATATATATAGATATATTGACGTTATCATCATAATAGTCGCATATATGTAGTAGAACATTATAATAGGATTAAATTAATATCTCTAATAATATTCTTTCTATTTCATTTTATAAAAAGGTTTTAAGTCTTTTTTATTCTATTTCATTAGATATTTTGTTAATTTTATGTAAATAAGTAACTATATTTAATCTTTATGGTTATTAATATTGTAGAGTAGTATTTAGTATTGATTGAATTATTTAAATTAAATATTTATTTATGTTTTTATAATAGAAAAATAAAAATAAAAATTATTTAATATAATTTCTTAAATTCTATGCTTTTATCTAAATTTTTTTATAAAATAGAATAGAATAGTAATGATATAATAGGAGAAAAAAAGAAGAAGACGTTACCACTACTTTCCTCTTATTTTTCAAAACAAAGATTTTACCAAAGTATTATGTTACTGACTTTACGTATAACAAAAAAAAAACAAAGCATTAATTTAACAAAAATATAGTTTTGCACGTTTTCCCAACAAGGGCAACTTCATCAAATGTGGTATATATTGGTGGGTCCGTTCGCACCGCGACACAACAACTTTAATGTGCCTGAATCACAACTTCCTAAATCCCATTTCTTTATTACTTTCTCCCAATAAAAACACGCCACATCATCATCCGTCACTGTCATCGATTGGATAACGACCACCTCAGACGGTGTCGGAGATTTTTCTATTTCATTCCCCGGCCTAGTGGCATTTTCGTAAATAAACACGTATCGGTGGGTGTTCCATTGTGGTGTGCTTATAATAAGTCCACCGCGAAAACTCGATGTCTCGTATTATTCGCCGCAACAAGAAACCAAAACCCAAATTTGTTACCTCTTTCCTCAATCCACAAGTCAAAACAAACCCATCTAACCTCAATTGTTTTTGGGTTTTTGATTTATCTACAATCGGAATCTCAGGTAAAAAAGATCCGATCTTTAATCATCAAATCAAGAACTAGGTCAATTCTTTTCGTTTTGTATTCACAATCAATCGATAATTTTGGTTGGACTTGATTTGGTTGCTTATCGTCTCTTTGATTGGTATTATTTTGCGTGTTTGAGAATTCAATTTTGATTCTATATGTTTTTCACTATGAAGGTGGAGATGGGTTCTGAAGGGCCAAAAGCAATTACGATTCATGTGACTGGTTTCAAGAAATTTCTTGGGGTTTCTGAGAATCCAACTGAGAAAATAGCTAATAATCTGAAATCTTATGTGGTGAAACGAGGTTTGCCTTCTGGATTGAGTCTTGGTAGCTGCACTGTTCTTGACACTGCAGGGGAAGGAGCAAAGTCTCATCTTTATGAGGTTTTGGAGTCTAGTGTTGCCTCTGCAGATAAGAGCAGCAGTGGAACTGTTGTCTGGGTGAGACTTTACTTATTTCTTCATCATCATTTTCATCTGTGTTCTTTCTTTGTGAAACTGTCAGTCTAGTTTATTAGCGACACTTCAGAACTGGTCCTCGAGGTCATCAATTTCGTATTCTGTTATGTAGATTTGAAAACAAATTTATACTTAGACCGTTGAAGAAGTGTGATATTGCTGTGTCTACTCTTCCATCTTCAGTGATAGTAAAGATTAAACATGAGGCCAAGCATTGACTCTGTTGATGGTTTTTGATTGTTACATTTGGTTAAACGCGCCATTGTATCTAAACACTGTTTTTTCTGCTTCTTGCTTGATTGATATGTTTAGGAGGCGCAAAATTGTTGAGGTCTTAAAAATGTTTAGATTTTCAAATAACTTATATCTTCATCATGGTTCTTGTGTTTTTAATGGTCTAAAGATCTTAAAACAGACATATTCTCTTGGTTCTGGTGCTTCTTTAGCTTCATCTTGGGGTGAACAGCGGAGCCACAAAATTTGCCATTGAAAGACAGGCAGTGAACGAAGCTCATTTCCGTTGTCCTGATGAATTAGGCTGGCAACCACAGGTAAAAAACGATAGCAATTGCATATGAGTTCACTTCTATGCAACAGAAGAAGACACTAATTGCGGCATTCTTTAACGTTTCTTTACACAGCGGCTTCCTATATTTGTTGAAGATGGAGCCATTTCAAAGGCAAAAGAGGTATATATACATATACATGCCTCACGGCAACACTCACGGTTTTTTTCTTTCTATCTTGCAAGACATTATAATTTGAATTTTGAATTGTTTGTTTTCGTTTGCTGAAGACTTCATGCTCGACGGAGTCAATATTCCAGTTATTGAAGAAAGGAGGCTTCGACGTGGTTCAATCAGACGATGCAGGACGTTTTGTATGCAACTACGTCTACTATCACTCTCTCAGGTTTGCAGAGCAAAAGGGACACAAGTCTCTGTTCGTTCACGTTCCTCTCTTCTCCAAAATCGATGAAGATACTCAGATGCAGTTCGTGGCCTCTCTCATGGAGGCAATTGCAGCTACTTGCTAGCTTTTATTATCCACTAAAGCCATATTAATGTAAGTATTTTATGTATATCCATTTGTCTTTCTATGAAGCTTCTGTGTTCTTTTGTTGGATGGTTTGGGGACAAACAAGATGATTGCTTTTTGGCTCTCAAAGAGACAAAGAGCCTTTCTGATCGTCTGTGTAATAAAGATTCTCTTGTTCAAAATGTGAAAGGTCGGATTTTTATATAATTTTCTTTGGATGTTTCTTGCTTTGGCAATCATAAGAATCGGTACACTTCGGTTTGAATTTCGGGTTCGAACAAAATTTCACCAAATTAGACTGAAATTAGAGTTCAGTTCGGTTGAAAGTAAAATAAATATTGGTGTCGAAATGAAACCTAAAACCGAATTTGGTTTATTACTGAAAAAGAAGAAAATTTTCAATAGTTGCGCTTAAATTAGGTGCATTTCGGTTTATTTTGGTAATTTCGGTTCAATTTTAGAATAAAATTTCGGTAAATTCGTTTTGGTGGTTCCTGACCATACATAACTGGTTACCGAATTCACTGCTCAAAACCGAAACCAAACCGAATTGGCCAGTGAAGTTTCTTGTGAAGACACTGATACTTGTTGTGCAAGGAGGAAGAAAAATGGCGAAAAGCATTCAGTTGTTGTCTTGTAATATTGAGTAAAATGCGAAATACGGCTGGGAGAGCTATTACTGTGTCGGAGTGATATGCGAAGGTCTCAAGCTTTATACTTTCTTCGCACAACAACAACGACGTTAGGTCTAAACGAGGCGCAACGTTTAGAGTTCGGTTCGTTTCTTCAAGAAAACCCTAGAGACCTCGTTTATACACATAACCGCAAGATTGTTGAATTGATTAAATCCGGGAACTTGATATCTGCACACGAAGTGTTCGATGGAATGTCCGTACGAGATGTTGTCACTTATAATCTTCTTATTTCTGGGAATAGTCGAAATGGGTGTTCTATAAAAGCTATCGAACTCTATGCAGAGATGGTTTCTTGTGGTCTTAGAGAGAGCGCTTCTACCTTTCCTTCTGTTCTGAGTGTGTGTAGTAATGGAATGGTTTTGTAGAGAAGGAATTCAAGTTCATTGTAGGGTGATTTCGCTTGGGTTTGGATGTAATCTGTTCGTAAGGTCTGCACTTGTGGGTCTTTATGTGGGTTTGCGGCTTGTTAATGCTGCTTTGAAGTTGTTTGATGAAAATGCCTGAGAGAAATTTAGCTGTCTGCAATTTGATGTTGAGATGTTTTTGCGAGACTGGAGATTTCAAGCGATTGGTTGGAGTGTACCATAGGATGGAACTTGAAAGTGTTACTCAGAATGGGTTCACTTATTGTTATATGATCCGTGGTTGTTCTAATGATCAGTTGTTATATGAAGGGAAGCAATTTCATTCCCTAGTGATTAAATCTGGATGGGACATTTCAATCAATTTGTGGCTAATGTGCTTCTGGACTTTTATTCTGCTTGCGGTGATATATCCGGTTCAGTGAAATCATTTAATGCTGTCTTAGAAAAGGATGTAATTTCGTGGAATTCTATTGTTTCTGCGTGCACAGAGTACGGGGCTGTGCTTGATTCCCTTGATTTGTTTAGAAAGATGCAGTTTTGGGGGAAGAGACCTTCGATACGGTCATTCATGTCATTTCTGAATTTCTCTAGCAGAAACAGTGATATTCAGTCTGGGAAGCAGATCCATTGCTATGTCCTCAAAATGGGTTTTGACATTTCAAGTCTTCATGTCCAGTCTGCTTTAATTGACATGTATGGAAAATGCAAGGACATTGAGAGTTCTGTGTTGGTTTACCAGAATTTCCCTTGCCTGACTCTGGAATGTTGTAACTCGCTGATGACTTTTCTAATGCACTGTGGCATGACTAAAGATATCATCGAGATGTTTGGTTTGATGATTGATGAAGGAACTGGAATCGATGAAGTCACTCTTTCTACTGTCCTCAAGGCTTTATCACTCTCTGTACCAGCAAGTTTACATAGCTGTACGTTTGTACATTGCTGTGCCATAAAATCTGGTTATGCATCTGATGTTGCAGTCTCGTGCTCTCTAATTGATGGGTATTCAAAGAGCGGTCAGAATGAAGTATCCCGGAAGGTGTTTGATGAGCTTGATTCACCTAACATCTTCTGCTGGACTTCGGTCATCAATGGCTATGCAAGAAATGGCATGGGAATAGAATGTGTTGAGATGCTGAGAGGAATGGATCAAAAGAATCTCATACCAGATGAAGTTACAATCTTATCTGTACTATCAGGTTGCAGCCATTCTGGTCTTGTTGAAGAAGGTGAGGTGATTTTTGACTCATTGGAATCGAAGTACAGAATTTCTCCAGGAAGGAAACTCTATGCGTGCATGGTGGATTTGCTAGGCCGTTCTGGTTTGGTGGAAAAAGCCGAAAGGCTGCTTCTTCAGGCACGTGGAGATGCAGACTGCACTGCGTGAAGCTCATTACTTCAGAGCTGCAGGATTCGTAGAAATGAAACAATAGGAAGAAAAGCAGCGGAAGGCTTGATGGATCTTGAACCTGAGAATTTTGCTGTTTATATTCAAGTTTCGAAATTTTACTTTGAGATCGGTGAATTTGAAATATCCAAGCGAATCAGAGAGATTGCTGCTTCACGAGAGCTACTAAGGGAGATTGGTTACAGTTCGGTCATTGTGAAAAACTGATAAGCACAAAATTGCAGGACAGTGTTTTTTGCTCCAGCTTCATGAAAAAGAAGAGCGAATCTGATTGCAAAGTTCACACCTTTTTTTCTATATATCTGAAATGGGTTCTTTTACTTGAAGCCATAACCCATGAAGCCATGATTGACACTCGTACAGAGACAACACGAGGATAACATTCTTTATTTCCCAGGTTGGTGCAACAAACTCATTGACCTCTTCTATTTTTGTCTCTTGGTATATACTATATAATGTTTGTTCTTCATTCTTCAAAACCACATCATGCTAAAAATCTAAATATAGCATCTTGAGGTGAAATGTTGGGAGATTCTCAGGTTCTTCTTTCTCGTTTTGTTTTTATTTCAGATCCCATGGGACCGGACCAACATTTATCAAGAGGTTTTGGAGTAAAGCAAAGAAGTGAAAAAGCACATGACTTGTGCTTTACGCGTGGATATATAGAAAAACAAGGCCTTCTTTTCATGTACTTTTAAGCCAAGCCAATAAACCCCACAAACTCCATTAATTACTCTGCATATAAATTCAACCCAAAACCAATAATCTCTAGCAAAGAAATCTCACTAGTGGGCACTGGATTTTATAATCAAACAGGAATCTTCTCTTGGCGGTTTGATTGAGGCATAAGATGGAGAAGCTCTTCATTCTCCCTTCTGGGTCTGTTACTGGTAACTGCTTATGGAGCTGCTGGGAAAATGGTGTACACCGATCTCGACATCCTTTAGGAGCTTGAGAACTTTGATGATGATGATGATGATGATGATGATGATGCAAAGCTCTTTGATTTGCCGTCATTCACAAGCCGTAGTTCTGGTAAGAATGTGGTGAATGTGGATACATTCGGTGCAGCTGGAGATGAAGTTTCTGATGACACTCAGGTGCGTTTGTGAATCATTTTGCTTATTCCATGAAAATGACAGGTTACTAGATACGTTAAAAGCTATCAGTTTTATGTCTGGAATAAAACATATCCCCAAACTTGAAATCATGGAGAAAATATATGAACAAATTGTGTGCATTGTAGACTTAACCTATATATTTTGTGGGGTTATATTCGATATTCTTGCGTTACTAATCTGTGCAATGCTCTTCTCAAATCAGGCATTCATAAGCGCATGGAGCAAGGCGTGCGTACAAAAAAATCCGTGTTTCTGGTTCCTGAAGGACGGCGATATTTAGTAAATGCAACAAAGTTCAATGGTCCATGTGGACAAAAGTTGATCATTCAGGTCAAGTTTGACATTTAAGTCTTAAATTTTCGTTATCTTCAGCAGGACACAGAAACTTGTCGTTGTTTTTAACAGATTGACGGAACGATAATGGCACCAGATGAGCCCAGCAATTGGGACTAAAGTTCCAAAGAATTTGGCTCGAATTTTCGAACTCAAAGGGGTCTTGTTCCAAGGGAAAGGAGTTATAGATGGTTCTGGCAGGAAATGGTGGGCTGCTTCCTGCAAGAAAAATAACTCTAAATGTAAAATCTTTTATACTCAAATTTAACTTTCTTTAACTCAATATGTAAAATTTAACTTTCTTTAACTCAATAAGTAAAATTTCCCAATTTTACGAAAAGAATCTTACACATTTTTCTTGCTTTCTTTCAGCCTTGCAAAAGTGCACCAACGGTAAGAAACCATTGCCTTCATCATTTACCAGTTTTTCCTTACAAATGGCTGCTTTAGTTTGGTTCAACAATCTATATTTTTTTCTCATTGCAGGCACTAACTATAGAATCTAGTTCAGGTGTGAAAGTAAGTGGCTTGACGATCCAGAACAGCCAGCAGATGAATTTCATCATTGCAAGTTCAACTTCAGTTCGAGTCCAAAGTTTTGGTCTCTTCTCCAGGAGATAGCCCCAACACTGATGGAATCCATATCACTGGATCTACCAATGTTCTCCTTCAAGACTGTAAAATCGGCACAGGTGATGATTGTGTCTCGATTGTGAATGCGAGCTTAAATATAAAGGTGAAGAACACCTACTGTGGACCTGGACATGGAATCAAGTACCATCAAATTTTTAGATAGCATCCGTTTCAAGTTATAATTCTTTCGAATTTTTCACAGCATTGGAAGTCTTGGGAAGGATAATACGACAGGCACTGTTACACAAGTTGTGTTGGACACTGCGGTCATGAGAGAGACAACTAATGGACTCAGAATCAAAACATACCAGGTATACTAAATAAGCTTCAATCTTTAGTAAACTTTGATTTGGCTCGGTCTGCATCGTTTTTTTTTTCCATTGCTTCTCTATCAAACAGGGAGGTTTTGGTTGCGTTCAAGGTGTTCGATTCACAAACGTAGTGATGCAAGATGTCGCAAACCCAATACTCATTGATCAGTTCTACTGCGATTCTCCAGTTACATGTCAAAACCAGCTTTCCTTATAATCTAGCTATACAACCTCGTGACTTTGATGATTTTATCAAAACAAAACTCAAAGATGTGAAAACTCAGTTATGTTGTCTTTTATTTTTTGTTATAAATGCAGACCTCGGCGGTTAAAATCAGCCAGATAATGTACTGAAACATAACCGGGACAACCAAAAGTGCAAAGGCCATCAAATTTGCGTGCAGCCACATTGTTCTCAACAATGTGAATCTTGAAGGCAAAGACGGTGAAGTCGAAGCATACTGTAACTCAGCTGAAGGTTTCGGGTATGGAGTTATTCATCCGTCGGCGGATTGTCTCTACTCGCACGATGACAAGGGCTTGGAACAGAGTCATATGCCAGAGGAGGCCGAGACTGGCCATGACGAGCTCTGAGGGTGGTGATGTTCTAAAGTGTTGTAGTGAGGGATGATATTTTAAAATAGTTTTCTGAAGCATATGATACAGTAAACAATATTTTTTAGTTTTACAATCAACCATAATTAAAGGTTGTTGTTAACAGCATTTGTCCACCTTTTGTATCACATTTTTTTTCTTTTCAATACAAGTTATATGCACCATTTTATAACATTAAAATTTAGTTTTAAGTTTAATGTTAATATATAAGTTAGATATAAAATGTCTTATTTATCTATTTTCATATGAAAATTTATAATAGAATTTAAGAATGTTTAAACTTTTCCGTGTGAAAGTTTCACTTTTTGTTAGTGAAAATGGAGTGGTGCTAGCTAGTCCCACAAATGAAAATAGAAAAAGGAAAATTTTGACTCTAGGATTAGAGGAATATTTTCCTAAAACTTAGAAATAACCAAATTATATGGTATGGATGGACCCGGAGAATCTAAGACGTGCGAGAATAATGATTTTGTTTACCATTAAAAGCAGATAATTGTTCATGTTCATTCCATTTCCACCTTACTGTTTATTATTGTCAAAAAAAAAGAGAGTAGAAAGTAGTGGTGACAGAGAGAAAGCTTCTGAGGTAAAATCACAAACTCTTCATTTTTCAGAAATCTCATTTGTCAAAACCCTTTTCCTCCATGTTCAGATTTTGAGCTTCTACATAGTTTTAATTCCTTTGGAGAAAAATGTCACCATTTATGAAGTTCTTTCTCTTTCTCTATCACCTTCCTCTTGGTTTCTGGTAAATCATCTTTTTTTTTAGGTTTTGGGGTTTAAAGGTTCAAAGACACAACTTAGCAGCAGCATCAGATATAAATGAGGTTGTTCAAAGTGGCATAATTGGAGACACTGTATACATTTGGAAGCAGACAAGAATCTTTGTCTTTATACCAATCTTGAAATTTTTGGTGACATTATGTTTGGTCATGTCCTTTTTGGTGTTCATAGAAAGAGTTTATATGAGCATAGTTGTAGTGATTGTGAAATTACTTAGAAGAGAGAAAGTACACAAATGGGAAGCTTTAAACGATGTTGATCTTGAGTTAGGCAACACAAACTATCCAATGGTTCTCATTCAGATCCCAATGTACAATGAAAAAGAGGTAATTACCATTAATTTCTTATAAACCAAACAAACTATTTTAAATATACATATATAATCCTAATGAAGGAATCATAGGTTTGTCAGTTATCTATAGGAGCAGCCTGTAGGTTATCTTGGCCGTTGGATCGAATAATTCCACAGATCCAGATAGTAAGGTCCTTTGTTCAATCTCTCGTGTTCAATGCCGTTGGAAATTTGGTAAATCATCAAATCTTTTGGAAAATTTATTATGTTAAGTCAAACTTGATTCTAATGGAGGGAGTGTTTTACATGCAGTGAATGCAAACGAATGCTTAATGACAAGAATGCAAGAGATGTCACTAAACTACCATTTCTTAGCTGAGCAAGAATCTGGATCATCAATCCATTCTTTCTTTGGATTCAATGGAACCGCAGGTGTTTGGAGAATCTCAGCTTTAAACGAAGCTGGTGGATGGAAAGATCGAACAACCGTAGAAGACATGGATTTAGCGGTAAGAGCATGTCTTCATGGATGGAAACTTGTCTATGTCCATAACGTCGAGGCAGTACTATCAACCTTTGAAACTCAAACATTGCATACCAACTATAGACTAAAGTGATACGTAGAAGATTAACATGACCCTTGCGCAAGGATGACACACACAAATCAAATCAAGAAATGGTCCAAATTTTGTTTCTTTATAAAAAAACTATAGACTAAAGATCATATTCAAGACATTATTTTCTACATTCAGGTGAAAATGAATTGCCAAGCACATTCAAAGCATACAGGTTTCAGCAACATAGATGGTCTTGTGACCAGCTAAGCTATGGAGGAAGATGACAATGGAGATTCTACAGAACAAGAAAGTGTCCGCGTAGAAGAAATTGTATCTCATATACAATTTCTTCTTCATAAGAAAGATTGTTGTACACATCTTTACATTTGTCTTCTACTGTCTGATTTTACCAACAACTGTGCTACTCCCTGAGCTCGAAGTTCCTAAATGGGCTACTGTTTATTTTCCTACTACAATCACTCTCCTTAACGCAATCGCTACAACTCGGTAACATCTCTCTCTTCTCCATTTAAAACTCTGTTTTCTCATTTCTTATTATCATAAAAATGTTTGATATTGTCAAGTGCAGATCACTCCATCTTCTTGTATTTTGGATCTTATTCGGGAATGTAATGTCTACCATCGCACAAAGGCGACTTTCATCGGCTTACTCGAGGCAGGACGGGTTAACGAATGGGTTGTTACTGAAAAATTAGGTGACACTCTCAAGTCTAAGTTGATAGCTAAAGCTACAACTAAGCTTTATACCAGATTTGGACAACGGTACTCAAAAATTAAAACCAATCACAACTACGATTAATTAACATACAAGTATTTTGAATGGTGTAACTGATATAGTTTAACATTTGCAGAATCAATTGGAGGGAATTCGTTGTTGGGCTATATACATTCTTCTGTGGATGCTACGATTTCGCCTATAGAGGATCATACTTCTACGTATACTGTTTTTACAGTCTTGTGCATTTTTTGTTTCTGGAGTTGGTTATATTAGAACTGTTGTTCCAACCATTTAGACAAGACTTTTGTATTTGAGAACAAATTAATGTTTTGCTATTTGATGACAGAGAGACCACCTAGGAATTGGATCATGGTTGAACAAAATTAACTCGTCCAATCTCCACACTCAAATGTAATTTTTATGTTGTGATGATCTTTGAACAAAACAAAAAATGAAACGTTATGATCTAAGATAATGACCAATGAAAATCATACGTAACAATTTATGTTTTGTATTGCCTGCCCATTGGTGTTCTAGAAAAAATAATTGGGAGAATTATGCAAAAACAAACAAGTCAATATCAATGAATATGATGACGTGGCGGTTTCGGATTGGTCAGATGCCATCCAACCCATGACGCATGTAAACCGCGTAAGCTCAAGGCCCTCCACTCGGTCTTCGATGGGTATTTCGGTAATTCTAATATTATTTTTGTGAATTGACGTTTTCATCCTTTGCCTCTATAAAGATCTTCTCCGTTTTTGCAACTATGGCGTCGCGCATTTAGCGTTGCTTTGAAGCTCTCTCTCTCGCTTTCATATTCTGTTCGTCTCTCTCGCGATCTCATATAGCTCCGAAACTTTCACGCAGAGGTACGCTTGATCTAGATCTGAGCTAATACATTCTCAATTTTACATATTCGGATACATTTGCAGATTTGTTCATTGTGTTCTTAGTTTGCATTCCCGTTTTGTGATTTGATGGTTTGGATTTAGATACGTTGGTTCGATTTAGGTTTACGATGATGCGAATCTTTGATGATTATGATGTTTTGGCTGAAAAGTCTGATCCGATCTGTAACTGCAGCGTCTAAGTCTGGATCTGTTAAAATTATCTTCGATTTCATCTTGTATAGCCGTAATTGCTTCTTGTAGATTCTGAATTCTGAACGATCTATACAATGAGAGCATTTAGGTTTTGGAATCTGTTTGGATCTGCCTTAGCTAATCTAATTGTTCTTATGTTTAGTGATGTCTATGTATATTCGTAATTGTTAATGCATTGATACGGTACTATGTTTCTGTGTGTCTTTGGGTTAGCCATTGAAGCAAGATGGGTTTGTCTTTCGCCAAGCTTTTTAGCCGGCTTTTTGCCAAGAAGGAAATGAGGATTCTGATGGTTGGTCTTGATGCTGCTGGTAAGACCACAATTTTGTACAAGCTCAAGCTCGGAGAGATTGTTACTACCATTCCCACTATTGGTAAGTTTTGACATCAATTTCATAATTCAGTTTTTAGAAAAGCTTAGTTCCAAAATTGCGACAAAGAGGTTAATAGGTGAATGTAGTTTCAGTCAGCTGTTTTCGTACCGTTCATATGATTTTGATTAAACTACAAATTGTGGACAGGGTTCAATGTGGAAACTGTGGAGTACAAGAACATCAGTTTCACAGTGTGGGATGTCGGGGGTCAAGACAAGGTTTATGATTATCCAACTTTAAAGCATTAAGAAGTTATTTTTGCATCACAATCTGTGGATCTTTTGCTTACTGTGTCTTGGTATTACTGATGATGAACTGACATGGCATAATAAAATCTGAACTTTTTGTCAGATCCGTCCCTTGTGGAGACACTACTTCCAGAACACTCAAGGTCTTATCTTTGTGGTGGACAGCAATGACAGAGACCGTGTTGTTGAGGCTAGAGATGAATTGCACAGGATGCTAAATGAGGTCTTTTTCCAATATTATCTGCCCTTTGTACTGAATTCATTCATATATGATGATTAAAGCGTTTCTTGATTGTAGACCACACTAGTTAACTTACCAAAAACTTGTCGGGCTTTTACAGGATGAGCTGCGTGATGCTGTTCTGCTCGTGTTTGCTAACAAACAGGATCTTCCAAATGCCATGAATGCAGCTGAAATCACTGATAAGCTTGGTCTCCACTCTCTCCGTCAGCGTCACTGGTAAATACAAACATCTAATCCTCCTTAATCCCTGCCTCCCTCATGTTAATTTGTTCTCTTGAGTGGAACGTTTCTTATTATATGGTTTGAAAGATTTATGTCTATGACCTCTCTCTCCAGGTACATCCAGAGCACATGTGCCACTTCAGGCGAAGGCCTTTACGAAGGTCTTGACTGGTTGTCCAACAACATTGCCGGCAAGGTAAAAATGTCACAAATTGCAATTTATTTTGGCTCAGTATATATTCACGCAAATCGTAATTCTTTTGTGTGCAGGCGTAGAGGGAAAAGTGCGTGATCGAGTTTTGATTTGCTGAGCAAATCTGGATGCAGGGGCAAACATTATCTGAATTTTCATTTCTTTTTCCAGTTTTTTCTTATTGTTATGTTCTTTTTTGGATATGTGGATGGATTTTGTGTTGTTCTGATTGCGTAAGGATGGGTCTTTGTACGTAGAACTTAGAAACTACCTTTTATATAGTTTTGGTAAAACTGTAATCGAAGATTTAGTTTACTGCTTTCGTGGTGTTTTGTCACATTTTACTCTTGCACTTTGATTCATAAGTTGAGCTGTGGTTCCGTTGATAACAGACAGCATGAGATGGATCATATGTTATCGAGAATGGTTTTTTTTCACCCTTCGTATTATAAATTTTGTAAATAAGTTTAAATTAAATATTTAGTTGCGGGTTTTGAAAGTTTTCAACAATATCCGACGACAATAAAGAAGTCTTCGACATTTTAGTTGCAACGCCCAAAAGTCACCAACTGCCAAATACAAATGTAGATAACAATTTATCCAAATTATATTTACGTTAACGAAACTTCAACATCGTAGAGCTTAGCTCAGAGCATTAATTATGTTGGTACATAAACAAATATAACCAAATTAGAAGCGGTTGAGTATACTTAATGTTAAAACAACTAGTAAACTATACAATAAGAGTTTCACATGTGTGCGGTCTCTTCACTCTTGGTTTAGTTATACATTTAGATGATGAGTTGTAGATTTGTCAATTTTTTTATTTTTTATGTGTGAAGAACTAGTTTACTTCCAAATTCAAATGAATCGAATGCTATATAGTAATCCAAAAATCAGGTGTATTTGGGCAATAAACATGTGGGACTTAGTATTATTTGTTTCAAATAGGAATTCGTTGAATACTAATTTATTATGGAAAGCTTTTGACGTTTCTTAAAAATCTGTAGTCAATAAACATGCGAGGACTGACGAGTCTTAATTAATTCATCGAGTAAGTCTCGGTTATCCACCGTTAGTTTCGACTTTTGACCAACGGTAGAATGGGTCAACGTCACCCTTCCCGCGTGAATTAACTAACGCATAAGGCAATGTTGGGTCAACTTCACACGGAGCAAAACCGTGATCTTCAGAAAAAATCTACACTATGGAGAAGACACGTGGATCTCAAGAAACCTCCACGTCATACCACATGTCAGAGTCTCGTTTTTGCTTTCCTAATAAGGTTTTATAGTCGTAAATGACGTTTTTACCCTTTACTGACACGTTGGCGACAATCACAGAAGCAGCAGCCCACCCACTATTTCCCCAACCCATCACGCGTTTTACTTGTAAAGTGAATAACAACAAAAAGAAAAGTGATTTCATGTATGATTCATCTAACTTCTACAAAATTTATTCATGAAAACAAAATCATCAAATATTTAAGTTTCCTTTCTTGAATATACATTCTTTTTCCAGCCTATCTTTAGTTTTATCAAAAATTTTAAAGTTAATTTGTGGATTTTATTCAAGTAAAATTAGCCGGCCCAATAAAATAATAATAAAAAATAAAATAAGTAAATTGTTATTCACACGAACTTATCTTCGTGAAGCAGCAACCATATATAAAAGGGTTTATGTCTCTTTATTAAATAAATTAAATTCCCTTCCTTACTTCTCATTTCACAAAGCCGTCGTTTCAGATTTCTTCTTCCAGAGAGAAACGAGTTACTTAGACAACGATGGAGGTTGTGGCATTTCCTCCATCGCCGCCGGCGAAATGCATCGGCGATGACCGATTTTATGAGATTTCCATGAAACTGAGCGATGATTTCAGTAAATTTGGATTTCAGAAAGGAGAAGAAATCCGAAATTTGGAGAGATCGTGGAGTAAACTTGAAGAATCCGTCGAATTTAACGACGAGGATGAAGAAGAACATGAAGAAGAAGAAGATAAAGATGAAGAGTTTTCATTTTCTTGTGTAAACGCAGAAGGATCTCCAATAACCGCCGATGAAGCTTTCGAGGATGGTCAGATCCGTCCTGTTTTTCCTCTTTTTAACCGTGATCTTCTCTTCGATTACGAAAACGACGATCAATACGACGGCGTTTCGGTTACCGACGGTAACAGACCGCGTCTAAGAAAGCTATTTGTGGAGGATCGTAACGGAGACGGGGACGGCGAGAAGGCAGCGGATTCGGAGAAGGAACCGTTGGGACCGTACTGCTCGTGGTCAGATGAAACTATTGCGGAAATGTCGACGGAGACATGCCGGAAAAGTAACTCGACGGGATTTTCGAAGCTATGGAGATTTAGGGATCTTGTTCTGAGAAGCAATAGTGACGGAAGAGACGCGTTTGTGTTCCTAAACAGTAACAACGTTGGTGACAAGACTCAGTCTACGGCGGCGGAGAAGGAGAAGAAGGTAAAGGAGGAGAAAAAGAGAGAGAAAAAGGGAAAGGAGAAAACGACGTCGTCGGAGGATAAGAAGAAGACGACAAAATCGGCTCACGAGAAGCTTTACATGAGAAACAGAGCGCTGAAGGAAGAAGGAAAACACAGATCGTACCTTCCGTACAAACAAGTCGGATTCTTCACTAATGTGAATGGTCTTAGTAGAAATATCCATCCTTTCTGACATAATTATAAGTTTGCTTTGTTTTATATTAGAAAAATTAATTGCTACTCTTCTTCCTATGGGTCCCCTTCTCTTTGGTATGGTTTGTCTAAAATGCTTGCTGCAGTTCATTTAAAAGTGAAACTACAACATAATTTGCTTGACTGCGGTAATGGTGGTGGCAGTAAGAAAATTTAATCACAGCTTACAAGTCCATTTAATGCAAGAGATCACAAGTTCGATTCTTCCTATACACTAATACATGATTTTAATGGTTTAAGCAAAAACGATGGGTAGTTTAAAGGTTTTGTTTTTCGCTTTTTCCTTTAGCTAAAATGTGCTGTTTGATAAAATCAACTTAGCAAGGTTTGTTGAAGTTTGACAAAAAAATATGATTTTGTTTAGTTTTGAAAATACCATAAATACTAAGGCACGCACCACGCAGAGAGAAAAATATCGATCCCAATTAGCAATCTCATCCCGCATGTGTCTCCAGGCCCGATTCATCAAAATATTTTAGGTCATGTGCAATATTTATGAACTAAGTTATTGTGGCTTCTGTGGGCTGATACTTATCATTTAGGGCCTGTTATTATAGACTTAGTTTTTGTTAGACGGCAGATTTGCCATATATATTTAGGGCCTATATCCAACTTACTGTAACACGCCTAAAATTTTGTCGAAACTATAGAAAAGACACAATCTTTGCTCTGTTTTTTGAGTTGCTATTAAAGTATAAACTGATGAGATTGTATCTCCGGTGTGAGCAGGAACCGGTGAACGTGTCCTTGGGGAATCTGTTGTCTTACCCATACGTGAGAGAAAGAGTGTAGAAGAACAAGCTCACCATCAGAGGAGCTCACTACGATTTCGTGAAAGGAACGTTTGATCTCTGGGATCTCGACTACAAGACAACCCCTGCTTTTGCCTTGTCTTAAAAGATTCCTACTCAAATCTTTTCTCTATATTTCTTCTAAGTGTGGTCTTATAATCTCCTTCAGTTGTTTCTGTAATGTCATCTTTGCAAATTCTGTTTCAAAACAAATGCATAA
Organism: Cardamine chenopodiifolia; assembly: GCA_963922655.1. Lineage (NCBI taxonomy): Eukaryota > Viridiplantae > Streptophyta > Magnoliopsida > Brassicales > Brassicaceae > Cardamine > Cardamine chenopodiifolia. Next base: position 5,448,731 of record OZ000467.1, read on the forward strand.
GCTTTATAGAGCATTATTTTATTTCCACCCTCATTGAGTTTACAAAGAGAAGCCAACACTTTTGACACCTTGCTTAGCTTATGCACATAGATAAGACTACACTCAAGCCAGCCCCTCAAGGAATGGGATAAACAACGACCTTCCCGGTGGCATGGTTCGTTTCTAAGTACGAGAAAGCATCAGCGACGCGTGAGAATGGGAATGGTCCTTTGGGATCAACCACAGGCTTCACCTTTCCACTCTCGATGTATGGATTCAATTTCTTCAAAACATCGCCGTTAGATGTCACAACGAATCTGAAACCAGGAGACGTAACAGCTCCGGTCAAGGCCACAACTTTCCCTCCTTCCTTAATCACCTTCACCGCCTTTTCGCACATCCCTTTTGACAAAAAAAATATTATTTTAAAAAGACTGTATTTGATTAAAAACTGTGTTATAGTGTTTTGTGTATTGTTTACCAATGGCGTCAAAGACAACATCAAACTTGTCAGGCAAGTCTTCTATATTCTCCTTTGTGTAATCAATGGCTAAATCAGCACCTAAGCTTCTCACTAGATCTAGCTTCCCTGTACTCGCTGTTGCAGCCACTTTTGAAGCTCCATACACTTCCTTCGCCAGCTGTAACGAACACCAATATTAGGAATCAATCAATAACCATCAATCTCTGATTATTAGGTTACAAGAAACTATAGATTTTAACCTGAATCACAAGGCTTCCTACTCCTCCGGTACCATTGAGAACAAGAATTGACTGTCCAGCGGAAAATTCGGTTCTAACTAAACCTTCATCCGCGGTTTCGATAGCCAATGGAAGCCCTGCGGCTTGCGCGAAATCGATGTTTTTAGGTTTTAAAGCTAAAAGTTTCTCTTCCACGGCTGTGTACTCTGCCAAAGAACCGAATTGCTTCGGACCTTCTAATGCTTTCTCGCTCACGTTTGCGTAAACTTCGTCTCCTTCTTTGAAATCTTTCACCGCGTTTCCAACTTTCACAACTACTCCGGCAACATCATATCCCGGAACAGTCTGGTCCGATGAAGATTCAAATGTTAAGAATTCAAAATCTTCTTAAGATTTCAGAGAGAAAGAGAGAAGAATTTTACTGGGAGAGGCGAATCGGTGGCTTTGAATTTCCCTTGCCGTCTCTTAGCATCGACGGGATTAAGAGCCGCCGCAACAACTTTAATCAGAACCTGATCTTCTGTAATCTCCGGCACAGCAATGTTACTCTCAAGCTTTAGAACATCAACTGCGCCGTACTCACCGTACACCCACGCCTTCATCTCTCTGGGAATCGCATCCGCCGCGACATTGACATTGACCGCCGCTGAAGTGCTCTGTGAGCTCGCCGAAATCCTCAATAATCTCCTGCTGACGCCGGATCCGAATCTAACTCCGTTTAATCGGAAAACCTGCGATTTTGTTGTGAGAGAACAGTGACGAAGAAGTGGCGACGCACGGCTGATAACGGGAGTTGTGGCGGTGGTTGTTGCAAGCGCCGCGTTCATTTTTTTAGTCTGCCACTAATCTACTGTCCAAAGACTCCAAACGGCTTATCTCTTTCGCTCTCCTCTGTTTAAAACACTCTGTTTCGTGGCTTTTTCTCGTTGGTCGTTCTTTTCTGTGGTTGTCGTTTTAATTCTTAGATCACAATAATGTAAAAATGTGGCAAAAATAAGAACCTTCCCCTATCTATATATCTTTTTTTTCTTTTTTTTAGCTATCAAGTAATTACAATAGATTTCGGGCCCATAATCGTTTTTTGTCTGGAGCTGATTTGTGATTCATCTAGAGCAAATTGACAAGAATCGAACTAGGAATTGTAAAAATCAGTAATTATTTAGAGAATTCTAGAATCCACAATACATTTTTAATCATACCGCTATCACTTTTTATCAGGTTTTTTCACACAATAATTTGGAACCGCCTCCATTAAACATGGTCATCTATCGAACCGTATACATTTTGATTTTCCAAAGTTGATAATGTTCAATTTTTAGTTAACAAAGCGAAGACGGATGTCAAAAGGAAAGTGGATGAATATCATATATCTAGGCACGATGAGATTGACCATAGAAACCGCACACAACGAAGCACGATGGGTACCCGTGCCGAATTTTGATTGGTTCATTAGTTGTTGTTAAGATTATATGGTATGAACAAAAAAACAATTGGATTTAGAAACTTTTGGTATATGGGAATGTGCCTTGATTGATCAGCTTTCTAATCCTTGATTGGTTAAATGTATGGAAGTGACGAAATCTGTGTCGTGTCATCAGAGTTTGTATCCTTACTTACTGTATTACTGGCACTCTGTGCCTAAAGTTCGGGTCTACGAGTCGGATCTTTTAGACCCGAAGAGTAAAGCCAAGATTAACCACGGTATTGCCATCTGTCACATGGACACGTCAGCTTGGGGTGCGAGCCATGGGGCCTTCGTGTTGCTTGGGTCTCGGCCAGGTCAGATCGAGGTCTGCCATTGGATCTTTGAGAATGATATGAATTGGGCCATCGCTGATTAACCATGTGGTAGAGAATGAATAATGAATGTTAATTTTTTTGTATCTTATATTCAAGTAACGGTTCAAACTTACTATTTTCCTCCGTTTGTGTTAAATACATTCACATGTCTTTTTTTCTCGATGAGCCGACCACATTCACATGTCTTTTGTTCTTTATGTTTCACGAAATTATTGTTTGGTTTAGCAAGCATCAGAAGTTTCAGTTCGTCCGTAAACCGCATAGCTAAGCCATACCATATCTCAACCTGAAGAAATCAGGATATATTTCAAGTTGGTTCTACCAGAATAGATCCGGTCCAACCGATCATAGCATGCTAATGGTGAACATATTTCTTTGTCTGGAAATGTAAGACTGACCAGAGACACATTTCCAATATTCAGGGGTTTACCAAAATGTTATTGATACGAAAATATCTCAATGAAGTAAAGGAGAAGTGATACAAAGCAGTAATGGAATATGGGGAAGACCAAAACTTATTAATGAAGATTCACCGAACCATCATTTGTGAGTGTTTACGGGACAAACAACAAGTTATGTAGGCAAGTGACTAGCAAGGTCCCTTCTCTAATTTGACTTACAGTAATTGAAATCATTATATATTTGTAGTAATGGATCTGACTCCATCTTTAAGATGATGGTGTGTTGAAAAAAATATGAATGTGCATTGCGGTAACTATGATTCTATGAGTAGATTTTTCTTTTCTTATCGATGTAAATCACTGTGAATAGATTAGACTTGGTGAACAGTTTAGAGTGAAAAACAATCGGGTTAATTGCGAGTTTTATTTTATCAGAACCTATAAATATTTAATATAAACTTCAGAAAGAAAAAAAAAAATTCTCGTTCTCGTTAGAAACCACCATTTCAACTTCTGACATAAATTGGATTACATCATCATCACAACAACACTATTAATAAACCAACAGATTGTACTATGTACTAAATTATCATCATAACAACTATTAACCAGCATTTCTCACAAGCAACATAATTTCACTCAGAATCGGCTAGCAAATATGAAATATAAGAGCAATAGCAAAATAAACTATAGGCCATGTTATCAATTGGTCGAAAGTTTTGAAGAAAAAGCTCATAAAAGAGCAACCAAGAAAACATCATCCAAAAGCAAAAGATATATCTAAAGTTCAAACATCTCAGTATTTAAGAGATTTATTTGCAGGAATTGAAAACCATATACACAACCTACTTCTCCTACCTTCCCCGGTCCCATTTTATCACTCTGCATGTTGTTTGCTAGTCACGTCTTCCAAGATTGCATCTGGGAGTAAACCTCTGTCCCCATGCTCGTCCGCCAAGGCCCCGGCCTGGTTGTCCTGGGTGAATACCGATAGATCCAAACAAGGGATTCCCATTTAACCATGAAAAAGAGTCCCTAGGGTCATTAGGGTTGCTTCTTCTTATGGGCACGTTTCGTCTTGCTTGGAGAGCGAATAATTTCTTTTGCCTCCAAAAAGCACCAAATTTACTCTTCCAATTAACCTCGCCTGTTAATGTGCTAGCTTGACTCCTAGTTTCTTCAAACAGTTTCTGTTTCCACAAATCATTATCTGATGCCAGATATCCCATTTCAGTACAAACACAAGCCATATTTCCAATACTCACACCAGGAAGCGACTCAAGTATCTTCAGCTTTAGCTCTGTCGGTAAACGCATCAAGCATGATGGAGGTTCCAAGCCAGCTTTATCGCAAAGACCCATCAACAATGGGATAACAAAACCATCTTTAACCATTCTTCAGAACATGAACACCTCGCAGTAGGCGCTCGAAGAGCTTTGTTTCTCAAATTTCAAAGTATCCATAAACAAATCGATAACTGGCACAAACCTACGCTTCTCAAGATGAATCCTTTGCACTCGCCCACTAGACCCACCTAGAGTTCCGTATACTACAACCATAGAGCCTAAGTTCTGAAACTTCACAGTAATGGACTCGATAGCATTGATATCCTTAGAGGTCATTAGCTCAGGTAGAGTATACCTCAGTAATGGATTTGATCGCTCTGAATAGAGCCTAATTCTAAATCCAAAATCTCAAAACTTTACTTTGGGTATAATGACTATTTTACCATTAATAAAATATGATTATTTTTTAAATTGGGTTATATAATACTAACTGTAAAAGATACCAACGAAAATACAGTAGTTTAGATAGTTTTTACTGCAGGTTAATATTTTTGTGGTATTACTAGAATAGTTGAAATTTGTTTTCTTTGAAAATGGGACGATTTCTCGATAATCTTTTAACACACAAAAAAGTAAAGTACATTCATATAAAGCGTCGAGTCTATGGGTCGTATTTGGGCCCATTAATAACTTTCTAAACTATTTGGCTCAACCCAATCAGAAATCGGAAAGTCTCGTTACAGAAGGTTGCTAAGAGTTGTCAATAGAGATTGTTCAATATTTGATATTAGTTTTCTTTGTTGATGAGATGTTGATATTATTAGTCCGAACCAAGAAATTCATAGTTTATTTGGTATTTTGTAGTTTATTTTTAATGTTTGGTTGCATCCGATTATGAGAGATGGAAACACTTAAGCCCAGAAACAAAACAAAAAACTTGAATAGTTTATATACATACATTTGATTCTAGCATCCTTTGTGCCATCCATATAATTATATAGATTTGCGATCAAAGAAAGTGCATCAGATTTGCTTAGTTGATTGGTTTCAACTAATCTTTGTTTTGGACATAAGTCCAACTTCTATTCAGGTTTGGTCAGCATACGTTTCACTTTTAAACTGTCTGAACTACCTCTATATTTTGTATAACAACCAAAAAAGTTATTCAACCAACCTCATCAAGAATGATGGATAACTTAATTTTATAAAATCATATCTTTAGACAGTGAGGAATAAATCGAAATATATATTCCTATAAATCTAAACAAATAGTAAGAATCCTGAGAAATAGCTGAGAACAGTTTTTGAAGAACTATTTTGAATGGTAACTATTTATATTCCTTACAAATGGTAACTTTTATGAAGAATGAATAATAAATACAGAGTTCATGAAGGTCTAAGGCGAATTCAAAAATAAGATTTTCTATTATAGATTTTTTAAAAATAAAATAAATGTAAAATGGGATCAAAACAACATAAATTATTCAAAAAAATAATAATCTGAAAAAACTAAGACATAATTTTGATTTCTTCTGTTTCAATAAACTATTTAACCAATTTCTCATAATCTAAATTCTTAACTAATTATTTTTCAATCAATATGATAGATCATTCAATCTTTCTTGTGACATACTTGATCATGATAAGATTTTATTAACTTTAACTTTGAAAAAATATAATTTTCTTTTTGTTAATTTTTGGCTTCCTATTTTTTAAAATATTTTAGCTTTTTATAACAAAAAAACAGATCAAAAAGTAATATGAAAAATTGAACTTGGATCTAACATAAAATTCAAAACCTCAAATAACCACTATATTATATATGTTTGAGTTGAACTTGGATCTAACAAGAAACTCAAAACCTCAAATAACTACTATATTATATATGTTTGAGGGCTCCAAAATATATAAAAAATTTGGGGTTGTAAGGCGAATGCCTTTTGCTAAGGCATTAGTACTCACCACATTGCTCACCTGCCATTTGTTTTTAGTGAGGGCCGAAATTTACATTGACATTTACATTAATAGCGATATTAGAGCATCCTCAACGCACACACGGAGGAGGGGCTAAAAAAAAAAAGTTTTTTATTTAATTTTATTAATATTATATTATTAAATAAATAATGAATTAGTAATATTGTGACACGTGACAAAAAAGTTTATGAGACGGTCTCTAAAATCTTTTCTACTTAAACTGTTTTAGCTGAAAGTCTCATAACTTTTATTTTTTCTATTTCTTTTTATTAGATGAGACTCATCATACAAGTGTCACCATTGAAAATGGTATTAAATGTTTTAAATTTTGTTGACTAATTGAAAAAACTAGAAAAGATATGGTAGATTATTAAAAATATTTATTTAAAAACCAGTCAACTAATGACATAGCTTGGGAAACGTATAATAAAAACAAGAAGATCCCCCATATAAATACAATCATATAAATCAAATAGAATTTGCACCCCAAGAAAATCAAATAGAATAATTACGAATACAATACATAAAGACCCACCACCAAAGTCGACCGTTACTCACAACGTTCCAAAAAAAGTCCCCAATTTTTTCTTATTCTTTCAAAAAGGTTTGATTTTTTCAATCTTCCCCTCCTTTTTCTTCTTCAAGTACTTGCTTACCGTTGGCTCTCCCCGGCTAAGTGAAAAAAAGAAACCTAAATTCTTCAATCACGCAATATAGTTCTTCCCGATCTATACCCAGTTCTTGAATTTCTCGGGATTTTCTCGTTTGAATCACCAATTCTCGATCTTAAATTCAACAACAATGGCCGCTCTAGCCCCCGGACTCCTTCAAAAGCTAATCGACGGGATGAAAACCGGAGTTAAACCGACCGGAAAAGACAGAGGCTCTTTATTACAGGTCACAGATATAGTCCCCGGCGATCTTGACGAGAAGAATCTCTTACCCAAACAAGGCTTCTTCATAAAAGTCTCTGATTCGTCTCACTCAATCTACGTAACCCTACCTTCGGATCAAGACGACGTCATTCTAAGCGACAAGATGCAACTAGGTCAATTCATCTACGTTGATCGGCTCGATCCAGGGACCCCTGTTCCAATCATCAAAGGCGCTAGACCAATTCCAGGACGTCATCCTCTGCTCGGAACTCCTGAGCCATTGATGAGCACAAGAGGAAAGACTGAGAAGGAATCTGGTTCGAGACCGAGAAGAGGTTCTTGGGGTCAAAACGGTGATGTTTCGTCTCGGTTTGTGTTAAAGCCTGCACCTTTGGATTTTGATCAGTGTACGCCGGCGAAACATAGGCTTCGTACGGGTAGATTCGCGGCGTCTCCGATGACTAGAGGGAGATTACCAGGTGGAGTTAGGTGTTCTTATGGAGGAGGGGTTTTAGCGAAAATGGCTGATCAGAGTCCTGCGGCGATGATGAGGAAGAGCTGTGTTGTTCCGCCGACTTCTAAGTTTCCGAGAAGTAGGAGTGTTTGCGATATAGAGACGATGGCGAAGAACTCTGTTTCCTCTGTTCTTCTTAGTCCTTTTAAATCCTCTGTAGGTACATTTTTTTGTGTGGTTATCTTTTGGTTTAAGCATAAAGGGTTTGTTTGAGAATGTGAGAGTTTTAACAATGGTTTTAATATTGATTATGTAGGCAAAGAAAAGTGACTCACCGCTTCCCGAGTATGCGTACTAGAAGAGCTACCGCAGCTGCTTTGGTTGAAGAGGAAAGAGATGCTCCAAAGTCTGCCTCGAAGATGGCTTCTCTAAAGCATGAATCTAAGTACAGTAAGCTTGAAAGACCAGAGAAGAGTTTGAGTCCACAAGGAAGACTCAGTACATTGAGCAAGGTAATTCAATTTGGATTTGGCTAGAATTTTGGATGTTAGATTCATGATACAGTCTTTTAAGAATGTATTGGTGATACTAATTTTGATGTCTTTGTATCTGAACAGGAAGCTACAGCAGCGAGAAACGGCTCAGAAGATAGCTCTTCAGGCATTGAGAGAAGCTACAGCCACAGAAACAGTAGTTTGTCATCTCAAGTACACACAACAATCTCTTCTTGATCGGTTTCATTGTTCGATTTATAGATTTTTGAGTTTGAAATGTGATAAAGTTCTTGTGAATCTTTTTTTGGACTAAACAGGACATTCAAAAATTTGAGCAAATCAGCAAAAGCTGATTGTCCAGCTGCTTGCTTCGACAAGTTCTTGGAGTTTCACAGCCAGATATCTGAAACCATGAGTGAAATCGCGTCCATTGAAGCAACCGCTACTGAGAAGATGTCTGAGGATGGATCATCTTCGATACCACACGAAATCCAGCATAACTCTATTGATCAGGAGAAAACAACATCAAAGAAAAGAACTGTTCTGAAGCAGCAGCAAAATCACAAGCAATTGAGATCAAACGATGAGAACAAGAACCCTGCAGCTCCATCTTCCGGGTTAGGAAACACGGCCAGGTTGGCGACAGAGATAGAGAAAGAAGCTGCAAATTGGTTCATGGAGTTTATAGAAAAGGCTCTAGAGAAAGGGATGAAGAAATGTAAAAGCACAGGTGATGCAGATGTTAAGAAGGTTCCACAGTCTCTGATTCTCAAAGTTGTAAACTGGGTAGAAGCAGAACAATCTGCTGATAACACGAGACGGCCAGCTCATCCAAAAGCATTACATATTACAAGAAAGCTCAGAATCAAAATGACGAACCCTTGAACCATAAGCGTGAGGATGTTGAGATTTTACGTTGTTCCCACTTCTAGTGAAAAGGTTCCACTGTTATTCATTGATTCTATTGTAAATCAGACATTTTTGTGTAGATTATGTGTAAATGTGTTGAAGGTCAAATACTCTCATAATCTAGAAAACATAGAGTTCGTATAGCTCTCGGTTTCCCAAAGCAAAAGTGCTAATCCATTATAAACCAACCTCAAGAAATAAGCATAAGTCCAGCTAATTAAAGGTGAGAACCAACCTGGTTCGGTTCGGTTTAGAGCCAGGCCTGGTTCTCGAGGGCAGTAACAACAGCCTTGACTTGCAAGTAATTGTTGAGACTGTAGATACCTTTCTCTCTTCCAATGCCACTCATCTTATACCCTCCAAATGGAATTGTGGCATCCAATATATCGTAACAGTTTATCCAAACGGTCCCAACCCTGAGAACACTCCTGCAGCGTCAGCCGATTCGCTGTGATCAGATTATGTGTGAACACTCCTGCAGCTAAACCGTACCTCGAGTTGTTCGCCCTCGCAAGTACCTCATCTATATCCCTGAGAAACATCCAAAAGCCATTAGTAAAGTTTAATCAGAAAATGTCAACAAAGAGAAACTATTTGGTTTAACATAAGATTTGTACTTGAATTTTAGTATGGTTAGAACCGGCCCGAAAATCTCGTCTGTAGCTATGAGCATGTCATCCTGCCAAATTCAGTACGGTCCATATAAATCGCAAGAAAAACTGTGACGGCAATAGAGTTATTTAAGAGTAATATTCTGTTTACTTACTTTCACGTCTGAGAAGACAGTGGGTTGAATGTAGTAACCCTTGGAACCAAGCTGTTCACCTCCAGTTTGTAAGGTGGCTCCACTCTCAATTCCATATTTGATGTACTTCAAGATTTTCTTGAATTGCTCTGAGTCTACCTGTTTTTTATTTGTTTTTCACTGAGAACGTGGGTTAGGTTATGGTTTCTAAATGCTATTCTGCTTACCTGAGGAACTTGCTCAATGCCTGGCTTGAAGGGATCGCCAATAGCGCGATTGACAGCACGAGCTTTAGCTTTCTCTACAAACTCATCATACACAAGTTCATGTACAAATGTACGAGAGCCAGCACAGCAGCATTGTCCCTACAAGTTAAGCAGAAGAGGTTAAGCTTATCAGAACCATCGAAACCATATAATGATATAAACCATACATTGAGGTATTTCATGTGATGTTACCTGGTTAAAGAACAAAGCGAAATGTGCAATCTCAACGGCCTGATCCACATCAGCATCTTCACATACAATGAATGGTGACTTGCCTCCAAGCTCAAGAGTCACTGCTTTAACGTTGCTTTTCGAAGCCAACTCAAGAATGATCTTCCCGACGTCAGTAGACCCGGTGAAAGCAACCGGTAGAATGCAGAGTATTTATCAGAAATTCTATAGGAAGACGTGGAAATAACAAGTTTTTCAAGGTTTGTCTTTTTAACCTTAGCAATGTCCATGTGACTAGCTATAGCTGTAGCACCAAATCCAGAAACTATATTTACAACTCCTTCAGGAAGTGCAGCCTGTCATAAATATCAGTTACTTGATCAAAACATAACATAAGTTAAATGAAGTAGATACTATTTGTATGGACAAATGAAAAATGCAAACACAATTGTTACCTTATGAAGTAGTTTTCCAACAAGAAGAGCAGATAAAGGAGTTTGCTCAGCAGTCTTGAGAACAATGGTGTTTCTGCAAGCTAAAGCTGGTCCAAGTTTCCAAGAAAGCATGAGAAGAGGAAAGTTCCATGGTACGATCTGTCCAGCTGACTCCTATAGGCTCATGTAAGGTCTGCACATGGTGTGAACCATCTCCTGGAACCGTCATTCCATGAATCTTCTCTGCCAACCTGAAAAAATCATTGAAAAGAAAGCACAAAACTTGTCAAGAGATGAGTAAAAAAAAACTTTAAAGATACAATATGCATCACTGTGTTTTCACTCACCAGCATAGTACCAGAACACTCTAGCAAACATTGGGACTTCAATTTTAGCAGATTGTTCATAAGGTTTCCCATTATCCCAAGTCTCAAGAGCAGCAATCTCATCGTTATGTTTCTCGATTAAGTCAGCGAAACGGAATAGTATTTTTGAGCTCTCCTGAAGAAGTTGAGAGTCATCATTTCAAAAGCACAAATAAACACAAAGCTAGGGAAAACAAAAGAAGATTATTATTGTACATAAGCTGTCATTCTAGGCCATGGTCCTTCATCAAAAGCTTTGCGTGCAGCTAAAACCGCACGGTTCACATCTTCTACATCACCTTCAGCTACTTGAGCTATCACTTCTCCAGTTCTTGGATCTAAAGTTGGGAAAGTTTTTCCTGTAAATTTGACAATCAGGCCTCGAGCATTTCACATATTGACAAGGATAATTAAACGTTTCTTACCTGAGGCTGCATCAATGAATTTCCCACCGATTGGGAGCTGTGTGTGTTCAACTTTCGCAGGTGGAGTGATCGTGTCTTCAAGAGCAGCAGCAGCAGCGATGTTACTGTATCTGTGAGCTCCTCTGTTCATGTGAGGAGTTTTGCCTGAAGAAACAAAACAAGAATCAATCGATTCGATCCAATGGAGACTACGACCAAATCCATCAAGAAGTAACCAAAAATAAACAGACAACGAGCGATCTTTTAAATAACAGAATCCTAAAAACTCGCAGGTCATCGATCCAAAGAGAGAAAAGGAAAAAAAATCAACAAAACAAGATTTCACATACACAGAACGATCTCGGTCGTTGTAGTGAGAATCTATGAACATAGAAAATAAATGAGACAGAGTGAGATCGGAGCTAAGAAGCAATTATTTTTACAAATGGATCGCATCAGATATTTAGATATATACCTCGAAGAGACAACAGAGAAGATGAGGACATGAAAGACCGAGAGATTAGTGAAGAAACTCTTCTTGAAGCCATGACAGCTTTGTCTTTCTCCTCTACAGTGTCTCACGGTGAGGCTTACCTTTGTGTATCTGTGAGGTTGCACGAGTATGCTCAAATATATAACAAACGTAAAAATAACTAATTTAAGTAAGTAAATAATATCCATTTTTTCATCATGTGGGACACAAGTGTCATATCAAAACATCGTGACAAGTCGACAGCGTATTAAAAATATTATTCCTTTTTCATACTTTATATTATTTTAATTGAAAGTATTATTTTAAAATGTTTTTTTTGGGATCATTTTATCATTTTATTTTGTATTTGCACCATATTGTTTGGAGTTATAGTTGTAATTTTAAGATCATAGATGTCAAGATTATGCTTACAAACAGAATATGTATTGATTTTTTTAATAACTATCATACAGTGTAACTATTAAAGTTGTGAATGGTGACTTAAAAAATGTGGACGGTAAGGTTTATCTGAACTAAGCGTACTTTATCAGCACCGTTCACACTAGCATCAAAAGAAGTAAGAGAAAAATAAGTAATTACTTTTTTTTGGTCAGAAATAAACAGTATTACACTGCTTCTCCCATTATCTTTGAAGAGATTTAAGTGGGTCAACTTGACCCACTAACAATAATAGGTGACTATTTTAGTTTATCGTTATTCCCAATATAAGTAGGTTAATCATGTTTAAAACATATGAAAATAAATTATCAGTCCACTTTCTGTGTTGGTATTAATGATTAAGATAACTATAGAGAAATTTAAATTTATGGTTTTACTCGCTATATGTTAATGTTTGCATAATTAATTTCAACGAATAGTTTAATATTAAATTCATTTAATGTGAGACACTTGTTTTATTTCTTATTGTTCTTTGGATTGATTCTAGAAATGTTTATATAGTGCATTTTTATACTGCATAAACTTAATTTTTTTTAAAAAGGGTGTTGTTTATAATGCATTTTTCAAGCATAATCATCGTGCACCGGTACGTAACGATTTTTTTTTTTTTTGCGTTTATTTATAGAAAATCCGTATAGCTTTATAATTACAAACTTTTCTTTTAATAGATAAAGAGATTATTGTGTCATGAACTTTTTTCTCCACACGATATTTAATAGACCGTTTGATTGAAATGCCCAACAAGAACTAGGAACAAACGTATGAAACTGAAACATCATTATTAATGTTCGGCACTAACATATATTATAGAAGTAGCTAGAATCCTTGGCTGAACCAATATCTCTCATACACACCACAATTTTGATCGGAAAAATTATAGTTACGATAAAAATATAATTTATTTTATTTTTCTCTAAGCCTCAATCCTCGTATAATTCTCTACGAAGTTAATCTATTTCTTTCCAGAAAAATGAATTTGTTAGTTGGAAAACAAACAAACCAGGTAAAAAAGGGATTATATGTTGCACTATGTTCGTTTTTGCGAAAAGTATAGGTTCTATATTGGGCCTAATATTATAGTAGGCTCAACTGTGCCGGTCCACTTCTCTTATAAACGAATAAACTATATAGGCCGTGTTACTGGTGAAGGCAACTAGTACGAAGTGGAAGAGGATGACCTGCTGTAGACACATAAACGTGACTAAACATTTCATATATAAGGGACTATTACAATAAATGTGAGTAAGCTATGACACCTTTAGTTTTTTGGAATGCCAAGAGGCCCAAAACTTCTTCCAATTTTGTGATTTCTAAACTTTGTCTAAAACTTTACGACCCTTGATCTTCTTTGATTTATTCTCATACAAAATTCGATTGTGCATGCTTATTCCATGTAAAACTGGCTTTTTTCAATAACTTGATGATAGAAATGCTATCTCACATGATATTAATGCATTCACCTTCTTTATACCCAACTTGTTCAAAGATACTCTTAAACCATATGGTATGACAAAAACTGGATGCATCAGAATTCAGATACATACTCTTTTGATACGATCCTCTCTATGTGCTTTGAGCTTTGAACCCATCACGCGTTGCACATATTTGTGCCTTCGCATACCAGACGAGTCATGTATAATTTAAACTATTTAGTCCATGTTCATGTATAAGAGATTGTGGATATAGATGTGTAATTAGAAACATATTTTCGTTGAAATGAAGCATTCATCAACATTATTGGTTTTTCTATAATGATATCAGCCAAAAAAGAATTCTAATCCTTGCCGACGGATGTAGGAGAATTTTAATTTTGTATATGAGAATTATGCACGTGAGATTAGCGCGTCGTGTGAAAATGTCAAAAGGCGAGTAAGCATTAAGACACGAATAAAATGCAGACATAAAGCCAAAAAGCTAAAAGACGATATATTCGAGTTCGAGGCAAAAGTAGCGTTGTATCACAGTTGACAAAAAAAAAAAAAAAACTAGCGTTGTATCATCACATAATAATTTCACATTTTTCACGTAAAAAAATAATAAATAAATAATGAAATGATATCTACAGTCCTACGCCGCATAACAATTTCTTCTCCTCCTTATATCTTCCACTTCACTTCAAATCATACTCACCACTCCACAAAAACCCTAGTTCCTCTTTCTCATTTCTTCTCACTCTCTCGTGGAGCAGCCATGGACGCCAAAGAAGCCTCCGCTACCGATTTGAAAAGACCAAGAGAAGAGGATGATAACGGCGCCGCAGTAGCTTCTATGGAGACTGAGTACGGAGATCAGATAAAGGAGCCTGCTTGTTTCTCCTCTGTGATTCCTGGGTGGTTCTCTGAAATGAGTCCCATGTGGCCAGGTCTCGTTACCTCTCTAACCTCTACTCTTGTTTTGATTATAAGGGGAAAAACAAATTCTTATTTTTTCCAATCTTCTGAGCTCAATCTATTCTTTAAAATAAAAAAGCTGAACTTCTTTTATTATATGCAGGTGAGGCACACTCTTTAAAGGTGGAGAAGATTTTGTTTCAAGGAAAATCAGATTACCAAGATGTGATTGTTTTCCAGGTATAATAAAACAATCACTTTGTTGCTGTTAATTTTCATCATTTCTCTGTTTTATGTATCCTTATGAAGTTTCATTTTGATTGTTATTTTTGTTCTTAGTCTGCGACATATGGAAAAGTTTTGGTTTTGGATGGAGTAATCCAACTTACGGAAAGAGATGAATGCGCTTATCAGGAAATGATCACTCATCTTCCATTGTGCTCTATCCCTAACCCTAAGAAGGTATATCAATCCTTCTACAACGATTTTAACCTTTATTGCATTTTGGGTTGTGTGCGTGTTAGTTTGGGTTATCAAAGTCTATTGCTTTGGAAGGTAATGAAAGTTTTTTAAGTTTGCATTTTTCTTCTCCAGTAAAGTAGGATGATTCATTCATTACGTATAGAGAAATAGAGTAACTAGAGTTCCTTTTATCAGATATGAATATTAGAAACTAATTGAGCTGGCGTTAATGATTACACTCCAGAGTGGTGATAGGAATGTCCACTAGAGAAAAAGTTAGATAATTAACATTTTTTTAGCTTTTTGAGGTGTACAACTTTGATGGTTTCCTGAGGAAAAAGATACATTGTCCCACGTTCTCTTCTGGCAAAGTTAGAGAACTCAAGTAACTTTATTGGGTAATAATACTATGATGGAAACTGTTTTAGTTGGCTTAAATGATTATCCTCCAGCTTGTTATTGAGGACTTGTTTGAGAAAAGCTTCTTACATTCAAAATTGCTTTTGCTCCTAAGTATCAGAATTGGGTAGTCTAATTATTTTGGGTTATGGTAAATTGTAGCAGCTAAAAGTGCTGTTTTTTGCTTTTTAGTCAGTAAAGCTATAAGCCAGTGTGTATCTGATCAATGCGTTTCTAGTTCTTCCACAGGTCTTGGTCATTGGAGGAGGAGATGGAGGTGTCTTAAGGGAAGTTGCACGCCATGCTTCTGTTGAGCAGATTGACATGTGTGAAATTGATAAAATGGTGGTCGACGTGAGTTGGCCAATACTTTTTCACCTTTCCTGCATATCTGTTTCGATTAATGCCTTGTTATCTGAGTAAATGAATGTTCAGATGCGTAAATTAGTTTCATTTGTTTCAACCTACTGGGAAACTTCAGGTGTCAAAGCAATTTTTCCCTAATGTAGCAATTGGATACGAGGATCCTCGCGTGAACCTCGTCATTGGTGATGGTACAATACTATCTCTCTTTCTGAAACATTATGTAGTTGTGTCGAACAAATGTTACCATTTCTAAATCAAATATTTTTCAAACTGATCGGTTGGTGAATCATTGCAGGTGTTGCTTTCTTGAAGAATGCTGCTGAAGGATCATACGATGCAGTTATTGTTGACTCATCAGATCCAATTGGTAACTATTACCATCAGATGTCATCAGCAATTAGATTAAACCTTGCTATTACTTTGAGCAAAAAACTAAAAACAAAATGCAGCCTTTAGTTATGAGTACTCGTGCTGATGTATGTCAGGTCCTGCAAAAGAACTGTTTGAGAAACCCTTCTTCCAATCCGTGGCTAGAGCTCTTCGTCCTGGTGGAGTTGTGTGCACTCAGGCTGAAAGCTTGTGGCTTCACATGGACATCATCGAAGACATTGTTTCCAATTGCCGTGAGATCTTCAAGGGTTCTGTGAACTATGCGTGGACCAGCGTTCCAACATACCCTAGGCATGTCTAATGACCTTTTAACATTCAACCTCTTTCATTTTTGTGATGATAACTGAACCTGAATGAGTATCATTTCATGCTTTTTTGGCAGTGGGGTTATTGGATTTATGCTCTGTTCAACTGAGGGACCTGATGTTGACTTCAAACACCCAGTGAACTCAATTGATGAGAGCAAATCAAATGGACCCTTGAAGTTTTACAATGCTGAGGTAAAACAAAATCTCTCAATTATACCGTTACATGCAGTCTAGACACTCAATCCTTAACATATGTTCTCATTTCTTCGGTGTTTCAGATTCATTCAGCCGCTTTCTGCTTGCCTTCTTTCGCCAAGAAGGTTATCGAATCAAAAGCCAATTGAAAAGGGAAAAGAAAACTAATATGGAGGATCGTTGGAATTTATCAAAATAAAAGCTTTTTACAGTTTTTAGAATGTTCTGTTGTTTCAAGGATGTTTTTGTGACACTGAAACTACTGTAAGAGCTGCAAAAATGACCATGTCTTATTTTAGCATGATAGCATTAGTACATCAGTTTCCTGCGGCTTCCGACCTGCGGCCAGACGCTGCGATTTTTGTTCGTTTAATAGCCGTGCGTCTGGACGCAGCGACAGCTGCATGATCTTGCATCAGGCAAACGAACAGAAATTGGTCGCAGTCGCAGCCGCATCAGTACCAGACGTGCCGTTAGATTTTTTCAACGGCTGAAAATTTCTGACGCAACGATTTGTGTCTGTCGCAGCGTTTGGCCGCATGCCGCAGGTACCTGAGGCTGCTAAACGAACATGCCCATAGTAGCAACTAGCAATTCCTATCTACATGTTTTTGCTTTAGGCGTTGAAGCTGGGAAATTTAACAAATAGGAGGTTTAACTTGTTCTACATCACGGTTCTTCCTCAAAACCCTAGTTTTACAATCATGGTAACAAACAAGACAAGTCACCCATTTAAGCAAATTCCCAACACAAATCAAACCCACATAGAGATTGGTGTACATCACTCCATTTCTACTTGAACTCTCACTGCAAGCTGAAAGAGACAGCATCATTTCGAGAGTTGCCTAGAATCATCCACACATCTCTTCATCTCCAAAACATGATTAATTTCTACAGTTTTCTCTATAAATATTAACACATCCATTTTTTTAACATTTTTAAAAAAAATTCTAAAATCCATATATCTCTACACCTCCTTAAGAATAAAAATCTATATATTTCATAAAATTATCTAAATAATTATAGTTAAATAATATATATATATATTATGAAAGAACAATCTAAATTTAAGATTATAATATTTTAGATATTTTATATTTTGGAGGCTATAAATACTTCTTCCTTATTTGTAACTAAGTTAAAAAGTAAATAAGAAAAAAAATTAAAAATAATCAAAGTCTCCATTTCCTAAAACTCTCTTCTAAATACTTAAATATTTCTCCTCTTAAAGTATTTTTTTTTTCTTCCAACATGGTGTTGGCCCTCTTGGGATATCATGCCAAAAAGAAGTTACTTGAAGATCTATGGAACACATTTTGGGCCACTTCATCCCGGATACGCAAAAGCGGTTGTCGAGGTTGCACATTACTATGTGCAAACGATGTGGATTGGCAGCAAAGGGAGCTTTAGATACGACTTGAAAGGCTTCAGTGTGAAAATCGAAAGACAATACCTTGGTTTCTTCGCTCGGTAAACCAATGAAGCGACCCATCTACAAACACATGGTATGGGAGAGTAACAATCCGATGAGCAGCGGGAGTGACATGCCTCCAAGCATCGGTGCCAAAGTCGAAAACTTCGCATGTAGTAGCTTGATCTAAGCCAATCTCTGCAGAGTTGTATAACCAAACGGGCTTGTATGTGCCTATGAATTTGTCTTTACCAAATCCATGGTGGAAGAATGGGTGGCCAGTCTTAGTCGAGAATGAGTTGTTGTAATTTGCAGAGAGGAAGATGTGGATGCCATCTAGTGGTGGGATTGACCACAAAACCGGATTTGGTAAAGACTGACGAGACCGTCATGATTGCTGAAGATTCCTCAACTGTCTTTCTTGAAATAAACTTAGATTCCATAGTTGATTTCCATTGCTTTGATACAGCCTTGAATCTCAACAAAGATTTCATCGGAACTCTCTCCAGGATGCGCGCTACGACATCGTGGTGCAGCCATTCAATCCTCAAGCAGCCTTGTTTTTTCGACATTCTTAGCCACTTATTTATTTACGACTAATCTCGCATATAAATAAATAGGAAAAGGAAAAAGGAAATTCACAGATCAAGGAAAAGGATTTCTCTCTGTCTCACGGCACATATCGTATCCTGACTAAACTCAGACACGGAGACACCTCTTCGACCCCATTTTTTTCTCTTCTTCTTCTGGGATCTGATTTAAACAGACGGGCGGGATATTGTCTCCATGTGTGAAAGCGACATGTTTCAACGACATGTTCAGCTCACTGTATTTTCGTTTTCTTATTTTTTTGGCCGATAACTAATAATTAGCGATAACTTTTTTCCATCGGTTTCTCAGCCCGCCTTCTGCGTGGCGGTCGTTTGTTTTTTTAATCGGAAATTCTTTAAGCCGTTGTATTGTAGAGAGAGATGTTTTTGAATTTGGGAAATTTTGGTAGTTTCAGTGTGGATCCTCCTCGAACTATGTTGACGCCAGACGCATAAAACGGCTGAAGATAAAGCTCACTTCTGAAGCTAAATTAGCTGAAGCAAATGCTCTGGTTGCCAGTGTTAACGGGAGATGTTCAGATGTGGAAGACAAGATTCATTTTGCTGAAAGCAAACTCGTACAGGCAAGAACTAGAAAGAGCTCCGAGCTGGAAAAATGAGATTGAAGGAGGTGGAGACTCGTGAAAGTGTCCTGCAACAAGAGCGGCTTTCATTTGATAAAGAGTAAGTAAAGATATTTGTTACACGACCGTAAATTCAATTCATTTTGTAAGTCTTACATATATGTTAGTTCACCACATGCTAGAATCATATGAAGGGATTTTCGACAAGCAAATCATGAATGGAGCTACAAAAGAGAAAGTGAGTTTATAACAATATTCAAAATACCATTATTATCTACTTATTCTAAGTCACTATCGCACATTGTTTCTAAAATGAGAATGCATCACTCGTATCTAGAGGTGTCAAGCGGGTCCAATCTGCCCCGCCAATCCGTCAACTCGCGGGTTGGTGTCAGTCTGTCAGATCTCATTACCAGATATATCGAGATGGGTTGGCCCAATAAACAACATTCCAGGGCCTATAATACGGTATATTGCAAGGTAGGAAATGGGGTGATGAAGGCTATTAGGAATTTAAAAATGCATCTCAAGGTAAAGCACATGAACCAAAGCTCTTACTAAATCTGGATATTCTTATTAATCAAATGGACCAAAAATCGATCAAAAAAATTGCATTAACAGTAAAACTTATATAAATTAGGTCCAAAACTAAAATGGTTGGATACTTTGAACTGTTCTTAATAGCATGAAAACGAATAGGTTGCAGAGATACTTGTAAGGTGGCTTTTAGATAGGACACAAACGTGAAGGGCTCCTTATTATTTTCATCACGTGTACGATACGTCATTGGTTATAATTTTATCGTTGGAATAGAATACTAGTTACGGTCAAATAGCATCCCCAAAGAGGCAAAGACTTATCCATTGGGGAAACATTCTGAACCAAGATAAGTCATTCTGGGTCCCACATATATCAGGGCCTCTAAGACCGAGCCTGATGACGTGTTAAATTATTTGCAGCCACACATGTAGACCCCACTCACCCACGTGTTTCCCGTTACAAAAGCTAGAAAAATCGTACACATAAATACAGCTCTGATTTACACGTGTCACTGCACCCGCGCGCTTGGCTTGTCATTCTTCAATTTTTGGATGCCTACTATTATTATTTGGCTCGAAAAAATGGCGATTTGATTCTTAGTAGTATTTATAGAATCATATTTTAGAAAAATATCAACTCAACTTTAAAATATTCAAAGCTACATTTAATTGTATTAATAATTAAAATATATGGATAATTTATAAAGGATATTTGCAACTTGGGTAAGAGTACGAGGCTTCTAATTGAAAAAATATCGGTCTAGATATCCAAGTTTTGGGAATGGCAGACTTTTTAAAGTAGAATAACAAGTTGAAACGAATAACGGGTTGAAGTATTTTTATCCGGCGGAGCTCTAATTGGCCCCATCGAGTGGAAGGGGAGAAAAGGTCGGTGTAATAAATTATTTTATTTTAGAATAAAAAAGGGAAAAAGCAGCAGGAAGAAGAAAATAAAAGTGTCAATCTTCCGATGACCCAATCTTCGTTGGAGCACCTCCATCAAGAAGTTATCAAGAAGTTCTAGAGAAGGAGTTCTAAAAAAATTATAATGACAAAATAATACATTAATATTAGGAAGATTCTTAAAAGAACTCTCTTTTGAAAATTTTTCTCTCTATTTTAAGAACCTCTCTTTACTATTTTACCTTTTTGTAATTTAAGAACCCTTCCTTTAAAATCATTGATGGAGGTGGTCTTAGCTTCCTAATCAACGTGGAAACAAAACGCGGCGTAGATAGCAACATTATTACTAGGGATGGGCAAACGGCATATTTTGCGAAACAGAAACGGGACGAGAATATGAAAATTAAAAAGATGTTTATTTGTGTTTCATAAAAAATTCAAGACGGAATAAAACGGAACGAAACAGAACTGACTTCAACACGAAAATTTCTAAAAATAAAAACATAATAATAATAATAAAAACTAAATTTTATTTGTCCATCATAAACTATTAGAAAAATAAATAAAAACAAATTTTGATTTGTGTTATTTGATAATTAAAATTTTAAAATTCGATAAACCAATATATATAAATCTTTAAACATAAATCATATAGTCATATAACCAAAACTAAAACTGTAAATGATATAAAATATAATAACTAGTTGGTAATATTTTCAAAAGTTATAAAATTTCAGATTAAATATATATATATATATATTAATATAAATTTGTTCCCAATGAGACTACGAGAATTTTATTTCCGTCCCATCCTGTTTTATTTCCAAATAAAAATTGATAACTTATACTATATGAAAAGTTTATCTTTATATGAGATGATGATTCATGACTGAGAATGGGACTGAGCAAAGAAGACATGACGAGAGGAAAATTATGTCTATCCTAGTTATTACATTCAAACCATTAGACCAGATGGGGATATTATCATAAATTAGCTAATGGTTAGTACTTAGTGACAAATTCTGATGCTATTTTGTGGCCCTTGGGAGTTTGAGAGGCCACCCCCACTCGCGTTGTGCCCTTTTATGTCAATACATTAAGATAATGTGTGCTTACATGTTTAATTATCTTTGTTCGGTCAAGTTTTTAAAATTTAATAATGACTTCTTCTTTTAACTATTATAAGTTTACTATATCTAATATGTACATGCATGTTGCATTCCCAATGATGTTTGTTCCATTTTCTGTCTTTTTTTCCTATGACTTATTAGTAAGACAAAGATGATTCTAATGATATTTTTTTGATTAAGATAAGAAGATTGATTCAACTCATCTCCTCTATATGGATATTGTCTTAGAGATCGTGTGTGGAAGTTTATTTTTTTGGCCAATGCATTTCCATTATTTTAACCTTTTTGCCAACGATTTGGATTTTTATTTCAAAAAAAATTATCAAAAGAAAAAGAAAACGTTACTTGCACTTTGTAGAGCTGTGACTACTCTATGTTACAATGAAACGACTTGTCAACAATTGTTTCTATACAATAAAAAAAATATTCAATTAATTGAAATATACTTTTTTAAGTATTAAAAATTGACATAAACTAGACTTTAAAAATATCGGAACTGTAATCTAAATATATATGGTAATTATAATAAGAATAGAATTCTCTTAAATATACTGAAAAGAGAAACAATGAGAGAAGATGTAGAAGGGAAACAAAAATGTTTGCTAATAACATGCTAAACAAAACTAATATGGTGCTATAATGTTTGAATGGTTTATCCTCAAAGTTGAGGAACCTTAGTTTTTCCACTTTAATCTTCAATTAATGGTAAAAAGTAGTTGGTTCTTCCAGAAACTCCAAAGATTTCTAGCATTTGCATTTTATTTTGTGAAAAATAAATTAATTGGTGCTGGAATTAGATTTGCTTGGAGTCATGTTTTCGCGAAACTATTTTTTTCAAGAAACAAAAAAAAGTTTACCGAATCTTCTCAGATTTGGATAAACTCGTAAACGGTAGCTCAATTTAAAACAACTAAAAATATCATCATTTTCAAAAAAGTTATAAAAGTGGACCCTTACGAATATACGACCTAGATAGTAGGTTAGATGAGATCTCATAATCGCTTTATTTAATAAAATAAAAAAATGACATTACCTTCGGATTGGCTTAAGGATTATTATTTCAGCCGAAGAAAAGAAAATGGTCCACCACATTATCTAGTCATCTACCAACCCATAAAACTGAGATGATAAGGGGATTAAGGGTAATAGTGTCATTTCCTTAAACGACCGTATTATTATATTAGCCAATATTAGAAATAAATAAATAAATAGATCGTTAGAAAACGTGCATATATGCATTTGGTATTTATCGTTTTATCCTCTCTTTTTTTTTCTTGTCTCGCATTTAATTTCTTTCGATGCTTATGTCCCAAAGAGTCTCGAGTCCTTATCATGAACTTTATTGTTCATTTATCAATTCAAGGAAGAAGATAATCGAAGGTTTCCGTTGATATCGCCAGCGATTATTGAATTTTCGGAGAAGGTGAGTAGTATCAGTGTGAACCACTTTTGTTTCCTTTTTCATTTTTTTTTGGATTTTGAGAAATAAGCTTTTGATTATGTTGAGTTTTTAACTGTTCCATTCATGGGTGTGGAAATGGGTTATTGAGCTGTTTCTGGGTGTTGTTTTAATAGCGATCTATATGTAGAAAGAATCACAATTTTTGGATTGATTTGGTCTCAAATGATTAGTTTTTTTTTAGTATGTGTAGCTCCGGAATCGATTCCTTCACTTTCAGATTCAGTCAATCGTTTTTTTTAATTCGTTATCATTTTTTTGTTAGCATTATTCAAATCATTGTTTCATTAGTTCATCAATGTAAATTCCAATGAAATGGGTTTTTTTTTTTTTCTAGATATTCGACGCTTGGAAGTGTTTTGACGCGTGTTGGCTTTGTCCAAATCCAATCTTTTGCTTTGCTTCTCTATGGTGTCAAGATCTTGTGCAAATTTTCTCGATTTAGCATCTTGGGACTTATTGGACTTTCCTCAAACTCAAAAAGCTCTTCCACGTGTCATGACTGTTCCTGGTATCATCTCTGAGTTAGATGGAGACTATGGTGATGGATCCTCCGATATTAATTCCTCCAATAGCTCTCATGAGCGGAAGATTATAGTGGCTAACATGTTACCACTACAAGCTAAGAAAGATACAGAAACTGGTCAATGGTGTTTTAGTTGGGATGAAGATTCTCTTCTCTTGCAACTCAGAGATGGGTTTTCTTCGGATACGGAGTTTATTTATATAGGTTCACTTAATGCTGATATTGGTATGAGTGAACAAGAAGAAGTTTCTCATAAGCTTTTGTTGGATTTCAATTGTGTTCCTACGTTTTTACCAAAGGAGATGCAAGAAAAATTCTATCTTGGTTTCTGTAAACACCACTTGTGGCCACTCTTTCACTATATGCTTCCTATGTTTCCTGACCACGGTGATCGTTTTGACCGGCGTCTTTGGCAAGCTTATGTTTCTGCTAATAAGATATTTTCAGATAGGGTGATGGAAGTTATTAACCCTGAGGAAGATTATGTTTGGATTCAGGATTATCATCTGATGGTTCTTCCCACATTCTTGAGGAAGCGGTTTAACAGGATCAAGCTTGGTTTTTTCCTTCACAGTCCTTTTCCATCGTCAGAAATCTACCGCACTTTGCGAGTCCGGGATGATCTTTTGAGAGGATTGTTGAATTGTGATCTCATTGGTTTCCACACGTTTGATTATGCACGTCATTTTTTGTCATGCTGCAGTAGAATGCTTGGCCTTGATTATGAATCTAAGCGTGGGCACATTGGGCTTGATTACTTTGGTCGAACTGTGTTTATTAAGATTCTTCCTGTTGGCATCCACATGGGTAGACTGGAGTCGGTTTTGAATCTCCCGTCGACTGCAGTGAAAATGAAGGAGATACAAGAACAGTTTAAGGGGAAAAAGTTGATTCTTGGTGTCGACGACATGGACATCTTTAAAGGCATAAGCCTCAAACTTATAGCCATGGAACATCTCTTTGAGACATATTGGCATATGAGAGGAAAACTTGTCCTGATTCAGATAGTGAACCCAGCACGGGCCTCAGGTAAGGATGTGGAAGAAGCAAAGAGGGAGACATATTCAACTGCAAAAAGGATCAATGAGCGCTATGGTTCTGTTGGTTATCAGCCAGTGATCTTGATTGATCGTCTTGTTCCTCGTTATGAGAAGACTGCCTATTATGCTATGGCAGACTGCTGCCTGGTGAATGCAGTAAGAGACGGTATGAACTTAGTTCCATATAAATATATCATTTGCAGGCAAGGGACCCCAGGAATGGATAAAGCCATGGGCATTAGCAATGACTCACCCCGCACAAGCATGCTTGTCGTCTCTGAGTTTATCGGCTGCTCGCCTTCATTGAGTGGTGCGATCAGGGTGAACCCATGGGATGTAGATGCTGTTGCAGAAGCGGTAAACTTGGCCCTCACCATGGGTGAGACTGAAAAGCACTTAAGGCACGAGAAGCACTATCATTATGTTAGTACTCATGATGTGGGTTATTGGGCAAAGAGCTTTATGCAAGATCTGGAGAGAGCATGCCGGGAGCACTATAATAAACGCTGTTGGGGTATTGGTTTTGGCTTGAGTTTCAGAGTTTTGTCCCTGTCTCCAAGTTTTAGGAAGCTATCTATCGATCACATTGTCTCTACGTACAGAAATACAGAGAGGAGGGCAATCTTTTTGGACTATGACGGCACTCTCGTTCCTGAGAGCTCCATTATCAAAACCCCTAATGCTGAAGTCCTCTCTGTTCTGAAATCTCTGTGTGGAGATCCTAAAAACACCGTGTTTGTCGTCAGTGGAAGAGGATGGGAGTCTCTGGGCGACTGGCTATCTCCATGTGAAAATCTTGGAATAGCAGCTGAACATGGATACTTCATAAGGTATGAATGCTTATAACTTATTCTCTCAATTAAGGCTTTGAACAAGAATTCGAACAAACTAAAACCCATTTCATTTTTGGATTCAGGCGGAGTAGCAAGAAAGAGTGGGAGACCTGTTACTCATCAGCTGACGCTGAGTGGAAGACAATGGTAGAGCCGGTAATGAGATCATACATGGAGGCCACAGATGGTTCTACTATAGAGTTCAAAGAGAGTGCTTTAGTTTGGCATCATCATGATGCCGATCCAGACTTCGGATCGTGCCAAGCAAAGGAGCTTATGGATCATCTAGAGAGCGTACTTGCAAACGAGCCTGTTGTCGTCAAGAGAGGCCAACACATCGTAGAGGTCAAACCACAGGTAACATCAGAGATCTATTTTTCTTTTATCTGCATACAACTAATTGTATGCAAGAATCTGTTAAGAACTCGTGAACCTATATTCGTGCTAATCAAATGCAAATCCTCCTACCTTCTTATGTGGTTGAATCTATTTCTTTTTCTTGATTGCAGGGAGTAAGCAAAGGCCTAGCCGTGGAAAAGTTGATACACCGAATGGTAGAGGATGGAAACCCACCAGACATGGTGATGTGTATAGGAGATGACAGATCAGACGAGGACATGTTTGAGAGCATATTGAGCACAGTGACAAACCCGGACCTCCCAATGCCACCAGAGATTTTTGCCTGCACTGTAGGAAGGAAACCGAGCAAAGCCAAGTACTTCTTAGATGATGTCTCTGATGTATTGAAGCTCCTAGGGGGATTGGCTGCTGCATCGAGCAGCTCAAAGCCTGAGTATCAACAAGAATCCTCCACCTTGCACACACAAGTAACGTTTGAGAGCATCATTTGATAACAAAAATGATCTCCAAGTGTGTCAGTGTGAGTAACCATAACCAGCATGGGGAAAGGGGTTGTATATGAAGGTTAACATGATGGACTTGTCTGTGTGATTTTTTTTTTCCTTTTCAAAAGCTTGGGAGGGTGAAGGGTGTTTTCTTCTACCTCTCTCCCTGTTGTTGTTTTTTCTGGTTTTTAGAATTTGCAGGTTTTATCTCGTTGTATAGAAGTCTCAGTGGTGGTGTTTGTAATTTACACGGAGTAAATTAATGGATAAGTCCTTATGGTGTTTGTATTCCACCCATATGATGCTCACTATTCTTCTATTTTCGATTCCACTAATGTATACCGAGATTGCTAAACACCAATTTTTTTAAATAAAATTTAAGAGGTAAAACATAATTAAAAATCTTAAATTTAAGACGTTAATGGCATGACAAATTTTCTACGCCTCTCTCTTCAACCTTTCTCCTTCCTTTTTCGACAGATAGTTTCTTACTTCTTTAAATGCGGATGATGAAATCAATTTTGTTTTCTCTGCTTTTCACGTGAAAAAGAAACTATTTTTTTAACCTAATCGTAGTGCACTCTGCACATGGTCTATACAAATTTCTGTTTATATAGCAATAAAGAGAAAGTTTAGTTGAAAATCAGGAGGTTTTCTGATGTTTTTCTTTGTTTGAGAAGTTGGGATTTAATGAAAGTGGTCAATAATGCAATCAATGCTTTTTAATTGCAGCAACTTAACATTAAATTTTTCTTGTTGAATATTGATTGTGGACTGTATATTCAGCCAATATGATTCAATTAGGAAAAGATTATTGTTCATAGACCAACATATTGTAACTCTTGGAACAATGGCAGATAGCAGACCGAGGCTTGTTACTGGCTCTCCTGAAGGATATCCAGGTCATGTCGACGGTAGATTAAGAGATGCGAGATTGAATAATCCTAAGGGCCTTACTGTGGATGATAGAGGAAATATCTATGTTGCAGATACTGTGAATAATGCTATCAAGAAGATCAGTGAAGGAGGTAATTTTTTTTCTGCTGTTTTTTGGTTTTGCCCTTTTGGACAAATGTGGTAAGAATCAGATTTTGAGAAAGAAAAATAATGTAATGGCAGGAGTCACAACCATTGCTGGGAGAAAAATGGTTCGTGGGGGAGGTCATGTGGATGGTCCAAGTGAAGATGCAATGTTTTCAAATGATTTTGATGTTGTTTATCTTGGAAGCAGTTGTTCCTTGCTAGTAGTTGACTGAGGAAACCAAGCCATCAGAGAGATTCAACTCTATTTCGACGACTGTGCTAATCAGTATGGAAGTGGCTTTCCTCTTGGTAATACTTACATACCAGAATCCTCGGTTTGTTGCCTCTTTCATTCTTCAATCATCTCTATCTCAGTTTGTTATCTCTTTAATGTACATATCTGATTCAATTACTTTAATATTGCAGGGATTGCAGTTCTTGTAGCAGCAGGTTTCTTTGGTTATATGCTGGCTCTGTTGCAGCGTAGAGTTGTTTCTATCTTTTCATATCCTAACGTGAGTGTTCAGTCACATCCATCTTTCTCTTCTGCTATTCCATTAGTGGCCTTAACCGAGATTTCTGCCTGTTGTTTACATAGGATACATTTAAATCTGTTCCTGATGAAGAGCCTATAAAGCCGGTCAAACCACCTCTGATTCCAACTGGAGACGAGGAAGAAAAACAAGAAGAAAGCTTCCTTGGATAGTTGCAGATATTCATTTTGAATGCTTGGGTGTTTACTGTGGAGCTATTCAGTGGAATGTTTCCTGGTCTCAGAAAGAAGCAGACTGCCAGCTTCA
The DNA here is from genome assembly GCA_963922655.1 of Cardamine chenopodiifolia. Taxonomy (NCBI): domain Eukaryota; kingdom Viridiplantae; phylum Streptophyta; class Magnoliopsida; order Brassicales; family Brassicaceae; genus Cardamine; species Cardamine chenopodiifolia. Next base: position 5,477,054 of record OZ000467.1, read on the forward strand.
ACTTCAACCATCAAGAAACAAACATTCTGCTTTTAGCACAACTTCATGGCCAATCCAAGAAAGCTTCATAATACACAGCAAAGATGAACCACCTCCTGTCGAGACCAGGAACCCCACTCCCAGAAAAACTTATCCTTTCATGTCCAAAGATGCAAAAGAGAAAATGCAACAGCCGCGCCAAAGCCGTGCCTTGTACAGAAGCTTGGATGCTGAATTTCTCCAGGAGCAGCATCAACAGAAGCAGCAGCAGCATCACCGTAGGCATCACTCAACGATCCCACACACTCTTTATGAGCAGAGCAGCGAGAAGACTAATGAGATTGTCTTTGGACCGGGCCTGGAGCAAGACCACAGGCGTGTGGCAGCAGAAGCTACTGCTAAGTCAACGAGTTTGGAGAACAGATGAATACTACCACTCATCAGAATATTCACTACAGAGCTCACCAATCTGAGTTACCCATATGGATACTATTCGTATACATGTGAAATTGCTTGATAGGATAGTAGTAGTAATTGGGAATTCAGGTATAGCTGTTTAGAGATTTGTTGAGAAGGTACACTGGGGATTTGGGTTTTTAGATCTCTTTTGTAAAAAAAAGTAGCAAACTTCAGTGATTCTTCCGTGGTATAAAGAAAAAAAAGATAAGCACTTCAATAAAAAAGATTCCGCAACTCGACCAAACTTTTAATGTAGAACATAACATGTACAAAAGATACATACTTCCTCTACTTTCATGTGCGTTTAACCGAAACCTACTCAGCAGAGGTAGAACCACGAGCTGCGGCATCTTCTTTAGCCATCTTTGAAAATCCTTCAACCTGAATCTTTATAATGTCATCTATGGTTGCACGAGGAAGAGACAAAGCAGTGCCCGTCTCTTTATTACTGCAATCTTTGTCCTTGTTAGTTTCTTGTGCATCATCAAAGCTTATCAGGTCCATATGATCATCAGAGGGCTTCAGAGAGAGCGGCGGCTTTGAGTTACTGCAACTTGGGCTCTCAGGATCAGACAAAGGAACTTTCATGTCTAAAATAGCTACATTGTTGGGTTGACACATGAAGAAAATGGGAGATACCATCAAACTAACTAATTTACATAGTGCAGAACACATGAGGGAGAGGTGAGACACGATCATCATAACTAGTCGACTTAGAACCAAATAACAGGTTGATTCAGCAACTCGGTTTTTAATGTAAGAGAAGAAGGTCAGAACTTGTTCCCCCAATTTGGTTAGGAGAAGCTTCCATGTCATGATGAACGAGAGGTGGTTCACTTCTTCCTGTCTATAACGATTTGGTTAAGAGATTTTATGTTGTTTATATAATAAATGTGATGATAGATTATAAAAAACTTACATGACGAATGATGCAAGGGCGAACAGAAAATCCAATGGCTACCCCGAGAAAGCATGAAAGAACAATCCCTATTGACCAAAGTGAATATGCCCCTAAACCTGAAACAGCAAAAGAAGAATCGTTGAAGTTTCGAAAGCATAGTGTATCAAATATACAAAAAGATTACTTATACAAAAGACATACTAGAATGAGAGCTTTCGAGGCAATCCTCTTCCTTAAGATTTATCTGGCGGACCATTTCATTTCCATGATCAGAAACAAGCAAACAACATCTTTGAGGGACAAACATTATCTCGAAATCGCTAGAGAAAGTTGCATTCTGTGCAGGTCCATCTCTATGTCCAACTTCCTTTGAGATTCCTCCAGCAATGGTGGTTACATAACCTACAATAAAGATCGGAAAAAGTAGTAGTTCTTCAACTAAACTGAGATTGGACAACAACAAAACTAGCATAAAGCAAGAGGATACAAGAAATGGATGAAACAAACACCTGAAGAGCTGATCTTGCGTATAGCTTGATTGCTCCTATCAGCAACATAAACATTCCCTTTAGCATCGATAGCAAAACCACGGGGTTTATTGAAGCGGCTGTTACCAGCTTTACCATCTAAATAACCGGGATTCCCATCCCCAGCAAACCGGTTTATCACACTATCTGCACAAACACACACACACAGAGCCTGCACATGAGCTAAAACTTCAATTGAAAGAGAAATAGAACAAAAATTTGAAAACCTTTACTTAAATTTAGTAAGGTTTACAACTTTTAGGGAAAACAGACTAAAGGTCAAAAATTGCAATCATATTTACTTATGCATCCATAATTTTACTACTCATATACAAAAAGACAATTATAATGATCTGATTCATATATGATACAAAAGGATGGCTTTACCAATGGATAAAGGAAACGTAGTAGTATAGAATGTGCTGCCAGTAGAATCAAGGACGATCAGATTGGAAGATCCGGGTAAAGCATGAATCGTGTATGGATTCAGACCAGACTTGTGGCCGTCGACCACTGTTGTAACTTCGTACTCGTCTTCTAAAATTATCTTAGAACTCACTGTTACAAAACCGTGAGAAAAAACCTCAGGGAAAAAAATCCGTTATTTGGGTTTGGAAATTCAACTAAATTAACAGCTTTGAAAACTTACCCAGATTGAAAACGATGAACAAGAAGAGAGACACGGACGAAACCCCCCAAGCCATGTCAGAATCGAGAATGACGCAAAAGCGACGGTGTTGTGTATTTACTTATTGTTGCTGCAAAGCATCTTTAATTATTAAAGTTACTTTTGTTCAACCAGTGGGGTACAGTCAACGAAATGGGCCCAACATCGGCCCATTTAAGGTTTTAGGATTGCTGATAAAAACATTACCGTTTTGAATGTAAATGAAAGTCATGTTATTACTATTCATTATTCAACGCATTTAATTTGGCAATTTGCTTACGACTGAGGAAAAAAACGGGCATCGTCTGAGATCCAAATCCTCAGTTTGTTTTTCATCTCTCTTCGTATTGATCAGCTACTCGGAACTCCGATAACAGATTTGAACAATCCCGGCGGCGAAATTCTGCTGCTCGGCTAACTTCTTTTTCGTTTTCAGATTCTTCCTAAAGTTGCCGGTGGGCCAAGGTTCAACTCTTGAACATCCCAATCATGAATCCGTTTTCTTCCGGTACTCGTCTAAGGTAAATTGGATTCTCCTCTTTCCTTATTCGTTCTCTGTTTCAGGTTCTTAGTTGTTTCTGTATTTTGATCAGCTTATAGACGAAAATCAGATTTAGCATGATGTAATTGAGCTCGTTCATTTGAGGATTTGAATTCTCTGATTTGTATTAACCTGTGTCGAAGATGATTTTGGTTTAGGTGTTTCTGATTTCTTTAGAATTTTGATTTTAGTCTAAGAAGATGACAAACCAAGGATTTTGGTAATCCTTTTTTTACTTATTTGATTAGATATTGGTTTGGTCATGTTGCTGTTGAGAGTTTATAGTGGAACGATCAGTTTAATTAGTTATGTACGATTTGTAGTTAAGGGGACATGTGATTATGATTCAGGGACATGATCCGTGCCATAAGAGCATGCAAAACAGCTGCGGAGGAGCGTGCTGTTGTGAGAAAAGAGTGTGCCGATATCCGAGCATCCATTAATGAAAATGACCCGCACGATAGGCACAGGAACCTTGCAAAACTCATGTTCATACACATGCTTGGTTACCCGACACATTTTGGGCAGATGGAGTGCTTGAAACTCATTGCATCTCCTGGGTTTCCTGAGAAGAGGATTGGATATCTTGGGCTAATGTTACTTCTTGATGAGAGACAAGAAGTGTTGATGCTTGTCACAAATTCATTAAAACAGTATCCTTACTAACTAGTAGTATTAAATTCTAATACCTTGGCTTTTGTGTAGATTCTTCTTCAATGTTTGTGGAAAAAGATAGAACATTTGGTTTTGGGTTGCATTGCTGTGATGGGAATTCAGAGGGAAATTATACTGTAATAGATTTGTTCCTGTTTAACCTTAACTCACGTGCAGAGATCTTAACCACACAAACCAGTATGTTGTAGGACTCGCTCTCTGTGCTTTAGGTAACATTTGTTCAGCAGAGATGGCTCGTGATCTTGCGCCAGAAGTAGAAAGATTAATCCAGTTCCGTGACCCTAATATCCGAAAGAAGGTGAAGCTTCTAGTTCACAGGGTCTGCTGGAGTTTTTCGCTGTTGTTTTTGTTCCTTCTTTGCTTTTACCATTTCTGTTGTATTATATGCAGGCAGCACTTTGCTCTACTAGAATAGTTAGGAAAGTTCCAGATCTTGCAGAAAACTTTGTAAATGCTGCTGCTTCCTTACTGAAAGAAAAGCATCACGGAGTTCTTATAACAGGAGTTCAACTTTGTTATGAATTATGCACAATCAATGATGAAGCCCTAGAGTACTTCAAAAAGGTAGGCCAATAAAATTCTGCAGACCACTCTACTTATGCATACAGGAGCATAGGCGTGCTGTAATTTAATATGCTTCATTGAACATGTGTACATGTGCCTGCTATATTACTTGTATGATGCTTCTGTGTACTATATTTCCTGCAATAAAGTTTCATATGTGTGATATGGGCTTATAAATAGATCACACTGCTAAAATGAGGCAGACAGTAGCTGTTTTTTTTATAATCAAATAGTCAGTTTTGACAAACCCTCGTCTTTGTTTTGTCTCTGCAGAAATGTACAGACGGACTGATAAGAAAATTGAGGGACATTACTAATAGTGCATATCAGCCTGAGTATGATGTTGCAGGGATCACAGACCCTTTTCTTCACATACGGTTGCTCAAGCTCTTGCGTGTTTTAGGCCAGGGTGACGCTGATGCTAGTGATTTGATGACTGATATACTTGCCCAGGTTAGTCATGGTTTAGCAAGTATTCTGGATATGGCTCATCATTTTCACCATTCCGATATAACTTCCTTCTTAAACATCAAACAACTTGGTTTATTTTTTCAGTTGCAATAAATATACTTTTCGAAAAAATGTTGTAGAGAGAAAAATATGATAGCTATGTTCTCTCATGTGCTGGAACTGATTCTGTTCAATCATAGCATAAGGGAAAAACAAATTTGTTTAGTTAATAGGGGTAATAGGCTATCATTCTCTTTGGTAGATTAGGCTTATTGGGTACTGAGTTTTCCTTGTACTTTTGGCTGGGATGAATTCACCATTTTTATGCCGGTCTTGGTTTTCTTAGAGAGTGCTTATGTGTGGCCATAATAGTCTGTAGGTTGCGCCAATCCTTTTTATTATACCCAAGGGCACCCCGCTTCTGTTACATGCTCTATTGTGGAAATCTTTTGAGTTCAGAGTCACAGATCTACTGTGGGTTATTTTGTTTACCTGGTTCCTTGATCCTTGCTGTTATGCTGAGAGATATCTTTATTCTAGCTGGTTTCATGCTATTGTAGGTGGCAACAAAAACTGAATCAAACAAAAACGCAGGAAATGCCGTTCTCTATGAGTGTGTGGAAACAATCATGGCCATTGAAGACACCAGTAGCTTACGTGTGCTTGCTATCAATATCTTGGGAAGATTCTTATCTAACCGCGACAATAATATCAGGTTCAACACTCTTCACCTCAATTATTTTATGTGATATTATATGTTTAGATTAGAACTAGCTTGCTCGTATTTTTCTGTCTATCATCTATCTTTGGTTCTGCTTAACTCTATGAAGCATACTGTACTCTTGCTATCAGCCAGCGGTTCCTTGGTTTTATTTCATGTTTTCTAACTCTTGTTCTCTCAGACTGTTGCATTCTCCTTATAAAATTCATACTCTCGTTCTCTCAGATATGTTGCATTAAACATGCTGATGAAAGCCATCACTTTTGATGATCAAGCAGTGCAAAGGCACAGAGTTACAATCTTGGAATGTGTTAAGGTATTTTTTTTATCAGTATTACCCAGAAAATACTTTTATACAGTCTTTGACTGTAAGTAATAGTTGTCATAGAGAAAGAATATATGTTGATTTGGCTTTCTGCTTCCATCAACAACTTAGGACCCAGATGCATCTATCCGGAAAAGAGCTCTTGAGCTTGTCTCTCTTTTGATAAATGAGAATAATGTCAAACAGCTGACAAAGGAGCTAATTGATTATTTGGAAATCAGTGACGAAGATTTCAAGGAGGATCTTAGTGCAAAAATATGTCTTATCGTTGAAAAGTAAGTATTCTATTTGAGAAAGTGAAGGATCATTTTCTCTCATGCTGACAGAGAGTAGGGGTTGGGGTTGAGGGAGATGGAAAGGTTACTGTGAGTGTCTTGTTGATTGATATTTTATGTTGATTTCTGAAAATTTTTTGATAATGTAGGTTTTCTCCAGAGAAGATCTGGTATATCGATCAGATGCTCAAGGTTCTGTCGGAGGTATGGATCAAACGCGAGACATTTTATGCTATGTTGAACTTCTTACGAGTTTATAGCATTCTCTGAAACCGTTCTTTGAGAGTTTATATCTGCATAAGCTCTTTTTAACTGTATTTTTTGTATCTGTAGTAACTGTATTGTCCTCTATTCCATGTTAGTAGGCTGGAAAGTTTGTGAAAGAGGATGTGTGGCATGCACTTATTGTTGTCATAAGCAATGCATCGGAGCTTCATGGATATACGGTCAGGGCATTATACAAAGCAGTCTTGACATATTCAGAACAGGTATCTCTCGTTTTTATGATGTTTGATTGTGTTCAATACTCAATCATTTGTAATCCTTCCTAATGTGGATTCTTTGAGATTTAATCAGGAGACCCTTGTTCGAGTGGCGGTATGGTGCATTGGGGAATATGGTGATCTGTTGGTTAACAATGTGGGGATGCTTGGTATTGAAGATCCAGTAACGGTTAGAATCACAATGCCAATCTTAATTCATTATCTGCTCCATATTTAATATGCAGATGCTCTTTCTTGGGATTTCTCGTTGACATTAAAAATGTACAATGAGTAGTTGACTGCCTTGTGCAGGTAATGGAATCTCATGCAGTGGATGTTATCGAGGAAGCCATTACTCACTATAACTCAGATTCGACTACAAAAGCGATGGCATTGGTTGCTCTACTGAAACTGTCATCCCGCTTTCCTTCTGTTTCAGAGTATGTTCAAGTTTGTTCAACCTCATTGTGCTATCTGTTTTTATCCCAACTCGTTCATCTGATATCTGCATTTATTCAACTTCGGCTTTACACAAGATGCATATGCACACTGAGTATATGAATAATGAATTTTGGCTGTCTACTAGTGTTGCGGTTTGGAACAATGATTAGAAATACATTATACCTGCCATCCATGTCCTCAACTCTCTTTTGGTAGTTAAACAGTTTTAATTGGCAGGAGAATCAAAGACATAATTGTGAAGCAGAAAGGGAGCCTTCTCCTTGAAATGCAGCAGAGAGCTATTGAGTACAATTCTATTGTTGACAGACATAAAAATATCAGGTGGTTAATGAAATCCCTTGTTCCTCTCTTCATCATCTATCTTCTAGTGTATTTTTTCATATTCTCTTTCCCTCAAAGCTCACAAGCGAGGTTTGTGTGCATATAGGTCTTCTCTGGTTGAGAGAATGCCGGTACTGGATGAGGCTACTTTCAATGTGAGGAGGGCCGGCTCTTTTCCTGTATCAGCTTCAACAATGGCCAAGCCCTCAGTTAGTCTTCCAAATGGTGTTGAGAAACCTGCTGTAGCTCCTCTCGTGGACTTGCTAGACCTGGATTCTGACGATATCCTGGCTGCACCTAGTTCATCTGGTGCAGATTTCCTTCAGGATCTACTTGGTGTTGACTTAGGATCACCGTCAGCACCATCTGGTTAGTTCTTTAGCGTTTCTACAGCTGTTGCTTTCTTTTGATGGCGTGCTCACTTGCTATTTGTCTCTGAATGAGCAATCTTTTTAATTTCTTTTCCTCTATCTCTTGCAAGAAGATAACTCACGTTTGGTCTTCCTTTTTTTTTATGCAATGTTTCAGGTGCAACCCAGGCTCCTAAAGCTGGCACAGATCTATTGATGGATATTCTATCAATTGCAACACCTTCTCCTGCACAAAACAGCACATCATCTATTGATTTATTATCAACAGCTGCCGTTAACAATAATTCCTCTATTGCGCTAGACACACATTCTTCACCAGCTCCACCTCAGATACCAACGACTGCGCGTACTGGTATGTTTGATTTGTTAGATGGTCTTTCTCCAAGCCCATCGAAGGAAGGTAAGAAAAAGTCTTGACCTGAAAAAAAATCTATCTAAGCATTAAAACTCTTTTACGAACATTAATAACAGGCTCTCCTCCTCATTGCAGCAACCAATGGTCCAGCATATCCATCTATTGTTGCATACGAAAGCAGCACCTTGAAGATTGAGTTCACTTTCTCAAAACCACCAGGGAATCCACAAACAACAAATGTCGGGGCTACTTTTATTAATTTATCCCCTAATACTTTCACAGATTTTATCTTCCAGGCTGCTGTTCCAAAGGTCATTTCATCTAACTTCTTTTTTACTTTTTCCCCCTTTTTTTTTCATCTTCTACCCAATTGATAGTCTGGTAGCTATAGAGGAGTATCTATCTTGAGAACTGTCCAGTTTTCAAAATTTTCCTTAACCTTCTCTTTGTTCTGGGCTACCTCCAGTTCCTCCAGCTGCAGTTGGATCCAGCTAGCAGTAACACACTCCTGGTTACCGGTAACGGTGGCATCACGCAGAATCTGAAAGTCACTAACAGCCAGCATGGGAAGGTACACACATTCTCTGTTCGGTTTTCTTTCTATATTTATGTCTTCAACATTACGTGTTCTGCTTCATGATCCACAACTTAATCTATGCTCAAATGATGATTCCTTGTTTATGGCAGAAATCTCTTGTGATGCGTATGAGGATTGGGTACAAAGTGAACGGAAAAGATGTATTGGAGGAAGGACAAATCAACAACTTCCCTCGCGGTTTGTGAGGTTGATTGTATTCTCATCATAACGACTTGAGTGTTTTATTTTCATCAACCCAACTTAAAAAGAAAGACAAGTTTTGCCCAAGCCCTTGATGCAGCAAAAGCAGCTTTTTCTCCTTCCAATTTTTTCATCCTACTTTGGCTTTGTTTGGGATTTGGGATTCTCGGGGTTTCTTTTTGTACAAAAGTTCCGATGTTTGAAATCGGAAAGTGATCCAGGAAGCACATGAGTTTGTGTCTAAGACTTTAAAGATATGTGATTCATAACCCATGATGTATCTCCACCAGTTACAGGTTCTTCTTGCAAAAGAAGGTTTTGGATTTTGGATCATGTCTTTTAGTTTGCAGTTATTATCTACTTCTCTTGATGAACACATTTCTCTTATTTGAAGCCAATTCTATTTTTTTTAATAACAGAAATTGTTTAGTACCGACAAAATATTCGAACATGTATATGGTTGGTAAGACCAAATAATGGATGCTCCTTTGATTTGCTTGGAAATGATTTTGAAGACAACTTGTGACTTGAGAGATCATCGTGACATAATTACTATGAAGACAACTTTGGAGATCATCGTGAGCGTTCCACAACCCAACTCACTCGAATGCACTTTTTGGAGAATAATACAAATTATGAGTCATCATTATTTTCCCCTACCAATAATGATTCCATCCCATTTTTGGATGCTCTTTAAAAGTCCCACCAAAGAAACAGTATTTGACTTCACTTTTTAAATTTTTCCATTTTTAAAATATATATTTGTCCCAGAAATATTATTATAATTTTCTTTTATCTGAAAAGTTTTGAACTAATTTTAATCTTTAAACTTACAACATCACAGCTTTAAAAAACAATCATCAAAAGTTGTGCAAATTAGAGGTTCTCATCTTATTCAAATTACAAACTCAGATCTTATTCAAATTACAAACTCAGATTTAAGTTTCTCAAGTTTTGTGACTGATTTATTAACATAGTTTGATTAGAACTAGAAACATCTCATTATAACAGGACCACTATAAAACATCATCAAAGAACAAAGCTTATTCCCCTCAAACACACCAATAGAAAGATTCAGCTACAGAGGACACAAAACAAAAGAAACACTAACAAGTATTGCGTTAAAGAAAATGAATTCCAAAACTCAAAATCAATGATTCAATTAAATCACTGGCAGAAATATGCTACCCTTTGATTCTTCTGTACCTAACCTTTTCTCATCAAGGACCCTGAAATCTCCTTCCATTCAATGTAGCAGCAACTGTACTCCCAGATCCAGAACAAGCATAAGAAGAAGAAGAAGAACAGACAAGATTGGTCTCTGATGGATTAGCAAACTTTGATCTTTTATTAGACCATTGCCAAATCTTTGACACAGAAAAGCTCTCACCTTTACTTCTCATATTAATCTTCTTCCCTTCAACATTATTATTACTATTCTCTCCTTCTTTCACATTCTTCAAAACTTCATTATTATGACACAAAGCCACAATTAGATCTGATTCAGCCACTATGTACTGATAATACCCCATTGAGAAACATCTTCTGTTATCAAGATTACTGTTCACACTACTATTCACACTACTATTCACACCACTTGTCTCTCCTCCTCCTCCACCTTCACCATTGTTATTACTGCTTCTAAACTTGCCAAGCCTCACTGAAAACACTCTCTTCCCAATCTCATTCTCTGCCGGTTTCTGCACCGGAGAAACCCTAACTCCATCATCTCCGGCGAAAAATCCAAAATTGAAATCCGGGTTATCAAATTGATAGCCTATGGAGAAAAGTGTTCCTCTACAAAGTGGACAAGTCGAATTCGAGAGTAGCCATCTATCGATACAATCGATATGGAAAGCGTGACTACAATTAGGAAGCAATTTAAGCTTATCATCCTCTGAGAATTCACAGAGACACACTGCACAATCGAATGGTTCTTTCGTACCTTTGATTTCTTTGTAACGAAACACAGGAAGAGCATCGATTAAAGCTTGATCTAGACCTGAATCGTGGAGATGAAAGAGTTGTTGAAGCTGTCTTTGGTAAGTTTCAGAGTCGGAAAATTCTGGGTTATGATCAGATTCGTTCTCTGATGATGAAAGACTGGATCTTTTCTTCTTTAAGTAATATCTCACCAACAAATGTAGAATGCTGCAGATGAAGAAGATAACGGCTAAGAGAACGATGATGGACAGAACGATTGGGCTTATTCGATTGCGATTGGAAGATGATGAATCGTTCGATTGATTCACTGTGATTGGAGAAGGAGCTGATGAAGGTGAGATTTGGATCAAATTTTCGTTTTTGAGCTGGAAATGATGAACCCTCTCTGACATTTTTTGTGTTTCTCTCAGGTGATGAAAAACAGAGACAACATTAAACTTAAGACAACTCTCTGGATTTTAATCATAAACCCTCCGAATCTGTTTTCATGGAAACTCTAAGAAATTTTCCAGTTGATAAAACAGTCAAAATGTAGCAGGAATTTTTGGAAACTGAAATGATTGCTTTTAGGCACAACCAGGATTTACATTAACCACGATTTAATTAAATTAAATGATTAATCACTTAATTGAGTTGATTGTCTATATTTTAAAAAACAGAGATATATTATTCAACTATCGATTAACATTTTTAGCAGTGATTATGAGTCTTATTATATTAAAAATGATTCTTACATATGATGATATTATAAAGATAGTGATAATAATGGTACAATGATGAAGATATAGTGAGAATTGTTACTATTTATATTAACATTATTATAAATTCAATTCACAAATTGATATACTTAGTTATTTGGTCAGTCCTAGTTTATTGTGGATAAAATCTAGTTTCAACTATTGACAAATTAAGTTAATTGAGCCGAGCGTTTGCATTTTAGATCATGAAAGGGGATGCAAAAGTAATAATGAACCTAATAGTAGGTATTAGATACATAGGAAAATGTTGAAATATTGTTAATAATCATCCCAAATGAGGAATATAGAGAGACTTTTATGAAAATTACATTAATTACTTTGACCTATCTCCACCCATCCAACTTCTTTACTTTGTAGTCTTTCTAAAATTTAACCAAAAGGTTCACCATTTGAATTTTGCTTCCACCCACTCAAATAATTAACGTGGTATATCGAAGTAAGTAAATTGTGCAGGCCAAATTGATTTCCTCAAGAGATCGTTTGCTAGGCTTGATGAATTCAAATTGGTGTATGGGATTCAATCTATCTTCGAAGCTTTTGTTGCTGTTTCTAAGAGACTCATACCTTCTCTCTGTCGTTAGGAATTTGGGTATCACTTATGGTCTCTATTTTAATTGTGTATCCTTTTGTTTCTGGCCATTTTCTATTTTAATTGTGTGTATCCTTTTGTTTTTAGCCATTTTCTTACAAAAGTTTTGTTCTTTCATGTGTAAATGTGAAACGTTCTTTAGCCTTTTTGGCTTCTGTGATGACCTCTTGAAAGAAAGATTTATGTCCATTCTTCATTAGGATCATGATTTCAGAACATTGTGTCATTCGTTCCTTCTTCTTCAGTTCCCTCTTTGCTAATCTCTAGGACATACATCTTAAGGTATGTTGTTTAAATATAGCTATTCTTGGAAATTCTCTAACTTTCATATGTGTGTTATATAATATGTTTTTTTGATGAAAAATCATGACTTATGTATTGTTATATCTTTGGATTTACAGCCAATATTCATCAAAACTTCCCAGAATATCAAGTTCTTTTGTTGTTATTCTAATGGCTTGATTAATTTGAGGGTGATGATGATGGCAATTAATACTAAAAAGCAACTAATTCTACTTTCAAAACTTAATAGCTGTCACGTCGTCAATCTTGCTTGATACTTGGCAGTGATTGGAACACTTCAACCATGATATATGAGCTTGATGCTGAAGTCGTGGTAATTATGCTGTCCAACAGATTCTCAAACGATCAAAGAAAATGGGCTTAAACTGCTACCAACGTCTACACATGGAGACAATGAGAAAAAGACCATATTTGGAGTACAATACTTATGGCAAAGAAGTACTGGAAACATGTGAAATGATCTAGAAAAAGAAAAATCTAAAAAAAAAATCATTGTGTATATCATTCGTATATAGAATATAGATAGAAGGAAAATCTTAAAAATATATATCACTGTGTATTCGTATATAGATATGGATCAATGTGTATTTATATTCTATTCTTTCAAACTATGAAGATTAAACTTTCAAATATAAAAATATTTATAATATATTGGCAATTTTTTGCCAAAAATTTATGCAAAAACACAATTTTTACATATGATGATAATATGAAGATAGTGGTAATACTGGTACGATAATGAAGATATATTGAGAATTATTACTATTTTATATTAAAATGATTATAATTTCAATTCACAAATTGATATACTTAGTTATGTTGTCAATCTTAGTTTAATGTGGATAAAAATTAAGTTAATTGAACCAAGCGTTTGCATTTTAGATCATGAAAAGGGATGCAAAAGTTATAATGAACATAATAGGTAGGTATTAGATACATAGGAAAATGTTGAAATATTGTTTTTAGTGCAAGACTAACACCAAAAAGCCCGAGAATATTTATTTTATGGATCCAGGATAAATATCAATATCTTTTGGTTATACATTGAAACCATGACAAAGTGAAGGCTGGAAATTTTAAATAATTGGTTAGTATAATGATGATTTTATAGTCAGCTCACTCAGAGTTTTAAAAACTTTTCTTTCTCTCACATAATCTCTCGGTCATACTCAGAAAAGATGATTTACTTCATCTTAATCTTAAACTACTACTCAATTCGGTTCGCCATTACTTTAAATATCCAAGGAGGAAAATAATTAGTTAAGGATTTAACTAAATGATTAATCACTTATAGAGTTATTAAGCAAGGGTCTCTTTAGGTCACCAACGTTTTTAAATTTTTTTAATTTATTTGGAAAATGATGATATTGGTGTGGAGCCCCCAATGCTTGATTCAGGGATCTGGTGCCTAGCAGTTTCGAATAATATAGAAAAAGCTTACCGAATATGTTATGGTTTCCTTAATTTTTGTAATTATTCAATAGCTAATAGCCTAACACCACATTTTATTATTGAGTGGTAGGTATACTCACAAGTCATCAAAGTCGGTAAAGAATAACGAAAAATGGGAACAATCCATAATAATCGTTCATCGTTGCCAGTAATTTTTGAACAGAATCACTCAGCTAAAGTGGAGTTTAATATTTGTTATTTTGTGTTTTTTTGAATATCTAGGGACTCGTATAAACAAACTGAAGCAACAAAACAAAAAAAAAAAGGAAAATTATTAGAAAAATATATTTTTGAATTTGGATTAAACCATTAACCACACGGTAATGTCAACAAATGGTTATTTAAAATTTCGAGTCAGTGGACGTTGGAATTTGAAATCGGTGAAAATAAAGAAAAAGCCTGCCATCATCCCTTTGAGAGAATCTACGTGACAAATTCATAGGCCTCAAGGACACAAATATGATCATAGAGGCCCAACTAACAATCTTTACCCCTAAATCTGTAAAACAAAAATATTCGCATCCAGTACTTGAAAGATTTTTGCAGTAATGTCGGTGATGAATCGTGGGTCCTCGATGTCGTCACAAATCTTCTCATGACCCACGATCCAAAACGCACGGCCAGCGCGGCCACCGTTAGTACTTCGAGCTTAGTGTACCAGTCTGGTTAAGAATAGAATGAGCGAACATATTTTGAATAAATATATGGTGAGAGAGTGAAACATATTCACTGAGGACATAGAGCATTTAGGAATTATACTAAGTTACAACCCGTCTAGTAACATGAATGATTCTTTTATTAAAATCTTTCCTCTATACATGTTTCTCACCTTGGACCAAACCAAGCTTCAGACAAATAAGTCATTTTCCAAATATAACACCTTTGTTTGATCTAGAATTCAACATAATGTGTATAACAGGTTTTTTTAATTGATTGAATTAGTCGGGTTTGGATAGGAAAACTTAAATTTTTTGTTTATGAATTAGCCACTGAAAAACATAAATATATATATGGTGTTTTATTTGGTTAAATTAGTTACGGTTCTTTAGTGTTTTAGTTAAAAAAGCATCTCTTCCGATCTAGAACCACACTTGGTTTTCGAAAAAATAAATGTATTCCTGAATGTCGTACTCAATCTTGGGTGTGACAAGATTTATATGATTCTCTCCAATCAATCTGAAACATGACGATCTTACTTGAACATGATCTGTTCTATAGGCTCATACCTATGTATCCTTGGTTTCTAAGGAGACATGCCCTTAACCCTGGTGGATGATACATGACCGTGCGATTGAAGCGTGATTAACAAAAAAAGAAAATCAATGTGGAGTTGGGCTAGTGGTAATTTTTTGTGGGTCAAGGCCAAAGTCCTGAGTTCGATTTCCGTTGGAAAGAGTCTGCTTTCCGAAAAAGAGTTAATTTAACATTGGTGTGGGCCCTCCTGATTATAAAAAAAAAAAATCTGAAACATGAATTACTAATGGTTACAAATATTAGAAATCAAATGAGACAATATACCTTCTCCTAAGTAATGAGACGAATGGAGCCAGGAGCGTTGCCATTGCCGGCAAGAACTTGGATGGTTTTGTAGTCCTTAGGAAAAGCTTTGGGAACGAGATTGATGTCATCACCGAGCGCTACCCAGAATTTTTCAGGCGGAGACTTAACCTCAACCTCCACATGAAGAACACCACCCAATCCCATATTTCTAGTTAAACAAACTCCAGTATAATTGAAGTATGTTTTTGAATGATTTGTTTATATAAACTTGTCAATGAACGTGTCCATTATATAGAAAGGTTTTCAAGCCTTTGGGGTGATATGATAATTCCATTAACTATTTGGAGCAACCCATTCAACTAACTTTTTATCCTACGGGTCCTTTTAAATTTAACCAAAGGCTTATTGTACATCTGCCATTCTTCATCGCTATGTCACCTACTCAAGGATGTGGATGAATTAATATATTGGTGCAAGATTTAATTTTCAGTACATATATCAAGTAAATTTAAAATTATGGTTAAATTTATAAAAAGAAATTTAATTTGTTCTGTACAACTTTTTTACTTCAGTTTGATACATTTGAAAAATCTATTTATCACATAGAGTTTTTATGGCCTAGATAGGGTTGCCATTCGGACCCTAAAGTAGGTTTACTGAGTATCAGGCTAATTAAAGTGTCTATTATCGATTAGAGTCACTGACTAGCATTTGCTTCTTCTGGTTGCATCTTAATAGATCCCAAGAATCGTAGAAGATTCGTCGATAGATTTATGTATTTGGGAGTTATATATATACACCTTTATATCTTTTATAGTAATATATTGAAATTGTTATCTTAGTTCATGCAACATCTGGATTAATGATGTGAATATGGTTCAATATCCGAAGGAACATTCGAACAAGGCATTCTCTTTCGAGTAAATTATCTTCTTCATTTGATCAGGTGTGTGAGATTACCATTGAACCCGACTTTCTACCAAGTAAGTGAAGAAACACATTTAACACAAATTGGTTCTCATTTATTACCTCTCATAATAACTGTGGACCAACGTGAACATGATGAAAGTAAATGGTTTTTTTCTTTTTATCAAAAATAAATAGTTTAAAGTAATGAATTGTGAAATAAATTAGTGAATGCTCACATCACAAAATTCAAAACATTTCACGGTTAGGTACTTTGTTTTCCCATTGCGGCGAGCCTATATGTGCGAGGAAAACAGCATGCTTTTCCATTGATATAAAACGGCAATCACTCTGAAATCCTATAATAGAAACGACAAAGAAGGTTCTACAAATGAGTCATCATGTCTATTGAAGCAAAAGTTCATCCGACACCCAAATTTTGAATATATAATTAGATACGTTGAAGTTACAGTATCATAGGATATAACAAGCTAATTATAAAACTAGTATTTCTTTTAAGAAGTTTTTTAGGTTTTCTTCTAAAAACATACTTACATTATAAATAATCTCAATCTCTCAACGGACACATGAAAACAACATTATTAATTAATTAAATATATAGAGAAGATAAAAAATGAAACGAAAAGCGGAAGGATATACTCTGAAAGCAGCTTCCATCTCTCTGGCTCGGATTGACACAAATACATACGTACACAAATACTGGTAGATTCAGACAAGAGAACCGAACCGAGGATTTAACATTAAGAGTTGTAAGAAGCATCAAGGTCTTTCTCAAGATGCTCTCATTTTCTCTCTCTCTCTCTATAGCTTCGGTAGTTGAAATACTGCTGTTGAGTATTTTAGAAACTTTACCCTCAAAATCAATTAGTTTCTTTAAAGAACAATACAGACTTCATTACACTCCTCTATATATCTCATCTTCGACCATTACAATCTTTTCTGTTTATTTGGAAACAACTGACTACAAAGGATTCACCACGACAGAAAGACACACCAGAAGCTTATTCTCTTGGCTTTGGAATGGTCTCTCGCATCTATAAAGCGTAAGGAAAAAAAAAGAGCCCAAAGCTAAAGCTATGCATTTTCCTATTGTTTCGGCTTGGAACAAGAGAATTAATGGTTTTCCTAACTAATACTAACTTATTATTATGGATGGTTTAGTAATTAGTATTTCAGTTCAAATTTGGATTTTCGTTAAAATGTTAAATATGTCCCTCTTTGGTAAGTTAAACTTTACATCAGTTTTTTTCTGGTCTGTTTAGCATTCTAATTCAGATCAGTTTCTTTGATATATTAAGTGGAAAAAAAGTAATCTATTTAAAAAAAAATTAGGACTGAGGACATATTAGAGCATGTATATTGGTTGAATCTCTTAAACAAAAAATAATAATATTTTAATAATTAATTTTTAAAGTTTAAAAGAAAATTGAATCAGTTAATGATGACAAATGTTTGAAAAGGTTCCACGAGTCTCTCAAATTTTTTGTTTTGAACGTTTCTTTTTTTTAGAATACTAATAATGTTTGACAAAATCATTAAACAGTAATGATCACAAACATAGAGGAGTGTAAAAATAAAGATTTGAAGTAACACATTAATTATATGCTACTTTAGCTAATTTATTCGATATTTGGTTGGATTGTCGAGACACCATCACGAACATGGTAGCTATGAAGTGATTAGTCCAACTGTAGATATCATTTAAAAATGGTTCCATATAACTGTTCTGAGATCGTAAATTAAGAAGATTTACCAATATTTTCCAAATACTTTCTATAATGATATTCTGAAACCCTTTGTACAGCATGTAACACAGTCATTTTTTTTGCTTCCAACGGATTGGCTTCCTGTTTTAGCTTAGTTGAAGCCAAAAGTTTATAAATTCTATGTTCATTTCTCAAATTTTTTTTTTGAAAACCCCATCTCATTAATTTCTTTTTCTTACTTTTAAATTTTTATTCATGAGAAACTCATCTTTGACACTCCACTAATCATGCTCATGAAACAAAGTATGCAACGTTTTAAAATCCTACATAAACCCATTAAGTATTCGGGCTTAAAGTCCATATTGCCCATACTATTGGCCATACTATGATATATATTTCACTGTTTCCAAATCTCTGCGACTCAGAAGCCGGGGGAGCAAGGAGGACGGCCGCCATGGATCCAGCAGGAGCATCGGTGGCAAGCGATATCGTCAGTGGAGGAGAAGGAGAAAAATATGTGATTGGGAATATTTATTCGGTGAAGGTGATCACTGGAGATGAGTTCCGAGGGATCGTCATGGCTTACGACCCCATTCCTAACTTCGTCTTTTTTGATATCCTTTCGAGGTTACCTTAATTTGTTTATCTATTTTTTCATAAAAAATATGAGATTTAGGGATTTTGATTATCCTTGACGAAATATTGGTTTTTTACAAGAGGGATCGAAACCTAAAGCTGGCCATTCGAAGAATATTCGGATGGTGAATGCGAATTTCATTACAGGGCTTTCGTATTTGGGGAAAACTGAAGATCCACTTGTTCCAGAGTTTTCAGTTGATCTTGATAGGCTTCGAGCTAAAGAAGCACTTGCCATTAGGTGAATTATTGTTTTTTTTAATCCTTTTGAATTGCAATTTTTGTATGATTTGCTTATAGCTGTAGTGTGAAACGTATTTGAGCATAGGCAAGCAGAAGCTGATGCTGAGAGAATGGGAGTTGGTGTTACTGCAGAAGCACAGAGCATCTTCGACGCGTTGTCTAAGACGTAAGGTTAATTTCTGTGTACAAGTAGTGATTTTGTTATGGTTTTAAGCGCTTGTGAATTCTCTCTTTAAGAGGGAAACAGCTTAGACTGATGATCAGGATTTTAATTTTGACTGTGACTATTGCTACAGATTTTGCAATTGGTTTCTGTGTGTTTGTTGCTGGTAGCTATGGTAGAGATGGGACTAGATTCTTAATCAGATTGTTTCTTAGTAGTAATGTACTTTTATCTGCTTTTGATTTGTATTTGTGTTTGTTTACCAAATTTAACATAGTTTTATAGACCTCATATGTTGTGTGCTCCAGTGTCAAGTATCTTTTTGTCTTCTCTGTGACGCAATTAAGAAGCATTCTTGATACATGGCTTTAGATTACTTTTTTTTTTTTGTCATCCACATGGATTTAGATTGCATATATATATCCTGATATTTTCTTAGTTGAGATTAAACAGCAGAGAATGTTTTTTTCCCTTTAGGCTTCCTGTGCAATGGGAAAACTCAGACATTTTGGTGATGAAGGAAGTGCGTGTTCGTAGCCCGTATCTTTCAGGTTGTGTCTTTGGAGGAACTGATGCTGCCAACAACCGAGTTAAGAAAGTGGTAAGCATCACTTGCACTTCATTGTGTAATGTCAATTAACCCACTTGTGGTATACTAGTCACTTGTGTTCAATCGTGTAATGTTTATCAATCCTCGGGTATAGTAATGCGTTTTTGCCTTTATCGCAGCTTGAGCTGGAGAGACGAAGGTTGCAACTCTCTGACACATGAGGCCAGTGAAAGGAGTCGTCGGTCAGTGAAATAGCAAAAAAGGGTTTGTTGTTACTAAATTGAAAAGCCTCTAAGATCTGATCGACCAGTGAAAAGTGGAATGTTCGCTTTTCGCTTGTTGTTGTCTTTACTTGGAATCTGCTTGTCCTTATAAGCAGATTAGAGATTTTTTTTGAGTTGCAGATTGAAATTTGGACTAATTTCGCCCTGTGAATTCTTGCCCACTGTTTACCATGTCTTGGTTAATTTATCTCCTGGTATTGTAAACTATTCTGAATGTTGAACGTAACAAACAACTTTTTAATGACTTCTCCAGTAGAATTTTACATTTTGTGTGCACTAGAACTGCTGAATTCAGTCTTAAATACAAAATTTAAAGAAGCATTTATCTGTTAATCATCAAATCAGGGATAACTAAAGCATGTTCCGTGTGATTGATGCAAGTACACATTACTATTTACAGATTTAAGAATACACAGAAGAATCAAGAAAATATAAGATCCTCATGTTTGTAAAAGAGGTATGGA
This sequence comes from Cardamine chenopodiifolia, assembly GCA_963922655.1. Classification (NCBI taxonomy): domain Eukaryota; kingdom Viridiplantae; phylum Streptophyta; class Magnoliopsida; order Brassicales; family Brassicaceae; genus Cardamine; species Cardamine chenopodiifolia. The sequence goes on from OZ000467.1 coordinate 5,497,426, forward strand.
GAATCAAGAAGATGATTAAGCGTGTCTGGCCAATTGAATGTTTTTAGCCATGATCGTGACCCTCTTGGCGTGAATTGCACTGAGATTCGTATCTTCGAACAAACCAAACAAATGAGTTTCAACTGCTTCTTGAAGCGCTAGAATGGCGTGGTTTTGAAATTTGAATGCCAAATTCCGATCGCTAGAGTTAAATATATATCTTTACTATCTTTGTCGTGCCGACTGCGATTCCGGTGATTATGCCTGGTAACCTTCAGCCACGTGTCGACGGAGTCTGCTATCTTTGTCATGGAGGTAACTATTCTTTCTGTTTCTCTCTTTAGCATAGAAAAAATCCGATTTCTCAAGGATCGTTGTTGATCGATTCAGTCTATTGAGCTGGTCTGCTTGCGCCTTGATCGATTTTTAGTCTTGTTATGCGAAATGGAGAAAAAACGGAATCTGGGGATTTTGGTTCCTCCGATCCAATTGGTTAAACCTGAATTATAATGATTGTGATTTCGATTTTTCTTGTCACATTGATTTGACTTGAACCAGAGAGATTTCGGTAGCAAATTTGAACACTCTTTACGGGAAAATGTGGGAATTATTTTTCTAATTGACGTTGGTAGGAATCATTGTGCTCTACGATTTTACTTCTCTAAGAATGATTGAAATGTTAATTAGTGTTCAATGTAGGTGTGAAGTGGATAACCAAAGCGTACAAGTAGAGAAAGATAAAAGTTCTGTTGCCTTCAATCTAAAGCAGCTGAGCCTTATCTAGAAGTGAGTGGTGTCACTAAAGAGGGTGTTCAGAAACGATTTCTCTTCATTGATTTACCATAATGGTTTCAAGTTTGACAGTTCAAGAGTGTGATAAGAATTAGCTGAAAACATCTGCACTGAGCCTTAGTTTAAGTATGCCTGGCTGGTTAATTATGGTAGATGGATTTCATTTAATATAAGTTTTCAGTGCTAAGTAGTTGATTTCATGATCACCATGTTATTATAATCCATAGCTCAGTAACCAAAGCATGGAATTGACATTTTGATTCTGCATTTATTGACTCTGCAGCTGCACTTTGAGTGGCTTCATACTTACCTCTGCCTTATTCTGCATTGAACGCTTTCTCCATAGTTCCCACTCCTCTAAGAGAGTGTATGACTATGTGGCGAAGCATCGGTATGACTGGTTTGGAAAGGCTGATGATTGCTTGGTTCTGAAAGACAAGGAGCTATTGGAGCGATTTATAGACCAAGATTTAACTAATTGATCGAAGCTTTAGTGAAGACAGTCGCCTGCATATAAATACAAGTGAATATAAGTAGAGGTTTCTAAGAACCAAAGTTTATTAGGTTTGTGCTAGGTCTCTGAACAGTGATCACAAAGGAACTAACCTTCCAAAGCTAATTCAACATAATCTTCGTTGCTACTTCTCTAATTACTTCGGACGAAACAAGTATTTTCTTAACCCTTGAAAATTTTGGCACGAAAATGACTTCTAAACGCTATTCGAAAAATTAAAAATGATAGCAAAATGATTAGATTTTTGCTAAAGCTGTACCAATCAAAACTGCGGTGATCTGGAAAAAACGAAAAAGTAAGTAATTGAGGATTCAATTACTTTAATCCTTTCCTTGAGGATTCAATTATGATGTTTAGCCGCGTTACGAGATTTAAGGAGGCAGATGCAACGTTAGTATATATCCTTTTGTAAACTTAATAATAGCTGTTTCTGTAGTTTGTATACAATTATACAATGTACCCACAGATAATATAACACTTAATAATGACACCTGCCATATTAAAGTCATTAAGACTTTATTTAGAGGTAACTGAAGTTAACTTTTAGACTAACGAATGTTGGGCCCACCCCAAGGCAGGACCCTCCAAAAATAGGCGTATGCTAGTTAGCGTGGAGAGCACACGGTATTCTTTAGTAAAAGGCGAAAGAATAGTTCGCTTTGTGCTCACCACATAGCTGCGTGAAATTAAGTTTAGGAGAGTGAAGTCTACTTATATTAAATTTTACACTACCAAATTCTCACTGTCTTCCGATGTGGGATAAGTGAAGTTCCTTTCTAAAAGGCTTTGTGGTTGTGGGTAATGGGTATTAAAGGCCCAACATTTACTACTTTTGGACTCCTTTTTTTTTTTAATCCTTTCTTTTCCTTTTGTACATCTCCTAACCGAAGTTACTTCTAATAACGAAATACTTTTTCGATTAAAAGTTAAAACCAATCTCACTACTATTTGTCCTAATGTTGACAACATCATCTAATTTAATCAGTTCTTTGACATACTTGTTCACAATCACAATTGGTTTATTGAATCATAACCATCTTAGTACAATGTTCTAATACAACAAAAAACACATTCCGTGATTTACATTGTTGAATCAATGTTTCTTCCCTAAACTCTCTATACACTCGTTAATGCTCTGATCAGAGCTACCTCCTTCACTCATTGCCTTCACAGCCAAATCTTTCCACTTCTTTGAACTCTCTCTAATCTTCACACTACTCTCTCCTTCCATCACTCCTTTCAAACACCTCACAACCTCTTTACTCATCACAAGTGCTTCATCAGCTTCCTCTTTTGCTTTATACCCAACTTTCCAAACTTCCTCCACAAACTTAGCATCATTCATCTGATCACTCCATTGAGTCACACCCACCCAAACACAACCCTTCCAATGCAGAGTGCCAACGAAAATGAGTCAAAAAAACAACCGATAGATTCATGAGCTAAAACCTCAAGCTGGTTAACCCAAGAAACCAACAACGCTCTATCTTTAGTCGATTCTACAAACCCTTCTGGCAATTTTGCTATATGAGCTTCTTTAATCACCCACAAGAAGTTCAAGTTCGATTCTTGCAAAGCCACTTATCAAGTACATCATTTTATATAAGTACATATTCGTTCATTATACAGAGAGTTGAGTGTATAGTCAACGGTACATTTTGTATACTCAAAGATAGCTTAGTATAAATACATATATGTAACAAACTTTACCTTTAATGAAGAAAATAAATTTCATCGATTCTTCTGTTACGGTATCAGAGTTCTGAGCTTAGCTCAACTTCTTCTTCATTCATCTTCTCCGATCTTCTTTGTTCTTGACCTTGATTCACCGGATTTTATTCCGATTAGTCATTTCTCACCGATTAATCGATCTTTTTCTCATTCATCATCTTTTGCTTTACCATCTTCTTCAACTTGAAATCACAACTTTTGATTTCTTGTTAGATCTTCCATATTAGATCGTTTTGAGCTCATATCTTACCTAATTTCTTCGAATTTGAGCTTCAATTGTGCAGCAATGGGAAAGCGCAAATGCAATTTCAAATATCAAGCTGAATCTCTTGAATTAGGTGTTGAGGAGTCTCTGCAACTTGCCGATGGTTCTGCTTTCAAAATTCGTGATACTCAACATCTTAAATCTGCTCATCGATCATTTGAGGTATCATATTCTCCTGATAATCTTCATAGTCCGTATCATTTACTTGGATCTGATTTTCCTGGTTTAGCATTAGTTTCTGAGCATCTAGATGGTACGAACTATGGAACTTGGATGATTGCTCTGACTATGAGTTTAGAAGCTAAGAACAAAATTAGATTTATTAATGGATCTATAGTGATGCCGACAAAAGATGATTCATACTATAAAATATGGTGTCGCTGTAATAGCGTGGTGAAATCCTGGTTGCTCAACAGTGTATCTAAGAAAATAGATTCCAGTGTGCTGAATTAAAAAAATGCAGCTGCTGTTTGGAGAGATTTATATACACGATTTCACAAGTTAATCTGTCGAGGCTATATAAACTGCGATATCAACTACAGTCTCTTCGACATGGAAGCATGGATTTGTCCTCATATCACACTCAATCACAAGCATATTGGGAAGAACTATCAAGTCTTCAGATTACATCTTGTACAGTGGAAGGCTTATTTTCTGAGAGAGAAACCAATCGTGTTATTGATTTTCTTATGGCCTTAAATGACAGCTATGATCACATTCGGAGTCAAATATTGATGAAGAAAACTCTTCCTACTATGTCTGAAGTTTACAACATTTTAGACCAAGAAGATTCACAGAGGACATCGAAGATTTCCTTTTCTCCATCCATAGAACCTACAACTTTTTAGGTTGCTTCGAAACCACATTTTGGAAATCAGAAGTCTAAGCCAATATGTTCTCATTGTGGCAGAATTGAACACACAGTGGATAAATGTTACAAAATCCATGGGTATCCTCCTTGTATGGCAACAAAAGGAAGATTTCAATATCAAACTCGTGATTCTAAGTCACCTTCTGCAAATATGATTCATAGTTTGTCTCAACCTGAAGTAAGCCACAAACAGCTCTCTGGTGTTTCTTTAGTTTCTGCTTCACGAAATCATGCAGTTCCAGATGTTTGTGCTTCTTCAAATATGCTCAGCAACCAACCTAGTCAACCTCTCTCGAGAACAGATGCAACAAGTGATTGCTTTCTTTAGTTCTCAACTTCATCATCAAAGTATCACACCACCATCTCAAGACGGATTTCTTGCCACTCCTTCAGTTGTACCATCTGCTTCTAAAGCGTCTGGTACTTTTCTCCCTCTTTATTCCTTTTCTGTTCTTGGCATGCCTTATATTTCTCCTCTGGACATGCTTTGATTTCTCAAGATTCATGGGTAATAGATTCAGGTGCTACACACCATGTGTGTCACGATCGATCTCTTTTCACATTTTTAAAACCTCTTTTCAATACCTTTGTTACTTTACCAACTGGTAATTCTGAGAGCATTTTCGGTATAGGTCCTATTAAACTTTGTGAAGAAATCGTTTTACAAAATGTGTTATTTGTTCCTAATTTTCGATTTCATTTGTTGAGTGTGAGTTCTTTGACTTTAGATGTTGATAGAATTATTAGCTTTAGATCCACTGATTACTATATACAGGATCTTACTCGGGCATTGATGATTGGCAAGGGTAGACGAGTTTCAAATCTTTATATCTTGGATTCAGGTTCTTTACTTCATGCTTCCTCTTTTACAGAAACTCAAATTGTTTGCTCAAGTGTTGTTGATTCCTTAACTTGGCATGCTCGTTTAGGTCATCCTTCAATGTCTAATATAAATTCTCTTTCGGATGTGTTAGCTATTAAGAAAACTAAAAATACAGAACTCTTTCATTGTCATGTCTGTCCTCAAGCAAAACAGAAAAGATTATCTTTTCCTTTTGATAATAAAATCAACAATGAATCATTTGATTTAGTACATATCGATGTTTGGGGTCCTTTTTCTGTGATAACTCATGATGGTTACAAATATTTTTTGACTATTGTCGATGATAATAGTCGAACAACCTGGGTTTATTTACTTAAGTCTAAGTCTGATGTCTTGACTATGTTTCCTGAGTTTATCACTTTGATAGAAAACCAATATAAGAAAACAATCAAATTTGTTAGGTCTGACAATGCTCCTAAATTATCTTTTGGAAATCTTTATAAAAGCAAAGGTATAATCTCATATCATTCTTGTCCCGAAACACCTCAACAAAATTCTGTTGTTGAAAGAAAACACCAACACATTCTAAATGTAGCTCGAGCTTTGCTCTTCCATTCCAACATTCCTCTTTGTTATTAGGGAGACTGTGTTCTCACTGCATTCTTGTTGATTAATCATCTACCTTCTCTCATTCTTAACAATAAAACACCATTTGAGCTTCTAACATCTAAAGCACCTGACTACTATTCTTTAAAAGCTTTTGGTTGCCTCTGCTATAAGAGCACTTTTGTGCAATCTCGCACAAAGTTTGATCCTCGTGCTAAAGCTTGTATTTTCTTAGGTTACCTAACTGGTTTCAAAGGATATAAATTACTAGATCTTGAAACTCATTGTATTTCCATTTCTAGGCATGTTATCTTTCATGAAACAATATTTCCTTTTACTAATTCTTCTCTTTCCGATATGGTAAAAGCTTTTCCCAGTTCTGCAAACAATCATGATGAGTTACATTTTGTGCCATCCTCTTTTGATGAAACGTTGTCTATGGCTACTTCATCATCTGATGTTAGTTTGCCTTTGGCTACTACATCACATCGTATCCGAACTAAATCAACATATTTGCAGGACTATTTGTGCCAATCTATTTATTCTTTCTATCCTCTCAGTTCTTTTTTGTCCTATGACAAACTCTCACCCCTCCATCTTTCTTTTGTGAATTCCATTATCAACATCTCTGAACCACATTCTTATTTTGAGACTAAGAAGTTCAAAGAATGGTGTGATGTTATGGATATAGAATATGATTCTTTGAAAGGGTTTGATACTTGAATTATTTGTTCTTTGTCTGAGGGAAGACATCGGTTGGCACCAAGAGAGAATGAGGCAAACCTGCTATTTCCTGAAGATTTCATCAGTTGGAACAATATGAATAATTTGTTAATACAAAAAATAAAGAAAAGAACGTATAATGTTATAACACTTTTTATTCATGTACATGTCCAATCTTAATTTGTAAAACGTTGTGTTGTTTTGCGGCGAATTCAACTTCTTCGGGTTGGATAAGGAAGCTGGGTTGATCCATTGTTGTTTCAAAGAATAAAATGACTTGTGTGTGTGTGGTGGGGTGGGGGGGGGGGTGTTATAAAGTTAATTTTGGAAGTTTTGAGTTTTTTGGTTATAATTGAATTATTTTTTTTGGTTATAATTGAATTATTTTTTTTGGTTAGAACTAAAACCGAATAAAACCAATATTTATGTGTATTGAAATCGAACATTCAATTTGAAATATTAAAGATTGCAACTTTGATCACGGACAACCCCAGTTGTTCCTGTTAGCAAAAGATTGTACCTTTAACCCAATTTACCAGTTGACTGAGTAAACAAAAACATGGTGTGCGGAGACCACTAAACCCCAAAACCCACAAGTGAAAAACTGAGTCGTCCATCTCTCTCTTTCTTATCTATACCATATGTTTCAACTCTCTCTTATCTCTACCTCTCTATATTCTATATATATATATATATAAATATAATAAACGTGAGTCACGGTGATCGAGTAGAGATAAGAGAAAGTTGATTAGCTCAGATTCAAAGATTACATCAGTGATTTGTGATAACACAGAGAATTATTAAGATGACGTCGTCTATAGTTTCTTCCATGCTATTTCTTCTCCTCCTCCTCATGTTTTCGAATCATATGGATGAAGCTCTTGCTGCTCAAACTAAAATCCGCGTACTCAGTGAGCTTTCTTAAAAATCTTTGTACTTATCGATATTCATTTGCTGATTACTAGTAAAACATATATATGTTGATCATCTTAGAAGATTTAATCCGACTACATGTTTTCTCATAGTTTTTATTTTATTTTATATTTATTCTATTATTTGAGAAAATCGTACTTTTCTACATCTATTTAAAATAAAGAATCATATTCATTTTTAGTAGCAATATATCTACCACATCAATAGAGATGATTATATTTGTTAATTAAATTCAGATCTGGTGAAGTATGCTATTTGAGCTACTGGCTATTTCGGTTCGTTAATTAGCTCAATATATCGATAAATTAAATAAATAGTTACATATCTTTGAAATTTCCAAAGGCTTGTTCACGCTATAAATTAGTGTGAAAGTGATGCAGAAGAGACGATAATGATGAGGAGGAACTTGAAAGGCAATGGCCTCAGAAGCTCCAAGATAGATGCTACACCGAGCGCATCGAAACATTGCGGGGGAGGTAAAAGTTTTAAGAACATGGCGACCACGTATCGTCATGATGATCAGTTCAGTCCTCTTCCAGGAGGCGACTCGTCCTCCCTATGTCTAAGGTGCGTTACCACGCAACGCTGTGTAGGGGCCGTAGGCGCACCACGCTCGACGTACACGTGCACCATCATCTCCAAACACTGTGAAGACATTCCTGGCCATTGATCAGGTTATAACTTTGGATGCATATATATATGGATGGTTATACGAACTAGTTGGTTTGCTTTTTCTATCTTTCTTCGTTCATATATATATTATATATGAATGTGGGTTGCAATATATATATATATGTATATATATATTTGATATACTATCTGCAGTTGAAAATTTAATATCTTACCTTAATGAGTTGGAACAATATGCATAATGTTATAATACTTTTTCCATGGACCCTCCCTACATGACCATTCTCTTTTTGGGTTAAAAGTTAAGATATTGAACAAAAAAATTCAAACTGTACGAAGGATTAAAGTTTGGGCTTTAACGGCGTTAGAGCTTACAAAAGGAAATTTAGTAAAGTAAAGAGGATATATACATTTGAAGACTTCGCACAACTGATCATTGTGGTTGAGTTTTTCCGAAGAAGCCGAACCAAAGTGTGAGTATTGATTATTTTCATGGCCAATCTCGATTGATAAACATTGAACATTTACTATTATTGTTTTCTTCCCAAGTAGTGAGCTAGGGATAAGTCGAGCTTTATATAGGTTAATTATTTGGATCTTGGAATTTAGAAACTGTAAGCACTAGACTTAAAACTTGTAGTATAATATCCATATAAGAGCATAATGAACGTTCCTTTAAAGAATCTACTCAGTTGTTCCTGTTACCAAAGAAATCAGGAATGTGACGCAAGAGGCAAAGACTACTTTTAGGCATCAGTTTAGTTACACTGCCACTTTTAATTGGAACGTTTTAGTATATGTAATTGGAACTTCGACAAAGATCTGGCGACAAAGACGTATATATATAGCAATGAAGGTTGCTGACCTTGTGGGAAGATAACCAAGTGGTTTGTTTTGGTGATTTGTTTTTGTGATTACAAATTACAAACCATAAAACAAATGTACGTGGCTTGCTAAAAAAGCTTATATTAGGGGAGCTAAAACTTAAATGAAGCTCTTATGATGTTTAAACAAATGGAATCGAGTGATTATGTACGAAACGTGATTAATCACTACAATTTGCTGTGGTCGGTTTAGCAATGGCATGTGATTAATTAAGGACATTTGTTTAAAGCCATATCACTGCAAGAAAATAGCAGAAAATTGATAGAAAAATCCGTCGAAAATCTGTCGGAAATAGGTAATTTTCGACGGATTTTCAATGGATTTTGTCATTTCCGACGGATTTTTCCGTCTGTTCTAAATGGTCAGAAAATAAGAAATCGTCGGAATTTCGTCGGTATTTCCAACGGATTTTCAACAGAAAAATTTCTGACGGATTTCCGACAGACTATTTCCGACGGACTTTCAAATTTTTTTTTTTTTTAATTTTAAATATATTTTAAATACAAATAAAATTCAAATTAATATGAAATTAATATATGAAAATAAAAATTAAATTAAATTAAAAATTTATAATAATTTTAAAATAACAAAATTAAATCTAACAATTTTAAAACATTTTAAAATCAATTAGAAAATAAAAATTTAAATATTCCTAAACAAAATTTTAAAATGTTTAAAATTCTAAAATAGAATTTAGATTCCTAAAAAACTAACTCTAAAATCTAACAAACATAATCCTAAATCTAAATTCCAAATCATAAAATCTACATTCAAAATTCTAAATTTAAAATTTTAACTTAAAAATTCATAAAAATAAAAAAAAAAACTTAAGAAACTTACATGTGTGATTGATTTTGATCTATGATAGTGTTTGGATATTGAGAGAATTTGGTGTTGTGTTGATTTGTGATGATTGATGTTTTAAAAAAATTTTTTACAGTTTTTCGAATGGTTTCGCGAGGAAGACGACATGCTTATAAAACAGAATTTTCGACGAAAAAATCCGTCTAAATTTTCACGTATCTGACGGATTTGTAAAAATTTAAGATACGTGGGATACGAAAAATTTAAAATTCCTGGGTAAAATTTTGGAAATCCGACGGAATTAGTATACTTTTGCACTGTCATCACGAAAAGCGTCATAACTTTTGATCGCACTGTTGGATTGACTTCAAACCACTTTCAAATGAAAGCTAACTCATAGAGCTTTCATTTGAAAGTAGTTTTAAGTCGATCCAACAGTGGGATCAAAAGTTATGACGATTTTTGTGATGACAGTGCAAAAGTATACGATTTCCGTCTAATTTCCGACGGTTTTAGTTTTTTAAAGAAAATTTATTTGAATTCATAAATTTCCGACGGATTTGGGAGTGTCCGTCGAAAAATCCGTCGGAAAATAACCGACGGACTTATTTCTATCGGAAATCTGTCAGAAATCCGTCGAAAAATATCTGTCGTAAAACAGTCGAAAATTCCGTCGATTTTCCGGGTGTTTTCTTGTAGTGTATAAGAGCACTGTGCAAACAGAGAAACCAAACGCATCGAGGAATTTCCGGATGTATATAGTGTTAAACTTAATTTAAGTTCAGAAGAGCGCATGAAACTATATTGCACAAAACGTACATAATTCGGAATATAGCATCAGACATCAATCACAAAGAGAAATACATATGAGAAAGAGTAAGTAGATCAATGAAATAAGAAGCAAGATTTATTTAGCCCGATCAAATTAGAGTGTATGATAAATAATAAATCCAAATAGGAATTAAGAGGTTAACATTGTGTACCTCCTAAGTCCTAAATATATTCTAAAGCAGAAGCGATGGCAATGACAGCCTGAACTATCACTACGAAATAAGATACTTATAAAATTAGACTATAAAATTATTACATGGGTGATCAATTTATAGTTCAACCATGCATAAATGATAGTATCAGACTGGTTGAAATTCTTTCACTTCTCGTGAGTCGGAAAGTAGTAATGGACAGTCAAATTCAAAAAGATTAAATTTTTGATTTAGAATTTGGATCGTTACATATATCGCTCTTTGATAGTTATTTATATTGTAGCCAGGATAAGGCACGAACTTCCGTTCTTTGTAAGTGGGCCTAGCTAATGTTGTGGCTGGCCTAATCATTCATTCATGTATCCTTGGGAGGGGTTTGGGACGGATAATAAAATAGAGAAATGTCCCCCCCACTTGACCGAGTAAACGAAAACATGGCGAGCGGAGACTACTAAAATCCCAAAAGACAGTGCTGGCCTTTGAGCAAAAGCTAAAAATTCTCAAGGTCTATATTTATACGTAATTAATTCTCATGTCAACTCTTTTAGTTTGTTATTTAAAACCAAAAAAAAAGATACCCCCACTGAGAAAAAGAATGTACAAAGCTGCCCCGCGAAAATAATGCAATGAATCCCATTTGATCGAGTTACTATAACACGGTGTGGGTAGAACACTCGTACCCAAAACCCACAAGTGACAAACTAAAGTCGTCCATATCTTCAACTCCCTCTCTCTCTCTCTCTCTCTTTCATATCTCAACCACCTTCTTCTGTGTTTTTTTTGGCTTAGATCTCTGCCGTATGTTTTACTCTCTCTTTTCTCTACGTCTATATATTCTATATAAATGCATAAACGTGAGTCATAGTGATTAAGTAGAGATCATAAAGAGAGAGTTGATTTGGTCAGATTCAGTGGTTTAGTGATAAATAACAGATAGAATCATTAAGATGACGTATTCTATTTCTTCTCCTCCTCGTGTTTTCACTTCATATGGATGAAGCTCTTTGTGTTCAAACTGAAAACCGCAAACTTAGTGAGCTATTTTTTTCTTTCTTTTCATTTTTCTAATCTTTTACCTATCCGATATTCATGTTTAATTACTAGTAAAAGATATCCGATAGTATTAAGATGTGATCCAATCATATTTTCATATAATATTTTTAAATTTTTTTATTCTGTTAGTTGAGAAAACAAGAAAAAGGTTTAATCCAATATTAAGTATCTACATGATCTCTGAAAAATAATATTTATTGTATTGGTTAAGAAAACAAGTAATATTTATTTTAGTGGTCTAGATGATTTTCTCCCGTCATGTGCATGGTTAAGTATCATTCTAATTTCTAAATATTGAATATTATAACAATTTAAATTATTTTTGAAGATTGGAAATAGTGTTTAATACAAATTTGGATCTTTTTAATTTGTTAGTTGTTCGAATTTTTATTTTCGATTTATAAATAATAGTATTGAAAATACAATAGAATCTAATAAATGATTGGATATGGCGCTGGTTTCAATTTGGATTCATATTTTTATCAAATATATTCTTACTTTTAAAACAAAATTAGATTTTAGATTAATTTTTGTTCCTTTAGATAAAAATACAATTTTTAGATCTAAAATTAATGAATCTCTTTAATCTATATTAAATATATTTTGATTTTAGAATTGTTTTTTTCTGAAGCAAATGGATTCCATGCTGATTGCTGACCCCAAATTGCTATCACTATAAATCAAGGCAAATAATTTTATTTAAAAAAACAAACCAACATCATGTTTACGTAGAAATCTCTGATTTTTTAATCATAAAATATTGATATGTTTTTAACTTTCATATTTTTATATCTTGAACATTGATATTTTTTACTAGCTATATATATATATATTATGCAAGGATATTCAAGTTTTATATAGATTAATAATAATTTAATAAGATATCAATTTTTATTTACGATTGATATTTCTTTTATAAAGAGAATAATTTGATTACAAACAGAGAAATTAACAATTTAAATTTTTAGCTAAGTAATCTTTTTATAAAATAAAATATGTCTCTCTGTGCATATTTGTTTCCAAAAGATTAATATTTTTTGTTAATCATATATCTGTTTATTATATTAGAGATATAAAAGTTTTATGTAGATTGAATAATGGCAATAGAAAATCAATAATTATCAAAAGAATTTATTTTATTTTCAAATTAAAGTAATTCGATTTCGAATACAAAGATAACTACCGCTTTTATATCTGTATAGTATTTTATTTCAATAACTTAATATACAGCTAAAACCAACCAAAAAAAAAAAAAGTTACGGTACAGCTTGGAGAGAAAATATCACTAGATTATTAAAGCTTGATGTATATATCACAACCTTTCTAATTTTTCATCATTTTCCTCTGTAATTCTTCTTTAATTATATATATAACAACGAGAGACGCTGGCCTTGTGGGATGATGCCATAAGTGGTTTGTCTTGGTATTTTGTTTTCGTAATTACAAACCAGAAAATTAACATGCATAGGTTTCTCTGAATAAGTTTATATTAGGGGAGCTACATGCTCTGCTCTTTAAGATGCTTAACAAATGGAAAATAGAATTGAGAGATAGACTACGAACGTAATTAAAGACAGTTTTTAAAACTGATTCCATATAGTTCTATATCCGGATGTATAGTTTTAATTTTTAAAGTTCGGAAGAGCGTAAGAAACAATACTACACAAATCGTATGTAATTCAGAATATAGCATCAGGTTGTCAATCACAAAGAGAAATATACGAAAATGAGTAAATAAATATAGGAAATAAGAAGCAAGATTTATTTAACAATCCATTATGCGATCTGACTTATAAGCCTGATCAAATTACAGTTATAGCATATGATGATTCATAAATCCAAATAGGAATTAAGAGGTAAAACATTGTTTACCTCCTAAATATATCCTAAAGCAGAAACGATAGCAACAGCAGCCTGAACTACCATTACGAAACAATATATGATCGTCATGACGCATCCCCATCCAAACAACTTCACTACACTTGCAAAATCAGCTTCAACTATAACTTATTACAAAATGGCTTTCTTAGTTTATGTGAGGATGAAATGTTTGCATGGGTGATTAATTTATAGTTAAACCATGCATAAATGATATCCGACTGTTGAAATTCTTTCTCTTCTCGTGAGTCGGAAAGTAATAATGGAGTTTAAAGTTTTGATTTTAGAATTTGGAACGTTTTGCCATGAATGTGCGTACTGCGTAGAACCTATTTGGGCTTAAAGTCAAATTGTATATGAGCTTATTGTTGTGGCGCCCAATCATTTTTTGAAATCGAGGAAACAAAACTTGTCGATGTGGAACCTTCCATGACTCCAATTAGGGTTCTGAAACTTTTGGTCTCGCATGACTCAGTTAAATCATATGACCAATTCCTAACGACTCAGACCGTTAAAATGGCCTTTTAACATTCTTTAACGTTTGGGAAAAAGATATAACCTATTTCAGAAAATTTTACAAAACATTATATTCTCCTATATATATATATATATTTATAAAGCTCATAGAGAACAATGCAAAAATAAAAAGAATTAGAGAGAATTACGTTAGGAATTTCTGATCGAATATATAGTTGGTGTACCTAAAGTATAAATTATAATTGACGAAAATGATACGTTATCTGGCTTATAATGACATAGTAATAAATTATAGTCTATAGTCACAAATTCAAATAATGTTTGACTTAGAAGAAGCAGACACGTCCGCTTTGACGAAGAAAGCGGTTTGGGTGGAAATGGTGGAGTTGACCGGTAGACAACAAATTTCGCGGCAAAAAAATAATCCAAATCGGCTCAATTTTGTAATTTCTCTCTAATAGAAGACTCTTAACTGAGGTGTTACTGCGTTGCGCACTAAGTTAACGACTATTAATTACTTGTATTAGAGGGAGTATTTCATTTCAGCTAATCAAATGATTTTTTTTTTCAAAATTCTCTGATAACACCTTTGGTTATACACCCACACGTTCACACTTTTTCCAATAAAAAAACCTCCTTAATTTATATCTTCTTTTTCATACGTTTTGTGGTACAATTTTCAAAATTTGCTACCAATTTGGTAATCCACTATCATATTTAAATACTATGGCACAAGCGGTTGGTTTTGACAAAATAATACATTTAAAAATATAAAACTAGTGTTATTTGGAAAACTGAAACACTATGTCACTATATACATATTTATTCCTCATTCTATAGATCTTGGCTTTTTGAGTTTTTCTTTATGATAGGAATCCCATCATAGAAAAAGGATGCAAGTAATTGATTATTTATTTCTATAACTTGGCGACTTTTTGTCTTCATCTCCTAACTTCATATGCCTTTTTTTCTGTTTAAATAATGTTCCGAAGTTGTTGAAACATCCTAACCTCCGAAGCTTAGTTACCGTTTTCAAAGAAAATAAAATGTGAATCCATTTTATTTGTTTTACATAAAAATCACCACAAAGGGCCCATAAGGTCTAATTATTATGATACCAAACCCCCAAAAAGGGGCCCATAACCCATTTAAAGAAACAGAAAAAGACCGATCATCCTTCAGACCAAGTCAAAGATAAGGTCAACCCCACCAGCCAAAACTTCGTTCACGGCACAACAAGACCTTAAAAAAGGAAGCTTTTGAAAATCTAGTGCAATGACCAGTACATTATTCTCTGCCATCTATCCTTCTATTCAACTACGAACGGTATTTCCGTCATTCTCTATAGAACAGAACTACTCTGCTCGCGGGCGACGACGTCAACAACCCAAAATACATTTTTCCAAAATGACACCCACTCTGCTCCGGTTCTATCTCCGGTTACTCCGACGCCGCAAAACCCTTCCTCTTCCTCGGACAGAGGAAAGATCATAAGGGCTGTGCTCATAACAGCGGCAAGCACTTTACTTGTAGCAGCCGTATTCTTCTTCTTCGTCCAAAACTGGCGGCGAAGACGACAACGAAGAGACAGAGTCGGAGTCGAAAACACCCTTCCACCACCGGTTCCTCCGTTGGCAGAGACGGCATTAGCTCGTGAGGGGTTTACTCGATTCCGCGGAAACGTAAAGGGTTTGATCCTTGATGAAATGGTCTCGATGTATTGTATTGGAGAAAGTCACAGAGTCAGAGAAATCGGAACCGGTGACTGAGATTCCTCTTCTCAGAGGAAGATCATCGATTCCTCACTGTGCAATTCACAACGATAATTACTAGAATGCCACCACCAACACCACTGCTCCTCTTCATGTCAAGATTGATTCTTTCGAATTCACCAAATCAGATCCGTCTCCACATCCGCCTCCGCCAATTCCGGTGAAGAAGGCTGCACCAGCGCCTCCTCCTCCTCCTCCTAAGCCTAAGAGTGGTCCTTTACTGCCTCCTCCTCCTCCTCTTAAGCCTACGAATGGTCCTTCACCGCCACCACCTCCGCCGTTGAAAAAGACAGAGGCTTTGTCATCATCGGCTTCGAAACCACCACCAGCTCCTGGAGGATCATCTTAAGGGGAAGGTTCAAGCGCTGGAAATGGTCCGGTGAAGCTTAAGCCTTTACATTGGGATCAAGTTAATCCTGATTCTGATCATTCCATGGTTTGGGAAAAAATCGATCGTGGCTCATTCAGGTAAAATAAATCACTCAATCGTTTTATTTCGATCTTAAGGTTTTAGTCGATAAAAATTGAAAATTTGTTTTCTTCTTCCTCAGTTTCGATGGCGATCTAATGGAGGCACTCTTCGGCTACGTGGATGTCAGAAAGAAATCTCCAGATCACGGCGGAGATAAAAAACCTAGCTCAACCTCACCGGCCAGATTTTCATACTCGACCCGAAAAAATCTGAGATCAGATTCTGATATGTGAGTTTACAAAGGTCATCTTGATGATGGATCATACTGTTAGAGGAGCTATGATTTGTTTGGCTGTAGATAATAGAATCACTTGGGTATTGATTATATTTTTTGCCTGAAAAATACTTTTTGAAATGTTGATTAGATTTTAGTAGTCCGAGTTTTTTTCCTGAATAAAATTCATCCCATATTATAAGAACAGAGTTTAGAAGTTTGACACACTATAATATGAACCAGTTCTGTTCTTTGAAAACTTTGGTTACATTTTAACCTGTAACAATTTCAGATGTTGTGCAAATTTCTTAAAAACAGACAAGGTCGAGATTGTTGTTATTCATGAATGTTCTCTCTTATTTTCTTGTCGTGTTTGAAATTCTTGTATGTTTAGGTCAAGAGTTGATTAAGAAAAACACGAAGTCAAGAGATTGAATACTTGACACACTCGGATAAACACAAGTAAACTCTTATAAGACTAACTTCTTTCGTTATCAATCTCAACTAACATTTAGATCAACGCAAAAGAAAATTATTACTTTCTATGGTATGTGTTCTACAACTGATCAAAGATCAAACACATGATGGTAACTCTGAATCATCCTCAAAGAAACTGAGAACTTACTGTTGTGGATTCACGAGATATGATCAAAATCTTATGAAAAGCAAAAGAGAAAATGGAAATTTCTTTGAAACGAATAAACTTTTTTCTAGGGTTTCTTTTATTAATCTTATGATAAAATTACAATCCCAACTCCTTTATATAAGCCTCAAACCCGACAGAAAAATGATTTCTTCTAACCTTTCGGCCCGTGGCATCCCTTAGCTCGTTCTAATTTGAACCCCTAAAAAATCAATATGATTTTAAAAGTCACTTTGAAAAACACTTACAATTTGAAATAGTAGCGTTGAAGAATAACTGTGTAATTATCTGCTGAAAATTAACAAGATTGATTCAATTACTTTCTATTGTTCTTACTCAGATAACACCATAATCATTGGAGTCTATTATACACATACACAGAAAACTGTAAATTATAACTATCCACTATTCTCTTATTACTCCTTTCACTAAATACTGGCAACTAGAGACTTCTGTATATAACAAAACGATCATTGACTCCTTTACCTCAAAGTGATGGGACGGCATTGGTGGTGATCTTTGCCAGAAGATCAGACTAAAATCGGACGGATATAACTGTTTTATAACACCTTTTCTAAAGAGCCTTTTAGTACGGTCTGCACTGGACGAGAACCCTGCATGGGTTTTGCTTTTGGTTTAAGAGATTCCCTTCGAGTTTTGGTATCGATCACTCCTCCCTGCCAAACATGGAAAGTAATGAGACCATAATATATATCTTCCGGGTTTAAAAAGTCAAAAACTTTGTAAACCTTTGGGTTCTTCTGCAAGCGTGTCTTCTCTAAAGGTCTTGCACCAGACTTGGAAAGCTGAACACCATGAAGAAAGTATTAGCGCGAGTACGCAGAGATAGTTAGAGTAACTTCCATATTTAGTTTGATCATGAGAGAGATATTACCTCCTTTTGTTGTATCTCACTGGTCTCGTTGCTTTTGAGTCCATAAGATGAAGAACGATGAGCGCTAGTACCAGTTCTTTTCTCCATACTACTTTCTTTTGTAGGCCTGCTTTTTAGAACAAGAGCCAAATATTAGGACTCAAAACATGAGCTGATGAGTTTCAGTAAACCAAGTAAGAAACCACAAGTCCCATGAGTAATATATACCTGCCATTTTCCTTTTGACGAGTAGCTACTGATGGGATATTAGTTGTCTTTGTAGGATTCTGGTGTTTATGAAGCTATTCAGTGAATAATCTTTCACAATCGGTGTAATACAAAACATTACTAAAATACTAAATACCTGCTTTAGAGCTGTGTTTTGCCCATCGACAGAAGTTTTGAAGTCAAAACTCTTATGAAATGATTTAAATGCACGTTTGACAATGTCTTTATCTCCCATTCGCTCCATAATCAATGATTTTCTAGTGCTTGTAAGAGCAGTAGGATCGGAGGCAGATGGTTCCAGACTCATAGAGATATGCAATGACTTTGGAGCGGTTTGTTTGTTTCTCAGTAAACCCGAGCCATTTACCTTCTTTACCGAAGACTGTGATGTAGATAATGAAGTGGTTCGTGAAGCTGGCTTGTACACTCTTGGAGTTGAAAACCCTGGTGGGGCTTTTGATATTGGTGCTGCTGGTTTCTTTGGTGCCTTTATCATGTTTCTGATCTCCTTGCTCGGTGGAGTTTTCCTACTTGTTACAATCTTGTTTGTTGTCGGTTTTTTGGTCACCTGATTAGGCTGTCGAGAAGTAAGTAACAGAGCGTTTTAGAAAACCGAAACGAAGACACACTCACACATAGGAAATAAGCTCTCTTTTCTATATAAAAGCATCCCAAGAACCTGTAATTTTACCTTGGGAGAGGCTTTTGTAGGATTAATCCTCACATTTCCATCATTCTTCTTGATAAGATTATGTTTTTTCTCTTTCTTCACCTCCTTCATTGATGTTTCATTTGTATCCTCAGTATCATCTTTTAATGGAACTTCTTCTCTCAATTCTTCTCTTACTTCTGTCTCTTCTTCCTCATCCACCTGAGAAACCTCTTCTGGTTTCTCCTGTTTATGGACAACCACTTCTGAATTCTCCTCCACAAAAGCAATCTCTTCCGATTTCTCAAATTTTGGACTATCCATACTGTCCTTGACTTCTTCTTTCACTTGATCAACCGAGCTTTGACATTCCTTGACTATTATAGTTTCTTCATTAACCTCATCAATACTCAGTTCATTCACTTTAGCAGCAATGCCAGTCACATGCTTATCATCATCACAAGTAAATTTCCCATTAGATCCATCATTAACCTCAGATTTTACCACCAACCTGCCATTTTCACCTTCCATACTCTCATGATCTGTGACTATCGATCTAAAAGACGCATTCTTGTCCATTTGTTTCTCCTGATCCATAATCTCGGCTTTCCTCTCAGCAATCTTCTTGTAATGAGCTTCAAAATAAGCCTTCTTTTGAGCTACTGATCCTGGAGTTGCACACTTTCCAACTTCCTCCAAGTACTTGTTTGGAGAGAAAGCTGAGAATTTCTCCCAAGAAAGTGAATCATTCTCAAACCTACCAAATGACACCGACACTTGCAGGCTAGGGTTCGATAAAGTTGCCGCCTTTACCGGTTTATTCTCCATCAAGCCATAAAATCCCTAAACCATGAAAAATTCAAGAACCACCAAATCATCAGAGATAAACAACTAAGTCCAGAACTTGGAAGGTCTCACAAAAACAGAGAAATTTTTAAAAGAACACAAAGACTAGTCAGATGGGTGAACAGTTGAATACCTTATCGTCAATATTGGCAACACCAACTTGCTTATCCCCCATGAATGCTCAGCAGAAGAACCCTACTTCACACAAAATCCAAGGAAATTTGAATCATTTTGTAATCCATCTGAAGTAAAGAAGGATCTATTTGCTACTTTCACTTTATCCTTTATGTAACTCTCTAACCCTCTTTGTGAGCAAACTCAGATTCTTGTGGACAGTGAGTTGTACTTAAAAATGAACAATCTTTCAAATAATTAAGTAACAAAGAAAGACCCAAATCTTCATCAATGATTGAAAGTACCAAATTTTACTTTGAAGGACAGAGAATCTAAGAGAGAGTGAAATGAGGATCCAAATCTTACCAGAAAAGTGAAGATAGCCCACAAACCAAAATTGTTATTTAAATCCCAATGATGATCAACTTTTTTTCCAGTGGACACACAAAAAAATAAGTTGAAATAATTCTCTGGAGTTAAAACCAATGTCTTTCAAAGTTGAAGACTATGAAAAAAAGGAAGACTTGTGAAGAATAAAATGATTAAATAATTGTGGTCACTCAGCTGAAAAAAACTTAAATGCAGATTTAACAAGAGGGAGATGAAAAGCAAAAGGAAGAAGAAGAGATTACATCCAATCCAACTCAGATCGGCAATGAAGACAAGAGTCGGTGGGACCAGTAGTAGTAATTTGCAAGTGATAACTCCAAAGCGATCAAGAGAAGAGATCAGACAGATAACAGTGTACTACTTGCATACTAAGTACTACGAACTTTGCTTATTAAAATATTTGAATAGAGTAACTAATTGTAATTAATTAAAAGACTAAACTGGTGTAATAAATGTTTGCCTCCTCTTCTTAGGACACCTGTGGATGTGGGGGCCCCATAGATTCTTCTCATCGGTGAAGTTAATATTACAACGAAAAGTTATGAACACCGTTATTGAATCTGACCCAATTTGATGATAGCTACAGAAAAACGTATTTGGGCTTTAATTTAACAGCTCAGCCTACTACTAGTATCAGAAAACGACGCTGTTTATATACTCAATGCTCATGGTTTTGAAACGAAACATTTATGATCCTTGACCAGATTTATTAACCATTGCAAGAAGACTTGAAGAGATGCTGCTGACCAACTATAATTGCTTCTCCAATACCAAAACTTTAGATTCCCAAGAGCCCTAGCCATTCAATGTCATTAATAAATACTCTTCTTTGCCATTTTTCTGACCAGACAACTTTAATGGTTTGAATGAATGAAAAAAGTATCTCAACATTACGAACGAGAGATTGATAGATTCGGTTGTTCTTCTTAACTAAACCGGTAACAAACTAGTAATCTGGATTAAACCACAATAGGCACTTCAAGATGAGTTTTATTAAGAACAAAAGATTGAGAACAAGAGCACCAAAATGATACTAAAGAATTCTCAAAATAGGGTCATCAAATGGCTTCTCAACAGCCTCTATATCTCTTTCTCCCTCTAAATCGATTTGTACACCACAAAATCAAAGAATCACTCACCTGAACAATGATACTGTAATCTCTGTAATGCAAACAGAGGATGAAAAAAGAATTATAACTTGTAAAAACTCTCACAAAAAGCTTGAATCATCAGTCAACTCCGACAAAGAAGCAAACCCAAGTATTGACTGATCATTCGCTCTCTCAATCTTATGCTTATACAAATCATATGGCTCCCAAAGATGATCCAACGGACAAGGTCTCTTCTCATCAAGTCTCACCCATGGCTTTCCTTTACCACTCCAATGCAACAAACTCACAGGACCAGGATGCAATGACCGACAACTTCCTCGTATATTGTCTCCTCCTAGACCATGCTGGTTCCATCTATGATCGATAGCTTCCACATTTCCCGCAAACACAAGCAGAAACGGTGGCAAAGATCCAAGATCGTAGATTCTACGTTTCTTCTGTAATTGCATCCATTGTTCTAACTTCTCTCTGTAATTCCCTTCTCTCCATCTAACCATATCCATAACCATCACTCCCGTATTGAAATAGCAAGGTGTTCGACCGGAGATTAGACCCGGTAAAGCCGGGTCTGACCAAAACCCGGAAGTGAAGTACTGCGTAAAGTTTGCGTGACAATACTCCGGAGCTCCGATTACCCGTGATCCGGTCAACACCGTGCTCCAAAGCTTTGTGATATCGTCGACAACTATAACATCCGAGTCAAGATAGATAACTCGGTCCGCGCTCTGATCAAGTATATCTCCGAGGTAATTCCGAGCATAGTTCAACGGATTCTCCAAAGCTTGTCTAATCGATGAAGATATGAGATTGATCACTGTATCTTCCCTAAAAATGTAAACTTTAAAGTTCAACGAAGGAAAAGTCGACCGGACGAGTTGACTCAGTACACGTGGACTCGCTGAGTCGAACTCAGCCGCGATGAAATGAAAGAAGACGTTCTCTGGACACAACGCGTGGCGGAGAACAGAATGAACAGCTGCGATTGATCCACGGATGTACTCTGAGTCTAAAGTCATAGCTATGTGTACAAGCGAAGGATCATTAGAAGACGACACGAAGTTCTCTTTGTTCACTGATGACGATGCACACTCCTTGCCGTTTCTGTATTCCGGAGCTTCCATGAACGGACCAAGTTTATTAATAAACCCATCACTTCCTCCGCCGCCACCGACGTTCCTGATCCTCCCCGGAATTAACCGTATTCCAACGGCAAACGGTAACAGAACAATCAAACTCAAGACGGCGTTTAAAGGAAAACGCGAAGGCATTATTGAAAACGCGTTTGAATCAAAACGAATGAGAGAATATAAAGAAAAGATTTGAGCTTTATCATCGGCTAATGATTAAGCATTGTTGCAAGATTGAGCAAGTTTCTGAAAATATTTACTTAAAAGATTTCAAGAATGTTCCTTTTTGTTTTTTGAATATTTGTCTCTCCAAAGAGATGGAGAGATAAGGAAAGAGGAAGAAGAAGAAGAAGGATTGGTTATCAAAGAGATGTTTCCCAGTGCTTTAACTTTGGATTCTTCATGATTTGTTTTCCTTATTTGAGAGATTACGAATCACGCGCCATTAAAACGCGTTAGACGGCATTGAGAGGCTTAGTCGTTAAGGGAAAGTTTTCAAGAGCAAATCCGAAAACTTAATTACCACTATTAACAAAAAGGTTAATCCAAGAATTAGGTGAAGAGAGTAGCTTTATTCGTCTGCGGTAGGGTGTACGGTAAGGGTTAAATGAAAGGTTGGTTTTGGAACTTGTGTTGACCCATTAAGGCGATGCCAGCTGTGAAGGTCGAGGGAAACAGCTGGATGATTCACTTTTTGGAAATGGGGTCCATAGTACAATGGACGGATCAGATTAAATGATAAGAAGTTTGAGAACTCAACTTGGCACGTGCTCTGCTTATAAATGGCACTGGAAAACCAGAAAATGTTTGCCAACAAATGTTTGGGCCAGTGAAAAACAATAAAATTTCCTTTTTTCTGTCGGTTAATAATTTTAAATTTGTTACAAAATCATTAGATTTTCGAACTGGCAAGCAATAGACCCCTGGAATGTTTTTTGGAAATAAATAAAGAAGGGATATATAATATCCCTTTGCCTTACAGATTTTTTAAAATATCAGATTTTGTACAGCCAAGCAAAGTATAAATTCCTAAGAAAATATTTTCCCCAAACATGCTAGAGAAAAATTAAATAATTCCTTTTCCATTACAAAACGGTAAATAAAAAGCATTAGATTTTGTACAGCCAAAAAAGGAAACTATATATTCTTTCACATGTCGCAATCATTTAACAATGATTTGTAAAGTTAATGCATCTACAAAACAGTACAAAAAATTTCTAAAATATCGTAATATCCGATCAAATGTTACTATCGTATAGACTTGTTTCATGCGTTTCACCGACGAATAGATTCGTGGTTATCATTCATGATTTATTTCCTTGAAATTTCATTAGGATATATATTTTTTGCTGTCGGCAAATATCATTAGAATATTAAATTTAAATTTTGTTATTTTATTTGTATATTACCGAGCCAATTAATTTGAATATTCCCGTAGGGTAGTGCAGCTCATGTTCAGACGTAACATAATCACTTTCTATGTGATGCGGTGTGTATATTATGGACTTTTCCTCGGGGATGAGACGAGAACACGATGAAGATTTCCGTTGAACATGATGTTTGGTTTATATTTAATTTGCAGAATATTCTTGAAATAGTTAGACACTGAACATTATATAAACCTGACAAAACACATTATTTTGAGAGTAAAAAGATAAGCAATGTTTGGTTTCTATTGGCTTAAAGATGGAGAACCAAATGTTTGGTTTAAGAAAAGAAGAAGGAATCAACGTTATCATAAGTGATTAGTAGTTAGAAGAGTTGCGTCATAGGGTTTACATGTTCAATAGGATGAGAAAGGGACTTGTAGGAGAAGCAAAGATAATTGAAGTTAGGTGGTAGGGACATAACTATTCATGTGGTTTTATTTCTCTATCTTTTCTCACAGAGAGTGATGTCTGAAGCTTCTTGTTTGGTGTCAATAACAATGTTGAAGTGTGGGAAAAACAAAAGTTTGGCAAATTGAAGCTATGGCTTTACACTTGAAATGATTTTTTTTTTTTTTAATAACCAGAAATATTTGGTAGCAAGATCAAAAGATTTGTGCAGCCTTGCCTTCACATTTATTGAATCATCATCATCTCTTGGGAAGCAAAATTTGTGGAAGTGTTACTTTGAGTTCTTTTCTGTCTGCTCCAAACGACTGCAAATTGCAATGGAGAAAATGAGTAAATCTCTAAATTCAACTGCAAAGAACTACAATCTTTATGAAGAATAGATGATCTAAGGATATGAAAGAGTGGGAGAGATATAATACCTCAACTATGCAGTCTTTCACGTACATGTTTGTGAATAGCTCAGATGCATCTGGTACCGGGCTCTCCTGAAACAAGTTAAACATGAAGGAATTAGTAAATGCATACTTTGATATAAATAACAAAGACAAAGCTATAAGATTATTACCTTGGCCTGGGCTACGGCGTTATCTACTATCTCTTTCTCCATGTCTTTTTAAAGTCAAGAGCATATTTTCATTTGCATAGGCATATGATGATTGTATTCGTATGTATCATTTTTCAAGCTATTTTCTAGATAACAAAGTACCTTAAGCTCTTTTTCTGTAGCTATGTCATGCGATAAGAGCAACTTTCGCACCCTTTCAATTGGATCACGCACCTAAAGGTAACACAGGATCAAAAATTTACAGGTTAAAAAGTTACAAATTTCTAACGGTTCGAGCAGTATTCTTATTACTGAACAAAGAACTAACCTGTCTCACGCCAGAGACTTCATCACGTGTACTGTATGTGCTTCCTGGGTCAGACATAGAGTGACTGTGGTATCTGTAGGTGTCTATCTCAAGGATCTGCGCAAAATAATGGCAATGGTATGTTGGTCATAACACTTGGTAGAGAATGACTTATAAGAATCCAGTACATGCCAAAAGCTTGTGATTAGATTCACAAGCTTGTCCCAGATGTGTTGGTGATAAGAATGCAACAAAGGAAAATTTGGTTGGGAGCTGAACTCGACATGTAGTTTCTAAGTAGTACACACCAAGAAACTCCAAAAGAATATTAGTGACTTATGTACATTTTATTAGAAATCGTAGGAGTTTGTCAATCACGACGTGTCACGCTCTCACGAAATCAGCAAACAAAAACGTCTCTTATGACCTAAAATAAAAGTATTACAAGCTAAATAGAGATAAATACTAATAAAGCTTAGTTTTCTCCAAACAATTTACTCAAGTAAACTTCGATAAATCCAAAATCCAGGCTAAGTACAAATAGTTGAAGTTACCAGCAAGGCATTCTCCCCAACACAGAAGCACTACACATGCAAGCATTGAATGATTCTATGACTTCTTAATTTACGTAACATGCTCAGAGGGTAATATTTTATCAGGTTCAATTTTGAAGAAACTATAGAAGCAATTAAGACTGCAAAACAAAGGAAAGAAGATTTCATAGTAATACTTGTTCCCCGATAAAGCATTGCGAAAGCTTACAAAAGGTCCATTCTTGAGCGCATGCTCCTTGGCAAACTTGCATGCCTGTTTCACAGCTAGTGCATCCATACCATCCACCTTATACAGAACACAGAAGTGATCACTAGTAGTTAGCTTTAAGGTCACACTCTCACCAATCAGAAAAACAAAAGATACAATTCAATTGGTTAAACCATCAAAAACACTGAAACAACTTCTGTCAAACAACAGATCTTTGAAGACAATGCAGTTTGTAATTCTCATGAAGTTAACAGTAAAAGGTTTGTCTTCATTCAATTTGTGTCTACACCCCTATACTCACTACCTAACTGTTCTATATTCGACCAGCAGTCTAAGCAACCCTATATCAACCAAAAACACACTATAGCTACACGCCGAGGAATGAAACACTCGATGTGAAAACCATTGCAACACGCAAGATAATGACATTAAACAATTCAGTCTCACCTTCAAGCCAGGAATATAATCTCCACGCTTGAAATATGCTGGAGACTTAGCCGACCTCCACGTAGCCGTTCCCATTCCATCTAAACATCAAACCATCCAAAATCAGCACAAATTCACACGACTCAAAATTCCAATCAAACAAACACAAGTAACAAAAAAAAAAAAACTCACAATGGTTATTCTCGCAAACAAGAATCGCAGGCAAATCCCACAAAGCAGTAATATTCAAAGCCTCAAACAACTGTCCCCGATTCGCAGCACCATCACCATACAAGGCAAAAGTTACAGCTTCATCCTTATTATACTTCTGAGCAAAAGCCAAACCACATCCTAATGGAATCTGAGCTCCAACAATCCCATGTCCACCATAAAAGGAAGCATCTTTCTTATAGAAATGCATAGATCCTCCTCTACCATGAGAACAACCAGTTTTTCTTCCCATAAGCTCAGAGAAAGCATCAACAACAGTCCCACCACGACCGATGAAAGTACAGTGATCTCTATAGGATGTGATAATCGCGTCTTTCTTTGTAATCGCTGCTTCCATTACCACAGCTAAAGCCTCTTGACCATCGTATAAATGGCAGAATCCACGGATCAGCTTCGCCTTGTAGAGTGAATCTGCGGCGATCTCCATCCTCCTCATCCGAGCCATCTCACGGAAAAACGAAAGGATCTCCTCTGATGATGTCTCGACGGAGCGTGACGGCGCTCCACATAGATGCGGCGTGAAAGGGACGGCGGTTTCGATTGTGATCGGTGATGTGTCTGTGGAAACATGACGGCGAATTGCGGAAGGTAACGCGGTGGTCACCGACTTAAGGATGATCCAAAGAAAATCGCGATAGCGCCATCTCCGGAGCTCTCCGATTTTGCAAATTTGCAATTCAAATCGAATCTTTGTTAAAGTGAGGGAAAGTTATAAAGAAGAGAAGCGACTTCGTATGAAAATGTCAAAAGCCTTTTATGGTGATTGACTCATCTACAAAACATTTTTTTTCAAATGAAAATTTATATTAAATGATACAACAAGATACAAAATTTTACAAGAGAGTTAAAAAGAGCAGCTTTACACATCTATCTAACAAAGATCATCATTCTTTTAGTTTCTTTTTCTGTTAGACAACAAAAAGCCACATCCTCTGTTGCTTCTCTCATGAACATTGTTGGAGAATGCAATTTGGTTCTACCCGGTGAAGTCAACAATGGAGAATCGACTATTTTCTTTCGTTGTCTCTGTTAAGTTGGACAATGAACAAGTTGCGTTGCTTTTGATATATTTGTGTATCCTTCTTCCAGATTGTTGTTACAGGCTGGTCACAAGTCTTTGGTATCTTTGTAATCTTCTTTGCCTAATTAAACAACAACGGGAAATGGAATCTTGATTCTGACTCAAAGTTTTTCTTCTCTTTTTAACACGCACCAATAAATCTTCTGTTTCTAGTACATAGGAGACCTGCATGA
This sequence comes from Cardamine chenopodiifolia, assembly GCA_963922655.1. Lineage (NCBI taxonomy): Eukaryota > Viridiplantae > Streptophyta > Magnoliopsida > Brassicales > Brassicaceae > Cardamine > Cardamine chenopodiifolia. The sequence goes on from OZ000467.1 coordinate 5,525,176, forward strand.
GATTTCAGAAACGCGGTCTCAAGTGTTGGTCTCATTGAAACTCGAAAGCGGTAAGCGTAAAAAGAAGACGAAAAAGTTACCTTTGAAGAATTGCAGGCTATCTTACATTCCAACCCATTTTTAAACTTAACTCCATCTGTGCTGTATAACTGTTCATCCTCACCACCAATTTTGCGCTTGTTCCTGGCGAAAACATAAAATGAGTTGCCCATTTAGCTTTTAGAGATCAGAGATAGTCATTTATTCATGTTCTAGAGTTACCTCTTTAAATAGATTCTACGATTCTCCCTTGCATTCGAGTGTATGGAGAGGAAGTCATTGTGGAGATAAGCTGCAAAATTTGGGTCTATGGATACAGATGTTACATCGGGCTTATCAAGACCGTTGCACATAAGCTGAATAGAGAGTTTGACTGGTGTTGGTAATTTCTGCATACACATGAAGTTTCAGAGTTCAAAAGCTTGATCAGCAGTGTAGTGACAATATATAAGTTTATGTATGATGGAGCAAAAGCTTACACATTCAATACGGTAAATATTCTCATCGGGGAGGAGGACACGAACATTATCGTAATAAACACTATCAAAAATATTTTCTGGCTTTCTGGATTTCTCATATGCATAAAGCTGAAGAAGTTTGTTGTCCATCTCATCAGCTGCTACTACTTGGAGCTGAAGCATAACCGCACATAGGTTAGTATAAAAAAGCAAGTAAAGATATTGAGAAAAACACCAAAGAACAAGACCCACATGCTTAATGAATTTATGGATCAGTTTGTCCAATGTGAAGAGAACATAAGACTGAGTCCCAATTACAGCTCGGCAGTCATCTTCAAACTTTGCATTATCAGATGTACCATCAAGTAAGTTGTAGAGAGCAGTCATGAATCTGTTTTACATTAACGAAATTTATAAGCAGGAACACATATGAATCGCAAAAACAAAAACAATCTCTGCTACAAAAAATAAATTTCACCTGGCATAGGAATCAGTAGAATTTTTGGTATTTGTGGTCTTCCACTTTCCTTCCGGGGATGATGAGTTAACTTTTGCTGATAACATTCTCTCATACAACATCTGTCATGCGTAACTGTGTAAAGTTAGCTAGTGAAAACTCTCTGTACTTTTAGATTATACTGATTTTTGAAAAACTGTATGCATGATCATTTGTTCTTACCCGGTGAAGCCTGAAAAGCACGTAAAACGAATCATTCCCATAGAAGACTTGGGAGTTCTTCATAGACTCTTTGTCCTTGTCGTGCAGAGCTAAAGCTGAAGGAACATACTTTGCTAAGGGCTTTACATGCAGCAAAAATCGTGCTGAAAAGGGTAAGGCAGACCCATCTTCTTCAGCATCATGTGCATCAGCCATACCTTCAGCTTCGCCTTCGCTTTCTCCCTTGTTATTGGGATCGATATCAACCTCCGGATCTTCACCACCACCAGACTCTGTTCCAGAAACATCACCGTTCTCATATGCATTTCTGCTGTCCTCTGATGATCTTGCGGCTAGTTCATCACCTTCAGCATCATTCTCTGCCCCTTTCCCCAGGCAACATGGTTCCTCTTCTCTACTCCTCCCTCGGCTTAAGTTGTTTCCAGCATTATCATTCACTATGCTGGCGGCCTCCAAACCACTTTCTGCATAAACTGCAAAATTATCTTCCTCAAATTCTCCAGTAGGAGAAAGTTCACCTTCTTCTCTTTCAACTTCAGATTCCCCCGCCAACTCTTGATTACTTGTTATTTCTACTGAGATCCCATTTGTCAATACTTTCTTGTTACCGACCTATGGGACAAATAGTGTATCAGTACCACCTCTTGGTAAACACAGGACTAGAGGTGTTAACTGTTAACTTAAAATTTTCAACCTATCTAAGTTTCATAAGAAAAACCTAAGCACAAGTGTAAAAAATGGGGAACAATGTTCCAAATCAACAAAAAAGGGTCATAAATTTAAATGGAATCATCTACTTAGACAGTTTCAGATAAAAAAAATTATATGATGATGGAGCCAAAAGTCCATCAGTAACACTATACCTCTAGTTTTGGCCCATTGGCATCATTCATCTTCAACTCCAACTCTGTTCCACTTGTCACAACACTAGGCTTCAGACTATTATTGCAAAGCCCTGTCCGAGTAATAAGGACACTATTCATCCCTTGGACAAAGAAAATAAAAAATTCAAAGAGAACTTGTCCTGAAGCAAGGTTTCAGGATGTTACCCGCTGTGTGTAGTATGTTGCTTCCTCCATTACTTTGGCCTAAAAATCCATCCACAGAAAGTGAAGTTGAATGGTGTACATGCTCCATTGAGACAGCTTGTTTTCTTTCAGGCTTTTCATCAGGCATAGCTTCATTATTCTGCATTTTCTCATTCTGAGAAGTCTCACAGGCATCAAAGGTCCTACCACCAGCGCCATCCCTAACTGGATTTCTAGTTTGCCCTAATTGGTTACGTTCATTAATTTTTCGAGATGTCTTTGAGCGTTTAGAGTCAGCAACACTAGCGCAATTGTGAGGACTTCCCTCACTCTCTCCACCACTTGCACTACCACTTTTTACATTCTGGTTTGTGGACTTGAAAACATCTTCTCGGTCTTCAGCACCTTGAGGGCGAGAAGGAACACCAAATATTTGTTCCACGAAGGTTGACCAAATCTTCATGACCTTATCTAACAGTTCAGTAGAGCTCATTTCTGCACACGAATACTTGATCAGCTGGTAAAGATCTTCATGAAGGTCAGAATCTGGATAATCAAACTCCAAACTGGGGGAAATAGATAGTTTATTTCCGGCTGCAAAAGCAAGAAGTGAATCATCCTCTCGCTTCTTTTCAGTAATTTCTTTTATCTCTGCCAACAATGCTGCAGAAAAAAATATAGTACACAAGAAATTTGGTAAACACTTCATAGCCTGACATAATAGATAATGTGTGTAATAGGTTATGGACAAAACCTTTCGTGCTCAGATTCTTTGAATCCTGCTGTTTGAAGTAGAAACTTCGATGATCAAGTGACTTGTAGTAGTTCTTGGCATATATGTCAGCCCAAATTTTGTCGAAATCAGAACGGCAACTTGCCCACTCTTCTTGCTTCTGCTTCAAACGGGTTAGGATAACGGGTAAAGCAAGAGACACGTTCTTCTTTAACACATCCATCACATCGAGCCCGTGATCGCCGTATAACCTTTCTATGCATCTTAAGTTTAGAGCTACATAGACAGTAACAAAGGAATCCATCAGGAAAAAGAAAAAGAAAAAAAAGCTCAGCTACTAATGTATTAACATTCATGCTGTTTTTTCTTTTACACCGCTTGTATGTATACCTGTGAGGTGATCCTCGACACGGATGGGGCTGTTGGTTTTCAGTTCATTACTGTTAAGCTTTGCCAATAGTTCTTCCACATGATTTGTAGTTGAATTAACAGACTCTAATAGCATGTCTAGCTCAAACCTAAAGCAAAAAGATAGATATATATGCATGAAAACCAGAGATAATGGCTCACAATAAGAGGACAGTCACCATTATTTATGAAAAGTATAGAAGTTAATAAACCAACCTGTCATCCTCACATTTGAAGAGGCTCTCTTCATACTGGTTCTTGTGCATGTGGCTAAATGAATAATCTTCACTTCCTGACGTGACAGAGACCCAGTGATCATTGAGCACTAGGTTACCGAGCTCTGTCTTCTGGCTAGCAGTAGAAATTGGGTACTGCAGAAAGCAAAATATCTACATTAAACTAGTGAAACAAAAGATGAACCGAAGAAAAGCATATCCACGCATGACAAGATGTAGCCACATACATTCTTTGGAAGTAACCGATAACTAGGAGTGCATTGTTCACAATTCGAGAGATCTAGTTCATTGATAGGCTTCGCCCATTTCTGACTTGCTGCTGCTTTTTCAAGCCTCGCCTTATCATGATCTCTGTCTGTAAACCCTTCCTCTCTCTTATGTTCTTGGTCTCTATCATTGTCCAGTGATGGTTGAGGATATTTGCCTTCACTCCACAAGGATTCTGCAGTCATAGTTTAGAATTGATTCGTTTTCTTTTCAGAACTAGAAATAGAAATATCTGGAGAGATAGGTATACTTACTCTTAGTTAGAATACTTGAAAGCAATCCTTCTGCAAGAAGAATGAAAGGTCAAGAATGCGTCTTTTTTTTTAAGAAAGTAGAAAGAGAGAATCATAGTTTTGCCTCGTTACCATTCTTCTGACATTGCACCAAAAACTCCATAAAGGAATCCATGAGGTCAGGATATACTCCAATTAAATCTCCTACCTGATGCAAGCACAAATGTTCATATATCATTTATAAACGAATGCCAGAGTGAAAATTTAAGTATTCTATATAGGCATACCAAAGATTGCAGTTCTGGATGGCTGATTATTTCTTTTGAAAAGAGATTAAGACAACGTAAAAACTCCTGGTATTTCGAGGAATTAAGCTTTTCCTTTACTCTATCGACAATAGCTAGCTCTGGACTATAACCTGTAATCACATAAGAAAATTTTAAGCACACACGGAATAACAAACAACAAACTCACTCCTTATCATCTTTCAAATACGTTTTCATAAAACAAGAACTCACTTTTCATGGCACCTTTTTCATCATAAGTAGACGAACTAGGAACCACTCCAGAAAATTTGTCTCCTTCCCTGACTTGATTGGAAAAATCAGCTGAATCATTGCCTCTAATTTGTAGTTTCTGCTTCTTGTTGAGAAACTGCTCTTTTTGGCTATCAGGTTCGAAATCTCTGGCATCTTTATGATCATGTTCTTTGTTTTTACCTCTTATGTGTTTTTTATTTTCTTTCATCAAAGGTCTCTCCCGGTCCACATCAGTATGTTCGGTACCAAAATCATGGTCCGGATGTGGAGTAATGATCCGGTCCTTCTACAACAATGCCCAAATAAATGATGTTCAATAGTAGATTAAACACATAGAGCGTTAGCATTTCTAGAATAAATAAATTTCTGAGAAGAACCTTATCAGACAGAGAAATCCCTCGGTCAAGAACTGAATTTTTAACAGAATGAATAGAGGCCGTTGCTGAAGTATCAGGCAGGAAGTGAGTAAACTCTCCAAGCAAATCCGTATGATCCCGAAATAGGATGGCAACCTGAGATAGACATGTAAAACTAAGTACATATTAGCAACAAACTACAAATAAAAATACACATAGTTTCATTCAATGAGCCAACCTCCTGGTAGACCTCAGTGATGGACTTGCTATCCTTTCTATACATGTTTAAAATGTCTAAAAATGATTTGTATACACGATCATCGCCCTGAAACCTTGTCTGCAAAATAAATAAATCATTTACTTAGTGGAAAAGCAGTTATTTTCTTGTACAGTGTAGCACATAAATATATATTACCTTAATCTTGTTAACAAAACTAATAGCTTCCTCAAACTCAACGCGTTTCTTTAATGGAGGCTGCCCATCTTCGGGTTGGGGTGTGATCTCAAAACCCTTTGGCAAGAAGGTATTGAAACCCAAAATTAACTCTTGGTGTCCTTTGAAGAGTTCTTTCACCTTTATTATGACACCAGCCGTATCAACTCTACAGTGAAGAAAAAAATTCAGTAACAATGGAGTTTCATCAGGGCCGAGACCAAAACCAAACATATCAAGGAGAGAAAAAAAAAACTATACCTCTGAGATTTAAAATTCTTCATGACCTCAAGAAATTCATCATATTTTTCACGTTTATCCAGAAATTTATCCTTGACAGCTTTAAGGTAAGCAAGCGCGTCATTTGTAGTTAGCTTCTGTGCATTTCCTCCTCCAACCATGGTTTGAAGTTGAACAGAGCTTCATACCATAAACAAAAAATAGATCATTGAAAGTCATTAAACATCTCCAACTACGTTTCTTTAATATGTCTAAATCATACCCACAAGCTCATTATTTGCTTATTACCAAAGTCTTGACAAATTTTATTTCATTCCACGAATTTAAGGGTTCAAGTAAAATTTGGTCATCATCAGTCAACAAAGCCGAAAACAAATTCCTTAATCATCATCCAAGAATCAATCACATATACAGAAAAAATATTCAAAGAATCGAACTAGAACTCATCCCAATAAGAAGCAGCTGCAGATCTAGCAACTACAAACACAATTTTTTTAAAAAAATTTAATTTATATAAAGCAAAAGGAGTTGGAAGAAACGGACCAGAAAAAATGGATCCTACTTAACCCTCAGATTATTTGACATTAACTTGACGATAAAAATTGTAATGCCCAAAAATGAAATTCAATAAAGGGTAAAACAAAAGGAGATCATCTTATTGTAATAGTTACCGAATTTTAGAGAAGACGAAGAAGAAGCATAGAAGCAGAAGGTTCCTCCTTAAATCCCACGGGACAGACCGGAGACAGAAACTATTCAACAATTTTCAGACAGAAAGACACTCTGAGCAAAACGAGTTTTATGAAAGATTGAGATTTCTTCTCTAAGGAGTTTTACGTCTTCTCAAGTAATTTACAATATTTTCTCGTTTTTCCCTTTTTTTTTTTGTTATATGAAGACTTATAAAGTTGTATTTTCTCGTTTATTACTTTTTTTTGTTTGGTATATCATTTCGAGAATTATAATTTCTCTTCTCCTGTATTATTTTAATTTTCTTTTTTTATTGTCCTTTTTTATAATTTGTTTACCAAAAAATAATAATAAATAATATTTAAGTATATTCCATCTTGTAATTTGTTTACCAAAAAATAATAAGAATATTCAAGTTTATGAAAAATTAAAAAAATTATTAGTTTTAAGGGTGATTAAAACAACCATAACCAAAAAAGTAAATTTAATTGACCATAAATTTAAGTTTAGTTTGGTTAACAACTCATAAAACTAGACAAATTTTTTTGTCTTTTAAATTCAATTGAATTTTTTTTATCAAAAGATCGAAATTTTTTTTGTCTTTGTTTGCTGAGTAATTTCGATAAAATATATCCTTGTATGATCGGGACGCGAAAAATCATCTCCAACATTTTTGTAAACACATAGGTGCATACAAATAACTAAATGATGGTAAATTTGAATCTTAGTAGTGATTATAATTCATTGGAACAACAAAATATTAAATCATTCTAAGAAAATCTACTAGTAATTCTTTAACAAAGAAAAAAAACTCTACTATTAATTCCTCTGAATCTCTGATTTATAAAAACTACTTAGATGTGAAGCGGTTGAAATAACATAGCAATCGCTTGGTCACGAATTGATTTAGCTGGCTGAAAGAGATTCAACTCCTCGAGCAAATCAGGATGATCACGAAACAGTATGCCAAGCTGAGATTACACACACAAAGAAACATAATTAAAACATTAAGAAAATCATAGCAACAACATAGAAGAAACTTAGAAATCCTTAAAAAAAAAAAAAAATTGTAAGACAATGAAGCTTGCCTGATGATGGACATCAATGATAGACTTGCTTCCATTTCTGTGCATTGCTAAATTGTCTATAAATGATTTGTAGACATGAATATCATCACCCTGAAACCTTGTCTGCCAAATAAATTAAACATTTGTAAGAGACACACAAGTAATGAGAGAATGGAACTAAGGCTAACTTTAGCACTTTAACTAAAACGAATTGCATCTTCCATTTCAAAAGGTTTCTTCTCCTCCTTGCGGTCGAGGAGCATTTTATAACCAAAACCCAAAATCAACTCTTGATGACCTTTGAACACTACCATAACCCTCGTTATAGCACCAGATATGTCGATTCTACAAAAATCGTATTAATAAGTTCTTAGAAACCATGGATATTGTTAGACTTTATCAATTAATATTCCCTAAATACATTGTAGATACATTCTCACTGTAATTCCCTAGATACATTCTCTAGATACATTTTTCTAGATACATTATATCGTATTTTTCTAGGATTTAATGATTCAGGTGAATTTCATCACATATACAAATATATATATTCAAAGAATCCAATTTAGAAATCATCGCACGGATACAACAAGCAACAGATCTAGCAACTACAAAAGCAATCAAATACAAGACTGAAACAGAGAGTCCCAAACCAACCAACCAGTCTAGGTGTCTCCCTTGCAACACACGATGATCTCTCGAATTTGGTGATGATGAACATAGAAACGAAGGGCATGAACTTTTTTTTTTAGTTTTTGGTGACATAATTCGATTTTTAATCACTCAATATAATTGAAACGATAGACTCTCATGTGACTCATGAAACGGAACTGAACTAATATAATATATGTCTTCTTCGTGAAACGGAAAGATATAATATATGTCAGAAAAATCAAAACTGAACTAAACCTCTTAGAAGTTAAACTATACTCTCCATTCTCGTTAATAAACTATACATTATCTTCTAGTTTATACTTGTAGTAGTAGAGATGATGTTGCAACATGATCACTCTTTGTGAATAGTCGTGAAAAGTCGTTGATCAAATCTTCATGATAATAGAGAATGTCAGTGACCTGCAAGATAAATAATAACCCAAATCAAACCAAGACAAATGCAGAAGTGCAAGTACAACATAAAGTAGCTCATCAAGAACGAACATACATCATCGTACGCCTTCTTTTCCGATATCTTTCCCTCTTTAAACCTCTTCATTATCTTCCGAAATGACCCCACGACATGAGTGTCAATGCTCCAAAACCTTGTCTGCAGATCGAATTTAAATTCACAAGTTAACAAAAATGGAATCATCAAAAGGGTATTTCCCTAGGATTATTTGTCATTTTAGCATTTATGTACCTTAAGCTTGTTCATGAAATTCTCTGCATCAACACGATTCCTTTTGGTATAATAAGACTTAGCGAGTCCCTCAGGAGATATAATTCTCGTAGCCTCATCTGGAAGGAAGACATTAAAACCAAGAAGAAGATCACGGTGATTTTTCAGGAGTTCCTCCACCCTTGCAATGACAAAAGCAACATCAACCCTACAAAGACATAAGTAACATCAAAATCAATTCACATGTATGTTTGTGACATGAAATTACGAGCAAACCATATATAACAGGAAGAAAAAAATTCCATACCTATGATTTCCAAGATCATTCAAGACCTTGATAAACTCGGCATATTTTTCAGGTTCATCAAGCAATGCTTTCTCCACAGAGTTGAAGTATAAACGCACCTCATCCTCACTTAGCTTCGTTGGTACTCTTCTTCCAACCATGGTTTGAAATTGGCCTAAACCCTTTAGTATCCAAAGCAAGAGAAGTTATTAAAACAGAACAAATCATCAATGAATCTCTCTAGTATCTCAAAGCTATTCCCCCATTTTATCTAAATTGACTTCAGAATCCTTCAAGAGACAAAACCTAGAGAGCATAAACAGAACTTATAGCATCTCAAAAAGATATTAAGATATGGAAATTCCCCAACACTGCTTTTGAATCCTTGAAAAATCCATAAGACATAATATTAAGCTAATTCTAAAAAAAAAACTGATTAATTTCCTCTTTCCAAATCAACAAAAACTAATTCATTGACAACATGGAACCGAAACTACACTACACATGTGAAGCAATCAGTTCGAATAGAGCAAACCAATCAAACACTGAATTAGATATGTCTTAATCTCATTCTCAATATAATTACAGAACTCAATTCATAAAATTTGAGGTTCAAGTTAATTAACCTTCATCTCTCGGATTAGATGATTCAAGTCAAATTTCATCACAGTTACAACAATATATATATATATATATATATATTCAAAGACCCAAATTTGAAACCAACCCAGCAACCGAAAGCAATTAAATACAATCTTGAAGGAAATTACCAAGAAATGAATCAGAAAACACAAAATTGTAGAAGCCGAGACGAAATTCGCAGAAAACAAAAATAAAACAAAAAGAGAAGAAGGATATGGTGTAGTTACCAAATTTCGAAGGCGAAGAAGAAAGCTTTGAGAACAATCTTTTCTCTTACACTAGACGATCACGAAGGAGGAGATAACTAGAAGAAATCTCTCTCTAGGGTTTTGTTTCTGATTCTAAGTTTTAGATTAAATACGCATAAAAAGTACTTTTAAAAAGGGCAAAATAAAAATCTTTTGTGTTAGATTCAAAAAATTACCTCAACAATGAGTTGGCACAAAAAAAAAGAAAAGGAAAAAAACTTTTGTGTGAGAAAATAATAATAAAAAACAACTAATGAAAAAGGGAAAAATATTTAAAATGTACATTAAAAATATTTTGTCCCACTCTCTTTTTCAAGGCAACCTTCTTTTCTTTTAATGCAAAGTTTCAACATCACAAAAGTGAGTTTTAAACTTAAATAATAGAGAGATCTAATGAAAAATAAGAACATTTGTCTTGAGCATTTTCTGCATTAAAAAAAAAAAAAAAGAGAAAGAGAAAGGGATGATGATCGTATGTTTTGGAGAAAATTTTGGGTTAAATATCTGGCAGATCCTATCCATATTAATTAATCATAATCTTAATGGTTACTTTTACCTATTTTTAATGGTTATTTCAGAAGTTAATCTATTTTAGATATAGTTATTCGATAAAGATGTATATGTGAAATAAAATATTAATCATCATATTAGATCATATTTGGAGGTTTTATCGAACATACAACAATTTATCAAAAATAAATTAGCATAAGAAAAACTATTACATAGTTTCCAATATGCATCTGGTTAAATATTATGCGACTGAACTAACATAGACATTCCTACATCAATTTTGGTCAACTATACAACACAATTATAAATCGAAATTAATCAAATTATTAGAAATTATAAGGTGTTACTCCAATAAAAATTGAACTAAAGAGGAAACCAAACATTTGTTTTCATATAAATGCGTACCTTCGGGCTTTAAATTATTCATGATCACAATAAACTTATCATATCTATCATGCTCAACCTTATTCTTCAGAGTCCTAAGATACGCATATGCATCATCTAGAGTTGCCTTCGGTTTACTTCCTCTTCTTTCGTCATGGTTTGAAGCATGGTTCTAAAAATCGGTCTAGTCTGCGTCTAAGCTTTTGATTTAGTACTCATAAACATTCAAACGCTCTAGTTTTGGTTAAATCGTTGAATAAAATCGATAATATGGTTTAGTCGCTCAAAATCGATTTTTTGGCCTACTCGGCCAAATTTCCCGTTTAATGCATGCTTAATTATGAATTTTTTATCTGTTATAATACAATATAGTTTAGGTTTAAAAAAAAACATTTGGTATAACTAAACAAAGTAGAACTTGTTTATTTCTCGCCTTATTTATTTCTTTTTCTAATAATTCCGTTTCTATTTAAAAAAAGAATGATTTCTATCGTTCTAATTCTCTAACGAATTATCACCACAACAACTTCACATTCAAATAGTTTATACGGAAAAGAGTTTCATAGATTTTTTGATTTTTTATTTTTTTATATCCTTTTAACTTTTATCATGTTTTAAAAATGAGTTTGGTTTTTTGTTTTACTTTTGATTTGGTTCTATGCGAACTTATTCTCTCAAAATTTTGAGTTAGTGAAAATATTTATTAGTTTATCTATTTAAGAAATATATATATTACTACTAAAATTTTGAATATATTAATAGAAAATAAATAAATAACTAAATAATTACCTAACGTCTAACCTCCAGTTAGGCCCCGAATAGTCGTTCTAGACGCTAGATCCCTATTAAACGCCTAACAAGCGCCTAATGATTTTTTGAACCTTGGTTTGAAGTTGGTCAAAAAACTTCATCTAAAAAAAATGCACGTTAAAATTATTATTTTTGGCATTTAATTGTTTAATTTTTATCATCTAGAACACTTAATCACTGTCTTTTAAAACTCACTGAAAATCTTTGAACAAAAAAATACAGAATTTTGCATCAAGGGTATTAATCGAGTTACTAGAAATAAAAAGTGCATGCGTTGAACCAAGCCTATCGAGCACGAGAACATGACAATTATAATCAACTTCAGTTTTAAAAACCATATATTAATTTAAAAACTACTATTTGGTTGGTTGTCCAATGTGGAGAAGCAATGTTTACATAAGAAATCTTCTTTATATTGATAAAAAAAAACCAAAAAAAGACCGAAGTAGATTTTGTGGAGCAAAGTTTATAAAGCAGTTAACGAACCAGAAGTATTACTACGAGTAAGCTTCACCTTTATAGCATGGGTGTTCTTTATATGTAGAAAAGTTTGATCAAATCAGTCCATTTGCATTTCACATCTTTATTTTTTTGGGTTAAATGCATTTAACATCTTTGTAACAATGAGATATAAAATGTATAATAATATTTAATGAAATAAAGACATATTAGTATAATTTGTAAATAATATTTCACACTAATTACAAACTAAATAAACAATGATACAATTAATTTACAGATTTTAAGTATATTTGGTAATGAACAATAAATTGAACCCCTCATTAAGCATGCATCTGTCAAAACTTAGTTAACATAAATATAATTTTGTTACATAGTGGCATTTACTTCTGCAATTTAAAAAAACATTATTTAGTTGAAATCAAACAAATAAATAACATTGTGAAAAGTATTAATGTCATAAAATCTAAAATAAGACCAAGTTTAGATATTCAATATAGATTTCAACATGATCGAGATATATAGATAAATAGTATATTTATTTAATTCATATGATTATTTAAAACAGTATTTTCTGTTAAAGATTTAGTTAAAAATATTATAATTAATAAATATATACGTTAATAGTAAATCGAATAAAATAAAATATCTAACAAATCAAGAACAATTTTATAATTATGATATGATATGATGCATATTTTTGACAAAAAAAAGTTTATGATATCATATTGTAGGTTAATATACCAAGACATTATATCCTTGGTGCCCATGGTGCCCGTGGTGCCGTTTTCGATTTAACTTTTTCAACTCAGACCAGACAGTAACATACTAGATCCGGTGTCGTCAAGCTTTTTATGGACTTGGCCCAATTTGATTTTTTGCCCACTACGAACCCACGCAAATCGTACTGACACATTTTATGCACCCAAGCCCATATTCGAATTTTATATGAACCACTTGACTTTAATTCATTCACATAATGCTAAATTTTCTTATCGATCATTTTACCCAATATTTGGGGAGAATCGAACCCTTAATACTAATGACACATTAGTAATGTGTCAAGCCTGTGAGCAAGCCAATGACCTCGGAAATTCTCAGCAAATTATTCGTATAATGCTTAATCTAATTATTTCATAGATTTCTCAAACTTGTTGAAATACGAATTTTCGTTTTAAGATAACTCTTAATTTCATATCTAACCCCAAACGTTTGGAATCATTATGCAAACCCAATTCTCTCTTTTCTTTCTTCCTTTTGTTCTTTTATGAAGTTTGAGTTGGTGTGCTTGGCTATTGTCTGCAATAAAGACCTACCTAATTTTCCTAATTGGGCCCAATCTTCTAACTATGATTAGTAGTAATGATTATGATCAATTAATGATACAATGATTAATACGTTAGATGCTTTATTGGTGGGTTAGAATATTTAAAGAAATTTCAAGAATAGAAAGGCAAAGTTGAAAAATGTAATACAAATACTTATACATAAATCCTACGTATATACTTTTAATTGAGTGCCAGCATTTCTAATATCTAATCCTCAACCAAACCATATTTAAGGTTTAATATAATATCCGTTTGGTAGACAAAATATTCTTAAAGAGTAAAGAGTAATTTTTTTTTGTTAAGAGGAGTATAGAGTATAGAGTATAGAGTAAATTGCTATGTGAAAACAGGCTAGAGAAAACTGACCATCGAAACAAAGTTGTGCATGTGCGTTTACGTATATGATGTGTTCATACTTCATATATGTTAAATTAATTATTTTTATTGTAGTTATATAAATTTTTAAAAATGTATATATGTATATATAAGAATCCAAAAATCAGCCATGATTGAGGAGCAGCTTCCATGTGGAAAATGCTTTATGATTGGTTCTTGTGCTAATGTTTACAAATGATAGTAACAAAATTCCAAGCAAGGCTTGGACCCATCCTTTGTAATTTGCAAAACCACACTTATTACCAATTTCTACCAAGTCAATATCCTCTATAACCAACTAGTTTACTAATGACATCACATCTGGTGGTAAATTAACCGAAAGTTTGTATAATCAGTTTTTGTTTGATATACATTAGGTAAACATTGTATTAATATATACATGTGTCGCCTACCATGAACTTTAATATATATATTTTCTACATACTAAGAACTGGATTAGGGCTACATAATAATTACTTCATGTTATATCAAAATTTAATTGGTCTCTCTACGACTACTTCTGCAAGATCTAAAATGGTTGAGGCAGGGGAGGGGTGGGGATGTCCAATCAAACAACGGTTTATAGTTTATGTAATTGTGATGAAAAACAGTAAATGATGTTTAAAATTGATATTTTGTAATTCTTCTTACGTAACTACATCATAATAGATACGCCAATTAAAAAAAAAGATGATTGGGGGGGGGGGGGGGGGATTGATCAAGCTATATAGATTTGGTCTTGGGGTCATAATGGGACACACATGAACGATTCCTTGTACATGAATCTAACTCTATAAACATTACCCACAACACAATTCCATTGGTAGAGGCGTCTCTCATCTCATCCAAGAAAAGATAAATCAATTTATTTTATTTGAAAAACAAGAAGAAAAAAGAAGAACATGTGCAACTGTTCCCTTGCAAGGAGTGGGAGTTTGTTGTCACTATTTGAAGTACGTCCATGTGAAAGCTCTTCTCTTATCTTTCCACAACTTGGATTTGTATTTGTAGTTTAGCTGTGCCACTTAGTCAAACAACATTACGAACATCAACATCCACCCTCTGGTCCTCGATCCAAAATTTTCCCCTTTTTGCCCCTCTGCCCATCTTTCAATTGTTGCATCTTATTTTGCACAATAGAGGATTGTATATGGTGATTTAATTGGTGTTTTGAAGATGTACGAAATATTGTTATATTTTCAACAATACCATGGTTTTCTTCGTCTCTTTCAAAAACAAAACCAAGAGAACTTGTTAATGCATGTATGATGTATCCCTACCAAGTCGGTGGTCTCGTAATGGTCATATACCGAAAGGAAGCGTTCTCATGAGCCCTTGTTTTAGCTATATGCTATATGGGGAGGGAAATTTTATTTTTTTAAATATAAAATTTCAAGGTTGTTCTCAGACCTAAAAAGATTAAGGGTCCATGCGTCAAACTTCCTAATTAACAAAAAAGGTGTATGATATAACCTATATATATCCTATATATATATATATATATTCCAAAGTCATATGGGTGGGGCTATTCGTTAATCGAACCTATATGAAAATGGATTTCTTAGAAAATCTTGATCTATTGGCATTGTTGGTGACAAGGATGGTACGCAAATATGTAAAACTATGTATATCTTATCACTAATTTCTTCTCCATGATCGTGAAAAAGTTATATGATTAATAATAAAAGTAATTGGATAATATTCGTAAATAATGGAATTTTAATATATATTCATGTAACATGGCTTTAAATCTAGTAAATTTTCGTTATAGTTCAATTTTTTATATTGTCATATATTATAATCTTTGATTTGTTTCTAAGTAAAAGAGCTAGAATTGAGCTAGAATGGTCGACATCTCCATCTCATAAGAATCCAAGAAGAAGAAGAAAAAAAGACATTCTACCATTGATGGAGCAATTGATTTGAACTTAATTACATGTCGTAACGGGAACAAAAGTTTTAATATAATCCCTGCCACCTTAATTAGTTGGGCCTTCATTGTTGAACTATTTAAGATGAAATAACGTATATTACAACAGTGAACTTCTTGTCGCAAGAACCGGTATGAAACTTCCAATTATGGTCTTGTACCGGTTCGGTTAAACACGAAAAGAACAAGACGAATGCGGGAAAAGGCCAGAAAGAATGATACCATAAAGAATGGTAGGACGAACAAAAGTCACATGGAGTATCCCAACGTGTTAATGGAAACTATAATATTCGTGAAAGTGATCATTCATTTGTTCCTCCATAATTCTCAGTTTAATCCTCTCTTTTAAACTGAGTATACATGCTTCTTAATTGTCTATGATTAATAAATGTTTTATATTGTTTCTCTTAATTTTAATGGAGCTAAATTTAAAGAATGAGTCGTGAATTGTTTTTTGTTTTGTTTTAATCTCTACTCTAATCTGAACTTTTAAAGTTATTTTTTGAGTATCATATTTCACGCGATTGGATAATTATATATTTTGTATTATTACTGATTAAGTTTAGTAAAAAACTATTCTTAAACATTGAACTTTTATTTTTGGGACTTTTTAAACGTTGAACACCTTAGAACATCTTAACATGAACTTTTATTTTTAAACGAAAAGAGGTTCTCATTAATATTTTTCATATATATTTTATTTAATTAAAAAAGAAACTGAACCAATTATATTTGACTATTTGACAAATGAGTTTCTCAATAATGAGAAACGGTTTTCAATATCTCTCCTTTCTTTTTATTATTTTTAATTTTTTGAATGTTGAGAAATTAAATTTTGCATGTTAAAACTTTATAAATCAATAACATCGACGGAGTTAATGAAGTCACGTGCTCGTCTGCCCAATTTGCCTGCTCTCTCCATTTCACCTTCACGTGCCTCCTCATTATTTCCCTTAATGTCTCTCACCCCCTTTCTCTTCATATTTACTTCTATGCCACTCTTATTTTCATTTTTCTCTCGATTTTGATTATTCAAAAAAAAAACATATAATCACGTAATCAGATCATTTATTCATCAATTCACAAATATATCCCTCCATCCACTGTACAATACGAAATTAAATGTGGTAGTTGCCATTTCTCACATCATATAAACTTAAGTCAAATCACTTTGGCCCCAAAAATTAATCAAGAAAAACATAAAATAAGATTTGATATGATATGCATCATTGATACTCTGAAGAAGTCTAATGTCAAACAGATTATACAGCATCATCATCATAACACAACATATTATTTTATTTTGTTTTGTCTTAATGGCTTTGTTAATTAATTATAAATTACTGTAAATTTTGGAACTGTTCGCCAGTTAGGATATTCCATTGCCTGTCCGTTTTAATTTTGTTTTGAATTTTTCTAACAAATACATTACTATTGCTGAATTAAAGTCATTGAATATTTTTCTGCCAACATTTCATTTGAATTTCAAATATTATATACTATAACTTTGTTCTGTGAGATTTAACACGACATCAAAAAGGACAGAATCTTTCTGACCTACACTATATCTGTATGAAAACACCATAATGACTATTTATTCAAATCCAATTTAGATTTTATAAGTATTATGGTAAGTATTATTGAGGCAGCTACTTTTTGACGACATAGAAACTCATCTAAACGAAATTAACTTTGCCACGAGACGGACAATGAAAACAAATAAATACAGCAAAAACTTTTTTAAAAACACACATTTAGTTCAGTAAATTAGAGAAATATGCAGAAAAACCTATATTAAATAGGATATTCTATTTTAGAAAATGTTTTGGCCGGAAATATAAAATTGTACTATAGCTTTAAAAAAAAAGGTACTCAAAATATACAGAAAAGGAAATGAAAGAGAATGTTTAAAACTTTAAATACACTAGCTAGAGCTCTTTAACAAACAAACAAAAAACTAGCTTAGAGTTATCTACATTTATAATTGGATAGAATATTGCAATATTCTCTTTAAGACTTTAAAAAAAAATATTTTCCCGAAGTAGATTATAAATTTATAGATAGTAGATACTATGAATATGAAGTATCATCAAATTCATTTTTCATATACAAATAGCATGCGAATAATGCATAGTATATTTATTTATAGTTATATAAAAGACATTTTATTTCTTAACAAAATCAAGATTATGAAAATAGTAATATTATTTAATTTTTGACACCACTCCCACTCTTTGTTTTAGCATTTAAAAACCCATTACCCAACCGTCTACGCATAATCGGAGTCTCTCCCTCTGCCGCCATATTCAAAGCACAGTTTCACATTTAATGTGAATACTTTTTTCTGAAAAAATCTCAAATCGGAACCCTTCAAATTTTTCAAAAATGTCGGTTCACGGACGATTTCCGGCGAGTCAACCGATTTCATTATCTCCGGCATCTTCTTCTTCATCTCCGTCACAGTCACCGTCAACTCCTCCTGATCTGAAACAACGAGTCATCGCTTGTCTCAACAAGCTCGCTGATCGTGACACTTTTGCTCTCGCTTCAGCGGAGCTTAACTCAATCGCTAGAAATCTCACTCACGATTCATTCTCTTCGTTCCTTAACTGTATCCACAATACTGACTCTTCGGTTAAATCTCCGGTGAGGAAACAGTGCGTTGCTCTCTTATCGCTTCTCTCTCGTTACCACGGTGACTCTCTCACTCCTCACCTTGCGAAGATGGTTTCCACCGTTATTCGACGCCTCCGAGATCCGGATTCCTCCGTTCGCTCTGCTTGCGCTGTTGCTACTGCGGATATGTCCGCTCACGTGACAAGGCAACCGTTCGCCTCCGTCGCGAAGCCGTTGATCGAGACGTTGATTCAAGAAGGTGATTCCAACGCGCAGATCGGAGCGGCGTTGTGTTTGGCGGCGTCAGTGGAAGCAGCGACGGATCCGGAATCGGAACAATTGAAAAAATCGTTGCCGAAGATTGGGAAATTGCTTAAGAGTGACGGGTTTAAAGCTAAAGCGGCGCTCTTGAGTGCTGTAGGTATTATAATTAACGCCGGTGGCGCGGGAACTAAACCGGTGTTGGATTGGTTAGTTCCGGTTTTGATTGAATTTTTGAGCAGTGAGGATTGGGCGGCGAGAAAATCTGCGGCGGAGGCGTTGGGTAAAGTTGCGACGGCGGAAGAGTTAGCATCGCAATACAAGAAAGCTTGCACGGCGGCTCTTGAGAGCAGAAGATTTGATAAGGTAAAAAAAACGAGACTTCAGTTTTGTTTTGTGTTCATAAGAATCTGAATCTGATTTTGACACTTAAAAGGATTCACAATGCAGGTGAAAAGTGTTAGAGAAACTATGAATCGAGCATTGAATCTCTGGAAGGAAGTTTCATATGATGACGAAGCTTCTTTATCTCCATCTAGATCTTCAACAGGTTTGTAGCAGAGCCATTGCTTTTTTGACTATATACAGTGAGAATGCAATTTTAAGTTCAATTTGATTTATGGAATTCTACAAATTTGGTTTCAGATGATGGTAACATTGGATTCTTTACCTCTGTCACGAGAAGTTCCACCATTGACGTTGGTTTTAAATCCGCTAGACCAAAGAAAGTAACGCCTATAATGAAGAGGTCCCCATCTATGCCTGTGAATAGATCATATGTAGCAACTAGACAAAAAGAAAATCTTCCAAAAAGAAATCAAGGGAATGTGACCGTGTTAGCAGCAGCAGCTTCTAGTGTGGATAACAAAGGACCACAATTTACACCGATAAAGCAATCTTTGGAAGACCGGAGTAGCAGTAAAAGTGAGGAGACGGCGAACTCAGAGGTACCAGATGTTATCAAACATACTATCTCTGAGAAAAGCCGGGAAGATAATAAAGTATCTGGCTTTGGTGGTTTGAGATCTGGGTCAAGGGTTGCACCTTGTAGTGACGATGATGATTCTTTTGATTCTGTTGCCAAGAATGGTAAAGGTGATCTTGATGAGAGCAGGAAAGACAATGAGGAGCTGTCTTTGATATGCGAACAGCTTGCTCTGATTGAGAGCCAACAGTCCAGTCTTTTAGACTTACTTCAGGTATAATTGGTCTTAACAATTCTAGTGGCACTTTGATGAATTGTTTGATTATGAATGTTATAGATTCGCAATCCTCAATGACATAAGTTTTCATTTGGATGTAGAAATTCATGGGAACCTCACAGAGTGGGATCCATTCTTTGGAGTCTCGTGTCAGCGGTTTAGAGATGGCTTTGGATGAAATATCATGTGATCTTGCGGTTTCAAACGGGAGAATCCCTAAGAATAGTAGTAGCTGTGCAGGAGAGAGTTGTTCCAAACTACCTGGTACAGAATTCGTAAGTCACAAGTTTTGGAGAAAAACGGTGGAGAGACCACGGATCAGAAACACAGCCACTGAAATGGCTGCGCACGACCAAGGAATGCGGGAATCAACAGATGGGAACAACAGTCAAAGGGGCGGTTCAGTTTTTCAAAAGAGATCACCAAGAGACCAGTTCCAAGACTCTATGCATACAACACTACAGAAACCAACAACCAGGTAAAAAACCATCTTTTAGTTACTTTTCTTGGTGATTTTGCTTATAAAGCACTGTTTTAAAAAGGTTTGTTTTGCATATTCAGATTATCAACTTGAAGAAAAAGAGAGAGTGTTCACATGAGTGATTCGATTTTTTGGGAAAGAAAGTGATGTGAGGATTGAAGCACAAATAGAAGCTGACCAGACTGACTCAAACGCTGAAAATGAAAAAGCCAAAATCTCAAATTCGATGCTTTGCTTCAAACCACCTTGTTTGAATTTTCCACTCTCACACACATGTCTAAGTAAGCTTTCTCTTTTTTAAAAAAGCCTATTAATTTAATCAGCGAGTGGATCTTTAGAGTTTCAAAAGATTAAATGCGTGTCAATAGATCTGATATTTATGTAATGTATCATTAGAGTTATTTCATAACCACCATGAATAGAGAGAGATGTAAAGATTCGTTGTGTTACTCTGGAATAATTGCTTGCTATATTAGAATTAGGATTTCACACTTGTCTCTATTTGTGAGCGTCAGAAATTATTGAATGCCATTCCAATTCATATGACAATGTGATACAAATAAACGATTTTCATAGTAATAAATGGAGGATAAGATAAGGTAGGTAAAAAGTCTGACTACCACAAAGGTCCTGCATTGTTTTCAGGTTCAGGGCCCGCCCTTCAAGGGACGAATCTGATTTCCAATAATAGAGTTTTACTATTTATGTACCATCAAATAACCAATATGTGTAATATACCAAGTATAAGAAGAACATTAAGGAGATAATTAACCAGATGGTAATGGTAAATCTGGTGGCCGTAAATTTTGAATTATCATCAATTCATCATGTCCACCATTCATATCAAACCTTTGGGTATTAATCTTCTCGGGCCAGAAACTAAAAGGAGTATATTAGTCTCTTCTCCTCCAACAACTAAATTCGAAGTCGTGATCTCAAAGCACATTTCCTCTAGTACATGAGTAGAAGTACATATACTCGGTCTTGATATCACATCTTCCTTGGTTGTTTTTACAGCAACCATTTTATCCATCTTACCCTCTCTTAAAGAGACATCACTTGTGAGTACATATAGGGTAGAATACAAGTAAAGAGGATATAGTTTGACCATCTTATCCAAGAAGATTAAGGTTGAGTGAATGTATCGAAAATCGAAACCAAGTCGAAAGGTAGTACTTTTGAGTAGGCCGAGAAGCAGAAGAAGAGGAAGCAACCTTAGGATGGATGTTAAAGAGACCTAGACCCCTTCATGCTATAACTCTTTAAAGTTGTTAAAACCCAAGAAAGAGAACTCTTTAAAGTTGCTGAATAAAACAGTCAACTATATTTTTTTAAAATTCCGCTTGATTTGGTCTAACTTTCACTATATTTCTGTACATTATTAAGTAAAAGAGAGTAAGTCAAACTAAAAGTCAGCTAGTTTGTAGTTACTCAAGTATGTACTGCACGTGATTTGAGGTGACAAGAACATCCGATCGTGTCGCTTATTTATATTTAGGGCCCAAACTTGAAGATTGGCTTTGGTACTTGGCACCCAACCATTATGGAATTTGTTGTCATCCAAAGAGAATAATTTATTAATGGGTTTTGACATAGTGGTAATCAAAAGGTCCAAAACGCAATGGTTCCAAACACTATTTGATAGACATTTTACATTGAGATAAGTGTTTCTAGTTTCTACGCACAATTTACAATGGCATCAACATTTATACGCAGCGGGTTTTCTACTATTTTATTTTGTTAGAACAACTCTAATAGTGTCACATAGATCAGTTATTACCTATTTTAATAAAATGATAAATGAGAAAATATTAAATAATAAAGTGACTAGATATAAAATGATAAAATGAATAGATATAACAAAAATTATATGTATTGAAATGGTAATTATACTATTTTAATATTGTTATGTATTGAAATAATGAATATTATTATGTCTTTTTATAAATATATTCTAATGTAATGCGTTTATACAATAAAAAATATTAATAAAAATAATAAAGAAAATCATTAATTTAATAATATAATAATAGATCATATTCTTATGATATTTGGTGTTGATTGGGAAAAAAAATATTGTTAAAACTGTACCAAAATAGTGTAGTTTAAACACCAAAATGGTGTATAACCTTGGTCCTTGGAGATGGCTTAAGGGAGTTGTATGACTCATTACAGATGATAACATGTGTATTTGGTAGATGAAAAGGTTCAAAGTTTTGGATGCAACGTATATATATAAGAAATGATAAACAACAAAAATTAAGTATGGAAAACGGAAAGAAGAATGTTGCTTGTTTTATTGTATTCATTCAGAAAAGAGCCAAACATGAAGGGGGAATACAAGATTGATGTATAAATTGTATTGGAAGGCACATTCCTTTTTTTCTTTTTAATAATAGATTTAAAAATGAAATTAAATAAATAAATACTGGAAGTCGTTTATCAAGGACAAACTAAACAATCAAAATATCTTAAAATCCAAAAGATACAAAATTTTATTTACTACTATACACCTTAGCAAAGAATATGTTGTTCTTGAAACTCACGGATTGAATGAACCAACTTTTGAGGTCGGCAACGCAATATGGATGAAGAGCAATCACCTTCAGCGTCACATACATCAAGACCTACATTGTAATAGGACGAGCTTGTTAGAAGCTAATAATGTAATAGATGTTTTATGTTACATTGTAATTTGTAAATGAAGTAATCATTTGATAAAATGTATCAAATATTGAAATGAGTTCGTCGTCGAACATACTTTTTAGTGACAAAACGTGTTCTTGGCCAGAGTTTTTATTACAAGTTGAACTATGCAAGTATGCATGATAATTAGGTCATTTTCTAAAGAATATATAGTTTTTATCCAATAAGTATATAATTAGGTTCGATTCATTTATGTCACCATTAAACGTTTTTATTATACTAATTTTTGTACAGCCAAATTAAACTCGTCAACCATACTTATTCCACACCGAACGCTTGTTTTGCTACACGCATTCGCAGCCTTGATTAGTTAATTCAATCATGCTTAGTACCAATGGGTTCCGTCGTCCGACGAATCTTGAAGACAAAAACAATTATTATTTGCCGTAAAACTAAAAGGCCACGCATGGCACCACAACTGTCACAGAATCATAGGTCACTCTTTTCAACCCAAACCATCAAAATAAATAAATGAAAACAAATGATGAGAAAACGGTCCAGCTCATTCTAGCATCTTTGGACACAAGTCGCACAACTAGTGGCATCTTTCTCACCTTTAACAAAAATCATTAAGCCATAGATAATGACTTAAACTCCTTCATTAATAAATAATTACTTTAATTAACCCAAAAGTGAGGAGGTCATTAGTACTAATCCGGTGGCTTTGCAAGATTATGAGAATTGAGAAAGACGCCTAACGTGACTCAATAAGAAACGCGTCTCTTGTTTCTTCCCTTCTTTATCACAACGAATATTTCCTTCTTCTTTTTTTCCTTTACAGATCAAATTATTTCCCAAAAGAATCAAAATCAAATCAAATAATAAATATTCCTTTCTTAATTACTTTAAAACACAGGAGGAGAATTTCTCACTTTTGTCGGCCGGCGCAAAAACCAGATCTCTTATCCCCGACCCCGAGTAAAACCTTCTCCAGATCAGTTTATTAAGCACCTTGTTCTATTCTAACCAGAAGAACAAAAAAGTTTCAGTTTTGTGGAAGAAGATGACAGAGTATGAGAATGGGAAGAAGAGGAAAGTACGAAACAAACAGCAACTAAAAGCACTGTTGTTGTCTCAAAGGTATCTAATCGTATGCTTTTCTTGTTTCTTCGTCTTGCTCTTCTTCTTATCTTCCGACCGAATCTCTACACTCTCTGTTCGTTCCGATTCTCTGAGACCGTCTCTTCGTGTTCCTGCTCTCTCCGTTTTATCATCCATGGATTCGATTCAGCCCTCGTTTCACGGAAGATTCCCTCCGTTGAGAGTTGAAGACAGAGTTCAATTCCCCGACCATCTATTGCTGATTCTTTCGACCAGAATCGGGAAAAGTGAAAAAAACCTAATTTGTGTTTATCATGGAGTAAAGGAAGAGACTTTGGTGTTGCCATCGATTTCTACTGATGTATTCGATCAGTTTAGATCAATTGTTCGATGTCCTAATGCTCCTTTGAACTATTCGTCATTGGTTGTTTTGCAATTTCGTGGAGATTTGGTGAAGACGAAGAGGCAGAAACAGAGCAGTCGTGTTTATAATTGGGAAAAAGTTGGTTACGAAGCGGTGATTGATGGCGACACGGTGGTTGTATTTGTCAAAGGATTGACTCGAAGGCCTCACAAGGAATATGATCCTTCATACTACAAGTGTCAATTTAAGATTGGGAAGTCTGAGGAGAAAGATGATGTTCAAGTGTTGGTGACTCAAGCTGTGTCTGCTGCGCAAGAAGTTGTGAGGTGTGTTTTGCCTGAGAGTTTAAAGCTAAATCCAGAGATGATGTTTCGAGTGAGTGTAATCCACATTGATCCTAGAGGCAGATCCACGCCTGCTTTGCCTTCTGTTGCGAGAATCTACGGTTCAGATTCTATTGAGAAGAAGAAGAATGGGGTTAAGCATGAGCTTTGTGTTTGTACAATGCTATGGAACCAAGCTCCGTTCTTGCGTGAATGGATCATGTATCATTCGTGGCTCGGTGTCGAACGCTGGTTTATATATGACAACAACAGCGATGACGGTGTAGTAGACGAGATCGAATTGCTCAGTTCGGAGAATTACAATGTGAGTCGACATGTTTGGCCTTGGATCAAGACTCAAGAAGCCGGTTTTTCGCATTGTGCGGTTAGAGCGAAAGAAGAATGCAATTGGGTTGGATTCTTCGATGTCGATGAGTTCTATTACTTCCCAACGCATCGCTCTCAAGGCTTACCGAGCAACAACGCTTTGAAATCGCTTGTATCGAACTACACCTCTTGGGATCTCGTTGGAGAGATCAGAACGGAATGTCATAGCTACGGTCCATCTGGTCTAACCTCGGTTCCATCACAAGGCGTGACCATAGGATACACTTGTAGACAAGCGAATCCCGAGAGACATAAGTCGATAATCCGACCCGAGTTGCTCACGAGCTCATTGCTCAACGAAGTTCATCACTTTCATTTGAAAGAAGGAATTGGGCATATGAGTTTGGTGGAGAGTGTTGCGGTAGTGAACCATTACAAGTACCAAGTTTGGGAGACTTTTAAAGCTAAGTTTTATAGAAGAGTGTCTACTTATGTTGTGGACTGGCAAGAGAATCAGAATCAAGGATCTAAAGATCGAGCTCCCGGGCTCGGGACTGAGGCGATCAAGCCTCCGGATTGGAAACGACGGTTCTGTGAAGTGTGGGATACGGGATTGAAAGATTTGGTTTTGTCTAATTTTGCCGATCAAGTGAGTGGTTATTTGCCGTGGCAGAGGCAACAAGAAGAATGACTTTTATTAGTTGGTTGGTTTCTGAGATAATATAAGGAGCTTGTACATTTATTTACAATGACGAGGATACATACCAAATCTACATTAATACGTTTCTTCTTTTGTTACTTTAATTTTTTTTTTGGTTGGTTGGGGAGAATTTAAATGGTTTCTAATCCTTTGCTTCTTAGAGCTTAGTTACCTCATATGTAAATTTCGGTAACACTGCAAAATCTTATTTTTTGGTTTTTATATGAATTTGAGTCTTTCAATCCTTGTTTAGTTGCTGACTTGCGTGGCTTGTATAGGAAGCGGAGAAAACTTAAAGAACAACCCTTACCTCTTTTGGGCTATCAAAGCCCATGGGCCAAACCATAGGATCTACAGTTTTTGTTTTGGTCTTATTAATATTTTTGTCCTTTTCTTCATGACATTCCAAACTTTACTTTAGTGATTCATTAGCAGCCAATTTTCATCAAAAATAAAGACTATCATTTAAGCCATATCATTTATTAAGGAAACTTTAATTTGATCAACTGATATGTTGAGTAAAAGAATCATGGTATAAAACACTAAATGTCTGATTAAAAATACAAAAAAAAATCAAATGTGTTATTGTAGTTTGCATAAAATTAGCTGTTTTCCCTTTCCTGAACGGCGTCGTTTTGTTAGAAGATTATTTACCCCAGACAAAACAAACAAAAAAACGAAACATAACAATAATTTCCACTAAATTACTAAAAAAAAAAATTAGTCACAAAAGAAGTGTTTCTTCTTTTCTTCAGTATCACACACAGTCAATGACCATTCTTCTACCATAGAAGCTCTGTTTTAACTTTATCTGAACAAAAAAAAAAACTAGAAGAAATATAGATCCAGATTTATCATGAAGAAGATCTTCATTACACTTCTATGGCTTCTCTTTATCAGCTCGTTTCTATGCTCTGCTGCTGAAGATGACGTTCTTTGTCTCCAAGGTTTGAAAAATTCAATCAAAGATCCTTCAGCTCGACTCAGTAGCTGGTCTTTCCCAAACTCTTCAGCTTCATCTATTTGTAAGCTCACTGGTGTTTCCTGCTGGAACGAGAAAGAGAATCGGATTATTTCTCTTCAGCTTCAATCGATGCAACTCGCTGGTGAGATTCCTGAATCGCTTAAGCTTTGTCATAGTTTACAAACACTGGATCTCTCCGGAAACGATCTCTCCGGTTCGATTCCTTCTCAAATCTGTTCCTGGCTTCCGTATCTCGTTACGTTAGATCTATCTGCGAATAAGCTTGGTGGTTCGATTCCGACTCAGATCGTGGAGTGTAAGTTCTTAAACGCATTGATTCTTAGTGATAATAAGCTTTCTGGTTCGATTCCTTCTCAGTTGAGTCGATTAGATCGGCTTAGCCGTCTTTCACTCGCTGGAAACGATCTATCTGGTTCAATTCCTTCTGAGCTGTCTCGGTTTGGAGATGAAGATTTTAGCGGCAATAGTGGACTTTGTGGGAAGCCTTTATCGAGATGTGGTGCGTTGAACGGAAGAAATCTAAGTATTATCATATTGGCTGGAGTTATCGGTGCTGTTGGATCTTTGTGTGTTGGCTTAGTGATATTTTGGTGGTTCTTTATTAGAGAAGGTAGTAGGAAGAAGAAAGGTTATGATGCTGGAAAATCTAAGGATGACAGTGATTGGATTGGTTTGTTGAGGTCACATAAGCTTGTTCAGGTGACTTTGTTTCAGAAACCTATTGTGAAGATCAAATTGGGTGATTTAATGGCTGCTACGAACAATTTTAGTTCAGGGAATATCGATGTTTCGTCAAGAACTGGGGTTTCGTACAAAGCGGATTTACCTGATGGGTCTGCGCTTGCGGTGAAGAGGCTTAGTGCTTGTGGGATTGGTGAGAAACAGTTCAGGTCGGAGATGAATAGGTTAGGAGAGCTTAGACATCCGAATTTGGTTCCGCTTTTAGGTTATTGTGTTGTGGAAGATGAGAGGTTGTTGGTGTATAAGCATATGTCTAATGGTACATTGTTTTCTCAGTTGCACAATGGTGGATTGTGTGATGCTGTTTTGGATTGGCCAACTCGGCTAACGATTGGCGTGGGAGCTGCTAAAGGGTTAGCTTGGTTGCATCATGGATGCCAACCGCCGTATTTGCATCAGTTCATTAGTTCCAATGTTATACTTCTTGATGATGATTTTGATGCTCGGATTACAGATTACGGATTGGCAAGGCTGGTTGGATCTCGTGATTCAAACGATAGCTCGTTCAATAATGGGGATTTGGGGGAGTTAGGTTATGTGGCGCCTGAGTATGCGAGTACCATGGTTGCATCTTTGAAAGGAGATGTGTATGGGTTTGGGATTGTGCTTCTTGAATTGGTTACAGGACAAAAGCCTTTGTCTGTTATTAACGGTGGGGAAGGGTTTAAAGGCAGTCTGATTGATTGGGTGAGTCAGTATTTGGGTACGGGTAGAAGCAAAGACGCTATTGATAGAAGCATATGTGGTAAAGGACACGACGAGGAGATATTACAGGTCTTGAAAATCGCGTGTAGTTGTGTTGTGTCCAGGCCTAAGGAAAGGCCAACGATGATTCATGTGTATGAATCTTTGAAGAACATGGCGGATAAACATGGTGTTTCTGAGCATTATGATGAATTTCCACTGGTCTTCAACAAACAAGAAGCTTGAGAGTATCTTACCAGAAACTGAAAGTAGTCTTTTTTGGCAGCTTAAGCGCTAAAAAGGTATGAGAAATCTACTCTGTATCAAAAGCCTTTTTCTTACTTTATATCTCATTCTTTGTTCCTTCTCCCACTGATCTTACTTTTAACCGTGTGAGTGTTCGTGTTTGTATTCTGTCCTCCTGCCTTGTAGTTGTGTACATTCGTTTGGGTCA
Organism: Cardamine chenopodiifolia; assembly: GCA_963922655.1. Classification (NCBI taxonomy): domain Eukaryota; kingdom Viridiplantae; phylum Streptophyta; class Magnoliopsida; order Brassicales; family Brassicaceae; genus Cardamine; species Cardamine chenopodiifolia. Next base: position 5,553,775 of record OZ000467.1, read on the forward strand.
TCAATGTACTCTTTGGAATGTAATCTCTTCTGATGAAATGAGAAGATTTCTGTCTTGTTTCTTAATTGTATGTACAAAGCTAATGAGTTCTTACTCTCCTACTTTGGTATTTTAGTCTAATGCCTTAGGTTCCAAATGGCTCTATGCCTTGGAGTTAGATGAATCATTAAAGAAGCTTTTTTGGCGGTTGATTTTTCATCTTTTAAGTTGTCTTTGATGGTCAAAAGGGTCAAAACTGTTTTGTTTTGATTATAACTTTTGGATATGAGAAAGCATGAGATGTGGGGTTTAGTCTTATAATAAGACGAGAGTTAAAAAGAGACGTTATGTTGGAGGTAACTCTAGAGATGTCTACGTCTCGCCTGAGCATAGACGCATGAACTTCGACCCCACTTCTCATCTTTGAATAATTCCATCGTCTGGTCACCATTTCCTTTGGCAAGCTATGAAAGTCAGTTTTTGCGTTGACTGATTTAGATCTCAAGTCAACGTATAGTACGGAAAGGGACACTTGAACTCTTGGTTTTATGTAAAGCTTCATCTGTTTCACAGAAATAGCTTTAACATTAGTAAAAAATTCATGATAAACATCTTGTAGCCGGAGAAATAGAACGAGTACACGAGTAGATAAATAGCTTAATCTTCGAAGTCTTATACTGTTGGGAAACCATGTGACAAAACGAAAGTATCAATTAGTTTTGAATACTTTGGATTTGTTAACCAAATCTTCACAAATCCTTTGAACTTTTAAAAACTGCACGGAATTGTGGGAAACAAGAGTTTCCTCTATTTTTGGTTTTTTTCTTCTTGTTTTTGTTTTTTTTTTTGTTTTGTTTTTGGGATTACAGAAGCAAGGGTAAAGGTAAAGAAACAACTAAACATCCTAGAAGGCATGCTACATCACCATGTCTCCTAGGCGATTAACAAACAGTTTGTATTGTAAAGATTGTCTTCATGCAGTTTCTTAACTTCTCTGGTGTAACAGATCATGCATCAGTAGAAGCACCTTCTGAGCTAGCTTCACCTTCTTCGAAAGAGCTGAAAAAATTGGCAAGTTTCTGAGAAACTGTTAAATATTTCTCGGTTAATGTATCTTCTTCGTCTGAAATATCATGATCCTCCTCGTAAACCAGATGAATCCCATGCATCTTTAGCTCAATGCCTTTTATGTATGGTGGCTCTCGTTTGATCACCTGTATGGTGTACCCGTCTTTCAACAACGTAACCATTGGGTGCACAGCTGAGTATCGGCAGATGTGGAGTTGATCGTTACTTGTTTTAGGCACTCCAAATAGCTGCAATGTGTGGGTGAATACGGTATGATCAAGTTTGCGAATTTGTGCTTGAACCTCCATCACATAAGGCAGCTGGTAGTCATCTCCAGTTTCCTGGTTAAGAGCCACAACAACAGCCAAGATTACACCTCTGAGCTCTCTGTTCGGTTGAGCTGAGAACGTGAGAGGGCCTTGTGCAAACCAGTCAGGGATCCTGTTTCCAGGCAAGCTCAGATTCTGCATCATTTTCAAAGAAGCCTGCAGTAAGAATTCAAAAGAATGTAAGCAAGTTCTTAACACACCCTGAGATTTAACTAATTGAGATTCTCTGGAGTTTTCGGAATCACCTTGGAAAGTCTTTTCTTTACAGCAAGGGAGAAGCTGGAGTTACAGCCGCTCATGTACAATCGTTTCAGAGCTGTCAAGTGCTCTAAGCCTGGAATATCAACCACTTTCTCACAGTTTGTGAGATTGAGCTCGTGCAAGATCTCTAGCTCTGAAAGGTCGGATACACTCTCCAATGAAAAGCAGTTTGCCAGGTTTAGCAGCTCCAGCTTACAAGGAAGAGGGGGAAGACACTTGAGCTCTCGGCAGTCGTACAATGAAAGTTCTTTGAGATTTGTTAACCCCACGAGGCTAGACGGAAGAGTGTGAAAATAATTATTATTCAGATTCAGTATCCTCAGAGACGAAAGCTTCTCAAAATCATCAGGGATTTTACCCGATATACCCCAACTGTGAGCATCCAGCTCCTCAAGCTTCAAGAGGTTTGAGAAAGAGTTTGGTAATTCTGCAAGATGAGGTTCTTCGCCTGTACATTGAGCATCACTCTTAGAACTTCTATAAATAGGTTGCTTCATCATCTTCAGTACCCTTAAATTTGAGAGGCTTCCAAAACTTTCTGGTAGCTCTACCACCGAAGTTTCCTGCATATACAAATGGTGAAGAGATTTCAAGCCTCCAAATGAGTTAGGAAGCCTCTTGAGCTTTTTGCACTCGTTCATTCCGAGTAAGACAAGGCTTTCCAGCTTGCCAAAACCTTCCGGTAGCTCCTCAATGTTAGAGCCTGTAAGGTCTAAGCTATTAAGTGTGTCCATATCTCCGATTGATTCAGGTAAAACCTTCAGAGATTTGCAGTCCCTCAACCCAAGTGTGCGAATAAAATGCAAGTCACCAATCTCTTTTGGTAGAGATTCAATTGGGGTACTATCCAACCGAAGTTCATGAAGAGAATTTAATCCACCAATCGAACTTGGAACCTGTTTCAGAAATTTGCAGTCTCCTGCTGACAAGTGAGTCAAACATGTCAGTTTGCCATGGTCTAGAGGTAGCTCCTCGACTGTGCTTCCGTTTAGAAATAACTCCTTCAATGATGTGAGCTCATTGATTCTGTCAGGTATCTTAGAAAGGGATGCACAGAGCATCAAATGCAGCTTCTGGAGATTTTTTAGATCTCCAATAGTAATCGGAAGATTTTGCAATGCAGTACCATCAAGATATAGCTTCTCCAGTGATGTCAATGTTCCTATGCAAGAAGGTAGCTCTTGAATAGATCTGCAATATCTTAGACTAAGCTTCTCAAGATTTTCTAGGCGATTAATAGATTCTGGAAAGTTCTTTATCGCAGTTCCATCAAGAAGAAGCTCTTTCAAGCATGTCATGTCACCAATGTTATGTGGTAACACACTCAGATTTGAACAGCCAGAGAGGAAAAGTTTTTCAAGATGCTCCAGTCCAGAAACATCCTCAAGGAAGGCAGTAAGCTTTGAACAGTCTCTGAAATCCAGGTGAAGCAATGTTCTCATTTTTCCAACTGAGCTAGGAACCTTCACCAGAAGCGTGCATTTCTCGAAAACAAGCTTCTCTAAGGCTTTATGGTTTGATAAATCAGGAATTGCTTCTAACCTGTGGCAACCTCGCAAATTTAGAACCTTCAAGTTCTCATCATCCTGAAAAAACAGACATATGTTTTAGCAGTGAGACTTTAACTTAAAACTATATACTTCCCCATGGTATAGGAAATAAGAAAGCTTACTCTTTTCCTGGGCAAACTCTGGACTCGTCTTATTCTACTCTCTGAAAGATCAAGAACAGCAAGTTTCCTAGCAAGAAAATCCGGTGGAAGATTTTCTAAGGGGCAACCTTTCCACTGTATCCACTTGAGTTCAGAAGGGAGGAGCTTAAGATCTCCTTCCATTTCTACGTTATTAATCTGGAGAAGTCTCAAGTTCTTCATTGGTACAAAAGGCTCTACAGAAATGGTGATTTCTGAACTTTTTGGCTTTTCCTCTGCTGGAAATCTTACAAATATATTCTTCAGGTAACTACACATAGATTTGATGCCCGGATTGTTGCGTAGTTTCCTCAACGCAATTTCAGCTGCAGTAGGGTCCTTCACAATCTTCATTTTGAAGTCAAACACGATTCCTCGGATGGATGGTGTTCCCTGTTATCAAATTACAGAAAAAACGGTCATGAGAATGTATAAGTCACACACAAATGATATATAACTGTAGATGCAGATACAAATACCTTCATACGGTTCAATACGTCCATTATTTCAGCACGATCCCAGAGTCTACTTCGCATTCCAGGAATCTCGCTGTTTTCTTTAAGGACCATCTGCCTACCCATGTCTCTGATCTGATCATGCATCCAAAAAGTATCATCTATCCTGATCTTAACGAGAGATTTCTGTATGAGCATACTGAAAGCAGCCTTAGCTTTATACCCGCATCCTTTCAGGATGTCAACAACTTCTTCTTTTGTAATCTCCATTGTAAGAAAGAGACACGCAATATCGAGGAATACTTTCTTTTCTTCATCGTCCAAAGATTCGAAACTCAGAGCTAGAACACCGTGAAGTTTGTTTGGTTGGGTTTTCAGCTTCTCTAGTTGAACTTTCCATTCGTTTTCGTCCTTGTCATACAAATGAGAACCAAACAGTATAACAGCCAGTGGCAAGAGTTCCGTTGTCTCGACAATCTTCTTGGACAACTCCATTAGACTCTTTGTTGGGTTTTCTTTTCGTAGTGAATAATAACTAAACAGCTTCAATGCCTGTGTCTCATCCAAGCACTTGACCTCATATGTTAGGTTTACTGAGAGCCTACTCAGAATGTCATTATCTCTGGTAGTGATGACAATAATACTTCCTTTACCATACCATCCTGTTTCACCAACCAGCGCATTAACCTGGTCTACGTGATCAACATCATCTAAAACTACAAGAATCTTCTTCTCATGAACATTTTCTTTTATCTTTTCCAGGCCTCTGCTAACATCTTCTATTTGAGATCCTGAACCGAAAAGTTTACTGATGAGAGTTCTTTGTAGATCGACTAAGTCAGGTGAATTTGCCCTAACATTTTCAATGAAAACTCGATAATCCTTGAAGTTTACAATGATCTCGTTATAGAAGCGTTTTGCAAGAGTCGTCTTGCCAATACCACCCATACCGTAAAGTCCAAGGATTTGAACACCGGAGCTTGATTTAGAGTCGATCTGTTTCATCAGATCCTCCACACGTGATTCCAGCCCAACAGTGTAGTCAGCCACTTTCTCTGGTGAATTCCTCACTTCAGCTAAAACCTTCTTCACCACCAGCCTTATCATCTCATCTACTTTCTTTCTGTCATCGACAACAAAATCTTCCTTGTCATCTCCCTCAACAGTCTCTTTTCTGCAAAATTCGAAAACAAACACACATAAATTTCAAACAAAAAGCATCCACATCCACATCCAAATACCAAAATTCAATTCGAGTCCTATACGTGCAAACAAATCCGGAGATATTTCCGACTATAGTCATAGCTCGCCTCCATTGCTGTATCTTCTCCTCGCTAACACCATTTTCCTTGTGTTTCTCAAAATCTTTGGCGAAATGATCGCTCTGTTTGCGGACATGTGAAGGATCGACACCATAAAAGATAGGAATCATAGGACGTTGCAGAGATGATCTGAGATCGCAGAGCATAGCTAATTCATTTAGGCACCAGGGAGAGTTAGCGTAGTTACGGGATAAGACGATGACGGAGGCTGCCGAGTGTTCTATGGCTAAGTCAAGACTTGGACCGATCTCATCTCCTCGTTCCATACCTTCATTGTCTCGGAAGATCCGGACATTTTCCTTGCAGAGCGCGACGTAGAGACGCTCACAGAAGTTTTTTCGTGTGTCTGCGCCTCGGAAACTGAGAAATGCTTGGAATTTGAGCCTATGCTGAACAACGCCAGTCTCCGTCTCCATCTCCAATCTCCCTTCTTCTAAGTCAACTCTCGGATCTCCTTAAATCACTTCATGGCAGTCGATTCTTGGTCCGATTCGTAATTATCTCCAACACCAATCACGATCGACAAAAGTCTCCAGAATCTGGATTTACATGATCCCTTGACTAGACGATGATGACTAGAAAGAAGCTTTTCGATTTTGGATATTTTAGTTATTTGACTAGACGATGATGACTAGAAATGGCTTTTCTCTGAGTGTAAACCTCGCTTGAAATTTGAAATTCTCCCGGGCGACGTAATCGAGATAGCCATTAGTTTTCCATTTTTGGTGCTGGTGAAGTTTTCGCTCATCAGTGCCGGGCCACAATCTCTTAGGCAAGGTCTCAACTGTTGTTGTGTTTCTTCGACCTCGATGAATGGACAAAGACACCAAATTTTGGGCCGGTCGATGGTGTTCTGCCGACAAGAGATTTCCTCCGGCAAGATCTTTGTCCTTCCTCCGTCCTCCTTAGTGGCAAACTTTTCTCGGTTTTCACCCAAAGACGTTCTCCTCCCATCACCGCCTTGTCTCTTCCATTGGCATTCCTCTTCACCTCTCCTCTTCCCCGTTTAGTCTCCACCACCACCCATTTAATCAGTCTCCTTCTTACTTCCTCTCTTTGAGCCCTCCTTTTCCTCTGTACTCATCTCCGACCAAGATCTACTTGGATTTTCATCCTAAAGATTGTTCTCCTTCTACCTTGGCTAATCTTTTCCAGGTGTGTGCTGTGTTTTCGAGAAGTTCTCCAACCAGTTCAGAGTAGCTCCATTCTCTGCATCCAGCCATTATAACTGAAGTTCTTTACCCCATCTCTGTCGGTGTAACCTTTTGGAAGACCAGAGTATCTCATCGGTCTCCTCCATCAAGCACTATTATCGAGGTTTCAATCGTAATCGCTATTTCTGGTGTCGGTGGAGCGTGGGTTCGCCGGCGCCGAGAGTCTTCTCCTTCTCTCCAATTTTCTTATGATTGTTTCTTGCTTTATCTTCGACTTAAGTATCACGGTCAGCAAGCACTCCCTCTTGCTTCCTTGCTTCTTGAAAGCTTCAAAGATCTACGACAAAGAATGGAGATGGCTTCTTGGGAGCCCCATTTCCCTCGATATGCTCATGAGGCTGCTTTCGGAAGTGGTAAAAGAGGAGTCCCTTGCATCTAATCGTCGGCCCCCTGTTAAGTCTGAGACTATTCCCTCAAGCCTAACTAGATCTACGGAGTACAGAGCTCTCGCGATCCTCGTCGTACAACTACCCCACCGATGTTCACAGACCTCACTTGCATCCCCTTGGTCTCTAATGATGGCTGGTCCAATCCCCATCACAAATCACTCGAATGCGACGTTGATGCGGCGGAGATCGGGAGCGTCGATTGAGCGGATAAAGAAGCTAACGACGGAAGGAGTAAACCTAGGTATGCTGATGACATCTCCTTTTGCGCTTGGCCCAAAATGTCAAATGCAAGTGGTTGACCTAACATATACACTTTTGAAGCCCATTTTTAATTTAGGCTATTGGATTAAGTTTAAATCAACAATGGTTGTATGGTTTAGCTCTCTCCAGTTTAGAGCTCCATTGAATGAATCATCTCGGTTTTCATCCGAAGATCATCATTTGTTGAAATTATTTTAGCTTTCGTTTCTAAGTAAATCCCTTAGGGAGTTTTTATTCCCTTCAAAATCTTTCACTAGGAAGAGAATAATGATGTTTTCCTTCTTTATGAAGATTGACGCTAAATGGTTTGCGTCTACGGCATCAGGAGATTAAGATTTTGCTCCTCCGCTTTTGGCAACCAAGCCTCCGCTAATTCCGGATTTCGCAAAAAATATTCTCTCTTCTTACTTGTGATCACCCTCTTCAGGGATCGAGTGTCTCGGCACTTAAGGTACAAGTTTGGATTCTCAAAATACAGCGAATACTTTTGTATTTTGTGTGGTATTGTATATCCTGAAGGTCGACCATCAAGCATTGGTTAGCGTTGCACCATTTCAAGTGGCATATCCCTGTGGCTTGTTCCGCCTTTTCAAGATTTTTTAGTTTCCGTCTTTTAGTGTTTCGTTCTAAACCTATGTCTTGTATTTGATTTTTATTGTTTCTTAGATTTATCCAGATAATATAGATCGATAGGATTATTAATATGTGTTTTCTTCCCATCTAAGAGCATCGGTTCTCACATGGCTTTCTCTATAAGAAAATCATTAAACCAATAACTTAATATATAAGATTTGACGACAAAAAAAAAAAAAAACATTTCTCCAACGCTGAAACGCCACATAATTCTGTCTATTGTCAATCAGAACGACACGCAATGTCAAATTCCTTGACTCATCAGCTTTTTACTCTAAGCTTAATTAATTAGTACTAACCATAGAGGTTTTTACACACAATTTTGGCTTTAGGAGTTAGAAGACAATAAGAGAATCTTTTACACGATTGTGCATCTCAAAGATACAAAACCATACTAATATTCCTAGTAAAAGATGATGAGTCATAGGAGTTTGGACCGGTCCTGAAGACGCCCGGTGAACTTGTGGCTCGTGTCTCTTTGGAAACTGAGGAATGTGTCCCACTTGAGCCTCGAACGTGGATTGGAAACAGAACAGGGCTTCATCATCTCCGATTGTTTTCCTCTTAGAAATCAGTTTGAGAAGTTAAAGATTGCAGAAGAATTTTTACGTGGATCCATAAAGAGTTTATATATTATAGCTTTTAAGACTTTTGTATGCTATAGTAAGTCAACAGTCATATCCCAAACAACAGACATGACTCTTCTCCAAACGGGAAATGTCACACACTTCTCCATGTGTAACATAAATGAGAACGGCACACAGTGCTAATTTCTGTTTAAAAGACGGAAATGATGCATACGTTCTTTTTCGTTGGTGCCAAGCGGATTAATGGCTCATATACCCTTTAATTTATCAAAATTAATCATTATATCCCTTTTAAATCTCAAATGCGATCAAAGAATATTTTTATATTTTTCAATTTTGTAAGTAAAAATCCGAAAATACTTTTTCTTTTATTTTTAAATTAAAATTAGAATATAATTGTACCAACTAATACCTAGTTGTACCAATACAAATCAAAGACTCGAACTTTGAACCTCTATATAAGGGTCGTTATCATTTGAGATATTGTGTTTTTCTTGATATTATTTACAATTATAACTATATGTATTTAGATTTTTCAAATAGTTATATAAAGTTGTGCCCGGTGTTACCAGTTATGTCGTAGTTGCATTAATTCAAAAATCAGTTGTACCACAAATAGCAGATTCGAACCATGGACGCACGCTGAAGGTTTAAACCATCTAAACTACCGTATTTTTCTTGGTATCACTTACAATTACAACTATATAACCCGATTTGTCTGATAGTCATATAGTGTGTACCAAGGTTTACTAATTATATTAGTTATGCCGTAATTACACTAATTAAAAAACTAGTTATAGTAGTTGTACCTTAAATAGCAGATTCGAACTATGGACGCACGTCGAGGGTTAAACCATCTGAACTATGGTATTTTTTCATATCACTTACAAATATAACTATATAATCCGATTTGGTAGATAATAAAATTTTGTTAAAAATAAAATCATAATTTTATTACTTTTTATTAAAACAATAAAAATAGAAAATGGACATTTAGGATTAGTTTTTCACTTCCGAAGGACATCTAAGAAATTAGTCCGTGCCAAGCACACAGGTACGCAACATTTTTTGTTTCTATTACATTCTTTAGTTTTCATACGCCTTTGAATTTTTGCAGATTGAAGCCGTCAAAAGGAAAAGATAATTGTAAATTTCCATATTATACTTATATATACGCACCATGTTTATAAGTGTTGTACTACTCATATCTTTCAGCAAGAATATGAAAGGGAAACATAAAAAAAAAAGTGTTTTCCTTTTCAGATTTCATTGGTTTATTACTCTAGAAAAATAGAATATTGAAGTTTCCTTGTGAAGAGAAAGAGCTGTTTGGACTCTGAAGTAAATACAGTGATATAAATAGAGAACAACGAAGTGATGGTACATGAAAAAAAAGAATATCACATATGCAGTAAAGAAAAGGAAAAACAATAGTCTCAAAGGCTACCATGAAAAAGAATAATACGTTTTTGATGATTTCTTCGGGAAGTTGTAGGTTACCAAAGTGGCGGCATGCAAAGCATATTATGAAATAGAACCATGGTACATTTGTACAAATTGTGAAATGGCCACAAGAGTATTTATCCTCCATAAGCAAATGGTCCGGGTTACATTTTGTCATGTGTTATAGCTAAGTTCATCGTCGATTGTTTTTGTGCAGTTTCATAACTTCTCTGGGGTAGCAGATCATGTAACGCTAGATTTACCTTCTGAGCTGGTTTCGCCTTCTTCGAAAGAGCTGAAAAAGTTGACAAGTTTCTGAGAAATGGTTTGCTGTGCCTCGGTTAAGCATTTTTCTTCGCCTTTTAAATTATCATCCCCCTTGTAAATCAGATGAATCCCATGCATCTTTAGCTCAACGCCTTGTTTGATTGGTGGTTCTCGTTTGATAATCTGTATGGTGTACCCGTCCTTCAACATCATAACTATTGGCCGAAGAGCTGAGTATCGGCAGATGTGGAGTTGATCGTTACTTGTTTTAGGCACTCCAAATAGCTGCAATGTGTGGGTGAATACGGTATGATCAAGTTTGCGAATTTGTGCTTGAACCTCCATCACATAAGGCAGCTGGTAGTCATCTCCAGTTTCCTGGTTAAGAGCCACAACAACAGCCAAGATTACACCTCTGAGCTCTCTGTTCGGTTGAGCTGAGAACGTGAGAGGGCCTTGTGCAAACCAGTCAGGGATCCTGTTTCCAGGCAAGCTCAGATTCTGCATCATTTTCAAAGAAGCCTGCAGTAAGAATTCAAAAGAATGTAAGCAAGTTCTTAACACACCCTGAGATTTAACTAATTGAGATTCTCTGGAGTTTTCGGAATCACCTTGGAAAGTCTTTTCTTTACAGCAAGGGAGAAGCTGGAGTTACAGCCGCTCATGTACAATCGTTTCAGAGCTGTCAAGTGCTCTAAGCCTGGAATATCAACCACTTTCTCACAGTTTGTGAGATTGAGCTCGTGCAAGATCTCTAGCTCTGAAAGGTCGGATACACTCTCCAATGAAAAGCAGTTTGCCAGGTTTAGCAGCTCCAGCTTACAAGGAAGAGGGGGAAGACACTTGAGCTCTCGGCAGTCGTACAATGAAAGTTCTTTGAGATTTGTTAACCCCACGAGGCTAGACGGAAGAGTGTGAAAATAATTATTATTCAGATTCAGTATCCTCAGAGACGAAAGCTTCTCAAAATCATCAGGGATTTTACCCGATATACCCCAACTGTGAGCATCCAGCTCCTCAAGCTCCAAGAGGTTTGAGAAAGAGTTTGGTAATTCTGCAAGATGAGGTTCTTCGCCTATACATTGAGCATCACTCTTAGAACTTCTATAAATAGGTTGCTTCAGCATTTTCAGTACCCTTAATTTTGAGAGGCTTCCAAAACTTTCTGGTAGCTCTACCACCGAAGTTTTCTGCATGTACAAATGGTGAAGAGATTTCAAGCCTCCAAATGAGTTAGGAAGCCTCTTGAGCTTTTCGCACTCGTTCATTTTGAGTAAGACAAGGCTTTCCAGCTTGCCAAAACCTTCCGGTAGCTCCTCAATGTTAGAGCCTGTAAGGTCTAAGCTATTAAGTGTGTCCATATCTCCAATTGATTCAGGTAGAACCGTCAGAGATTTGCAGTTCCTCAACCCAAGTTTGCGAACAAAATGCAAGTCACCAATCTCTTTTGGTAGAGATTCAATTGGGGTACTATCCAACCGAAGTTCAAGAAGAGAATTTAATCCACCAATCGAACTTGGAACCTGTTTCAGAAATTTGCAGTCTCCTGCTGACAATTGAGTCAAACATGTCAGTTTGCCATGGTCTAGAGGTAGCTCCTCGACTGTGCTTCCGTTTAGAAATAACTCCTTCAATGATTTGAGCTTATTGATTGTGTCAGGTATCTTAGAAAGGGATGCACAGCGCATCAAATGCAGCTTCTGGAGTTTTTTTAGATCTCCAATAGAACTCGGTAGATTTTTCAATGCAGTACCATCAAGATATAGCTTCTCCAGTGATGTCAAATTATCTATGCAAGAAGGTAGCTCTTGAATAGATCTGCAATATCTTAGACTAAGTTTCTCAAGATTTTTTAGGCGATCAATAGATTCTGGTAAGTTCTTTATCGCAGTTCCATCAAGAAGAAGCTCTTTCAAGCATGTCATGGCACCAATGTTATGTGGTAACACACTCAGATTTGAACAGCCAGAGAGGAAAAGTTTTTCAAGATGCTCCAGTCTAGAAACATCCACAAGGAAGTCAGTAAGCTTTGAACAGTCTCTGAAATCCAGATGAAGCAATGTTCTCATATTTCCAACTGAGCTAGGAACCTTCACCAGAAGCGTGCATTTCTCGAAAACAAGCTTCTCTAAGGCTTTATGGTTTGATAAATCAGGAATTGCTTCTAACCTGTGGCAACCTCGCAAATTTAGAACCTTCAAATTATCATCATCCTGAAAAAACAGAGAAATGTTTAGCAGTGAGACTTTACCTTACAACTATATACTTCCCCATGATAGAGGAAATAAGAAAGCTTACTCTTTGGCTGGGCAAACTCTGGACTCGTCTTATTCTACTCTCTGAAAGATCAAGAACAGCAAGTTTCCTAGCAAGAAAATCCGGTGGAAGATTTTCTAAGGGGCAACCTTTCCACTGTATCCACTTGAGTTCAGAAGGGAGGAGCTTAAGATCTCCTTCCATTTCTACGTTATTAATCTGGAGAAGTCTCAAGTTCTTCATTGGTACAAAAGGCTCTACAGAAATGGTGATTTCTGAACTTTTTGGCTTTTCCTCTGCTGGAAATCTTACAAATATATTCTTCAGGTAACTACACATAGATTTGATGCCCGGATTGTTGCGTAGTTTCCTCAACGCAATTTCAGCTGCAGTAGGGTCCTTCACAATCTTCATTTTGAAGTCAAACACGATTCCTCGGATGGATGGTGTTCCCTGTTATCAAATTACAGAAAAAACGGTCATGAGAATGTATAAGTCACACACAAATGATATATAACTGTAGATGCAGATACAAATACCTTCATACGGTTCAATACGTCCATTATTTCAGCACGATCCCAGAGTCTACTTCGCATTCCAGGAATCTCGCTGTTTTCTTTAAGGACCATCTGCCTACCCATGTCTCTGATCTGATCATGCATCCAAAAAGTATCATCTATCCTGATCTTAACGAGAGATTTCTGTATGAGCATACTGAAAGCAGCCTTAGCTTTATACCCGCATCCTTTCAGGATGTCAACAACTTCTTCTTTTGTAATCTCCATTGTAAGAAAGAGACACGCAATATCGAGGAATACTTTCTTTTCTTCATCGTCCAAAGATTCGAAACTCAGAGCTAGAACACCGTGAAGTTTGTTTGGTTGGGTTTTCAGCTTCTCTAGTTGAACTTTCCATTCGTTTTCGTCCTTGTCATACAAATGAGAACCAAACAGTATAACAGCCAGTGGCAACAGTCCCGCTGTCTCGACAATCTTCTTGGACAATTCCATTAGACTCTTTGTTGGGTTTTCTTTTCGTAGTGAATAATAACTAAACAGCTTCAATGCCTGTGTCTCATTCAAGCACTTGACCTCATATCTTAGGTTTACTGAGAGCCTAATCAGAATCTCTTTATCTCTGGTAGTAATGACAATAATACTTCCTTCACCATACCATCCCGTTTCACCAACCAGCGCATTAACCTGGTCTACGTGATCAACATCATCTAAAACCACAAGAATCTTCTTCTCATGAATATTTTCTTTTATCTTTTCCAGGCCTCTGCTAACATCTTCTATTTGAGATCCTGAACCGAAAAGTTTACTGATGAGATTTCTTTGTAGATCGACTAAGTCAGGTGAATTTGCCCTAACATTTTCAATGAAAACTCGATAATCCTTGAAGTTTACAACGATCTCGTTATAGAAGCGTTTTGCAAGAGTCGTCTTGCCAATACCACCCATACCGTAAAGTCCAAGGATTTGAACACCGGAGCTTGATTTAGAGTCGATCTGTTTCATCAGATCCTCCACACGTGATTCCAGCCCAACAGTGTAGTCAGCCACTTTCTCTGGTGAATTCCTCACTTCAGCTAAAACCTTCTTCACCACCAGCCTTATCATCTCATCTACTTTCTTTCTGTCATCGACAACAAAATCTTTCTTGTCATCTCCCTCAACAGTCTCTTTTCTGCAAAATTCCAAAACAAACACACATAAATTTCAAACAAAAAGCATCCACATCCTATTCGTGCAAACAAATCCGGAGATATTTCCGACTATAGTCATAGCTCGCCTCCATTGCTGTATCTTCTCCTCGCTAACACCATTTTCCTTGTGTTTTTCAAAATCTTTGGCGAAATGATCGCTCTGTTTGCGGACATGCGAAGGATCGACACAGTAAAAGATAAGAATCATAGGACGTTTCGGAGATGATTTGATATCGCTGAGCATAGCTAATTCATTTAGGCACCAGGGAGAGTTAGCGTAGTTACGAGATAAGACGATGACAAAGGCTGCCGAGTGTTCTATGGCCAAGTCATGAATTGGACAGATCTCATCTCCTCGTTCCTATTGATCAAGAACATATTGGATCGATTGATTTCACATTGGATTGATCCCACCTCATATCGATTTTGTCCAAAATTTAGTTCTTCATCATTCTCTCTCCTTCATGTAGTATGTGACGAGTTTCTATGATGTTCATGCAGATTCTCTGCATTTTGAATCGTACCTCTATATATTTGATGTATTGATACAACATGGATTAATAAGAAGAAGTTTTCTCTTCTCTATTTTCTTTATTCTTTCTATTTTTTCCATATTAATTCTTACTCCGCAAATTCTAACATGGTATCGGAACAATAGTCATATTCTCTCATTTTTTTAATATGCTTCTTAAATCTCTCATTCTAACCTATTGTGTATACGGTATAACGGTTAGAAAACCAACACGGGTACATGGAGACCCTAAGATACTACTCTTGCGAAGAGAAGACATTCATGTCTATATCGTCCCACTCTTGGATCACAACGCCACGTACCGTGTAAACCTTTCACCAATCTCTCTTTCTCTTCAATCTTCTTCTTCTTAAATTCTCTCATTTTATTTGTGGTAAACCATGAAAAATCAAAAATTGTGGTGATTCCAGTTGTCCTCAAAGGAGAAAAATATTTATTGTGGTCTAGGACCATAAGAACCGCGCTTTGTGGCCACAGACTTTGAAGTCATATTGAAACAGTTCAAACTCCAAAGGAAGCCAGCAAAAGAGATGGAAAATAAACCATCATAGAAGGAGAAGAGGGCTCTTGAGAAAGAAACCAAATGGTTTCAAGAAGATCAAACCGTCCTCGGAATTCTCAAAAACTCTCTTGAAACTCTCATCCTTGAAGCATATTTCTATTGTGAAACTGCAAAGGAGCTTTAAGATACTCTCAAGAATTTGTATGGCAACGTGTCAAACTTCACCTATGTGTTTGAAGTGAAGAAGGTCATCAATAATCTCAACCAAGAATTGGAAAGTTCCGGTCCCTATGGGCAGAATTTGAAATGTTAAGACCAAGCACCATAGATCCGACAGTTCTAAATGAGAGGCGTGAGCAAGATAAGGTCTTTGGACTTCTACTCACTTTGAATACAACGTTCAATGACCTCATCAAGCACATTTTAACAGCGGATAAGCTTCCAGGTCTTGATGATGTTTGCTCTCAAATTCAAAAGGAACAAAGTTCTTTTGGGCTCTTCGATGGAAAAGGGGGACTCCCACGGCAAACAAAGGAGTGTACCGGGAAGAGGAAAGGAAGATATTGGTAGAAAGGTCACCTCAAGGATAAATGTTGTCTGCTTCATCCTCATCTCAAGCCGAGAAAGTTTAACAAAGACCCAAAGGCCAATCTATCTCATGGCCATATGTAATCAAGGACAAGTCGATCATCAAAACAAGGAGAAGAGGTAGCCGATGATATCGTGAGAAAGTCAGATTTAGAGGCTTTCATCCGATACATTGCCTCCTTAAAAGAATCTGGTACCATCTTCTTTGTTAGTAAAACGATAAAATCTCTTGGCATAAATTTGGGGGTTACTCACCATATGATTAGTAACTCGAATCTTATAGACAATATAAAACCGAAACTGGTAATGTGTTCATACCTAATAATAATATAGTTCCCATAAAAAGAGTAAAAGATTTAAAATTATTTGATAAAAACTATAAGACATTTTTTATGCCTAGTTTTACTTCTAATATTTTGTTAGTTAAAAATGTAACTTGTGATCTTTTTCTCTTACCAAAGTTTTAGCCCAATGGATTTTCTTTGATAAATTTTTTTAATGAGTTGATGTTTCACAAAGTTCCAAACTTAATAAATTATACCTCTATATATTTGATGTTTTCCCATTCTCTATTCTATCTTTATTTTCTGTATACTACTTATTCTTATTCCGCAAAATCTAACAGTTCTATACCTTCACTGTCTCGAAAGATCCGGACAGTTTCCTTGCCGTTGAGCACGACGTAAAGAAGCTCACAAAAGTTTTTTCGTATGTCTGCGCCTCAGAAATTGAGAAATGCTTGGAATTTGATCATATGCTGAACAACGCCAGTCTCCTTCTCCATCTCCAATCTCCCTTCTTCTAAGTCAACTCTCGGATCTCCTTCAATCACTTCATGGCAGTCGATTCTTGCTATGATTCGTAATTATCTCCAACACCAGTCACGATCGACAAAAGTCTCCAGAATCTGGATTCACATGATCCGTTGACTAGACGACGATGACTAGAAAAAAGTTGTTCGATTTTGGATATTATAGTAATTTAACTTTTTAATAACGTAAATGGTTTTTCTCTAACGCTGAAACGCCATACAGTTCTTTCTATAGTCAATCAGAACGATACGCAATGTCAAATTCCTTGACTCATCAGCTTTTTACTCTAAGCTTGATTAATTAGTACTAACCATAGAGGTTTTTGCACACAATTTTGGCTTTAGGAGTTAGAAGCCAATAAGAGAATCTTTTACACAATAGTGCATCTCAAAGATAAAAAACCATACTAATATTCCTAGTAAAAGATGCTGAGTCATAGGAATTGAAAGGTAGAAAGGGAAGATACGATTTCTAGAAATGTAAAAATCCAAGCTTCAAAGTTAAAAATATCACTTGAGTAGAAATGTCAAAGTTTGATACTTTCTCTGTTTCATTTATTTGTAGTTTAAAGAATTTTTTTATTGTAAAATAAATGTTGTTTTCACTTTTTTAGATAAATATCATCACTATTTTATTTTTGTATTAAATAATGTTTCGTCTATCTTTTGTTGGTAAAAAATTGAAATAGAATATAAAATTATAAAATATTTTTTTTTTTGCTTTTTTAAATAGTGAGAAAAGCTTTTAAAATACAAATAAATTGAAATGGAAGGAATATTAGATTACTTGAATAAAAAAGATTATAAATGTTGCACAAATTGAGCGACGACCAATAAAGATTAGAGATGAGATTAAAGTCTTACCCGTAAATCAATCCGGAGATATTTCCGACTAGATTCAAAGCACTCCTCCATCGTTGAAGCTTTTCCTCACCAAATCTTTTCGAATACTCTTCAAAATCCTTTTCATAAGGACCGAGTTGTGTCTTAACTTCCCATGGTTGGACCTCGTAAAAGATCGGAAACACCAGACGTTCCAATGACGATCTCAGATCGCAGATCATAGCTAATTCTTCGAGGCGCAGGTGAGAGTTAGCGTAGTTAGGAGATATGACGATTACATAAGCCACCGAGTCATCTATAGCCTCCACAAGACTTGGCCGGAGCTCATCATCATCCCCACATTCAACATCATCGTTCCATACCCGGACCTGTTCCTTGACGAACGCTTCATAGAGACGCCCACTGAACTTGTGGCTCGTGTCTCTTTGGAAACTGAGGAATGTGTCCCACTTGAGCCTCGAACGTGGATTGGAAACAGCGCCGGTCTTCATCATCTCCGATTTTTTTCTCTTAGAAATCAAGTTTGAGAAGTCAAAGGTTGCTGAAGAATTTTTATGTGAATCCATAGAGATTTTATATGTTATAGCTTTTAAGACTTTCTACAGTAAGTCAACAGTAATATCCCAAACAACGGACATGACTCTTCTCCGAACGGGAAACGTCACGCAGTTCTCCATGTGTAACATAAATCAGAACGGCACACAGTGCTAATTTCGGTTTGAAAGACGGAAAGGATGCATACGTTCTTTTTCGTTAGTGCCAAGCACACAGGTACGCAACAGTATTTAAGATACAAGGAAAGGTATTGCAGGGGTTTTCTACAGCTGGGAGTTACATCATGGATTCTAGATTGGATGAGTAAAGAAGAGTCTCAAGCATATCACAAGCATAGTTGATATGAGACAAGTTCAAGTTGTTCAGCATAGGATCTATGTTTAACAGAGTGGGAACATGATCTATGTTCAAGTTGAAAGTCTGTTTTTTAAAAGTTTGTTGTAAAATGGGATCTCATGTAACTCATGGTTTCTAAATGATTTGAGACTGTTTTGCAGGAAGAATCATGGTTACTTCAAGACTAGAAGCAGTGGTGATTCTGCTCTTTGTACATGATCGAAAGGAAAAAACTAAGATCAGCTTGGAGATTGGAATTGCAAAGAGGTTGTTGATCTTTCAACCACTTGATCAAACAACGTGGCTGTCGTGAAAGCCATTAAGGAGAAAGTTAGTTTGAAAGTAAAAAAGTTCAAGGAGATAAAGAAGTTGTCGAGTTTCAGGGTGATGAAGCTCACAGTTCCGGGACCTGGAAGCTAGAGAATGGTAGAAGAATTCAAACCAAGGTCGAGATTTGTAGGAATTCTGGTTATGAATTCGGTTAGGATCAATTCTCGGTTTAGTATTTGGTTTGGGTAGATGTTTTGTTGTGAGCTTCTAATCTTATCTCATAGGCTTTTGTCTTGTTCTTCACCAAGGCAAATAGAGAGAGATCCGTACAATCTTTCGTGGCTCTTTAGGGTGAGATGGGAGACATTTGTAACCTAGTCATCTAACTATATATAAAGTTAGAGAGACTTAGGGTAGAGATGTTGGGGCTGAGAGAAGAAAAAAGAAGCTTTGATAGATTGCTCAAGTGACGAAGGTAGTTATTTCTCTACAAATGGTACCAGAGCCCTAGGTTTGGGTAAAAGCTTCTCAGATGATGTTTTCCGTAAGAACGGTGGAGAAGCTTAAGGGTAGAGAGGAGTACACGTTTTTGGAAAGAAATGACACTTACTCATTTAGAGATCTCGGGTTGGAGATATGCTATGTGGAATGAGGAAGTAAGGCGGCTGAGAGATCTAGATCAGCAAGAGATGATTTTTTTCGTGATCCAGAAAAGTTGTTGGTGTAAAGGCTGAGAGTTTTACAACTCAAGACACCAAGAAAGCTGCATCTTTTGGATCCAGGTTTGGCCAAAAAGAAGAAGGCGAAGAGAATAACCATACTCGATGTTGGAGATTCAGTTTTAAGGAAGATCTTCGAGGAACATACATCTGCAGACATTACATGTTTCAGGTTCTTGACAGACTTTATTGCTCACTTCCAAAACAAGATTCTTTTAAAGAAGAAATTTCATGGCTTTAAAATGGATGTGACTGTTTCATTAGAAGAGAACAGTGATGGGCTTCTAAGGATAGTTGCAGAGAGGAAGTGAACAGTGTGGGCTTCACGGTTTATATTGTTATTGTCTCATCAAAGTCAGTAAACTGAACTGTGGGATACTCTTAAGCATGGGAAAACCTCTTTAATCCTTAGTGAAGTGATAATGGCCATTCACTCCAAAGAGCTAGAGTTCTGCTCAGGCGGTAAGGGACATAGAGATTATTTGAAGGTTTGTGTTGGAGGAAAATCAGAAGAAAGAGAGTATCAAGGTTGATAGAGGCAAAAACATGTTCAGGTCAAAGTCAAAAAAAGGGAGCTTGTTGGATTTGCGGAGATGGTCAATTCAAACAGAATTGGAAATGCAAAACAAGCCAAGATATTTTGACTATGACAGTGAAGAAGCGGATGCAGAAGCTGGTTTAGTGAAGGTAATTGATAATGGTGCTGCAATGCTTGCTGTTTCTGAGGCACCTGCTGTTGTAACAGAAGATGCAAGTGAATGGGGTTTGGATATTGGATTTAAGTATCACATAACCTCTAGAAAGAAATGGCTTGGCCATTTAAAGGAATCTGATTCAGGAACAGTGATTGCTGCTAAAGCTACTCCAAGGAAAGGAAAAGTGAGTGTGATTATAAAAGAGAGAAAAGGAAGAGCAAATGACAAAAAAAAACAGGAAAAGTCTTGTGAGTCTTTCTTGGTGAAGCTTCAGGGAATTGTCTCAGAAGAGTTTGGTCATGGAGACTGGTCTGGCTCCAAGAACGACCACTCTTGGTGACACCTCTTTCGAAGAAGAAGGGTAAAATTGATTCTCAGAGGAAGAATCAAACATTAAAAGGGCTTCTTAGTAAGAAGCAAGACTTGTGTGATAAGGAGAAACAGAGTAGAAAGCAACTGATACGTTTTTGATGTTTTTTTTCGGGAAATTGTAGGTTACAAAATTGGCGGCATGCAAAGATTGAGCTGGTGCAAGATCGCTAGCTCTGAAAGGTCGGATACGCTCTCCAATGAAAAGCAGTTTGCCAGGTTTAGCAGCTCCAGCCTACACGGAAGAGGGGGAAGACACTTGAGCTCTCGGCAGGCATACAATGAAAGTTCTTTGAGAACTGATAACCCCTTGAGGCTAGCCGGAAGACTATGAAAATAATTATTCCCCAGATACAGTATTCTTAGAGACGATAGCTTCTCAAGATCATCTGGGATTTTACCCGATATTCCCCAACTGCGAGCATCCAGTTCCTCGAGCAACAAGGTTTGTTAATTCTGCGAAACGAGGTTCTTCGCTTGTACCTTGTGCATTACTCTCAGAACTTCTAAAAAGAGGTTTCTTCAGCATTTTCAATACCATTAAACTTGATGAATAATTTCTCCAATGATTTGAGCTCATTGATAGTGTCAGGTATCTTAGAAAGGGATGCACAACGAATCAGATGCCGCTTCTGGAGAGATTTTAGATTTCCAATAGAACTTGGAAGATTTTGCAATCCAGTCTCATCAAGATATAGCTGTTCCAGTGATGTCAATGTTCCTACGCACAAAGGTAGCTCTTTAATAAATCTGCAACCCTTTAGACTAAGCTTTTCAAGATTTTCGAGGCTGTATGAGTATGAGTATTGGCGTGGTGGATATTCATAGTGTTTAAAGTTGCACTTATCACCCTTAAGGCAGATTCCTTTACCAAGAGCATAAAACTCAAATTTTTAGAAATTTCGTTGGCTCGTAGGAATTCATCAATTCCATGTGTTTCCTAACACATTCAGCTACATAGAATTTCCCGCCAGGCATATCGTAGAAAGTTATTTTAGGGAATGCTTCATCCAAGTCGCTAGAAGCTTCTTATCATTGTAGAAAGTCCAAGTGTCCATCTTTTCGAAAGAGATGAAGAGACCGAAAGGAAATGAACAAGTGAAATTGATCATTATTTTAACCATTAAAATATTATGATAAACTACTTTTCTTTTCTTGTGATATTTTTTACTTGGAATTTAAAGCCAAAAAAAATTATAACCGAGATTATTACTATTTAATAATGTAAATAGCGGCTTATGTATTATATTTTTGGACCTTTGCATACATGCACCAGTGTGAACGTTCAATATTCAGCAGTTAAGTTTGTATGTTTTACCGTTCATGATTAGAAATTTAAATATGTCAACTAAAATTTAATTTCAGAAATATCAACGGTTCTCAGAGCTTATAAAAGGAGGTAAGTTTATTACACAAACTCTAAATATGATTGTGATTTAAAAATATTTTTATAGTGCAATCACCAGTAATGAAAACAACGTAGGTTTTTTTAACAGAACTGGCTTTCCAACTTCTTACATGCCGGTTACCAGACCTCGTATACATGGTCAAAGCTTTTAGGCATGATTGGTAAGGTTTTTATGATGGAATTGCAAGGATTGAAGGCTGTGGATGACAAAGAACCTTTATATTGGAAGCATTAATTTCTACCATAAGCCTCTGAGCACAGGGAAAATAAATAGATGGTTGGTACTAAATTGTATTGACAAAATTTACAAAAAATAATCAGGAGTCTTGCGAGTTGTTTCTGGTTCGACTGGACGTGGTGCTGGATCAAACTGAAGGAAGTTCTGCTCCATGTTGTCTCCAATCTCTAGAATCGCAGCCATGTTCCCACATCGGTAACAATAGTTTGGAGCACTAAACACTGTCACAACGTTTTTCTTGATGAAAATTTCAAGTAACATATCATGAGAACATAGAAGAGGTTAGTAAAAATTTGGTATATTTGCTTGTTCCTTACCTGACACCAATTATATCCTTCCATGACAAGCTGGTGAGCGCACGATATTAGAGTTAATCCATTAGTGTGGTTAAACTGAGTGGCGATATCTTGTCCAAACGTATAGCCAGCTCCACCAGGAGATATACCCCAACCGCATCGATCATCTGGATCAACAAGAGATTACACATCGGACCTTCGTGCGGAACCTATAGAAAGATAATGGTTATATATATATATATATATCTAGAGACACTGAAGTAATATGTTAACAAGGAAAAAGAAGTCCCCTCCTGAATGCGGTCTAATGATCGGATGTTGTCAAGGTGTCTAAAGAAGGCGAAAGTACTTTCGCCATGTAAACAGAAAATCTAGAGGAGGAAGAAGTTTTGCAGCCAGTCAAGTAAACCATATACATAATGAGAGGTGTGGTAAGGTGAAACTCATAGGTATATATATATACCTGAGTCTCAACGAGAGCCGTAAGTGGAAGATAATCGAAAAGGTCAGTGAAATATTTCCAAAAATTACCATTTCCATATTTCCTCAAGCATTCATCATAAAAGCCATACCTAAAAATCAACCAATCAGCAACCTTTTAATGAAGTAAAACAAACAGAAACAGAGTCTAGAGAAAAGCTTCACACTTGAGTAATTTGGCGGGTTTCATGATTCCCTCTCAAGATTGTGATTCTATCTCTGTAACAAACTTTCAAAGCTACCAAGAGTGTGACTGTCTCCACTGAATAATACCCACAATCTGTCCACATATATATAAACAACAACAACAACAACAAATGTTAATCAATTTAGCTAAATGAAGCCATCAAAAACTAGCATTAGCCAATCAAAAGAAACACAAATCCTCCACCAAAACGAATTAAAGATTCCAACTTGATGCTCTTTATCAATGCAATGTATCATTAATCCAATAATAGATTAGTAGAAAGAATAAAACTATGAAGTTAAAATCGGAAAATGTAATTAAAGAACGGACCTTCATAATCGCCCATGAAAAGATAATTAGTATCAGGAGAAGAACCACCGATTCGGAAAAGCTCAATGAGATCATAAAATCGGCCATGAATATCGCAGATAGTAACCACGGACATTTCACCGGTTGAACATTCCATTCCTCCACAAGAATCGCTCTCGCTTGATCGCACAATGTCTTCACCTCAGCCTCTGTAAGCTGCTTACACTCCATTAGCTGATCGATCTGACGGTCTACATCTCCGGTCGCTGGCATCTTTCCCCAGCCACCGATAACGATGATCCACTTTCGTATCTGGATTCGAATCTATCTATCCACCATTATTCAAAAAGCTTCACAACTTTTTTCTCCGATTCGATTGAAAAAAAGAATGATGAAATGGATTTTTCACATGGAGGAGGTCCACGGTTGGACCATCACACAATGGCTTTTTGCCTCAAGAATGTTTTTTCAGAGCAGCAAAAATGTGTAAAGAGCGATTTTTTTCCCTTTTGTGAATTTAATTTATTTTTTGAAGGACTTTAAAAAAAAATCCGTCGGAATTGGGAAAAGGTTGATCGTTATTACTCCCTCCAGCCTCCGGCAGCCGCGTCGGGTCAAACTCCATGGACAAAATGACACGTGGCTATGTTCCCTCAATCCGGTCACTTTTTAAATTGTCTACTGAGAATGGGCCTATCCAGCCCAATAAAATGGTAACATTTCTCAAACTTAAAAGTCCATACAAAAACGGGTAGAGTAAGACTTTAGAGATGAGGTATGTGACCTAAGTAAATAGTGTCGTATGTAATGTGATTTGGTTTCTGAGCACGTGTAGTTGCTACTTGCTAGCAGGTTTATGAGTTGCAATGTCGCATGTACCTATTAAACAATGTTCAACCTACTCTAAAAATTCAAGCTCAAGAAGCATCAACAAAATAAAATTCATCACTATCTAATTCATCTTAATTCCATTAGTTCCTCTTCCACTTAATTACCATTTGGAGCCTAAGTAACAAGGGGATATAAATAAGTAGATTTACGTCCCTTCGATAAAATCGGAGCGATACATATAAAATTAGCATGCCCATTCTCAAAGATGAACACATACAAATCGAGAAATGGTGTTTAAAATTTAATTGATCTTTTTATTTATCTTATATGACTTCGATATGAACACTAAGAAAAAGTTATCGACTCTTTTCTGCATAACCGTTTTGACATACGGCTAGTAGAATTAAGACCATTGGTTTGGTTCTCTACCCGGTGACATCCCCTTGAAGAAGTAAGTTGCAATCTGAGATCTGCTTGACACGTACGTACAAAAGTCAGCCAAGAATTAAACTATTAGGATTCTTCCTTAAAAAGAAAGTAGAAGATTGATCAAACTTAAAGATTTGGAAATCAATAAAATTGTCACTATCTTGTCGTATATCCATATTTCTACACAAAGGATAACCCAAAAATCCGACGCAGCAGGCAAATGATAAGATAAGATTGAGGAGACATGACATTTCCATGACAGCCTAATTAGAAAAACATTTTTTCTTCTTATTTTGTTGAAGTTGTAGAAGGAAGATAATAATCGTAGAAGATGTACTTCTTCAATAAAATATGGAGACGTGACCTTAATATCCTAAAGTTTTTTTGTCATGGTCATCACAATATTAGGTTAACTGAATAACTGACGTTACATTGTTATCCAATTGTTGTCCATACGAATCTTAAGAAATTTGGTAAATAAACACACTTTCCTACATAAATAATTTAGATTTCTGTAAAATACACCAATATATAAAAATATCTGAGTTCTATATTCTGCATTTCTAGGATATTATCTTTTGGAAAAAATGAGAGACTATAAGCGAGTAATTAATTTTCATATCCAAAAAGTGTGTGTGATATGATTAAGACCATCTTGGTGGACAATATTATATTAGCGCCAGAAATTACATCATGTTTTTCTTCCCATTGTATTAAATTATAAATTAATAAAGTTTAAAATCCCTTTAAAAACTCAAAACTACAAAGAAAAAGAGAGGTTATTTACAAAAAAAATCAGAAAAAAATGGCGGCGGCAAACTGGTATCCGACATGACCACATGCTAATTAAATATCTTATCGAATGCTACATATAGAGTTTTTATTTAAACCCAATCCTTATCGCCATCCAGATTGGATGTTCACGTCCCCAAATTGAAATCTATCTTAATTTGAATAAGTCTTGTCATTTTAAAGTTTTAACCAAAAAAAAGAAAGAAAGAATAAGTCTATCCATTATTTTTTTCAAGAAGATGCGTAAGGAAGATGGCAAACAAGGAAACATTTTGAAAGCATTTACGATAGTTATATGATTTGCATTAAATAACTACAATTATATTAAAAACAAAATATTACTTTAAAATTATACGAAATGAATGAAATGAATAATTCTGTTTCTAAAGGGATTTGGAACTCCAGTTAACAAACATAACATATGCTGTGCTGGAGATGAGGTTGCTTCGGAATTTGGATCGTGTAAGGATTCAGGGTTTCGTTTTGCAAGTAATTGTTTTTTTATTTGTAAAATATATTTTAAACTTGATCGACACATGTGAGTCCAGATATATTCCTCATTATTCCTAGGTTTTTAACAAAATATAAAAAGTCTTAATTAATATAATACTACTTAGGAAATTTCTAAAGAAATGCAGTTTGATTTTAGTCCCTTCGAATATCCACAAGCTATTATATATGCCATCTTCCTCTGTCCCATTCTATAAGTTAATAAATTACACGACGGGGACCGATGATCTCTTAAGTTTCTGCCAAATCCAATTATTTGGTTTTCCAGCGGACTGATCAATGAAGGCTTCATGTTGTGTTAGTGTTGCTCAGGACGTGTCCATGTCTTTTAAATGCATGGTATGTGACCTTTTCTTAGGTCGCGCGATATTGTTCATGTCTCTTTGCGATTTCATTTGCCTTCTCATTTATTCTTTAAAACTTCGGTTATACAAAAATATTAGATGCATGCAGATGACAAAATGCGATGAATGCATCTTACATATGTGTTCTTTATGTCTTAGCCTAATTAGAACTTAGAGCCGTTCTTCATGTGTTCAAGACAAGAGGTTTGGTCCTTTTCTTCTTTTGTCAACCAGTAAATTCTTACAGCTTCAATTTCTGGTTGAGTCCAACCAAATTGGAGGCGAGTACTTACATTTTGTAAGCTTGAAAAGCATATAAATTGGATAAATTTAGGTTTGAAAGTTAGTTTATTCAAATTTAAACGGGGTCATTATTAATTTGTACATCCAAACACTGAGTTCAAATTTAAACTACCCGAAAAAAACAGTGATTTACCTTAATTTATTCTAAAATCAAGATTACATATGTTTAAAACTTGAAACAGAAATCAAACCAAACGATTCATATTAAGTTTTAAACTTTGGAATTCATCCTAAAACCACAAATTTAAATTGAATCTCGAACTAAATTATGTAGCCATATTTACTCATAAAAAAAATTCTAATTAATCTAGTATTTTAGAAATGATATTTATCTCAGATAAAAAAAATTATCTCACGTTTTTGTATCTCGACCGTCGTTTTCTTTTCCGACTGTAGTAAAAAACTATTCCAATCTTTACTG
Organism: Cardamine chenopodiifolia; assembly: GCA_963922655.1. Taxonomy (NCBI): domain Eukaryota; kingdom Viridiplantae; phylum Streptophyta; class Magnoliopsida; order Brassicales; family Brassicaceae; genus Cardamine; species Cardamine chenopodiifolia. The sequence goes on from OZ000467.1 coordinate 5,580,405, forward strand.
TACAGTAAAGTTTATCCCTTGCGCATTATTATCACTCCTTTTTTTTTTTGTGAACTCTGTTCTGAATCGATTAGCCTGACGCGCGAACCCTGTTTGGTATCTGTGGAACCCAGAAAGAAGACGAAAGTCAAAATCATGAAACGGGAAAAGGAAGGAGATGTGTTTACTGGGGTTATGAGGTTAATACATCTTCAGATGATTGCATTGCTGCCATTAACTCCTATTCTCACCAGGTTCTTCTCTCTTTGTGCTACAGTTTCTATGTTTTGATTCTTTAAACAATTCAATATGGTTTTGTAAATTTGTCTCCTTTTTGAACAGTGTTTTGAAATTAGGGAGGAAGATTTTTTTTTTTTTTTGTTGATTTGAGGCTTTCCATTTATCGTCATTGATTAAATTGTTGTGCTGAAAGATGATAATTTTAGGTTTCAAGTTATGTTTGCCTGGTTTAGTATGTTTAAAGTTATGGTTTTTCTGCTTCACCCTTTTGTGACATTGTTCCAACGTATAATCAAGGTTCTCGGCTATGGAAGAGAGAGGAAGGTGATTCTAGAAGCGCCATTTTATGATAAAGATTGTGTTTTGGGCAACATTTTGGCTGCGCATTACCTTAGCTCTTCTGACTTTGCCAAAGCTAATTCCTATGCTCGAGCTGCAGAATCACATCTTGTAAGCTCTAGCTTGTTTTCTATTTTTAGTCTCTATGAATCTTTCTAAGTGAAGTAATCGATGATTTTGGTGCTGTTGAACTCTGAAATTCATTGGTTTTAGGGGAAAGCCACACCATATGAGAAAGTAGTTTTCGAGGCTGTTAATTATTTGATCTCTGAGAATATGGACGAAAATGTGGCTTTGGAGTTACACTATAAGGTTAGGATGTTTCTTCGTAATTCTGCTTGCCCTCCTTATGTTTGGCTGGATAGATATCTTTCCTTTCAGTTATTCCTAGTACATGTGACTCTTTATGTTTTGCAGCTCTTGAAAAAGTTCCCCAAAGATTTGCTATCTTGGAAGAGAGTAGAGATTTTGTGTTTCTACATGGGTCGACCAGATCTCTCTTTACCTCTTTTTGAGAAGGTACATCAGTTGTTTGATCAAATTGATGGATACTACATGGTTTATAATTAAAAACCAGGTAAATCTTGTTATCACTGTCTTCAATTTCCTTAACTGACCAATCAAACTTGGCAGATTCTACTGGAGAATCAAGAACAAGATTATGTTTATGGTATGCTTGCATTCCCCTTATTGGAGCTTGGACATTTGGCAGAAGCTGAAAAAGCTGCTAGGAAAGGCTATGAGATCAACAATAACGACTCTTGGGCTCATCACTGTGTGAGTTTCCAATGTTTATTTTCCCCATCTTTTGTCCTCCATCCATATACAAGCTTTCATCTTTTTTTTTCTGAGCAGTTGTGTCATGTTCTTCAAACTGAATGTCGTTTCAAGGAAGCAGTAGAGTTCATGGAAAGATGCTCAGCTTCATGGGATTCTTGCTCTTCCTTAAGGTAACAGCATTTTCAAACTTATTATAAACCTCTTCTAATCATTTCTGGAATCACCTACTAAACGAAACCAAATATTTGAATTAGGTATTCACATAATTGGTGGCATGTAGCTGTTTGTTACTTGGAAGGAGGGTCTCCTATAAGTAAAGTACAAGAAATATATGATCATCAGATGTGTAAAGAGCTGGAGAAAGACGATGCTGTTGCTACAGACGTAATTTCTCGTATCAATTTTCCTTACCTTTTAAATGGAATGTAAAACTTTCCACTAACAATCTGATGTGTTATATACTTGCAATATGAAATTTCAGGTTTATATGGATGCTCTCGGTTTGTTGTTGCGCTTGGACACACGCGATAAACTAGATGAGTTTTTAGACAGGCTGAATATCCTGGCAAATTGTTTGACTGATCAAGTAAGTGATGCATCTATTTACCTTGCATTCATATGCTTTTAATTGCTCTTCTTTTAATAAAGATTTGTGCAACTTCGATGTTCAGGCAATGTGGTATCAAGAATGGCTTTTTGATATTAATACAATCTGGGCATTGAGTAAAGTTGGAAATACTTCACAAGCATATGTATTGCTCGAGGGCCTGAAGTCCCAGTCAGTACAGCTTTCTCTTTTGTGACATTTTCAAATGAGAGTTTTTTTTGTTTCTTGACTTATCATCAGGCTCATATTATTCTAACAGGACATCTGATATGAACGAAAAGAAACAACAGCTGATGCAGAAAGCTATTCTGGTCTGTTCTTATTGATCTTTCGAGTTATTTATCATAGCATAAGAATTAAGATCAGTCTTTTGTTTGTCGTAACATCTTTAATTCAAATCAGCTTGCTGAAGCTGTTTATGAATATGGAAATGGTAACTACAAAGAAGCTTTAGAACTGCTCGGTCCAGACTTTGACGCTGCTGACTATAAGGTAATGCATGTTCTTGCATCAATAGAAATACGTCAAACCAAAAACTTATTTAAGAAAACACAGCAAATGATCGCGCTTCTTTCTTGATCAAATAGGTGATTGGAGCATCGGGTTTACAGATCGATGTTTTTAACGAAATGTGGTACAAAATGCTGTTACTCACTGGCCAATCGTCCACTGGTACACTTCCAAAAACTATGTTTTTCAGTTTGGTTTTTCGGTTATTTAGCTAACTCTGTGTTTTAAACTCTAAATTTGCAGCGATTGAAGTACTTAAGAGGAGGATAAAGCAGAGAGATGGTGCTCCTTTCTTATGGCGTTTGCTGGTATCTTATCTACTTTAAATCATTTATATGATCAGAATTGTTGATTCAAGAAACGTGTACAGTGGAGAGATAGATGCATCTCTGTATTATGGTTTATGAAACGTTGACGTTTTGGTGGCAGGAGAAGAGTTACGCCATGGAAGGAAAGGCAGAAGCAGCAAATGCAGGTGAGAAAGCCAAGGCGTTGGAATCTTCATATTTCAAGTTTGCTTGATTGCTAAAAACGGCATCGTCTTGTTATCTTCTAAACATGCTTTTGCGCTTTGTTGAATAAGTCGTCTGAATGGTTGTGGTCAATGTAAAAGTTGACCTTCACATCATTTGTAAATTTGCGGCTTGACCAAGAATAATAGACAAAACTCGTATTTATTTCATTATTTAGAATATTTTATAGTCTTCCATTACTGTATTAATTGAATTTGTTAAGTTAATTGGAAATTTACACTCTATTGACTGTGTAGATAATAAATTAGGAAATAAAGCATCAAAACAATTGAAATTAATATCGATTGGAAATGACATAAAAAAACAATAAAAAACGAGGACCATAAAAAAACAATAAAAAACGAGGACCTTGAAACTGTGAGTGGACTCAGAAATGTAGTTCAACTGCGACATGTCTAGACATTAGGGGACGTCTATTTAAGGTCCAACTCCAAGGTCAATTCTTCATCTTTTTTTATATAACATTTTTGAACTCTATATATATTGTGATAATAATAATTATTTATCAATAATAATTTTATTTAAATATACATCATCGCTGAAATTGTAAAAGTTACATGAATAAATTAAGTTAACCCTTAATGTATTTTCTGTCCAACATACATCATAAACTACACCAAACGTTTATATATATAATATTTTAACATTGAAAGATATATAGAAAAATATAGCACATAATGACTCTCATATTATTTTCTTCTCAGATTTAACACCAATTTTAAAAGATATAAAGCATTAGAAAAAAATTGTAGCATCGGAAAAGAAAAAATTCACAAACTAATCCTGATTTGGTCTTGAAAATATGTTAAATATGTTCACACGAATAATTGGTATCTTGGGATTCTCATAATTAACTTGTGTTTAAGAACTGAATCGTTGCAAAGTAACAAAATCCCAAACGCGTGAAACCACGCGTTAAAAGCTCAAACAAAAAATGCATTATCAACATAATGCTGACGTGGATATAAATACGCGGTAAATCAGCAAATTCTGACTTTTCCAGATTTAGACTAATCCAGGAAACTGATACACTTGTAAATACACAAACCACATTTTCACTTTTTTTTTCCACATTATTCTCATTTTCTTTTTACAGAAGACGAGTAGCTTCAAAGAAAAGGAGATAGTCTCAGCAATGGAGTTTTTTCAGAAAGCTAAAGCTGTTCGAATGCGTAACAGCCACAACAAATATCTAATAGCAGACGACGACGAAGAATCAGTGACTCAAAACCGTAACGGATCTACCAAAAACGCTCGATGGATCGTCGAACCGGTTCGTGATTCATTCCACATCATCCGTCTTAAAAGCTGTTACGGTAAATACCTAACCGCTTCGAACGAGCGGTTCTTGCTCGGAGCTACGGGGAAGAAAGTGATTCAGTTAAAGCTGAGTGGACTCGATTCTTCTGTGGAATGGGAACCGGATAAAGAAGGATCTAAAATCAAGCTCAGGAATCGGTCTGGAAACTATCTTCGAGCTAATGGTGGACTTCCTCCGTGGCGAAACTCCGTTACACATGATAATCCTCATTTCTCGGCTACTCAGGAGTCGATTTCTTGGGATGTTGATGTCGTCGAGATCTTGATTAATCCTCATATCACGGCGGATTCTCCGAAACTTCCTTCGCAGAAGAAACCGCCACCGCACCGGAGGCCGTCGAATTCGCCGTTGTCGGTTTCAAATTCGAGGACTCCGTCTTCTCTTTCAGATAGATCCGATCCAGATGTGAGTGACAAATTACTAAAGCACCCTTTTAATTAGTTTGAAATTACTGTCGTACCCTTTTCTGGTTTTTGATGATTTTGATATTGACCAGTCGGTTGAGTCTCCGCCTAAAACCGATGGACGTATCATATACTACGACATTGCTGACGGTGAAGGACACGTGGAGAATGAAACAACCGTTGGATATGCTTTCACGTTTAAAGGAAACAGCGTGGCAGAGCTGACTCAGACATTGCGAGAAGAAACGTGCTTGGAGGACGCTGTGGTGTGCACTCGCAGTCCTTTAAACGGCAAGCTGTTTCCTCTTCGTTTGCAACTTCCTCCTAATAACGGAACAATGCATGTCGTTTTACTATCTTCCAGTGCTAGCCTATAGACGTGAGTATTCACTATTCACTTTTTTTTTTACGAGTTTACTTTTTGTAAGCTCTCATATTTATGAACGTTTGGCTTGTTTGTTACATTTACCAGTGGCATAGGACTTCGCACGGATACATTGCAACCCAAATAATCGTGCTATGCGACTGCAACTATCGACCGGATACATCAGAAATGAGTGATTAGGTTCTTGTTTGGTGAAGCATATGATATGAATTTTGTAAGAAGATAGTAAAAAGTTGGTAGTTGGTACAAAACTTGTGGTCTTGAAGATAAACGGCGGCATTTCAGCCTTAATTAATTTTTAATAAAAATTGACATAAAAATATATTTAGTAAGAGTTTTGATAATAAAAAATATTTTTACAGGATATAACATAAGTTGTTTGTTTTTTTTTGGTAAATAAGTGATTTCTTTGTAAACGTATATTTGGATTTATTTGTGTGAGCTTGGGTTCCGCATAAACAAATATTATCATTTTCTAAATAATAAAAAAACTGTAAATCGAAACGAGTGGAATCTATAGCAAAATTAGAGTATGTGTAACCAATCTCTCTTCGAACGAATGGCCTAGTTTAATAACTGCACATAATTTAAAGGTGCTGTAATACCTTTTTGTGTAATTGATCACTTTCATACAAAATTTAAAATAGCAGAATCTATCAAATAAACAAAACCACCAAAACAAATATACTAGGCATAAAGAATCATCAGGAAGAACAGAGATTGTCATCTAGGACTAGGATATAGCAACTCTTGATCCTATATAAAATAAAATCTTTTTTTTATATAATAATGTAACTTTTGCATTTTTTTTTTTCTTTCGTAGCTGTCAGGGTTTCAATAACGGACCAATTGTTTAACATGCGACAAAATATTCTTCCACTTAAGGATATCTTGAAGAATAGAAACAAATCTAGTAATTTTTATCAATTTCAACCAAAATGTCAGTCATTTAGGCCATATAGTTTATTTAAGGAAACAAAGGAAAATATAGTGGCTCTTGATTAGTAAGAAACAATATTATATTTACATTATATCTTTGTATGACATTTCCAAGCAACTCATAAATTGACAAATTTATATATTTTTAGAAAATCTAATTTTAGAAATACTAAAAAATCTACACAAATATTTGGAAATATTATTCGATAATTTCACTTAAAATTTTCCTTTTTTTTTCTTGGCACGGACAATTTGACTTGCATTGCTGGATTTATCATAAATCAAATATATATAGATATATATATATATAACTCAAAACCATCACACAAAACGAAAATCAGAAGCTTCATATTATCCCCGATATCGCAAAAACCCTAACAATCCCCTCTTTTTTCTTAAGCTCCACCGCCGTCGCAGCCGCCGCCGCTATTCAACGGTGGTGATCTTTCTCAGAAAATCATATCGATCCACTTTCATCACTATCCTAAACAAATCGACAACATGGCCACCGCTGCTTCCTCCGACGCTGCTGAAGGACCAGTCATGGGACTCATCAACAAACGTCTCCGTGCTCTCCGTAAGAAATACAACCGAATTACTCAGATGGAAGAGTCAATTTCTCAGGGCAAAACCCTAAACAAAGAGCAAGAGGAAGTACTCCGTTCGAAACCAGCCGTCGTCGTCCTTATTGAAGAACTCGAAAAGCTCCGTGCTCCTCTCTCCGCCGCTGTTACAGAAGAAATCACTCTGGCTACTCAGCATCATCAGTCCTCCTCCGCTCAAACCACCACCGCTGCAAACGATATCACTGACCTTCCTCCACAAGAAGCTAGGGGCGATGATGGTGACTCGAAATTAGAGGATCTGGTGAAGCTCTTGTACTTTGGTTCCTTATTCGACGTGAAATCTCAGAACGAGTTCACTCCGATAATGTTGACCAGGACGCACGAGAGAGGCTGCTGCTTGACTTACGATTACGTTACTGATGATGCGACGGATCTGCTCGGTGATCGGGATTTGGATTCGATTTCGCAGCTTTGGAGTCTGATGATATCTCGTCCCGTGGATTCAAGCTTATCTCACAAGAATGCTTTGGAGCGTTGCATTGAGCACGTCAAGCTTTGGCTCGCTAACTCAGAACAGCCTATTGAATCTAACAGCAGTGTTTCATGTATAAATTCTAAATCTGTTTGTTACATCTTTATGTTAATAGTTTCTCTGCGTTGTTTACTAACTGAGATTAATGTTTCAGATGCTTCGTTGAGGGAGAAGTTGAAGAAGATTATGGCTTCAGATTACTTCACTACTACACCGGAGATGAAAGCTCCAGTTGAAGTGGCGGCGGCAGCTGGGAACTACGCTTATCAGCAAAAGGTATTCACTTTTTTTTGTTCCTTGTTGAAGGTTTTGTATTGGAGTAATGTATAATTCACCGCTTTGTGGGATGCAAAGCTCTAACTTGATCTGAGAAGAAGACTAATAATCCCCCCTTCCTGTAGTTTTGATGAGGTCTGAGCTTCATTTGTTAAGAAGTCAGAAGTACATTCTTAGTATTCATTGTCCCGTGTTGCTTATTTGATTGTTCAACAATTCTCTTGGTTTTTTGAGGACTCTATTCTGCTTTAGAATTAGCTTTGTAGTGATCTAATTTACATGTTGGTAATATATTCTTGTTTATTCATGTGAGTGGTGTTTATAAACGGTGACAATATTGACATGTTTCTGAGTGTCTCATTATGTGATTTAAAGAACATGCATCCTTTTGATTTGTTCTCTTAAATGATTTACCATTATATCTATGCTCTTTCTCTTTGTTGTGGGACTGATGTTTTCTGTTTGCAGGAAGAGGATGCATCAAACTGCAAAGAACAGGAATCAGTTGTTAATGATCAATCTCTACAAGATGAGCATCAAAGGGTAATCCAGTTAAATATGAAGCTCTAATCATCTTTAAAGGAATTGCTCGAGGCTGGAATCTGATGATTTTTGTTGTTGTGAAGGTTGAGTCTGTGACGGAAGGGGAGGTGGTTCATGAACAACAGGAAGAAGGTTATACTCAGGTGGGAGCAGGGAATGCTAAGAGAGACTGTGTGCCACGTGTGTACCAGAACCAGAGAGGTCATCGAGGTGCTCGAAGAGGTGGTGGTGGCTACCAGACTGGGCGGGGAGGTCGAGGAGGTGGTGGCCACCGGAATGGGCGGTATGAATCTTATGATAATTCGGGTGGAAACGGTTACCAAAAGAGCTACTACAACAACAGAGGAAGGGGACATGGTGGTGGTGGTGGAGGAAATGGCCATGCTTACAACGACAACCAAGACTCTAATGTTACTGCTGCGTCTTAGATTTTGAGCATCTGGCTTTTGGGTGCGTATTCTTCGTTTCCTTGCGTTTCTGCTATAACTTATATAAGCCTAATCTCGTGTTTGAAATGTATGACAATTGCTCGGTTTTGTTATGAACTTTTTTTTTTTGTATGGGCCTCAATTTTACCGTCTCCGACATCAAGTAGTGATCTTTATTTCATAATAGCTAAAATCAAATATAGCTTAATATATTGAGCCAAACAGTACAAACGATTAGCATAAGGATGCTAAGTTATCGACTTATCAGGCCTCCGGTTTGGTTCTATGTCTAGAAAAGTCTCTTCCTCCGTGAAATCTTCGATTTGTGAACCGGCTTTGTCGTGGTAGCTTCGGGCACAGTACCAGAAATACACATGGTTAACCACACCCAAACCGGCAATCAGATAGTAGAAGTAATCCAATCTCCCTCTATCAAAGTTCTTGTTCAGCCAGTCCGGCTGGTCTTTTCTGCCTGTAAATTTATGCACGATGGTAACCAGCAGACTGTTTAGACAATTCACAGCAGCAAGTGAGAGCAGAAATAGTGAATTCGCGATGCTCCTCATGTGGTCTGGGAATTGACTGTTGAAAAATTCGATCTGGCCGATGAAATTAAATGACTCACAGAGTCCCGTCAGAATCATGGGCAAAGACAGCCAAAACACCGACGTTTGAGTGAGTTCGGTAGCCCGAGTCAACCTCACTCTTTCCACTTAACATGGAGAGGACGGAGAAGACGATCCCTATCCCCATCTGTTGAAGGACAGTGAATCGGAACTTGCCGATTCGCCATAGGAACGGGACTAAGAGGCGGTCGTAGATAGGCACCCAAATGCCAATTGTGATGAAAGAGATGACCTGTATGGAAGCGGCTGGGATCTCAAAGTGCAGACACATGTGTGGATCCATTATCTTATCCTGAAGGACTATGAAAGTTGCTTGTAGGGTCATTGCAACGATTGAGATGATTCCAGCAGACGAAACCGTAATGATTCTGATCAAACACTTTACCTCTTCAACTTCTTGAACGCTACATAGAAGCCACTTATTCGCCGGCACTCCATCCGATGTTAGATCACCCTCTGCTATCAATGCCGCATTGTCTAGAAACCTAAATGTCACCAATACATTAACTTAATTACATTTCAAAAACCATCAAGAATCGAATGTTTCAACAAGTATATGAGTAGATACCTGAATCGGTCGGTAAGAGGTAACTTGGATACGCCATGTATCACCGGTGGGTCATAATATTCCACCACCGGAATCTCAAGGTTACGCTTCTTACGAACCGCCACAATGAACCGAGAAATACTAGAGAATACACTCCCCTCTGGCTTGACATACACGTAAAACCGTATTCCGACAAAGAACAGAACTATGGCAGAAACCATTAAACCGGTCGGGAAGCCAAACCCAATGACCCAGCTTATATTGTCCTGTATGTAAGCGATGACGGTATGTGAAATGATGAGAACCACGGAGAAAGTGAAGTAACACCAATTGAAGTAACACCAATTGAAGTAACTGGCCATTCCTTGAAGGCCTTGCTGTGTTTGCTGGTCAAACTGGTCAGCTCCAAAAGGGATGCTGCAAGATCGGATCCGACCGCTCTTCCAATGGAGAGTAAGCCAAGACCGAGCCCTAGAATCCTGAGCTGGAGTTTGTTTGGACCGTCACAACAATCGGAAAGAAGTCTGTATCTTTTTTCTTCTTCTTCTGAAGAATCTCTAAAATTTATGAATATACAGAATATTTTGAATATGCTTTTTGGGTGGAATAGCCAGTGTGAGAAACAATATATTCTGAGTAAGGCACAAGCCACACACGACACAACTCACGTAATTGGAAGATGAAATGAAGCTGAGGATGGCTGAGGATGATTTCTTATTTATAAATACAAATTGAGAAAGAGAGTATTAACTGATGAACATGCTCTAAGTTTATTGAAAACTAAAAAAACTCAATTTTTTTAATAGTGAGTTTGAATAGAGTTATTTATTTAATGTTTCTCAGTCTAGTACTTTAAGCTAAAATAAGTTACATAATCATTTTAAATGTTTATAATCGGTAACTAGAATATGTATCTAGTGTATAAGTTTAATGTTAGGTCATTTTAGCTGGTAACTTTTTTTTGTACGATATCAAATAAAATCATCACATATATAATGATATCATCTATTTTGATTGAGACTGAGTCACTATAAATAAGCGGAATTTTTTTTGACTATAAATATTGAACACCCTTGTGTTGACAAAAAAAAATTGAACATTTTTATGAAAGTGCATGAGTAAACACTCAAGTTACATCAGAAACGAATTAACATTAATTAACAGTCTTGTAAACATTGTATAATCAGTCCATTCTAATATAATTTAGCTTGATGGAAATTCCCCCCCCCCCCCCCCCCCAAACGTAGACTGCTGTATCTTGAGAGTTATTCAGTCTTCACTCTCCGGGACAAATTTTCATAAGTTGCAAAAGCTTTATTTCAAATTTCCAACACATTGTAATATATGGCCACTTGTTTCCTTTGTTCCACATCCCACAATATGAATATCTTAAGATAGATTATATAATTGGTTTAGAGAAATCTTGTAGAAAGTAATGTATGGATACTGGATAGTTGTGTGGAAGTAGAAGTTTAAAGAGAATTAATTTGAATTCTAGACTACTATTATGCATTTGGTTTTCAAAAAATCTGCAACTAAAACTTATTTAACCTAACATTAATTACACGACGTAAGATCTACCGGACAACAATTTTCACTACCTAGTCGAATTATGACAACAAACCATGAAAAAATTATGTTGTAATTTAAAAAGTTATCCAAAAATGAATTCATTATCGGATGAAAGCAAATCACATAGTCAAATGTCGTTAGTTCAATTGAAAAATATCTTGGACAAATAGAGATCACAAATTGAGTGACGTTTGATACGAAACTATTAATCAAAATTAATATAAATCACATGTCAATGAGATTGGAGATAAACCCCAAATAATTATGCAACAAATTAGACTGATGAACACTTGGCTTAAAATGATAAAATTGAAATATGAATGTGAGAAACCAATATAAACATAAAATTTAAACGAAATAAGAATCTAAAAGATACTAAACGCAAGAGCTTAACTTGATGATCTTAAGAATTCGATAACGTTCGAATAAAGCATTCTCCTTTATTTTTTTGATTGTTTTTTGTGAGGTCTCACATGAATTCTCTTTGCTAATCAATTCGCGTACGGTGTCACGTTTTCCCAGACGTTTTGTTCGTTGCTTGGCATCTCCTCTTCTTGACGATGAGGGCCGCTTGATATAGCGCACAAAGTGTTCGACGAAATGCTCCCACCATGGTGTCTCTCAACTCTGGCTCCATTTCTTCTTTTGTTTCTCGGAATTCGATGATTGATTCCGATACCCTATTGTCTCTTTCGTCTTTCTGTAGCTTTAATCCCAGTTACTCGGCGAAAACTTGCATACGTTTTGAGTTAGCTGCTAGAAATGGTTGTGGGTCTGTTCTAGGGTTTCTTGAGGCCAAGCCGAGTAAGAAAGGGTGTTGCTTTAGGTGTAGTGGAGTTTTGAGGATGTGCAATCAGCGTAATTTGGGTTGGAATAGCGATGGGAGTAAGGATTTGGAAACGGAGATTTTGGAGTTTATGAAGAATTCGGAGAATCCTGGAATGTTTCCGAGTAAAAAGGATTTAATCCGTTCTGGAAGATTTGATCTTGTGGAGAGAATCATAAACCAAGGTGGTTGGCTTTCAATGGGATGGGATTTGGATGAACGTGAAGAGGAAGAAGTCAACGAGAACGTCACGCCACGTAATTCTGAGTCTCAAGAAATCGATGGAACCTTGAGACGTGGATCTCTTGATCATCCCTCAAATCCTTCACCTTCAAGAGAGTGAGTCCTCTAATTTACAGTTCTTCTCTTTGTCTAGAAACACCTCTTCTTGAATGTTAACGTAAGTTCTGTTTTATCAGAGAAGTGGATGATGCTAGGAATGAGAGTGGAATTGAAGGCATTTTGACCAGATTGGAGAAAGAAAGGAATTTGAGTCTAGGGATTAGCTTGAGGGAGAAAGGGGTAAGCAATGGTGCCCTGAATGATATTTCCTCAAATGGTTCAGTTCCTTGGTCTTCGGTGATTGTGGTATTTCTTTTTTGTCTACAAACTTTGCTGTTTATTTATTGTACACAAATGAATAAATTGTTTACATCGTGAGGTGTTGCCTACCTTTCTTCAAAAGACAGCTAGTGAAATTCAAGAAATCGACGGTAGTAGAAGTTCGGGGAAATATGCAAAAAGTATTTATCAAGAAACCAAGTCAGTTTCAGGAACACGAGGCTTAAGCGATCCACCTACATCAGAAACATGGAGGACATGGAGTATGAGGAGAGCTGGATTTACTGATGAAGATTTTGAAGGTATAGTGTGACTTCTGTCTTTTGCCATATAAAGACTTTATATAAAAGAAGATCTAAAGCCTTAATACATATGATACAGCTGCTGAAATTTCTACCAATGGTTTGGATGGTGTAAAGAAGGATAATAAAACGAATAAGGATTCTGGTGATAGTATGAATGGAAAATATAGAACTGCATCTTCCTCAGATGATATATATAAAACTCATATCAAAAGCCGTCTTCGGCATCTCCAGTCAGAACTTTCTTCTGTTCTCCACTCCCTTAGATCTCCTCCTGATGAAGTTGTGACAAGTAAGGTAATTGTTTGAGCAGACGGAATCTAGAAACAATTTTCTATCCAACTAGAAGCGATTCTGTAAGTGTTTGTCATTTGGCTAATTTTTGTTTATGATTTCATTTAGGATAGTGAGATAAATTCTGGGAACTTGGAGAACATCTATGATGATTGGGAGTTCAAAGAGAATGAGATCATACATGCCCAGGATAATTTACGGTCTACACGGGCAAAGTTGGTAGTTCTTGAAGGAAAAATGGCTATGGCTATAATGTATGTGTTGCTTATTACTTATTTGCAAACAGATAGGAGGAAGCATACGCTATTATCTCTCACATTGCTTAACTTCTTTTTCTTCTAGAGATGCACAGAGGATTGTACGAGAGAAACAGAGAAGAATAGATCATGCTAGTAGAGCTTTACGGTTACTTCGAACTGCATCAATAGTATGGCCTAATTCAGCGTCAGAAGTTCTACTAACGGGTTCATTTGACGGTTGGTCTACCCAGGTCAGTTTGTATTGATAAAGAAACTGATTAATCTCGGTAAAGGAAAGTGCTTCATGTCTGCTGAATTTGTTTTATGATATTGGAAGCAGAGGAAAATGAAGAAAGCACAGAACGGAGTCTTCTCTTTGTCGCTGAAGCTATATCCTGGAAAATATGAGGTTAGATTATGCAATCAAATCAGTCCCTGGGACTGACATTTTCTGCATTCATCAGCAAACCAAAATCTTATTAAGCTTGCTACTTTTTCCTTAACAGATAAAGTTTTTAGTGGATGGCCAGTGGAAAGTTGACCCGCTTCGACCCATTGTTACTTGCGATGGATATGAAAACAATCGGCTCATCATCTCTTGATGTCAAAGGCCAACAACATATCAGAACTAATCCCACCATCAATGGAGCATGAGCTGAATTAGTAGGGTTTTAGTTGCTTTTGGAATTTCGTTTTCATGTAGGGTAAGGTAGCCAAGGAAGCAGTAGAGATAGATTTTATCTTGACAAAACAAGAAAGTAAGAAACATCTGTATATTGTACTAATACGACCACTGTGTTCTTCTGACGAGAGTCATGTTAACAATTGGCTTCTTGCATTGTACAATTTCACACAAAAGATGTCATAAATCCATGTCTGTGATGAGGTTGGTGAAGAAGAAAGCTCTTATTTTCGCCTTACTGCATAAGTAAAACCACTTCCGCAATATACTTTGATCCCTTCCGTCCGCAGGTCTATACTTCCTAGGCTCACGCGTTGAGGATTGGTCTGATCATTAGTATTTCCAAGGCCTAGCTGACCATGTTCACCCCATCCCCATGTCTTAACTTCTCCACTTTCTGCAAGACATTTAAAGGTTGTTTGTTTTATATGGAGAAGTGTAAAGAAGAAAGAAATAGCAGAATTGTCCCCCTCCCCTTTTACCTGTTACGGCAGCAGAATGCTCTGCTCCTGCTGCAATCTGTAGAACTTTAACTTGAAAATCCGGAACTTTCTCCAAGAGAGCATCAGAAGAATCTATAACCAGCTGTTGCTTCTCAGGTTGTTTAGTAAGGGTGTTACCAAGCTTGAAAACCTCGCCATCGACTGTTCAAAAAGTCCACAGACAGATGAATGGTTCAGTGAGCTCTGGAAGGTATTAATGCAGCCACGCAGAAATTACCGGTTAGTAGTAAAGCATGATTCCATCCTAAAGCAACTTCTCTGAAAGATAGAGATGAAGGCAAACACTGAGGGGTTTGAACATCAGGGCCGCCACAGAAGCCTCTTCCCCAACTGAACAACTGTCCATCAGCTGGTCAGGCACATCAGATGACAGACGGGTTAACAAAAGATACACATGATTGGATCAATCAATGAAACTGAACATGAGACTAAGGGTTAACCGGATATAGCTGCACTATGATCCCCGTTAGCTGATATACGAACAACCTCAACATCTTTTAATCCTGAGACAACACATGGAAGATTTAATGACTTTGTTCTGTCTGATGAGAAACCTAACTGTCCGCGCTTTCCAGATCCGAATCCACACACTTGATTCCCTGTAGAGCAGAAGATAAATCAAATGGAGAAAAACACAGGTCTAAAACTTTGCTTGCAAACCGGTGATGTATCAGATGTTACCTGCGAACAAGACAAGTGAGTGGCGCATACCACAAGCTACCATCTTCACACTTTTATCAAAAAAGTAAGAGACTTTAGCCGGAGAGGTTAATGACATATTATCACCATGACCAAGCTGGCCAAATGAACCATTGCCACATGTAAAAAGGCAACCGGAATCTGTACTCACACACAACACCGAAGGGAGCTCATCAGATCAATCTCCTGGTCCTAAAGCAGTAGCAAAAACCCGTTCATGTTTACCTGAAACAAAACCAGAGTGACTCCATCCAGCTGCAGCTTGAGTTATAACATAGTCGTCGAAGAAAGATATTGGTTTTGGCAAAGAGGTGTTGAGGATGTCACCATGTCCTAATTGACCAGAGTTTCCTCTTCCCCATGTCAAGACCTTACCAACTACAAAAAGCATACTTTCAATGTTGGATCGGAAGTAGACTAAAGGAACGACATTCTTTAATCAGAGAGTTTGGGGTTTTACCAGAAGTCAAGGCGATGACGTGAGCGCCGCCACAGGCGAGCATAGATATAGAAGCAAGTGACGTCAGCGAGAGAAGCTGTGGGAGATGCTCGTCTTGTAGCTTGGCCGTCCCTAACTGGCCGTCAGTACCTGCGCCCCAGCTCCATACTTGTTCTTCTTCATCAGCCTGAGTCTCACCGAGCTTGGCCATATCTCGACCTCCACTGATGGATTTTTGGATGGAATCAATCTGGGGGGTTCTGTTGGAGTTTAATAGGGTTTTCGGAATTAGATTTTTTTTACCAAGGAATCGATCACCCAGTTGTCATAATCAAGCAGACAGACTTTGACTTGCTGGTAGATTATATCACCACCACAAAGTTTTTTTGATCCAAAGGATTAGTATAAGTTTCTACCGGATTTATAATTTTTGTCGGTTTTTCTTTATTGAATTTATTCCATAGTTTACATAGATTTCGTTGTTTCGAGTTCGAATAAATATAGCAATTTTGAATCATTCTGTCTTACAAGTTACAATCCAAAAATTAAACCAAAGTACAAACTCAACTCATTCACACTATGATAGACTACAATCTTAAACATACATAATTTGTGGAATTTCTAAAAAGAGAAAGAACCAAACTTAACTCACTGAAATTGTCTGAAACCTGAGATGAGAAAAGAAAAGACTTTGTTAAATTCAGACATAACATACATTTTCAAGTAAAGAATTGCCAAAAATGTAAAAGAACTAAAGAGTTTTATCAGAATAAAAAACGTTACTATAGTAAACAAGATGCAGTTAAAGAATATCATCGTAGGCCACAGTATCTCTCTGTTTAATTTCCTTTCTCGTCGCTGGAGATGCACTTCCACCTCCACCGTCAACATTATTACTTCTCGAGTTGACAATAGCCGATGCTAGCCTACTGTTTCTCCCATGTTTTCTTAATGGTATCACAGGTCTGAGAAGCTTCGACGAAGACGACAACGACGGCGTCATTTTATCTTTTCCTTCCCCCACCGTCACACCTTCTCTCCACTTCACCAATGGATCCGTCGCCCAAACCACCTGCAACTGCAGCACAAGTACCTTATAAACCTAAATTCCCAAATTTTACAACGGATTAAGTCAAATCGTCGTTAATTAGTTGATTTTCTCCGAATTTCATACCTTTTTGGAATCGATGGAAATACCAAAAGAAGGCTCGTGACTACCAGCAATAGCAGCTTCAGCTGACTCGGCGGTGCGGTACGATACGGAGCCAAATCCGTCTTTGTCTATTCGGATTCTGGATATTGAACCGTAGATCTCGAATCGGGATTTCAGCTCCAGCACTGAACAGTTGGCGGGAAGTCCCATAACGACTAGTGCCGGTGGCGGAGGAGGTTTGGTGGTCGGTTTGTCGATAATCTCATCGTGTTCTGATGACGGAGGCGCCCATGGTCTTCGACGTTTCGAAATTCGCGCCGGGATTTGGCGGTAAGGGTAGGGTTTGTCTCTCTTGCGGCTCATATTCGCACTGAGTCCAATTTTTTTTTCCTTTCCCTTTATGGGAGAGCAAAAATGTAGTATCGTCACTAAAACATATCGGGCTTAAAGTAAATGGGCTTAAAGCCCATATAGTAACTTCACTTTCCAATCTGAAGTCTGGACTTCCATCCGTGTCAGTGTAAACCCCACAAAGTCCAAATTTGGTTTTAATGCGAGAAAATCTGTATGCAGTGTTTGTAGGTCCCACTGACGTCAATGGCGGAAATATCTGGATCTGAGTCATCTAATCCGCACGTACGTGGCTTTCACAGCTAATCAGTACGTGGCTTTCACAGCTGGTCAGCTTTGTATAGGATTTGACGTTCGGGTTTAATTCCATTTTTTAAAATTTTTAGGTATTTATATTTTTTGTTTGGATTCGAAATCGAGTTTGATACTTGAAATATTGGAGAAATTAAAAAAATTAGTTAAATTTAAATAAAGTTTAAAAATATTTGATTATTTTAGTTATTTTTATTTTAAAATTATTAATATTTTGGATTTTATAATTATAATTTTAGGTAATTATGTTTAAATATAATTAATATTATATATATATATAATTATATTTTGAATATTTATTTTTGGTTTTCAGTTTTTGATTTGGTTATTTAGATATATAAATTTTTAAAACCTGTTAAAATATTTTGTCGGTTATCTATACTTGCTAACGACAAGAATAGAATTGGATTTTTCAGTGCACTGTATTAAATGAAAGAAAATTATTGGGAAAGCTTTTTTGTTGGCATTCGACTATTTTTTTTTATCATAAATGATGCCTCAGAGAGGACGAAGATGAATAAAATGGTATTTTCAGAAGAAGAAAAAAATCATTGCGATAAAGTATAGGATAAAAAGTTGATCTCTTGAAGAAATTTTAAAAATTGCTTAGCAACTAAGTAGGGGAAATTTGAAATTTAGAATCTGAGGAATACCACCGGTCTAAACCACATAGATTAACTAAAGACTCCAGTCCCATTCCAAATCTCACTTGAAACTCCATTTTAAAATTTAGCATAAGATTTTTTCTTTGTGTCATCTTTTAGCACAACATTGTTTATAAACCAAAAATCATCACAAATATCACAAACCATACTCACCGTTACACTTTGTTTCTTTTTTCTTTTTTTTGTCGTATTTTGAAAAAAGTTTTCTATATAGAGCATTAGAAAGCAAAAAATACAAGGTGCCTTATGGCCCAACCACCATTACACTTGGTTTCCCCGGTTCAGCAATTATGTGATCCGTTTTACAAATTGGTCGCTCTTATCAATATTAAAAAGTTACGAGAGATAATATATAAGCATTTGTCACTTCATAAGAAAAGAACAACGTAAACATCTCGCATACGTTCACACATGAAAATATTACATACGAAAACACATAGAAACACAAATTTGTCATAGTGAGTCGAGCAAGACAAGTCTGTTTCTAGAATTTTGTTGTGAATCGGGTGCTTTCCATTACGTGGTTGGCGCTACCGAGTTCAAAGGCTTCGCGTCTATGAAATTCTTTGATCTGCATAAAGCGAAAATGAAAAGAATGTTGAATAACAAAATAATACAAATAATGTGAATAATTTATTTCTTTCTTTTCTTTTCTTTTTTTTTTTGTAAAATTTGTTTCCTTATATTACCTCATCATGCGGCACATCTTTGAATTGTGGAAGAATTTGACGTTGAGTGAACTCAATGTATGACGCCGGGATTATTTCAGTTACTCCATCTGCAAATTTTACCGGAAGCCTTTCCGAGAGTGATGACACTTGCAAAAGTAGACCATCTTCACTCACTGAAATATGTATATCCACGTTTACTTGACTTAGACAATGGATATATAATAGAACCATTTCAATGGAAAATCTCATGAGGGGTTATAAGTAAAGGAAACCTTTGAGGATTCCTCCATCACTGTTGAGTTTGAATCCGTTTTCCTCAAGATACTGTTTCACGCAATTGATATCACTGAAACGGTGTTTGAGTCGATGAACCGAGAAAGCAAGATGGTTCATTGTGTAGCCGTGGATAAGCGTCCATGCCGCAAATTCACTTTCTCTTTACCGTTCATATACACAATTCCAAAACATTTAGCTCTCACCATATTAATTAAAATATACGAGTTTTTACACATTCTACCATTTAAAAATAAATAAATTTGTGGCTTTATCACTTTTCCAAAGTGTTAGTAAAACTACCACTTTGTTAGTAAAATTACCTCTTTTTGGTATTTGTCCATCAAAACTTATCTACAAAAATTTGTCGGTCATAACCTAACACTTAAAAATTTGTCGGTAGATATTTTAGTTGTTAAAATATATGTAGAGTATAGTAGTATAGTATAGTTGGTGTAGTGGACTGAATTTAATTAAGTGTTTAGTTCAAATTAATAAACCAATTGACAAATTATGATGAACAAAGTGTAATTTCGAAGAAAAATATGATTATGGACAAGTTTTGATTAACCACCACTTTATGGAAGTGATGGATCCACAATTTGTTTTTTTTTTCTTAAAAATGAAACGAATAGGTTTTTATAGAATTTATAAATTAAAGAATATGACTATCGATTAAGTTATATCACATACTTGGCAAGTATCTTGAAGTCGGTCCATGTAGGTTTCTCCCATATTAAAGATCCCAAAGTACTTGAAAGAACCGCTTGCTTACCACCTTCTGGTTTCAAATACTTCCTTACTATTCCCTGATTAATGCTTAATTAGAACCAAAGAAAGCGAAATCAGATATGTTAAAGACTCATATTGACAACTTTATGTTTGTGATCACTGATCAGTCATACCTGTGATTCAGGGCTTAGTTCGTCCACAAGAACCTCAGCAATAACAAGTCGTGGCAAAGGGCCGTTGCCTAAACCATGACCGTCATTAGGGACGTCAACATCCGGAGGAGAAAACCATAGAACTCGTAGATTCTTCTTTGGAAAATCAAGTCCGCCTCCAATTTTATATCCATAATCCATGAAAAAACTTGACAATGAATCTATTCCGTAACCATCTACCTAAATCCCCAAAGGAAAAAAAAAGAGAAAAAATAATCAATTTACACAATTATTTTTACCAAATCTTTAAGAGTAAAATTTGTACCTTAAATGTCCTGAAAGTGAAGTGGTCATAACAGATCTTTTCGTTGTCCAACGACTGAACCAGTTCCCATATTGTCTTTGCAGTCGGATTCTTTCTTAGGTATGTCTTCAATATACTCTCAAATACATTCCGAAGAAATGTTTCACTTCCCCCCTGTACATAAAAATATGTGTTATCTTGATAATTAAAATTTTTTATTTTTCAAATCAAATTTAGAGAAAGAACCTTGAACGATGAAGCGTGAGGCAAGTCGATAGAAGCCATGCCGGAAGATCCTTGAGGAGTGTATGAGAGAAACACGCTTTGCTTGATTGATCTTACCTCTTATCGTAGAGTCATCTTTATTAATAGCTATAAAGAATGTGGAAAAAAAACAAAGAATAATTATTGCTAAGATACCACTATATTGAGAATCCTAGGCAATATATTTATCAATTAAATTTCTAAAAAACTATTGAATATTAAAATGCTAAAGCGATTTAAACAATAAAACAAATCTCTCGTCTGCAAACAAGTTTAGATCAGTTTAATAAAACAAATACAAAATAAACTAAAAATTTTACACAAATTTTAATATATGTATCCTAAAATTATAAACTAAAGTTAGACAAGTAAAATCAATTTACTTTCTTTTGATTATTGATGTTTTTTGTTTGCAGAAGTCTGGTTTTGTGCTCTTCACACCAACATCAATATCTTTTCAAAGCAATTTTTTCTAAACTTCACAGCAACACAATCTTTACACAAATTTATAACAAAATCTGTTTTTTTGGTTTATCTGTTTTGACAACAATTGTCATATCATAGGAAATTCTGAGGTTTATCAAGTGTAGTCCACAACACTTGTGTTCCACACTCATTGCCAAGTTCAAGAAAAGTTGTGTAGTCTCATTATAGACGGAGGAAACTACACCAATGTTTCTAGCACTACTATGGTCGATAAACTCAGATTAATCACTACTCGGCACCCTTTACCGTATAACCTACAATGGCTCAACAACACCGACAACATCAAGATAAAGAGTCAAGTTCTAGCGTTTTTCTCCATAGGAAAATACGAAGATTAAGTGCTTTGTGACATCTTTCCAATGGAGGTTTGTCACATAATTTTGGGAAAACCGCAGTAATACGATAGAAGAGTATAGGCTTCACCAACAAGTATTTGTTTGAATTCAAAGAGAGAAGGATTACGTTGCATCCTTTGTCGTATCATGATGTTTACTTGGATCAAATGCAACTAAAAAAGGAGAATCAAAGATCAGTGACTCGCTAAGGAATGAAAGCTCGAGGAAAGCAATTTCAAAAACTCAAGAAAGCACACCAGAAAGAAAACGCTCCACTTTGCTTGTAAGTTCTAACTACACTAAGTTCTTTCTTCTCAAAGGCACTAGTGGGAAACTCATGGTGACTACTCCTACTCTGAAAATTTCATTGAAGAATTTTGTTAATCTTGTGAAAGAAGAATATGACAAACCGTGGAGTACTTGTGTATTGGAAACAAGAATCAGAGCTATGGACAAATTCATGCATGAAGGTACTAATGAGCTTTGCTTTGAAGATTATGGACTTATTGAGTCATCGGCTTAAATTCTACCGCATCTTCAGCCTTTCCAAGAATTTCTTCATTACACATGATTTTCATAATGGGTGTAATTCTTTGGGAAATAATGATATGGAACCCCTCTTTGTTCCATCAGTGAGAATAGGCCATTGTTGGAGATTTGCAACTAAGGAGTTTTGAGAAGTGATTTTAAAGTATTTCAAGGAAGATAAAAAGCTTGATTGTTTCTCACGGCAAGATAAGTTTCTAAACATTATCTACTCGACAAGGAAGAAAGAAGACGTCCAAGGGGTGAGGAATGTTGTCAAAAGTGAAAAAATCAAAATGGGACAAGACGAACATGTCGAGAAGAAGATACTAGATGTCAATAAATTCTCTCTTGAAAATTGTCTCTCAATCGTTGGCACTAGCATTGGAATGGATAGTAGTGAGGAAAATTCTATCCAAGGAAGAGTAGTCGGAGCTTCACTACATCGTTTACACAAGGCAAGGATTTTTGGAGAGTTCTTTCAAAATGTTAACAAAAGAAAAGAAAAAATCGTATTTGAGATTCTTAATAAGAAACGAAAGTTCACCATTTCGAGGAGATACAAGTTCTTACCAAGAATTAAAGGAGCAACCAACGCTTTGGACCATTTCAACATCTATACCTTCCAACTCGGATTTCCAAGTAAGTATCATGATCACTTATGCTTAAACGTTTCTAACTTACTCCCATTTGTTGTAGATGATTCGGATTTGAGGGCAAATCCTTTTGAAGAGGAAGGGGATGATACAATCATGGAAAACACTAAGAACAAGGAAGCTCTAAAGGATCCAAAGGTGTTGATTATAAGAGCTAAGTCCAAGCGATTTGAGAAAATACTTGGAGGATTCATGCAAGATATGAAGGGATCAATGCTTAAGGAAGCGATGCATTACCATGCAACGACTAGTAAAGAATAGTAGATGGATTCGAGGACTCTTCTAGTACTCTTTTTCTTAACTCGGTTTTCTCCCAATGGATTTTACGAGTAAGGTTTTAATGAGGCTGGGCTTGTTTATCTTCTCTTTAAAATCCATCTTTATTCTTAACTCAATCTATAAGGAAGCCCAAACAAAAGAGAAGAATTCAAGGGTCATCTAATCTTGAAGAAGGTCTCGCCAAAGCCAAGAAAAAAGAAGAGTTTACATTCAACGAATAAGTGTTATGTTTGGTGAGGTGCATCTTCCCTTTTATCTTTATTTCTAGTCAAAGATTTAACTATTTTGTCTTTAATTTCTAATCCATATTCATATGTTAGATTCATGTAACTTTTGGCCTATCTCGAGTTCTTTATAAACTCAGTCAAATAAATTAATAAAACACATCCAACTTTTTTTTTATCAAATAATTTTTTTTTGTTTTCACGCAAATTCTTTTGTTTTTTTGAAAATTTTTGGTTCGTCTTAATATGTCATATCCAAGGGCCATCTGAAGTTTATAAAGTTTACTCATAATATTTGTGTGACCATTCTATCAAATAAACCATTGAGAATACGAGTCAAAATTATTGGTTCTAAATTTAGTATACCTAGTATTGGTGTGTATTTTCGTCAAAATTTTCACCGCATAATTTTTTAGAAAGATTTTCAAAAAATATATTAAGATTTAAGTTTGATATATCTAAAGATTTTGGTTCGTCTATTCTTCAGAGGATTATCTCCGGTATTGTTGTGTGCAATCTTTGGGAGATTTCGCATCTGAAGCAAAGCTGTGCTTGATTTTTCTTATTTTTCTTCTTCTCGTAAATTCGTAATTTTTATAATTAGAAAAGGTGGACAAAATCAAATCATCGAGTTAGTGGGGAGCACACTACACGAGCGTTACTCGCGGAAAAAAAAATTGAATTTTATTGAGCAACTTTGTAAATTCGTATCAAATCATTGATCGAGCGAATTTTCTAAATTATCTTCAGGACTTATTTATTGGTTTGTTGTCATAGCATTTTCCCCACACAAAATAAACACGAGATGTTTAAATCGAATCATATGTACCACAACGACGTCGTACCAGTCTTTGACTTTTTTCCATTCTGTCAACTTTGGTTTAATCTTTTCCCTTGTAGTTTCATGGAAAATTTTGACTTCTTAATGCTAAGCTGAATCAATTGCCAAACTAACCTTAAAAAATAAAAAGAGATCCACAAGAACTCTATGTGATCTACGTAACCCTCATTAACTTCCATATTTATAATAATTCAATTATACTCTTTTAATAAAATATTATAAATTTTTTTGCTCATTAATGAAGGGGTCCATCACCACTCCACGTCCTTTTTTTAGTAAACAAGTTTTCTTCTCTCTCATTTGACATCTCTGTTATTTCAAAAATGATGATGACGACGGGACGAAGAAAACGAAAGCGACGATGAAACGACGACAACGACGATGAAACGACGAGGAGGCGACGACAACGACGACGAGGCGACGACAACGACGACGAGGCGACGACAACGACGACGAGGACGGCGACGAGGACGACGAGGACGGTAACGACGACGGTGACAATGATGACGACGACGACAGTGTCGATGATAACATGACGACGACAATCGACGATGATGATAACGACGACGACACTCAACGACAACAACGAAAGTCAAATCCGTCTTCTCTGAAAGTCTCGGCAACATCGAAGCTCTCGAAAACACCAAAACACAACAACGAAAATGCACGACGATGACGATGACGACGACACTCAATGACAACGATGACGACGACACTCAATGACAACGATGACGACGACACTCAATGACAACGATGACGACGAGGACGACGACACTCGACCGCTAATCCTCTGTTCAGCCTTCTTTTTCAAAAATTTGCAGGTGAGTTTGAATTTCTTTCTTCTTGGTTGCTTAGTGCTCCTTATCGGTTATAGCTTCATTCGAGTTTGGGTTTTAGCTCATTGTCAAAGTTAGGTTTGGATTGAGTTGATCTGGGTTGGGTTGCATGCATACATGCTCTGTTGTTAAACCATGTTAATGTCTGTTATATTATATAATAGGTATAAGTGATGTATTAGGTACAAAACCAGGTTAAACTCTATTGGCATTTGTTAAACTAAGTAAAACTATGTTAAACTATGTTAAAGTAAGTTATAATTATCAATTTTATGTCAATGTGTTCAAATAAGACTTGTAATAGTTTTTATGTTGCTAGATGTGTATGTGACGTATTTGGTATAACTTGTTAAACCATGTAAACGATCTTAACTAGTTAAACTAGTTCAATTATGTTAAACTATGTTAAACTATCTAAACTTATTAAACTAGGTAAACTAAGTTAAACTACGTTAAATCATGTATATTTACCAATTTTATTTTTCCGATATCGTTAAGGTTATCAAAAAATTATATATTTTACATATATTTTACATCTTCCTCTTCGTTTCTTCTTATATGTATTAAGTAAGTTAAAATCAACTTTTAATAATAAATTATATATATTACATGTTTCTCTTTAACTACTCGTATATGACTTAGACATTTATGGTTATTTTGTTATTACTATCATATTAAACTAATAGTTAAACTACGTTATGCTAGGTTAAACTAAGTTAAACTAATAGTTATACTAGGTTATGCTAAGTTAAACTAATAGTTATACTAGGTTATGCTAAGTTAAAATAAGTTATACTAATTTAAACTAAGTTATATTAAGTTAAACTATGTACGTGATGTATCAAGTATAAATTGTTAAACTAGGTAAACTAAGTTAAACTATGTATATTTACCAATTTTATTTTTCCGAAATCATTAAGGTTACCAAAAAAATTATATATTTTACATGTTCCTCTTCGTTTCCCCTTATATGCATTAATTAAGTTAAAATCAATTTTTAATAATAAATTATATATATTACATGTTCTTCTTTAATTTGCCGTATATGACTTAGACATTTATGCTTACTTTGTTATTACTATCATATCAAACTAATAGTTAAACTACGTTATAATAGGTTAAACTAAGTTAAACTAATAGTTATACTAGGTTAAACTAAGTTAAACTAATAGGTTCTGCTAAGTTAAACTAATAGTTATATTAGGTGGTTATGCTAAGTTATGCTAAGTTATGCTAAGTTAAACTAAGTTATGCTAAGTTATACTAAGTTATACTAAGTTATACTATGTACATGATGTATCAAGTATAAATTGTTAAAGTAGGTAAATTAAGTTAAACTAAGTTAAACAAAGAGTTAAAATAAGTTAAACAAAGTTAAACAAAGTTAAACTATGTATATTTACCAATTTTATTTTTCTGAAATCGTAAAGATTAACAAATTTTTTAATATATTTTACATGTTCTTCTTCATTTCCCCTTATATGCATTAATTAAGTTAAAACCAACTTTAAAAAAGAAATTATGCTAGGTTACATGTTTTTCTTTAATTTGTCGTATATCCCTTATACATTTATGGTTACTTTGTTATACTATCATATCAAACTAATAATTAAACTACGTTCTGGTAGGTTAAACTAAGTTAAACTAATAGTTATAGTAGGTTATGCTAAGTTAAACTAAGTTAAATTAATAGTTATAATAGGTTCTGTTAAGTTATGCTAAGTTAAACTATTAGTTAAACTAAGTTATATTAAGTTAACTATGTACGTGGTGTATCAAGTATAAATTGTTAAACTAGGTAAACTAAGTTAAACTATGTATATTTACCAATTTTATTTTTCCGAAATCGTAAAGGTTAACAAAAAGTTTATACATTTTACATGTTCCTCTTCGTTTCCCCTTATATGCATTAATTAAGTTAAAACCAACTTTTAAAAAAAAATTATGCTAGGTTACATGTTCTTCTTTAATTTTCCGTATATGCCTTATACATTTATGGTTACTTTGTTATATTATCATATCAATAGAAAAATAAAATATAAATGATATTTAATATATATTGCATCGTAAGGTGATGTTTAATGCGTGTTAAAATACTATTTATGAAAGTTAAACTGAAAATAATTTGTTTTTAATAAGGTTTAACTAAGTTTTTTGTTTTATCATGAAAGTTAAACTATGTAGTAAGTTTGTCCAACTAGATTCTTAGTTAAACTATCAGGTTAAACTACGTGTAAAAGGATGACGGTGCCGTTTTTAAAAATGTCGGCGCCGTATTTTTCAAATAAAATATTAATTTAATTAATAAAACTTTTTAATAATAAATATTATATTAACATATAGTAAAAGTTAAACTTAGTTAAAGTAAGGTTAAATAAAGTTAAACTAAGGTTAAACTAAAGTTAAACTAAGGTTAAAATAAAGTAAAATGAAAATTAAACTTAAGTAAAATGAAAGTTAAAGTGTATGTGCATAAAATGAAAGTTAAATTACGTTAAAGTAAAGTTAAATTACGTTAAACTAAAATTAAATTACGTTAAACTAAAGTTAAATTAAGTTAAACTATTTAAATTATGTTAAACTAACGTTAGAATAAGTTTGAAATATATGACAATAGAATGAGTTTAATATATTAAAATTAGAATATTTATAAAATGATAATAATATAAAATTTTATTTTTTTATTTAGAAGAACATATTATTTGAAAATATTTTTTAAATACAAAAACTAAATCCGCGAATCGGTATGCTAATCGTCTTTTACTTCTTCTGTATAGTGGATGTTTTTTTATTAAAGATAAAACTCATTCCTAGATTTACATTACCACGATGGTGTTTCTCTTAATATAACGCCTTATTGCCTTCACATCAGCTCATAATTCTTTGTCTACGGGAATATATTAATTAATCATAATGCAAGAATATTGAAACGTGTCATAAGCCAGAAACATGTGAAAAATCTACGAGGCTATCAACCAAACCTTCTCAGTATCATATGCAGACTAAATGTCAGCCAACTTTCTCCAATCCTTACGATAATATCGTACTAAGGAGGTAAACTCCAAACTAAATTTCTTGAATGAGAGATTATATAACTCTAAGCAAACATCAATGCAAAATCTATCAATCAACAAATTTTTGCAAGCATAAAATGAATAAGACAGACTAAATACGCAGATGTTAAGGTTTGGCTCAGGTGCAGATTGTTTATGTTCTCAAAGCTACAAGATGTCTTCAGCATTATAAGACTAAACCGAGGCTAAGATCCAAAAAGTGACATGAAAAGAAACAGCAATTTGAACCCAAGTGACGAAAGAAAGCACTACAACTACTTCATACCTAAGACATGGATATAGGTTTTGAACTTGGCAATATTTGAGATCTTTGGCATATAAAACTACAACTCCTGCCAAGATCATACCAAGAACATTGAATTATGATGACAAAAAAAACATAAAAATTTGTACATACCCGATCACCAACGACGAATAAGCTAACCAAGATTGGGTTTTGAAGATCTTTTTTGCTCCTTAGAGCATAAACATCAAGACATGCCAACCCAAAGCTCCATGG
Source organism: Cardamine chenopodiifolia (assembly GCA_963922655.1). NCBI lineage: Eukaryota > Viridiplantae > Streptophyta > Magnoliopsida > Brassicales > Brassicaceae > Cardamine > Cardamine chenopodiifolia. The sequence goes on from OZ000467.1 coordinate 5,608,709, forward strand.
CAATTGAAGACCCATTGCTGCAATCAAGTAGCTGAAACAAACACAAGTATACTGACACTAATTCTTCCTCCAGATATGTATTTACACCAATATTCTAGAAAATCTCCATTAATCATACTACTAATGGAGTTTGTAGTCTAAACTAGTAATCAGGTGTCTTTTTATATTTGTTTAAGCTCTTATAGACACGAGTGAAAGAAAGAGAGGAAGTGAAAGAAAGAGAGGAAGTGAAACAGAGTTGGAAGCTAAGTAAAATCTTAAACCTTTTTTGTTTTCTTCAAATTCTATAAGTCGTATCAATCTCAACACATGGAATGACAAAAACGATACATGTAATAATTTTCTTGGCTCGCATATAACATTTTATTAGTTATCTTGCTCACGCCGTTATCTTCGCCTCCACCTCTTCCCTGTTCACTGTCTACACCCACGCAGTCGTCACCATCCGATTCGGACCACCTGATGACGTCAACACAATATCATCCGAACCATCCTGGTTATTGTAACCATCCGGTACAATCGCCCATGGATTAGTCTCTTGCTCAGACACCTCATGATCACCAACGTCGTCGTTTTCGCCGACCCTAGCCAGCTCGTTCCTTTCGTTACGGTGACCACCAGATTGGTTATTTCCGTTATTGTTGTCCAAGGAAGAGCCGGCGATAACTAAAGCGTTGAATTCTCTGCTCACGGTGGTGAAATTCACGCCGGAAGAAGAAGCTCCGTCGCTAAAAGCAACCGACCTCGAGGGAGACAAGTATCCTCCTTCCCTTTGTTGTGGCCGAGGAAGCTCCGTCGTCGTTATCGCGTGAATATCTCTCACGACAGTCTCCGACGGCGGCGTCTCATCCCGACGATCGAAAGCATCGTCCGTACTTGTGGTGGTCTCCGTTGACCTTTCTTGAGCTTACAAAGTTAACATGAGAGTTGTAGTGGTACTGGACTGTAATTAGATGCTAAGCTCTGATTTTAATTAGGCGATGGAAGAGACGAAAGAAGTTAGGAATAAATAATTAGTGATTATGATTTAATAATTTAGATAACGTATTAAAAGTTCTTTTTACATGAGAGGAAAAATTTATAACAAGTGTAAAGTGCTTTCCATGAAAGTTACGTTACAGGTAATAATTTCTTTTCTCTTTCTTAAATTTTCTTTTGTTAATTATTTTTGGGTGGATAAAGGAATATTTGGGTGGGTGGGTTTGTTTGGTTGGATATGTAAATAATAGATCTTTTAAAGGTTAAGTGGTATTTTCCTAATTTTTGACACTAAAAAAAATAAAAAGAAATTAATTTTTGAATGAGGGTCATTTGGCAAATTGGAAATCCTAAAGGATTAGTAAATTGGAAATCCTAAAGGGTTAGTCTGGCACTTGACTCTGCCAAGGTTAATATCAATGTTATACTTATATTTATATTTATATTTACATGAAAAATATATGCGTATATCTCCGAATACGTCGCTTATATTTGTTTCTCACACGTGTTTCGTCTTTCATGATGACACTGATCTTAGTTATTGGACTTGGTGATGATATCAGAAAGTAGGTACTTTTTGGTCAAATCCAAAATGTTCGGTGAACGGTGGGCCGGTGGCCATCAAAGCAACTATCAAATAAAGCCAGATAAAATTAATATTAAAATTATGGCCTATCTTACAAATAACATATTGCTCAAATACCCGACCAATGTAAGATAACATATTGCAGAAAGTTATATTAATTTGAAAAAATTAATATTAATAACATATTGCTCAAAGTTATATTGAAAAAATTTCACACACTTATAAATAACATATTGCTCAAGTACCCGACCAATGTAAGATATTCTAATAGTTAAATCCAGAAAGTTACACTCAACGGTAGCAATCAAATAAACTACCACATAAAATAAATCAAATTTATAGGCGATAGTATCTAAATGCCATTACGGAATTAAGATTATAAGCAAATACTATAAATCTTAGTGTCTTCAAAATCGGAGGGAATAATTTTTTTATTTTGGTAATATATATGTTGATGGTATCTTTGATGGTAGAAAGAAAATGTCGATGGTATCTTTAAATAATAAAAGAACATTCTTCAAATATATTTTACATCCATTAAAAATAATATTCTAATCTAACATTTTTTTGAATAACAGTATAAACAAAACATTTATAAACTTGTGTTGGTTTCCTAATTTGTAATCCGTTTAATATAAAAAAACAAACGGTTAATGAGAACACGAACTCAAAGAAGATTTGAGATTCAGGAGAGAGAGATGAAATTTTCTATAGGCCTCTACTCTCTACTCAACAAAACTGTCTATTATTATTATTCAAATACTGAAATACATCAATTGTGTTTTATGCATGATCCGAATATAAATGAGAATTCATTTTCTTCATTAAATGAAAAGAAATAGGATACATTAATGCCTTTTTTTAAGTTGGTTTGGAATGAAACTCCTATATATAAAACTCCATACACGAAGAATGTCTGCATTAAGAAATACAAAATATTCATAAATCCCTATAATCTTATGGTAGTTTAGACTGTAACAATAAAAGAGCAAACACACGTACGCCCTAATAACATCTAAATCTTCTCTTGATCAGAAGCTTCTTCGAAGACTCTTACTCATGACTTCTCCTCCTCCTGTCTTCGCCGTTACGCCAGCCGCCGCAGCAGCAAATTTGCCAAATTCGTTCCCACTTTATCTCTAAATCGTGATGATCGTTTGCACTGTCAAACTCAGATTCTGCCACCGCAGGATTAAGCAGGAACCAAAACCCTTGAAGAAAGAGATTTTGAAGTCTCTCCCGATGACATTGTCACAAGAATGTGTTATGACTGTAAGGGCTTGTAGGTGTGTGATAAAGAGACTATAGTATGTCTTTGATTTAACTTTTTTTTGCATACATCTTATGTAAAGGCAATAAACTTTTCGCTTAGGAACCAGTTCGATATAAACCAAACCGTAAACTATTCTGAGTATTATTTGGGTTAGACTGACTTAGCTATTTTACATCTAAGATATCAAAACTGAATCCACCACTCACCTGCATAGCATGTTTAGGTATGATACCCCACAAATTTTATTTTTAATTGCTTCAAAAGTCCAAAAGTGGACAGTCAATAAACAAACTCCAAATTCAAGGAAATACCCCAAAATGCAAACCAAAATATCAGTAAGAACCAAGTTTGGGGGAAAACAAACCAACCCAACGAATAAATTATAGGAGAGCTTTCGACGGCTCACGAGACCATTTGTATAAGTAAGTGTTTTGTTATATACATCCCACAAGCCAAAACCGCCATCAGGAAACTTCCTTATCAACACCTAGCTGAAGCAGCCCTGCAATCACATTCCATTTGTCAGGCCTATATGTATCAAACTCGGCAAGAGAGAGATAGAGAACAAGATTGCTTTGACAATTGATCAAACCTTAACAATGGCCTCGACTTCGCATTGACCTTAGTCATACCAATTTGTTTCACTGTGCCATTGCTTTCAAACAGTTCTTCAGCCAAGTTTTTCAGCCCCTGACAACAGATTGGACGAAATATTGTCATCAGAAAAAAGAGAAGTTTCCTTTAAAGTCGTCGGAATAATTTGTATAAGCACATTAGATACAAGTTGAAATAACTTCTCAAATAGAAAAAGACACCTTACCTTGGTTTCAACATCTGCAAGTAAATTACGAGCCCTCTGGTTTACAGGTAGTTGAAGCTGTTCCTTTTCCTTTTAGATAAAATTACTTACTTTGTGAGATAAACAACCATACAATATATTTGCACTATTAACAGAAAAAGGGAATAGAACACTTGTAAGTTTTAGAACGAAAAATACAGATATATATACAGAGAAATAGGGAGATCAATTCAATTTAATAAATCCCCTACCTGCATTACCATTTCAGGCAGTTTTGTGCTCTTGCCTCCGAAATAGTTATACAAGTTTAGCATAAAAACGTTTGTGACATCCTGCCACCAGAAACAGAATCAGTACTGAGATACCAATCGGTGGTGGTTCAGTTCACGAAACCATGATTATGATATTATTTTCAGTCTAACGATGCCTGCTAATAAGAGTTCATGAGGTTCATAGCTGAGAGGGTGGAACATAAAAGATACGTACCTGCTTGTATTCCAGTGTGTCCAACTTCCCATCCTGCAAAAGAGGTTAAATGCCAAAATAATTAGGAGAGATACTAAAAGGAATGAAATTCCCTAAAGGAGAATTCTGATTCCTGATCTAATCCTAATGACCAATTAACTCATAGCTGCAATCACTTTAGATCATGCCAATGCGTGCGAAAGGGAAAAAACAATTGATGGAAGTAAGACTCACCAGTCCAGTAATCAAATTATGCAATGATTCCAAATCCATCTCAAGTGAGCTGATATCCTGACGAGCCAAAGTGACCTATTCATAATAACCAAAAGCACATTACATTGATCCAAGACTGTTCAACAATGAAAGCCAATCGTGCTAGTCATACGAACTTAAGACAAGGTTAATATCATTGTAATCAGACCTGGTTATTGATTTCCTTGGAGAGATCAATCTGCTTTTCTACCTTATCATCCACATTCTGAATCTTTTGCGTTAAATGCCTTTTTGCAGCCTGACAGTGAAACGATTAAGATCCAATTTAACTCTGCAGCTTAATAAATCACCAGAAACACCTTTCGTAAAGCAAAAAAACTCACCGCAAGCGTCTCAGAAACTTGCTCCAGATTCTTTGTCAAGTTAGCCACGGCATTAGCCATGTTGGCTTTAGTAACATACATAAGGTCAGTGAACGAGAGTCCCTAATCAGTGAACAAACAAACATTTTAGTTCCCTTGAGTTGTTTACAAGACCAAAACAGTGTAGAGAAATCACAAGAAAAAAGTATTGAAAACTTACCTTCCACCACATATAACCATATCCAAGAGCTCCCAATGCAGCAGCAGGAACAGCAAGGGCTTGAAAATTTGCTAGCAACAACAACAAAAAGAAAAAAACAAGAAAGAATGAAGAACAGAAAGATTCTCTAGAGAGAAACCAACACTTAACAAAACTATTTCAGAAGAATTACAATTCCCTAATCTTCACATACCACCAGAAACTCCATTCATGACCGTAATCTGCCGCGATGAAGCTAGCTGTCGAACCTCCATAGCCAATCGACGAACCTGGAAATCATCCCCAATTTAAAAGATATCAATAACATTTCTCACCATGATTCCTAAAGTCAATGGAAGAAAAACAGCAACGAAAGTGAGCAAGTACCTGGGAAGCTATGGCATCAGAAACATCTGAATCTCCCTCAGATCCTTCTCTAGATTTCTCCATTCCCTTCACCAGAGCCTATCGAAAGAACAAATCATTCCCAACAATAAATCCAAAATTCAACGAGAGAAAAAAAAACACAAAAATTGAATAAAAAAAAGTCTATATACCTGCAATTCACCCAATATGTCCGATAATTTGCCGTTCTTCATCATGATCGTACCAGTATAACCTTTGATTCAGCAAATCAGAAAACGAATCAGGATATGCGGATCTCAATTAGCAGTAAGCAAAGGAGCGAGTCAAAATTAGCAGAGAAGTCGAGTGAAAATACCTGCTCCGGCCAAGAGCAAGATCCTTGATAAACCAACTCCGGATTGCATCGCCATAGCTCCGACTGATAAATTATTTTTTAGGTATTAATTCAGAAGAAGGAACTGATGTCCTTTATTTTGGGGAAAAATTCGTGCTGCTACAGTTTACTTGTAAACGACGTCGTCTGAATTCAATTTCAGCCGCCTCAAGTTCAACTGTCGTGGTACGTCTTGAACAATACGTAAAGATCTGGTATCGCCACGTAGGACGATTTTTTTGTTTTCTTTTTTCTAAAACCCTGAACCAAACAGTAAACCGAAATTACATCAAACCAAATTACAAATAGTATTTATTATTTGGTTTTAATTTCTCTAAAATTGATAAAAACCAGATTCAAATTGCAAATTGGATGGCCACTACTTCTACATTGGTTTGAAATTACTTTTGCATCTGTGTGGAACTTATTATTTCAGTTGTCGGTATACAAAAATTTGCCGAGTCTGATAATCATCAGTGCTTTTGATAAATCATCACTACATAGTCTAAATCTCTAATATTGTCTATGATAAACTAAAAGAAACAATAGCTATAAATGTGGATATGTGTGTGAGCTCAAGAGCGTGCCCATCTAAACATTTTATTGCTCATAATCCTTGTTTTCTTGTTAGCCTTGTTCTTTGCAGCTAACTTGAGTTTCCTCTTTGCGTTTCTCTCAGGGTTTATCACAGCCATTAGCTTCTCCTCTCGCTTCCTCTTCTCTCTTTTTGATTTCCCGGTAAACTTGAGCTTGGCTGCCTAAGCTCGTTTCTCTTATACTGTCTCCTACCTCTTCCGCTAGCTGTTTCAACTCTTCTGAAGGCGTATGGACGAAACTCTTCTTGGTTCAACTTTGAGGCAAAGTCTTTATAGACGTTGAACACAATTCTCATCTGAATAGAGTCCATATCAAGAGCCATCTTCCCCATTCTTTTGGGCAAACTTCCAATCAATACGTTTCTCACATCATTTTCACTGTGTTTTCCTCAAGTAAGAGCCAGAAAAGTAGATTTTCACTGTGCTGCGTTGATCCATATTTTTTGTTTTGTTGGCATCGTTTTTGTCGCTTGTGCTGCGTTGATCCTCTAATTGGACGCAAAGAGAAACAGCCACCATGAACAGGCTTCTTGGCTTCTCGAGAAGAGTAATAGTTCAGGAACCGGCAGGTTATAGTACGCAACCATTCTGTCGGTGCAACAGCAACTTAAACACCATTTTCCATATATCCTGAAAAAAAAATAAGAATAAATTTATGTTCATTCTTTCAAAGGAGAAAAGGCAAAAGATCAAACATCAAAATCGTCAAACAAGAATATATTTATATATCAGAGACTTCAGATGCAATGATTAACGAGCTACTTCTCAGAAGTCTACTATATTAATGACCTACAATTATAGCATCATACAGCGGAGAGCATTTTACCTCTATCATAACCAGTGAATAATAAGCTTCCTTCCAGAAACAAATATTGCCTTCCTCTTGCAACAATATACAATATACCCTAAAATCCATTCAACTTTATTCGAAAGTCCTAAACCCTAATCGCACCAAACACAAGAAATTAAAAACTCAGCGTCAACATTTGCAGCATATTCAATCTCTTCTCCCTCATTAATGTACACAATATCTCCTTTCCCCTTTCTGACATCATAGTTTATATAACAATCAATCTTTTCCTTTAAAATCAACAATTACTTTTTTCTAGTTTTCATTTTTTCTTTCCATATATAAAGCTAATCCATGCAGGATAAGTTAATGAACGTACCATCCACTCCTTGTGGCCTTGAAGCTCTTTTCTTTTAGCTTTTTGACAGCAACGACCATGTCTGATCCTAGTTTTGAAGCCGAGAAAATACATTGGTCAATCCATCCTTTGTAGTACATAACCAGGACCACCTTCACCGATAACATGCACTAGAGTAATAGATTTTGAGAAATTCTAGCACAAATTTCTAGCTCGAGCGGTCTTGGACTAAAATTTGCTGATTTATTTTGAACTTAGCCATAGCTCTGATTTTGAAAGGTCCGGACCGTTAGCCATAACCGACATGCATAAGGGAAAATGTATGTTCCATTTTAAATAAGGCAGAGGCGTTGATCCGGACCACTTAAAAAAAATTTAGAACAAAAGGTACATATTTTTTCAAACCCAAAAATTCAAAACTATAATTTTGATAAAGCACAAATAATTTTTTCCCTAAAAGTCCTATATGTGTAGCTCACAATGAAGTTTAGTGAGTGCATAGATCAAATTTATGAGAAATGTCTATTTGCCAGTTAGAATACTATATCATAACTCATAAATATATCTATAAATCAGTTCAAAAATAAATAATTATCTATATATATATACATTATAGAAATATTTAGTAGATTTTTTGGAGGAGTATACATTTACTTATCATATGCATGCATCTAGCTATTCTAGAAATCTAAAAAATTTTTACTCGAAGTTGTTGTGTGGAGGTAAAATATTAAGGATTGACTATGTATATACTCGCTAAATGAGAAGAATCCTCGCAAAAGTTGGTTTCTAAAGTCCAACTTGGTTCCGGCATGTGTGTGTAGAACTATACATATACAGACCTAAAAATTAATTATAATTCGACCATTGACAAAAGAAATGATATTATTTTTTGTTCACTAAGAAAAATACTATTAAAGTTCGTTGCAATGTGCAGTGGCAACGAATGATCATTTGCCAACTCTTTAAAGAAAGTCCAAAACATCGAGCCACAGTCTTCATTTCATTGCCAGTCACATGCATCCCAATCCCATCTCTCCTTTTTGCTATCTCTCTCTCTCTCTCTTTTTTTAAATGCTACATATTAACTATAAGCGGAAACTAGGTAAACTTTATAAGAAATGCTCCTTGCTGGGGAAAAATGAGACTAGATGAAAATTAATATGACACTAATCAGTTATAGCATACTGCCCCGATAATCGTCTTGGTCTTGCATCTTCTTCTTAAAACTTCAAGAATCTACTGCAATATATATACGACATCAGTCTAGTGGTATTCGATTTGTTAGTCGTCGTTTTCTATTTAATTTTGTTAAAGATTGGTTTTTCACTTAATTAACACGCTCTCTATTTAAAATACTACAATAAAATTATAGCAGATGCATATCTTAAACATAAATCTATAGATTATTAAAAAAAAATGATACAACTATAAAATATTCCGAGTATTACTATCTAGCTCGAGCCACTAAATTATATAAATGTTTACAAATTTTTTGACGCTATTACAATACCAAAATCCATTTTGAGAAAAATACCAAGGTTATGTAACAATTGTTGGTACAGATTGTAGTTAGCAAATGAAATATAAAATTACATCCGAATTAGTTAATACTTTCCGCATAACGTTCCTGCCGGTCATCTATGTTCGACTTGTCCATTGGAAGTGACTTAATTAGGGAACTAAACTTCCATGCACATGGCCACATACCTAGTTCTTCTTTACAGGTAGTTATTAATTTGGTTAAAACCAATAAATTATTCTGTATTACATTTTAAAATAATTGTTCTTAGAAGAGTGGAAGTGCGTGTTGGCATCTGTAGAACTGTCACCCTAAATGCCAAAGATTTTAAATTTGCGTATAAGAAAATATCTTTAGAAAATTGCAATAAAATATTAGATTAAGGAAATGCACATGATCCCATGAAGATTCTTGAATAATTTAATACAAAATGGCGCATTTTACAAGCTTAATATCCCTCGGTGTTTAGTTGTCAACGTTAAAATACGAAGATAATCCTCTTGTTTTTCGGATTCTGTCGCTTTCTTGTTCCCCAATCAATTTTTTTAACCCATCCCGTAACCTAATCAATGATGAAACTCTATCACATTTCCATTTTCCACAAGTTTTTCAATGCCATGCAATTCCAATTTAATTCCCACTTATATAGGATTAGACATTGTTAATACTCTTTCAGTTTATATTTACGTGTCAACTTAGGTCTTTTTACACATATTAGAAAGAAAGAAAAAAAGAAGTAAAAGGCTCTTATACTTTATTGTATCGCTTCACATTGCACTGCCACCAAGGAAATATATGGTGGTAAACAGAAGTGGTACAAAGTTAGTCGGTTCGAAATTTTTGTAAGAGATGGTTTATTTTGAATTAACAATTTAGGAGTCGTCGGGCTATGTCAGAGTCGATGAAAGGGTAAAAAGTGTTGGGTCCATTTTCAGAAAAGAGAATGACCACTTTCCAACCCTATTTGTCCGCATCCTCTCCTCGGAATCTGTAAAGTGATGCTCCTTTCTCTTCGCTATTTTCACATTTACTCTAACCGTACCATTTCATATATTTCCACAGTTTATTAAGAAATAGTATACATAATGGAGACAGTTAAAAAGTAAACTATAACCATCACATGTGGGGAAAACATTGTTGATGGGGACAGTAAAAAAAAGGTTTACTATGGAATTCATGATCTACGTCTTGAGAAGAAAATATTGCACCCTTTATGTAACATCTCGTGATTATTCATTATCTATTTTAAGATTCTGTTCGTGATTTTTGTTTTCACCCATAGACTGATTTATGACATATGCATAATTTGTTTCATGGAAAAGTCTTTTTAGGTGGGGTTTTTAATTTTATTTTCTTAGCGTTTCTGGAAATGAGTTGTACGATATACAACCACATGGTTCAGACTTTTTTTAATGTCGAATCATCGGGTCCATATGATTGATTAATTATTATATCATATGATAAATATTCCCCTTTTTTTTACATCTCATTACCAGAAAAAAAAAACTAGTGTGATATGTCGCTTATTTGGTGCATATAGACTTATTATAGATTCTTGAAACATGAACTGGTTCATTTGAAAAACGAAAATTTAATTTAGTACAAACAAAAAAAGCTCGACCATATTCAATTGTAATGTTGCTGGTCAAGCCATGGCCAAAAACCAGACTGGTCATCAATTCCACAGAACATGTTGCTGATACTGTTCTCTTCTTTCACCATTCTCTGTTCTGACGATGAGTTCTGAAAAAACTGCATTGTTGTAGTTGTCGGTGGATGGCCTATGGCGAATTGGCAATCGATCTCTGGTGGTCTGATGTCACCGGAGATGTTCTCACTTCTGTCACTACATGAACCTTCTGTTTCTTTGTTCAGATTTATTGATTCTATTGGTTCTCTGCTTTTCAATGCCATTACCTGCATAATTTAATTAAACCATTCTGAGAAACACCACAAAAATTATCCCTTTTTATGAAATTCCAAACAGAAAGAACACAAAAACAGAACAGAGTTTTGAATCTTTTTACCTGAGCTTGAAGTTTTTGATTTTGAGTTTGAAGAACTTCGTTCTCATCTTTGAGACTCTCGAATTGACGCTTAAGCGTTTCGTAGTCTTTCTCAAGCTGTTTGGTTTTGGAACGAGCCCTTCTGTTTTGGAACCAAATAGCGATTTGTCTAGGTTGTAATCCCAAGGCACGAGCAAGCTCTAATTTTCGATCTGATTCGAGTTTATTACCAAGCTCGAAGTTCTTCTCTAATGTCTTCAGTTGCTCTATGTTCATTCTCCTCTTCTTCTCTCCCATCTTAGATCCATCGTCTGAGAATTCTTCTTCTCCGTTCCTCTCTAAATTACAAAACGCTTGAACGTTGTTCATCGTCATTGGAGACCTCTTGCCTACAAACCCTGAAAACAGAGCAGATCGTGAGAAGTGAAAAACAGAGGATTGAGAGAATTTTGAAACATTGTTAATGTGATATAATACCATGGAAGTCTTGAAGAGATTGGGGATGATTTTCTTCTTCTTGGAGATGGTTTTGGAGACTGAAATTTGCAGGGAAGAAAGCTAAGTTATTATTACAAGACATTATCTCTTGTTGATGGTGTTACTTCTTCTTCTCCACCTTGTCTCAGTTTAGAGTAGAGAACGAAGAATCTGAAATGATTTTGGTAACTCGGAGAAAAAGAAGGATATGGTGGTGAAATGAATCGGGTAAAGACTACACACCACTTATAGGCTAATAGCTAGCTAGGCTTGAAATATGGTTTTATTTTCTTTATTATATGAGTATATAAAATAGGAGACAAGCCTGACGGGAAAAAAAAAAAGAAAAAAATTTGGAGACGAGACTCGAAGCCGATTAGAGAGAGAGACGAATCGATGATTCTAATTTGTTTTCCGAGAGGTGGATATAGATGGGCTTCTGTATTTTTGAAAACCCAAAAGTATACTGTTTGTATCCGACTTGTAAAATTACGGGTATTTGACTATTTGTAGTTTCAGATGTCTGAAATAGTTATTTTTAAAAAAAATAGTATATTATTTTATTTGTGAATACTTTTTAATAACCAAATATTTCGGTAGAAAAACAAAACTAATTTTGGAAACTGTGAAAAGCCGAGAATATTCTTCTTATTTAAGGAGTTTACAGTAACTAACAATAATTAAAATTTAAAATCATAACGAAATCATTTAAATCATAATATTTTAATTTCAAGTGAACATTTCAACCACTAAACTATCATAATTGGTTTATTTTGAATATAAACTATGTTGGAGACCTTAGTATTTTGATAATGTAATTTGGGTATTTATATCAGATACTTAGAAACTTTGGAAACCGGCATTTGAGTATTTTTTGGATCATGTAATGACACCAACATATATTTTTTATTTTTTCCCGTATATACTAAGATTTTTTAATTTTTTTCAAATGTTTTAGTTTTTAATTATTTATACAAGAGCTATAAATACTTTTGGTTCCGATAGAACTATGTACAGCTTATTAGAATATTTCTAGGCTTGAATTTCCTAATATAACTAAGTTTATAATATTATAAAAATATATTTTAAATGTAATTAAAATCTTATACCCAACTTGAAAGATTATGGATATATTATACATGTTATATGTAGATACCAAAATAATAACGAGTTACAAAGGTTGACGAAAAAACGAGAAGTTTACCAAAAAAAAAACAGAATATATTTCCAACCTTAATTTTTAGTTTTTTAGCTCTCTTTATAAAAGCACATACTTCTGTGTCATATTTTTTTGTTATTCACCCTTTCCCACTAAAAATAAGAAGCTATTTTGTATTTATCTTTGGTTTCTAAATGGTTGGTGGAATCCAGTTTACTATCATGAAACCAACAGCTGTGAAGGTATATAAAAAAATTATTAAGTAGCAAGTATGTGCTGGTAGGTAGAGTTCGCAATGTGGTTAAAAATCGGTGGATATGTGGGTTTTTAACCGTTTGGAGCGGTTCGGATATAATATATGAAAATCACTTTTTATGGATTTGGTAAAGCGAGGTTTATATTATTGTGGATTAACGGGTTTTAAACTATGAGGTTTGCGGGCTTATATTTTTATTTTTTTGAGCCATCTGCAAAATTGGTTCTAACTTGGCCGAATAAAAATTGGTTTGCGGATTTATGGGTTTTTAGGTATTCATTTTTGTTTTATGGGGTTGCGGATTTTTCGGTACTCTTTTTTGGTTTGCGGTCTACCTATAGGTTTTGCAAAGTTTGACCGAGCGGTCGCAGATATACTATTTTATACCCATCGTTTTGTGAAGCAGATTTAAACACTTAGATATTTCTTCAAAATCTGCAGGTTACGAATCGCGGATTGTAAATTTACCTGTGTTTCTAGTGGTATTCGTAGGATATACCACGAAAACTATATTATAGCTAGGTGTGTTGTGAATAAACAACTAAATTAACTTAGGTATAGATAGGGTTGTCAAAATTTGACTCGATATGTGGGATCCGTGGATTTTGACCACCGCAGAACGGGTGTGGATAGACGTAGGGAAAATTTTTACGGTCAGTTGCAGGTGCGGGTTAAAGATTTGGATTGTGGAACGGATACGGGTTGTCGGATCAATATCTGTGGATTGGCGGATAACCCGCAAATGTGATTTAAAAAAAAATACATATTTGGCGGATTTGGCGGGTTGACGGATCTCCAATCCAAAAGATCGTAAATGAATTTGAAATCTTTTAAAAAAAAAAGAGCAAGTTAGCAGATTATTTGAGAGTTTTGCGGTTTTAAGCGGGACGGATATAAATTAACTGTTTTTGACTTGTATGTCAAGCGGGTTAAAGATTTGCAGGTGAAATTTTTATACTAACGCGTGAATTAACTTATTTCAAAGGCCTAAGTATAGATAAGAACTTATGTATTTTTAAAGCTTGTTTTGATATTTAACCAAAAAAGATAAAACTAAATAGAATTGAGTGTACGTTTCTCTTGTCTAGTTTCTTAGGACTAAAAAAGCACTAACAAATTTGGTAGGTAGGCATTTTTATTTCCTTAAAACAGTTCAAAAATTAACAGAGAAAACGACATTATCAAAGTAAATAGTCACCGTAATTCCGTCGGAAAATTGCCACTACATACAGTGTCGGATGTATGTAGCTACTCTGTATATAGGAATCAATTTTGCCATGGATTTACAATGGCCTTTTACTCCACCACCTCCGTCCCTGGCTACATTTCTATTAATCAGTGGTCACTGGCCACACAAATAACCATGAACGGAAAAATGGCTAGTAATAGTGGAAGGTCATTGATTATATATACTGAGATGGCGGCTACAATGTATCGTGGTCAATTGGCTACAACCATGGCAACCCTCAAGGGTCTATGACATGATTGGACTTTTTCTTTTTTAATCTTTTACAAAAGAACATCACTTTTTCACTATGGTAGGTAACATACTTTTTTGATAAAACATACTTTCGGGGGAACAAGAGTAAAAGAACAAACTGTTTCTTCTATGAATTTTCATGTTCCATGAGATATGAAAATCGCATTTTTATTTTTATTTTCTCTTACAAAATACTTAAAGACGGTGATTGATAGATTTTAACGACGTACAAACAAACAGATACAGATATAGATGTACATATGGATGGATGGACATGTCTCAGTTAACATAAGACTAAAATTAACATCAATTTACGGCTCGAGTTGATTCTTTATGTTTAGGTTTTTGTTTTTAACTTTTTATGTTATAATATTTTAATCATAACATAACATAGAAACGTAAATGCAAACCTAAACGCAACCAAGACAAGAAACAAAAAAAAAAACAAAAACAATCGGAAGTCGGAACATACATATTTCCATTGACTAGTGTACACTCACCAATTAACCAAAGAATCTGAACATGCGGCATGTGGTTCGGAAGTCGAGTTTTAAATGTCTTATTATCTCCTTGTTCTCTGTAGTTTTTTTTTTTAACAGGTTGTAGGTCTGGACCCTTAATCTCCTGGAACATGAGATTCGAGCCGGGTTAATTAGTCTTCTCCCCGCTCCTAGTATTCGACTTGGCACATTGGCCCTCCATTTTGTAACATCACAAGTTCTGCCAACAAATGAGCTTCTCTCTCTGTTTTTCTTTTGTTTCTTACTATTTAGAGATCTTATTCCCTTATTATTTGAAAATGTTTCCTATATATTGTCGAAATAATAATAATTAAGTTGTCAAAAGGCTTTGCAGAAGATATATATTATATTGTTAAACAATTTACATTACAAATTTACAACAACAGAAAGGAAAAGAAGTCTAGCTAGGAGTTGGGCCAAGGCTCTTTTGTTAACACCATTGGGCCAAGGCTCATTAGTCAATGATTTTAGGCTTAACTGAAAGGGTGGTGTTCCGGAGTCTTTCTCCAACTTTATTTATATTTGAGAATTGAGATGGGTTTCTTGTGGAATTGATGATAACTACATTACATTTGTCGGTTAAAGTACAAAATATGTATAGTTCTTCTAAAAATAATATTTTTAAACAAATAAATATTGAGAGATTATTATTAAAAACGTTTACCATCTCTGTTGAACGTGTATCACATTATCACATTTCTTCAAGTCATTCTCACTTTTCACTTTTCACTTTTCACTTTCATCATGTTTTTTAATTCTTCTAAGAAAAAGATATGCACACCAGCAAGTATCTTTTGTGCTCATAGTAAGTGACAAAAAAATAGAAAAAAGAGAACTGATTATATTTAACTCTCAGACGCATTACTTTGACATATAAAAAGCATATGAAATTCTTGCATTCCATAATTTTTCTTTTCAAGTACGAATATACCGTATGAAAATATGAGAAACTGCATTTCGTATTTTTGAGAGAGATGAAATACATTATTTAATTTATTTTAATATATGTACAGTTTTAAAATAAGATATCTAAATTAGAAACGCTTATATTGTGAGCATCAAATTTGTTTTTGCTTTTTCATATATTCTATGCAATTTAAATTCTAAACTATATATATCAGTACATAATGCTAGAAATATTTGTAAACTATATATCTCTCTTTAGATTTATAAACCAATTTGAGACAATTCTAATTGTTGATAAACATAATTATCTAAAACTACACCACGCTATTACCGTAAAGTCAATACGTGTTATAATACACGAAGATGATCACGCATTAATGATCACATGCCAGAAGCTTTAAATAAAGAGACACGACCATACCATACAACATAGATAATATTTAAAAACAGATATCCAAACTAAACGACCTCGAAAACATCGAGGTCTTCGTCTGTTTCTATCATATTTTAAACAATTTTAATTCAATCACAACTTCTCCACGTTTAAAACTTGTACATACTTCCAAGCAGAACTATAGTTATTTGCATAAAAATCTAACAATTATCCGGATCGGAGCCTAGAGCGATTACCGATACTCACCATGTTAAAATTATAGAAAAATATTACTCCATCTGTCTCACAATATTAGATTTTAAAAATTAATGCATTTATTTTATTAAAAAGTATTATTTAATATTTGATTTAAAATAATTTTCAAAAAATTTCAGAATATATATGACCACAAATATTAAATATATTTAAGATTTGCATAAAAAATGTAAAACATCTTATAAAATGAATAAAAAAAAAAATTTATAACACCTTATATAACACGACAGAGGGAGTATGAACGAAAGTACGAAACTTAAAAACAGTAGATCATTTGTAAAAGAGGAAACGGACTGTGTCATTAATCATAAATATTAGAGGATCTCATGATACACAGGCTACTATACAGCCAGGTCTGGACCCTCGCATACAATTAAGATGCATACATACATAACCATATATTATATATAATATATGAGTTGGCCTAACAATGACCCGAAAACCTAGCTATATCTCATAATATATGAAGTAGAAGTAAACAGATACCCATAATAAGATAAATTTGGTGGCGGAAATCGATGATTAATAGCTCTCGGATTAATTAATGAGAATTTAATAATTAAGCAAGCTCCTAATGATGGCTGCCTCGGCGCTGTTGTCGTCCGTCGAGGCCAAGAGTTCCGACAAACGGTCGCTGAGGTCATCAACTTCTCTGTGTAAGTTCCTGATGTAGTTGCAAGTCTCTTGTAGTACCTTAGATGCTGACACCTGTCCATTTATTTAAGAAAATTGTTATTAAAGAGTACAAAATAACGATCATTTAGATCGTTACATAGAGTACGTGATAACATGTGCTACTGCTTTTTTTTCTTTCTTTGTAACAATTTCATATATATCTTCAAATTTTAACAGGGGAAATTTTGTCCTCATCATTACCACTTCAATGTGCACAACGGTATAAACGGCCACTATTTATTAATCATATTTCTCAACTATATATAGAATTATGGTGAGTATATAGGTAGAGAAGAGTAATGAGGAAACATGGAGTTAAGGTACGTGGAAGTAGGAAGGGAACAAACTGAGTCCCACACCACCAACTTGTGAATTAAAATGCAAAAAACATTCAAAGAACAAAATTAAAGATATATGCATAAATGAGGCTGTGAATTAATGTTACGTATCTACGGCTAGTTAATTGTAGGCCACATGTCTTTACACTACATGCCGTTGGATTTCACCATGCATATATACATTAATTAGTTATTATTATATATATATATATATATATACTATATGGTTCCTATTCATTTGAACTTTCTAAGTCCATGTGCAGGCTTAATTATACATGTATACAAAATAAGTATGTATATGCAAGAACGATATATTAAAGAATTGTATACCTTGTCAGAACGGCTGCGGCGGAGTTCAGGGATGAGATGTTGAAGCTTAGAAACAAGATCGGAAATCTGATCATCAGAGATTCTTGAGCTTCCTGACTGTCTTAAGCGTGATGATCTTCTGCTTGACATCTTCTTTCGGATATATTATAAATGTGTGTTTTGTTTGAATAATAGAGAAAGAGAGAGATAGAAGAATGCAGGAAGGATAAGTAGTTAATGTGTCAGAGAGAGAATGAGAGTGGAGAAGAAGGTGTTGAAGAGGGAAAAGCAAAGTGGATGTGTTTTTATAATGCAAATTTATGAAGAGAGAGAGAAGGTGAAGAAGACGAAGGAGAAGGAGAGGAAGAAGAAGGAGAGGAGACAAGTGCATGGAGGAAGGGTGTGGGTTATGTTTCTTTAATAAGAGTGTCTTTAGCTCTCAACTATTTATTATTATTTGTTTTCAGTTTTTTTCAATATCCCTTAGTACAAAAAGATACTATTTATTTTGGGTAAGCTTCTAAGACCATATGCAATGGTAAGACTCTGATGAATTTTCTTATCTAATAGAAAAAACAGAAAAAATAAAAATTATGAAATTTTGAGCTGAAACAGTTTCAATAGGAAAAAATTTTAGATACCGTCTCATAAGCTTTTCTGCCACATGTCGCAATATTACTGATTCATTATTTATTTAATAATATAATATTAATAAATTTAATAAAATTAAATAAAAAACTTTTTTTTAAAAAATACCCTCGTAGATATCACCAATGAAGATGCTCTAAACTTACTTTCATATATACGAGACCAACGTCTTGAGTAAAACTCAACCACGTCGAGTTTTTTTTTGTTCTCTTTATTTTTCTTATTCCTGTTCCACTTAACCTTCTTTCTATTGAGCTATTCACATGGTGTAGATCAACTTCAACTTAACAACCAGTATTGGATATATATTCAAAGCTACATGATTCCTTTTTTTTCTCAATATCGAACACATGAGTAACCAATATGTGGGTAAGAGTTAGTGCAGTTATGTTACTTATGTATATATGTATTTTAGGGGACTAGTCTTATTGAATGTATATAGTCAAACTATATAACAATTCTTTTATCTATTACTTTATATCTTATTATGTTTTGTGATAATTACCAAAGAGTCTTCATCTCATACGACGACTAAAACCTTTCTAAATGGATATGATAGAGGTGTCGAGGTTATGGGCTATGACTAGGGGTGGACAAATAACATCGTTTCCTATATTATGTAATTCCGTTCGGTTTCCAACCCCCTATACTCATTTTTTGTTGTTGCGTGTTTATTGTTTTTTTTTTAATAAAGAGGAATCATAAGTTTTGTGTATTTAATGTTTAACCATGGATTGACTACACTCTCAAAAATAAAAGACCAAATAAAAGTCCGTCCACGGTGCTACAGAGGCTTCCAAAACCGGGCCAAGTACAATGCACTCATTGCAACATTTTTGGCTCAACGCATCCAAGTAGAATAAACAAATGAGAAGAAAACAAAGAACTAAAATAAGAAGGGAAAGTGACGTAGAAAAGGAGGGAGGGCCGTGGAAATGAGAAGAGGGGATAAAGTGGGGTTTAAAATGGCAAACTGTGTGTTTATCGCCAAACTAAACTGTCCCTCTTTGCCTTCTCTCTTTGTCAGTCTCACCATAGCATCCCCACGTTATATGTATTACTTCCTTGTCCCTCTTTTTTTTCTTTAAGCACTTCTCTGTTCTATTCTGCACTCTTATTACATTTTTTTGTCATTTCAAAAATTTACGGGTTTTTTCTTTTGGAATTTATATGGTTTTGGAACTTGTATAAATATGTTCTACATGCATCCGTGTTCTTTTTTATGTTACATCCAAAAAACTGAAGAAATATATATATATATATATATATATATGTAAGGGATTTTTATAATGTATATAAGTTCAGACAAAATACATAATTTTTATATTGGGTGGAAAATGAATTGTATTTTTCACTCTGGTTTTTTGTGTTAGTTATTTTGTCTATCTTTGTAGAGTTTGATTTCGGTGAAGTTACCATGTGTGGTGCTTCTGCCGGTTATTTATGTTGGTTTGTTAACGTTTAGGTGAAAGACAAACTCATACAGAGACAATTATTGGTTATGGAGTTTGAAGTTTTCATGCAGTGGTGTTTTGAGATTGTGAAATTCTTATAATGCATCATAGTTGGGTGATGGCCAAGAATCGCAATGGTTAAGTTATAATAGAGAGAATAAACTTAACAGATTTGTTAATCTGTTAGCGAAAGACTTTTAAAATTTAAGCATCGTCAATTTCGCTTCTTGTGTTGTATTGTTCTTTAACCTCTTTGTTTAGAGTATAGTTTTATGAATACTATCTCTGTAATCTTGTAAACTCTTGGTTGAAGCGATAATAATATTTGGACATTAAAAAAAATACAGAAATCTTTTTACGGTGTTTTATAAGATTAACTATTTAATTTTCTCATGAAAAGAATGTAGGACATATGTTACAAGAAAAGAATAAAAAATGTTGAAGCCAACTTACGGATCATGTTTTGGATATTACAATTGACAACACTTGTGTGTAAGTTTAGGAATCGGTCGACATCATTCTAGGTTGCCATGCCATCCATAAATTTATTCTAAGATTTTTTTTCCTTCACGCAGTGACGATTTTTTATGTTATTTATGCAATTTTTCTATGTTTAAAATGTATCTATATATATTTAAAATGTATTTGTATAATAAAATTCAATAATAAAATTTTTATGTTCTCTGTTCTCTCTAATCTTATTTCTCAAATTCTTACAATTCAAACATCGCTCTTCATCTAAACTAGCAAATACAATATGTTTTGCTGATTGTCTACAAATCACAAAATTTTGGTGTTTGGTCTTCAGATTGCCGTCAAAATACTTCAATGAAATTAAACGACTTTTTAGTTTATTTTTATGGAGTGACTCACCAACAGCCCACAACAATGCAAAGGTAGCATGTGATGAATGAGTACGTAGCGTGGGATACCTTGAGAAACTATGCTATTTTACTCCAATATTTTCGATCACCCTTCTTATGTGAACGTTAGAGTGTACGTGTTTGGTTTGACAATGCCCCCAAAAACTACAGGACATATTACTTACACCAAAAACTAAATCAACCTCTTGTATTACTATGAAAAGAAACATCCAATTGTAAGCGACCACTTTGGTTCAGATTCGGATATACATTGATATACACATGTAACCCGAAGTGAAATACATTGATAGAACTACACATTTAAAGGTATAGACAAGAACAATATAAATTGGATATATAACTTGACTATTTGACTCGTCCAAGTCAGAATTCAAACGAGCCTTGGTTTAATTGGAAAGGGAAGCTGATAGAATAATACGGTTAATTCCGGCGGAGTGAATACAACATGCATATGCTATAAATGAGACCTACCCTTACACGCAGTCCGAGATCAGTAGCTTTCCTATTAATTAAGGAACCCCATCTCTTAATTTGATGCCGTTTTCTCCGACTTAAATTACATCATTAAAATCCACAAAAATTTCGTGAAACCCCCCCCCCCCACAAATTTTAGTCCTTTTCTACTCAATATACAAGATTTGAAAAACAAAAATCGAAAAAATATGAATAAATAAAGTTAGTTAACTGACTACTACTAGTACTCAGCTATCTGTAGTACTTACTCTATATATATATTATATTTCTTAAAACAAGTGTCGTATTTCTAAACTAGGTATCTGTTTGTGGCAAACCCTAGACCGACCAATATCAAGATTTTAATGAGAAGATGCTTATCAAGTCGCAAGTAAATAGTAGTTGCGGACATTTCATGCTATGGGTTAAAATGTTAAAAACGATCGAGGAGCCAAACATTGTTGACGGTCAAAGACATATAACGATAAAACCAACCCATTCCCGAGATTTTAAAACATGGCATGTGTTGTCTCGCAATCTCTGTTTTCTCTTTCATTTACAAAAAAAGATCGTAAGTCATTATTTTAATACATACATTGATGGAAGCATAAATACATATATACAATTACCCGTGGAACAGTGTAAAGACGATGTTCAAGATTTTCAGATTATGATTACTAAACAACGTTTTTGGAGTTCGGATCACGCAGAGAATCTCCCTAATTTTGTTTAAATATTAATTAACTCTTTAATTATTGTACGAATACGTGTGTGTGTTGTGGGATCTTCCTGGCCTACATATTACTACTACTTTGGATGTAGGTAGGATCAGGATTCTTGGAGATCCAAACTGATCGCGTTCTATTTGTTAGTATGATTAGAGCATCCGCTGAGAGTCATATGAGAGTCTGTAAAAAATTATATTTTAATAGTTTTTTTTATTTAATTTTATTAATTTTTAATATTATATTATTAAATAAATAATGAATCAGTAATATTACGACACATGACAGAAAATCTTTTGAAACGGTGTCTTATTACTGAGACTATTTCAGATGAAAATCTCGTAACTTTTAAGTTAAATGAGATCTATAGTAATAATTGATCTTACAAAATGAAATGATATCTTAACTTGACTCTACACCAACCACATATACCAAGGAAAAGAATTTTTTTTATAACTTGGATTCATATTTTTTACTACATCCATTTCAAAATATAAAATATTTTAGATAAAAACACTTTTTTTAAGAAAGTTAACATTTACATCTTAAAATACAAAATATTATTTTTAGAAAAAACAATTAATCAAAAAGTTAAAAAATATTAACTTTTATTTAAAATATTCTCTTGTAACTGACAAAAATTATTTTGATTATATATTTTTTCAATTAAATTAAATAAAAGTTGTATTGAAATCTGGAAAACATCTTATATTTTGAAACAAAAAATTATTTCTAAAAAATCTTATATTTGAAACGGATGAAATATTATTAAAACACAGTTAATTCAACAGTTATATGTAAGTTATTCCAAATTGTCGCCATGTTGCGTCAGGCTTAAAATACAAAAATATATTGTTGATAGATTGATGAGAGGTTTGTATAAGATAGAACCATATTTACCCTCATAATTAAAATAATGGTTATCATACTAATTATATAAATGACATTTAACCTAGTTTCCTAACCAAGTAAATCACAGTAAAAGTATATACAAAACTCTAAAATGTATGATAGAAATTTTACAATATTTTCAAAATCTTCTAGATTCTTAATCATGTATATATCCTTCTACAATCGCTACATTTGAGAAAGACTCCTGCTCATGTGTGGCATGCTCTAAAACTCAAAAATCTAGTATATATAGAAGCAAGTTAGTACTTTATTAGTTTGCACACTATTAAATTGATTAAATTGTGAATTAAAGATATGAATTTATGATATTAAATACAAGTAAGCAAAAAGTAGGTTGGAAAATTTTCGTCAAAGGAAGAAAAAAACTTACTTATTGGTCCTATATTATATATTACTTTGGTAAATGTGATGCAGATGAAGAAATTAAAGTAAAGAAGTACAATTGAACCTGACCCAAAACAGATCCACTCTTACCAAATTTCAACATGTGGTGATCTATATTAACCTGTATAAAATTTATCTGATGGATCCAAACATGAAAATTTGTCCGTAACCCATAAGGCATTTACAATTTTATGAAAACAAAAATGAAATAGAAAAGGTAGGGTTGTATGAAGCCTCATATGATGTTCTGCCACTGTTTTCCTCTCACAAAATCCAAATTCTGTAAAAAAAAGTTGATATTGTGATGTCTACACATTGCAATGCAATATTAACTACGTATGTAATAAATAAATTTAAATTCGGACCAGATAATATCTGAAGGTATAACAATGTATTCATTTTGTACTCAGCCATAACTATTGGTCAGTACTCCTTTATTACAATTAAAATACGTTAGAAAAAACAACAACAGAAAACTTGTAGTTATTCAAACACTTGGAAACAAAGAAGATAATTTTAAATATTGAAAAAAACAAGCGAGCTAGTGATCATCTGCTTGTGACTTTGACTTGCAATGTCCCTCAGAAAATTTTACGAAAATCCGTTCAGTTAACAAAGGTTAATGTAAATGATTAAGTCAGTTGAGACAAAATTAATAATACATACAGTAGTTTTGAGACCGGAGGATAAAATCTTCTAATATTAAAAAAAAAGAATAATACTAAAAATAATAGTGACAGTTTCATAATATTAAAATATACTATAATATAACTTGTCGTCATATCACATTAAAATGTAGATACCTATATAATATACACATACATTTTTAACTGTATCTAAGTACGAGCTATAAAAATTACGAACATACAAAATCTGAAATTTGATCAAAACTTCGGTGATTCAATCTGTTGTGCACTTAAAAATATCTCTTTATACGCAAATTCGATAAATAGAAGCTAAAATTTAATGATTCAAACCCAGACCCCAAACATTATTAAACGGTATCGTACAGCATAGCTATTAACAAACGTATAAATATTCAACTACAATATATTTAGATAAACAATATCTGTTCACACAAAGCAAAATGTTTTATATACCAATTAGATCAAATCCAATTTCATTAAAAAAAAGATCAAATCCGATAGAAATACCACCAAAATTAAATTTGATAAGTTGTTAATTCTTTAGAATTTGAAATTTATAAAATCTGACACTCTTAACAATACTATTGTGTGGAAAACCTGTAGTTGAAATAAAAAGGTTTCTCTCAAATTTTAGCTTTTAGAAATGTTTAATTTTACTTTAGAAATATCGAATGCATTTAAAATTATCATTTTCAATATATTATTTTAAAAATAAGACTTAATACTATAAATATCCGAAATTTTGACAAACTCAGAATTCTCACTATGTTTATAAATAACCGTGTAAGTTAAAATTTTTGAGATTCCCTCAAATTTAAAAAATAATTAAAAGGAAATTTTGTTTTATCTTATAAATAGTGATGCATTAATGTAATAAAACAGCATTGAGTGTTTTTTACAAAAAACATGAAAGATTAGAAAGCCATAAGATTAAGTGGTGCATGAAGATAACTTTTTTTCTTTTCACTTTAAATCTTAAGAAATTGTGGTATGTAAATAATATCGCATTGACGAGTTATAAAGTATAATCTTTTGTGCTACTTAGTAGTTACTAGTTTTTTTTTTTGATAACTTACTTAGTAGTTACTAGTTAGTAGTTTCATTGTTTGTCTTAATAGCATTTTTGGTTAAAATTTCTGATTTTATTAATTTAAAAGGAACTATTACATTTATTTCAGTAGCTTCTTGTAGTTGTAAAGAATGTGTTTGGGCATTAAAAACACTTAGTGTTTTTGTCCTGACATCATTTTTAAAACTTATAAGGGTATTCGTAGTTGAGTTGATTAGCCAATATATAATGGGTTTATAAATCTTGAACCCAAAAAAAACTTCTTACGAAGGTTTCCAAATTGATAA
The DNA here is from genome assembly GCA_963922655.1 of Cardamine chenopodiifolia. NCBI lineage: Eukaryota > Viridiplantae > Streptophyta > Magnoliopsida > Brassicales > Brassicaceae > Cardamine > Cardamine chenopodiifolia. The sequence continues at coordinate 5,633,828 of OZ000467.1, forward strand.
TGGACTTCTTTAAAGGTTAGGAGCTCTTCTGATTTATATTTATTTCCCTATTACAAAGTTATGGTATTCTTGCAAAACTAAAAAAAATGATATCTTTTAGAATGTCTCTATTGTTCTGATCTAACAAAGAGAAAATTGTCATTTCAATACACAAAGAATTATAACTAAAGGGTGAAATTTTGTAAAAACTATAGTTTTTTTTTGGGTCAAAATAAAAACTTGAGTTCAAGTTTATTATTATAGCAGTTTATTATTATTATATTCTCATGTGGTTAGTTTCTCTGATCATATGAACAAAAACCAGTTCACTCATGGAACTCGGCACCGCAAATGCATTGGTAAAGGAATACAAAAAGTGTATATATTTGAATCCAATCACGTGTCAGATTTTTATTTTACTTTGTGGTAGAAAATCAAATTTTATAATAAATCCCAGATATGAATTTTTATTAGTTGCAGCAACCAATGGGCTAACACAAGTACTGTGGGTCACCTAAAATTGCCACACCACTACAAAGCCTCTCCCCCATAGGGTCTAATTAATATTCATATGACCCCTTCCTAAGATTTTGGGTCTAATTTTAATTTTAAAAGAATCCTTTATAAACCCTAAACAACAGACATAACAAGCCATCTCCTTTAATGCAGAAGAGGTAGCAATGTTTGGATTTTCAGACCACAAGAACAAACAGAAATAAAGGAAGGTTGATGAAAACTAAGAGGAAAGTGACAAAAGTGTGGAAGAGAAGGAAGAGACAAAAGTCAACGAAAGTGAAAAGACTCATTGTGTGAATTGAGTTTAGTCTTAGAGACATGCCTTGTTTTTTTGGAGAAGGGCACAACGCAGAGCACATGTGTTGTTATTTCCTACGAAGCTTATTTTGACTTACTCAAGAATTTGACTATTTGGTGCTCAGAACCTGGGGTTTTGTCCCCGATTGAATTAGATTTTGCAGACCATCAAGGAAACAAACCATGAATCAATGTCTCAATACTGTTAACTGCAAATCTCTCACATTGATTCAACTTCAAAAACTAATGAATCTGTCTATTACACTGAGTTTTTTAACAGCAGAAGAAACAAAGATGCCGGCTTTGTTTTGCTAGACACACATTTTACCTTACCTTTGTGTTGTTCCCTGGCGTTTCAGGCTTGTTGACATGGATTCACGGGAAGCACTTCATTCTCTGTCAAACACAAGGGACCATAAATGTTACGGTTTCATTAAAAATGTTGAGCTTTCTCATCCAAAACCTCATCTATAGACATTTCAATCACCTGTCTTTCCACCTCCACAAAAGATGCTTGAAGTCTTTTTTTCAGGACAGATCTCTCCTCTCCACAGCTCTCCATTTTAGTGTCTGAGAACAAGATTATCAGAATTAAACCCGTGAATTCCATGTAAAGAGATCTCTGCTTGTCTGATTAAGAGTACTAATATAGCATCAATTTTCTTGTGATCCAAAACAGAACCAATTGTTCAAAAGGCTAAATCTTGAGTTTTATCACCTATGACATAGGAAATGACCTGATTTAAAGCAATTCAGGCTACAGTCACATCTCTTTATGGACTGTAGTTAACCATAATTGAAGTGTCTCATGTCAGCATCAAACATCAGGAGGCGAAGTTATCAGAAATATTTTAGGTAACAAACAAACGGATGTGATTTGACTATATTTACCGTAATAGTATGTCGACAAAATCGTGATCCGCTCCTTCGGCTGCAAAAGAGGAGGTAAAAGAAATCTAACTATTTACTATGCCAAACGAAAAAAAAAACCGGTTTTGTATGGCTAGTTGTCTTGGAGACCTACCATTACGAAAATTCCCTCACGGCGAGTGGGAACTTCTTCTAGCTTACTCAATGTTTCATCTCCTTTAGTAACTTTACCAAACACAGCATACTGTTGAATACCGCCAATCTTATTACTAGTCATCTTTAAGATGAGATACAAAGTGAATAGTCTGCGCTGAATTAGCTAACTGACCTTGCGATCAAGATGAGGAGCATCACCAAGAAGCATCGAAAATGAAGATTGTGCACTGTCTGGATCATCATATCTACCAAACAATAACAAAAACACAAAGAGGCAAAACATCACCTTGAATAATCCTCATCATAAAGACAACACAACAAAAAAAAGGACATTCATAGAAACAAACCAAGCTACACGATATCGAAAAAATATATACCTTCCCATTGAAAGAGTACCTCTCACATGCTTGACATCACTAAACTCTCCCAAAATTCTCTTCTCAGCTTCTCTCCTTTGCTCCTCATTCATCGGAGCTGATCGTCCATTCGCCACATCTGCAACTTGAGCAACAAAACCTTTATCAACCTGCAAAATAACTCACACTTAGCCCCTTCTTTACCAAAGATGAAAAATCACATCAAAGATTGAGCCTTTAAGTATTGTACCCTGAAGAAATGATCGGTGTTGTAACCACCTAAACGAACAAGCTTGAAGATATGGTCCACTGTCTTGGGTGCAACAGTGGGATAAAACCCAAATTCAATATCTCCATAACTAGTCTGCACACCATTTTCATTAGTCAACATACCATTAAGAAATTACAACTTCCTGGATCATGAATTTGGGTCTGTTACACAAATCAAAATTGAGATTTTTGATCCTGAAAAAGTCTTGAATCACCCAAACCACTAAATCCGAATTACACAATGAAGTTGTTTGATTACAATCATATCCAATTATGGTGTGAACACTAAGTAGCAGAGAAGAGAAGAACGGAAAATGAACCAAGTTCTGGTTCATCAGAAAGAGCTTTCACAACGGAGACAATGGCTACATATGCCAAACTCAAGTTCTGGTGCATAACCTCCTCCTTGTAGCCTCTTTCGAAGTAATATCCCTTGTGCATATTTTAATGAGCGAGGAGGTTATGCATGAAAAATAATAAATTAATTTTATTACTAAAGAGGCTGCAAGCCCACACCAGCATAAAATATGCACAAGGGATATTACTTGGAAAGAGGCTACAAGGACATACCAGGATATTTTGACAAAATCGACAATCGAGTGGGTTAGAGGCTACAATCGATTATACATGAAAAATAATAAATTAATTTGATGAGTTATATAATTCAGTTAAATAAAAAGAGATAATTGGGTAATAAAAGTATTTGTCAAATTGGAAAATCGACAATTCAATTTCATTAACCATAATTAACCAGTACAAGGCGATACTATCCCAGGGGCACTCATCTTTATTTGATAAGTATTTGTGATCCTCGAATTGAATTAGTTGTCGGTTTTTATAAACCCACTTGAAAACTACTCTCTCGTCTTGTTGCTTCTCTCATGCTATATCCATTCTCATCAGCGCTTACACCATCAACAATCCCACAGTCACGAATCTCTATCTGGTATGGCTATCCCCTCTAATTCCTTTATTTTATGCTCCAACAATATGCAATACTCGCCATCTTCTTTTCGAGTATATTTCGGGATATGCCTTTCAACTTTTCTGATTTTTTTTGCACATCTGTTCGAGTTTACTGTACCTTTTTACTGATAGAAACGAATAAGTGGGTTCGGGAAGTTTGGGGTTAGGATCATGTTCTTCAATATCCATCATCTTCTGTGAAATCTGACTTTTTCTTCAATTTTTTTTTATGTAAGTCTATTTCTATCAACCGATTCACGGGGTTTCGTATACGGAGGACTTTGTTTTCTAAATCGGGTTTTTGATCAGATCCATCCATCGCATGTACATGTTTATATTACTAGTTAGATATGTCCATTGTACTTAAGTAGCATGCAGAAATTTGGATCTCCATGTAATAGTTTAACAAATTCAAGCACTGTTTAACTTGCTAATTTTGTTGCTTATATATCCATTTCACACTGCTCTATTTTTGTTTGTAGATCTTCATAAATCGATTTCTGTTTTTATATAGATCTACATGCATCTTGTTTACATCCAAACTTCTTAGAATATTTTTAACGCTGAGATGGCACATAAAGTATCTTCGTGATTTAATATTAATATTTTTTATATGAATAAATTAAATAATTAAATTACAAAAATTATACCAATCACAACAATACAAGTTGACAAAGTGACAGCTGATATTTCTCATGCAGCTTTTGCAAAAGAGACAATTCATAAAAATGTTTTACAAATAATTAATTTTTTTATTATTTTCATTTAATTTTAATTTTATGAACATGTGGCCATCTCAGCGTTAAAAGATGGTCTTATATAATCTCTTTGTTGTTGCTAGGACCGATCCAGGCTCATGTGAAGACGAAAGCATGTATATGCTTTGTTTGAAACTTAACAAAGTGAAGGACTTGGGATGAAGACGATGATGTACATATTATTCTCTATGCTTTATGTTTAGCATAATATTTTGTTAAAGTATAACAGTAAAAATAGAAATTTAAACTAGATGGTGTGCATGTTATCATGTTTGGAGTTAGAATCATGTATTTGTAAACATTTTTCATAGATGTTTTATATCCATTTGGAAATATATTGTAAGTCTATTTTATTGGAGTCTATTGTTAGTATCCATAACAATTATCTATTTTTATTTGTTGAATACCATATATTATGAGGCTGATTTTGAATAGTACGTGAAATATCTATTAATTTAGGTTTAAAACATTGAAAATAAGTTTTGTGCATGATGTCGAGTTTGACGTTGGAGGCGTGTATATGTACATAATTTAGTAAATGTTTATATATTTTCTTGGTTATCTATTGTAAATGTGTTTTTAATGCTATTTTATGTAGGCTTGTAAGATAGCATAGGTTCACCTAAGCCAGAAGTTACCCAAGAAAGAGCTTTGACTGAGTAGTGGGGAGATTTTTCAGAGTTACCCACACCGGAATTGTTGAAATCTCAGGCAGCTCTAGGGATGCAGTAGGTGTCCATTGAGCAGTAAACAACAAGCAATCATCAACATGCATAAGCCTCTTTGAAGGACCCATGTACGTGTGGATTCATTAGGGATATGGAACAAGTACGAAGTAAAGATTCTACACTTCCTTCCCTATAATCGATTAACAACCGCATGAATCGGGCCACCAGAGGAGCATCTTCGCAGCCCAAGGGAATCGATTTTTATCTTCATCGTTGCGGTTTGGATCCTCATAATTTGGCGGAGAAAATACAGATTTGGGCGGAGCTTGAAGAGTAGAATTCAAGGCTTGGTTTTTCGGTTGTTAGAGCTGGCCATTGGGAATCAGTTGAGAGGGCTGAGAATCGATTAACTCCTGCGTTCTGGATTCCATTATCAGATGGACCCGTTGGCTTGGCGAAGCTACTCCAGGAGTCGTAGTAGTAAGCTTTGGGGGGAAAGGGAGAATCCAACATCGTCGAGGGATCAAATATTATCATATTTATGCATATGATGATATTTACTGAGAATTACTACTTTTTTATAATTGATTTTTTTTGTGGGTGAAAACTAGTTTCGGTTTTGAATATGAGCTTTTTTTAGTCTATGATATCTATATTCAATGTAAACTAAGTTTTAAATTTTTTTGGAAAAACTAAACTAAATTGGAAAATGATAATATTTCATCATTTTAATGCACTATATTGAATGGGCTTCTTAATCATTTTTAATTATATAAGGCATAAGGCTTTTTCTCTTTGATTTATGATTATATTAAATAAACATATTTGGTGTTTGAATTTTTAATAAACTTTTTTTAGTTTGTCTTGTAATAGTATACTTTTATTTTTATTTATTTTAATTTTAATTGATTTTTTATATATTTTTAAAATGATATAATTGATAGAAATCGTATATTTTTGTGGTTAGAGTTAAAAGACAAATGTTACTTTTGGGTATCTAAATGAAACAAGTTGTATGGGTTAACTGATTTTTTTTCAGTTAATGAATATTCTATTAGAATAATAATTTGAGAATATAATTCTACAGAGAAGATAGAGAAATTTGAAGCTCGATAGCGAAATTAGGTACGATAGAAACATTATAAACATGAATCAGATGACGCCAACAAAAAAACATGAATCAAATAGTAAAAACAGTACGATCATGAAATCATAGAGTAAAATGATAAAATCGAAGCATAAAAAGAAAATGTACCTCATTGTTGATCGCATATAAATTTTGCAAAACCTTAACAAATTTAGAAATGGAAATTTGAAAACATTAACAAACATAGAAATAAAATGATTTTGCAGTGTAAAGAAGAAATGGTGAGACATTCTAAATATCTTTTACATTATACTATTGGGTTGTGAGTACTCACCCATCCATTAATTTCAACTAATTCTTATTATTTTTGGACAATTTCTTACAATTAGGTCCACTAACTATTATTTCAATTTTTCATATTTTATTTTTAATGTTTGCGGATGAGAATTAAGCGTTTAGTTAGATCTACCAATCAGCATGATCAAATTCAACTTGATAACCAAATATCCCTTAAAATATAATGTTATCATTATACTTTTATTCTAATTCTATTTTGATTCTTATATATTTTGCCACAAAAAGAAAACTGCACCAAATGTGAGGGAAAATTTATATTGAGCAATTTAGTACTACCATAGCATTATTACATCTTTTACTTGGAAAAAACTTAGCATATATATTTCCACCCTCATGTTTATTACGATTACTTAAGATAACATGTTTGGAAGAAAAATAAACCCATTAAAGAGAATCAAAACTAAAAATGAACATAAACAAATTAATCGGTGAATTTAGCCTTGTTAACCACAAACCTGCAGAGTAAATCAATATGGTGAAGATTGAATTCGATGATCAGTCGAAGAAAGATTATGTTAAAGATCATGTTGTGATTTAGCTATGTTTGAATTAAAACTTAAAAAAAACAAGTGACTATTACCCATCATGATAGTTCTAATGTACTACACCTTAAAAGCAATAAAATATGAGCAAAAACTTCATTTCATTGGTCAAGTCAATGTTATCATTGGTGTTATTACAAGTTTTGTTTATTTTAATGGAGTATCATGTATCTTTGCATATTTATGTTGTCTAATAATGTTATGCGGATTGTAGTAAAAAAAAATACCATGTATTTGAATGGAGTACCATGTATCTTGATGAAAATATAGAATTTAGTTTTCTGGTGTTTATTTTCATCGTCAACATCGGTATATATAAATTGGAATAAGGTGTGATTACTTTGGTTTAGGAGCCTGGTCTTGAACAATAAATTTAATAACCTTAAATTTTGATTTACATTTCTACTTTTAAAAAGTAGAAAATTAATTAAATACATATATAAGTTTGAATTATTGAATTGAATGTTGGCATGAAATTTCAACTGTTTTTTATCAACATATTTTTGCTCATATTTATTTTCTTAGGAACCATAATAATTGAATGAAATTCTTATTTAACTACGCTAGTAAGATTTTCCCTTTTTTTATACTAGTAAAATCATATTCGCATATTCCCCATCTCATAACACAAATTTTTATGTTTTTGAACAATTTCTAGGATTTTCCTGTCCATTTAGACAACACACCTTATTTAAAATATAAAAATATAAAATACAGACTATAGAATATAGACATATACAAACATTAAACCGAAGCTCAAGCTCAATTAAAATAGAATGATACATGTCAATTCATCTTATCCACACGATAAAACTACCCAAATCGCAAATTTAACTTTACAAACTAACCAAACAGCCAATTTGTAACTTTAAAAATGTCTATCCTTAGGTATTGTAAAGAGTTAAAGTCACTAAACCACCATACCACAAGATAGCTTATAAGAAATGATACTTGTTTTTTTAATATAGACCATAGCTACAAGCCTACAACACCACCACCAGAGACAAAGAGCCTTCTCAACCGAACACCTTCAAAATCTCATCTCCGATATCTATCTATATATCTACACACCGACTTGCTGCAATTAAATATCCCTATGCTTCTCCTTTAATTTTTTTCCTTATTTTTTCCCCCAAATCTATTCTCGGAAGCGAAGAATACATTCCAAACCCTAATCCCGATCATCCGTCTTCCCCCAATTCTTCTCCGGTCAGTCTCCGATTCCTCGATCCACCTGATTTTTATTTATTCAATTTCATGATTCTAATTACTGACTTCTCGGTTTCAGTTTTCGCTGTTACTTTTGGAATTTAGATTGATTTTGAGTCGTTTGCTTTTGGATTCAGGTTTCAATATGAGTAATCAGAAGAAGAGGAATTTTCAGATAGAGGCGTTTAAGCATCGTGTCGTTGTGGATCCCAAATATGCTGATAAAACTTGGCAGATTCTTGAGCGTGCGATCCATCAGATTTACAATCAAGATGCTAGCGGACTCAGTTTCGAAGAGCTTTACAGGTCCTTTCTCACTAGATTTTGTTTTTCTCTTGAATCCTGTACAAATTGGTGGTTCTGGAATCGATATCTGTTATTCGATAAGCTTTGCACTTTCTCTGTTGAGCTATTGGTGTGAGCTTTTCGTGTTAATTTGTTGGCTGGCGAATATTAGAATGATTCTCATTTCTTTCCTCTGGTCTGATGCAAACTGATTTGCTATTTGTCTAAATTGAGTTAATATTTATATTGGCTCAGAAACGCGTACAATATGGTCCTGCACAAGTTTGGTGAGAAGCTTTATAATGGGTTTATTACCACTATGACTGCTCATCTCAAAGAAAAATCTAAGCTAATTGAGGCAGCTCAAGGAGGATCATTCCTTGAAGAGCTCAATAAGAAATGGAATGAGCACAACAAAGCATTAGAGATGATACGGGACATTCTCATGTATATGGATAGAACTTACATTGAGAGCACCAAAAAAACTCATGTTCATCCGATGGGGCTTAATTTGTGGAGGGATAATGTAGTGCATTTCACTAAGATACATACAAGACTTCTAAACACCCTTCTTGATCTAGTGCAGAAGGAACGGACTGGTGAAGTCATAGACAGGGGGTTGATGAGGAATGTGATTAAGATGTTTATGGATTTGGGTGAAACTGTGTATCAGGAGGATTTTGAGAAGCCTTTTTTGGAAGCGTCTTCTGAGTTTTATAAGGTTGAGTCTCAGGAGTTTATTGAATCTTGTGATTGTGGGGATTACCTAAAGAAAGCAGAGAAACGCCTGACTGAAGAAATTGATAGGGTAGGACACTACTTGGATGCCAAGAGCGAAGAGAAGATTACTCGTGTGGTTGAGAAAGAGATGATTGCTAACCACATGCAGAGACTGGTTCACATGGAGAATTCAGGTTTGGTTAATATGCTTCTGAATGATAAGTATGAGGATTTGGGTAGAATGTACAACTTGTTCCGCAGGGTTACCAACGGTCTTGTTACTGTCAGAGACGTTATGACTTCGCATCTTAGGGAGATGGGAAAGCAACTGGTTACTGATCCAGAAAAGTCAAAGGACCCGGTGGAATTTGTGCAGCGTTTATTGGATGAGCGGGATAAATACGACAAAGTCATCAGCACGGCTTTTGGAAATGATAAAACATTTCAAAACGCGCTGAATTCTTCGTTTGAGTATTTCATCAACTTGAATGCTCGTTCTCCTGAGTTCATCTCCCTGTTTGTTGATGACAAGCTACGGAAAGGACTTAAAGGTATTGCCGATGTGGATGTGGAAGTTATCCTCGATAAAGTTATGATGCTGTTCCGCTACTTACAAGAGAAAGATGTGTTTGAGAAGTACTACAAGCAGCATTTGGCTAAAAGGCTTCTCTCAGGCAAAACAGTGTCAGATGACGCAGAGAGAAGTTTAATAGTGAAACTGAAGACAGAATGTGGCTATCAGTTCACTTCAAAATTGGAAGGCATGTTCACTGACATGAAGACTTCAGAGGACACAATGCGCGGGTTTTACGGCAGTCACCCTGAGCTTTCAGAAGGACCAACACTTATTGTTCAGGTTCTTACAACTGGTTCGTGGCCCACACAGCCTGCAGTACCTTGTAATCTCCCAGCTGAAGTTTCGGTTCTTTGTGAGAAGTTCCGTTCTTATTACCTTGGGACCCATACTGGTAGAAGATTGTCCTGGCAAACTAACATGGGCACAGCTGATATCAAAGCTATCTTTGGAAAGGGTCAGAAACATGAACTGAATGTGTCAACTTTCCAGATGTGTGTTCTCATGTTGTTTAACAACTCTGATCGACTCACCTACAAAGAGATTGAACAGGCTACTGAAATCCCTGCATCAGATCTTAAACGTTGTTTGCAGTCGCTAGCGTGCGTAAAGGGGAAAAACGTCATAAAGAAAGAACCCATGAGCAAAGAAATAGGGGAGGAGGATTCGTTTGTTGTGAACGACAAGTTCACCAGCAAGTTTTACAAAGTGAAGATTGGAACCGTGGTGGCTCAAAAGGAGACAGAACCTGAGAAGCAAGAGACGAGACAAAGAGTGGAGGAAGACAGGAAACCTCAGATTGAAGCAGCCATTGTGAGGATCATGAAGTCAAGAAAAATACTGGACCACAACAACATAATCGCAGAGGTGACTAAACAGTTACAGCCACGGTTCCTGGCTAACCCAACGGAGATAAAGAAGAGAATCGAGTCACTCATTGAACGTGATTTCTTGGAACGGGATAGTACCGACCGGAAACTTTACCGTTATCTAGCCTAATAAGTTGAATAACACAACTAAAAAAAAAAGGCTTTCCTTCTCTGTGCTCTCTGCTTTGTTTATGTTTGGTGTAAAAGCTTCTGAACTGCCGTTACTCGAATATACATTTGTTTCCGTTACTTCGGTTTTTCCTCCGTTTGATCGGTTACTACTTATCTTTACATAGGCTGTTATGGGCCGGACTAAGGCCTTTTTAGGGTTCATTATAATCCAATCCTTCTTCTACTTGTTTAATGAATCTGGGTGGCATAATGTGTGTTTTATAATTGGCATTTCAGGATTAAACTCAATATAAAAGAATTAGCGGTTCAGTTTGGATGCGTTAGGATAATAAAATCCGTGCAAAATGTGTAATCTTCATTATTGTCAGCTCCCACCGAGTATACAATGATTTTGCATGCCATATGTTTGTTAAAATGCATCATATGGAGTTGGTCATGTTTGCGTTCTTAAATTCTGTCAATTGATTGTTTATTTTGCGTTTGTTGGTATGTAGGTATAAGGAGCGGTTTCTTGCGTAACTACCAGCATCGAGACGGGCAAATGCTGACTTTACTATACCTCTATTTACAGCTGCTGCTTTTTTTCCTTTTTGAGGGATACTCAGAATAACTTTGGATTGCTTGATGTTTCTGAATTTTAGCTTTGATTTCTGATTTGCAGCTTAAGGTAGATAGATCTTTGCTTTGACTGTGTTGGGGTCTCAAAAGAAAAGAAAGATGCAAAAGACGTGAAAGGAAACAGAGGTACGATTGACAAAAATATTCTTCTCTTGTAAACACTTCCTCAGACTTGCTTGATGTACCTGGAAAGAGGAGACTAGAGGATGGTGGATATTCATCAAATGATGAGGTACTTTCATGGCTACTGACTTCTTTCCTATAATCCATTTGGAATCACTCTCTCTTTGTGAATTTGGTGATAATCAAATGTACATGTTACACTGTTGATTCACACTATATTTGAATCGGAGCTTTTAAAGTCTCCAATGTTACAAAAGACATAAGAAGATGGAGGAGGCTAAGTATGAGGCTAGAAATCTACAGTCGTTAATTCAATCAAGCAGAATCCAGAGAAAGGTGCCTATACATTCTCCTATTTAAACTTGCAAGTGTTGATTCATCTTATGTTTTCTTTGTTTCTTATGTTTATGGGTCTTGTGTTCTTTTCAGTAGCTAAGAGAGCTATACAGACCAGTCTGAATGTCCCAAAGAAGGCTGAGACAAAAGAGTTGCAAGTTGATTCATAGCCTTGCGCACATAAACTCATATCCGGTTCAATTTCTTGTTGTCTTCATGAAATATGTGTTGATGAGAATCCTTGAAAATAACAATTTTGATTCAAATCCCCTTTTTTCCCCTAAATCATTTTGCTCTATAACAATTTGTTGATTTCTATGTAAACATTAAACATAAAGACGATTAAACATTTGAAAGTGAATAGTTAATAGTGCTCGATAGAAGATTATGAATTTTGATAATGTAATATGGTATTTCGTAAACCAACTGGTAAGTATTGGTTTGATTCAGTTTTTATTGGTATTTGATATTTGTCGTCATCAACGACCAAGTGTCTCTACGAGGAAGATCTAGTATGTCTTTTTTCAAACTTCCAGCTTAGCAAGTACGTCGTCGTTTAGTGGTAACCACATGAAATTGAATAATTGATGCAAACAACTGAAAAGAGCAAGCGACAAAATAAGTAAATAACAAAAAAGCGGGCAGAACATAATCATGTACGCTCACGAACACGATAAAGGGACATCTTTACACCGAGATCGAACGGTCTGTAATGACAGATCTAGCTCTTTTTGGTCTCTCTTTCTTCCCCGATAAATTATCCATTTGATTGATTGATTTGGCAAAAGCAAAACTGTAAACCCTAAAAAACCCTCACTTTTTCCCCAATCATTGAAGCTTCCTAATTTTTTCTGTTTCGAGTTCTACTAAATAATTCTCCCTTGTCCATTTTCTTTTCCCCAATTGTCAAGTTTCCATTTTTTTTTCTGCGTTCCAATTACGCATTTCCCATTTCATTTCAGTAATTCCCAGAAAATTGCATCGATTGATGTGCTTTTGTAGGGATCTGAAGCTGATATAGGAAGATGGGCTTTGTTCTATCTGACGAATTGCTAGGAGCTTTCGCTCCAATTCTAGTGTATTGGGTTTGTTCTGGGATTTATGTAGCGCTCTCATCGGAGAGTTATAGATTGCATTCGAAGGTTGAAGAAGAAGAGAAGAATCTTGTCTCCAAGTCCAATGTTGTTAAAGGTGTTCTTGTCCAACAGCTTATTCAGGCCATCGTCGCAATCCTTCTGTTCACGGTATCCCATTTTTTCCTTATGATCCAATGTTGTCAACTTGTTACGTATGAATGATTAGTAATGAAACGTGTTGGAATTAAAGTAAATGCTGATAAGCTGAAAGAATCATTAATTAGCTGTTCTATTAGCTCAATGCTCAAATAATCAATCTCTGAATCTTTCACGAGCTGTGAATTCGACTGGATAGTTTGGGATTTTGCTCGACATGTAAAGGAAGGATCTTTATCTCAACCAGGAATCAGTAGAGTAGCTTCTTTTTGGGGCATTGGTTTTTTAGGCAATGTTGTTTATAAGAAAACATGAGTGTCAGAGGAAATGTTCAGGACTCTAGTGAGCGTCTGAGATTGTAGATTGTGCAAAACGTATCTCTCATCGATCGAAACGTGTCTGATAGATTCACTTTATCCCATAGTATCAAATCTCTTGACCTCTATGTTACTGTGTTGCTAAACCATTCGATGGATCCTAAAGCAAATTTTTCTCACAGCAGTTTCATGCTTATTTCTTGTACATGTTCTGTGGAGCCGACGCTATGAATGGTACTCAATGTCTTTAATAGATTAATCAATCACATGCCATTACATCTCTTGATCTCTGTATGTTAGGACGAACTTTTCCACGGTCTTGCTACATGTTCTGTATGTTCTAGTCTACAGTTTTTTTTTCCTTCTCTTGCATTTAACCTTTTCTGAATATGTTGTGTTTTATCTGTAGGTGACAGGGAAGTGATGCTGAATCAAGCAAGACACAACAATTTTCCCTATTGGTTCTAGCTAGCCAGTGTGTAACCGCCTGTTAGTCCTCGACACACACGGCAATACTTTATGCATCGGAATATGCATCACAACAAGTTCTTATACAAATATATTCATTCTCAGCACCACAGGCTTGTTGTTCCTTATGCCTATGGAGCTCTATACAACCATCCAATAGAAGGACTTCTGCTCGATACAATTGGTGGGGCTTTATCTTTCCTCATCTCGGGTATGTCTCCAAGAACTTCCATCTTCTTCTACTCCTTTGCAACCATCAAGACTGTAGATGATCATTGCTGACTCTGCCTCCCTGGAAATCTCTTCCATATCTTGTTTAAGAACAACAGCGCGTATCATGATGTGCATCATCAACTTTATGGAAAGAAATTCAACTTCTCTCAGCCTTTCTTCGTCATGTGGGATCGGATTCTCGGTACTTACATGCCTTATTTGCTTGAGAAGAGGAAAGATGGCGGATTTGAAGCTCGTCCAACTAAACAAGACTGATTGAGTTGAGAGCATGAGGTTTTGGGACACGTAGAAGACTTGCCTTTTAATCGAAAGATGAGCTGATTTTGCTTCTCTCTATAGCTGCCTTTGCCGTGAGTTTGAGATATGTATATAGACGTTATACATTGTTCGGTACTTGAAGTGAAGCATACTCGTTGATTATTTATTTAACTGGAGCTTGTTAAGAGCAAAAACTTATCTGGCTTATGCAGAAACTATCAAGTTGAAAATTCAATGATACACCTCAAAGTTCCAAGCTTTTGGATTGGGAAACAAATACAAACTATTACATTAATAAATAAGATACTTATAAAAGCGTTCAAAGACGAGATTGTAGCTCTCTCACATTCCCTTAAGGACGAAAGCTCTATCATTTGATCAAAATGTCATGTCACACTGGAAATAAGAAACTTCAGTGAGTCGAGGTTGAGTTGGTGACCCAATACTGCTTCACGGCAACCAAAACCTTCTCAGGAACCAAAGGGCCATCCTCGTGATCAACCAGCTTTGAATCCCATCTCATTCCAGCGATGATTCTCTTCACCTTGATCAATGTGTCTACATCATCCCGGATTATAACCGCTCCTTCTGGACGGAGAATTCGATCCATCTCCAGAAGAATGTCATCCGCATTGCACCTAAAGAGTTTCAGTTGCATACATTAGCAATCTCCAAAAACTGCAACAAGTGTGCTTCATTGAACAAAACAGCAATACATACTTGTTCTTGTACAGACTGAAAAGGTGGTTTGCGTGGATTAAGTCGTACGTTCTTGGGTATGTAGAGAAAGCCTCACACCTGAAAACCATTTACATCAGAACAGTCTATCAAACCAGAAACAAAGAGCTTTGAGAAGTTGTGAGAAGAAGAGTGAATTATCTTTTACTTACCAGTCGTGGTAGATACCGATGAGTCCTCGTTCGTATACAACTCCAAGTCTATTCTTTTCGGCAATCGTGGGAACAACATTCATAACCCAAAGCTTTGGCGATTCTATAGCAGCAGCAAATCCACCAAAGCCTGCATTCATGTCCATGATGTTACGGTACCTTCCTGTGTCAAGTAGACTGTTGATTCTCTTGTAGGCTTTCACATGTTTTTTCCACTGTCTGTTATCATCTTTATAGGCATCAACAGTAACACCAGAGATCGAACCACTAGAGATCCTAGGCGGCACTGCATTGAGCCTATCTGGGAAAACCTGAAGTTCTCCTCCAGCTACTTCATCTGAGCTACTTGTCTCGGGATACGGTGTAATACATGCCTCCATTTTCTTGTACCTAGAGAAGATGGATGATTAGAGCCAAAAACTAAACTTTATGGGGAAATATTAATGATTCTAGCAAGAAACATGATGAGGGTTACAACAAATGATGCATACCAGACATCATCAGTATCGTCAGTTTTGCAAAAATTGGCTCTAGGGTCATCTTGTCTTGATCGGCATGCATCATCGTTGACTCTCTTCTGCCAGATGGCAATCTCGCCGTGTTCATACTTCTTCTCCCAACAAAGAAGTTTAGCAGCTTCCTCAATCTTTCTTTGTTCCTCTTGAAGATCCTCCTTGGGACGTTGCCATGCCTTGTAGTTGATTTTCCAGTTGATCGGAGGACCAGATAGAATCCAGTAGCCACCAGGTCTAAGAACACGGTCTACTTCCATTAAGTACATCCCATCTGTTAACACACAAACACAGCATTAAAACTAATTGATATTTTTTAGACAGTGTGAAAGTCAAATTGATATAAGATCAGAAACAGTTCTAACCATTTGCTCCCCATGGAATCAAACACCGAGAGCAATGAGCCATGTCGAAGGCCCGTGTTGGGTATGGCAACTTAATGGTTCCAAGAACACCAATAACCGCAGGAACACCTCTCTCTAGAGCAAACTGGACCTGAGCCTCGTGTGAATCTCTTGGTGCAAAAGACATTGCACGCACATTTCTGCTCCATAAGTATGCTCCCCAACTAGCAACCTAATGAAAATGTTTCAACTCAATTCACAATGCAAATTCCAAATTCAGAAACTTTAAACAAGAGAATCCAGCATAGAACATTACCCCACAACCAGTGTCCAAAGCAGTCCTAACAGTTCCATTCTCCATCGGTATCACCGAAGCGAGCTGATCAATATACTTATCCGCACCTTGAGGAAACTGAGTTCCACCACCTGGAAATCTAAAAACATCACCCTCATACTGAATCCAATTCTGAATAGCCTTCTCAACAGTCAAGGCTTTATACGGGGCATTAGCATAAGGCACATAATCCCTACTCTTAGGCCAAGAGAAAGGTGTCACATATCCTTTAGGAGCTGGTATAAGGCAATGCAGTTTCTCATTCTCAGGGGCGCAATGCCTTTCTCGGTAAATCATACTATCTCTCGGGAAAGTCATGGCACGCCTCTGATCTTGACAAGGAGTGTAATCCGTGTAACGAGCATCACAAGGCTCAAAAGCCTTGACCTTTTGTGATGCACCAACAATACTCGATTCGCCAGCGTGATGAGTCTCGAAATTCAAGCTTGGAACGATGTTGCAATCAGCTCCACTGTTAGTCATCTCAAGAGCAATACTATCTCCTTTACCAAATCCACTTCTTTGCCATGCTCCCAGAATGTAAAAGAAGCAACATAAACTAAACACAATGAAGATCTGAACAGAGCTTCTAGTTTTACCATCAGCAGAATTAGACTTCAACGCCATGATTGATCTAACAAAAAAATCACAGATCAGCTCCAAATCAGATCAAAAGTACACAAAAGTCAGACAAGAGGCAAAAAGTTTGAAGCTTTAGATTTCAATCAGCAAATAGAGACATAACAACAGATCGAAATCAAGACGATTATACTAAAGACTATTTAAACTAGATCAGTTATTTATACGTACATGTGCTCACATTCTTAAAAATATAAAGTTGGTGCTGTCTTCAGGAAGAAGCAAAAAAACTTTGTAAACGTAATTAATAAAGATCCGTAAGATTAACGAAAACCTTAAAGTGATCCAAGGAGCTACACCAAAACACTAGTATATTAATTACTAAGGAATATTAACAGATTAAGCAACAAAACGGATTTTAAAATTAAAACAAACAAAAAAGGTAAGCCTGATCTGGCAAAACATACAGAGACGAAAAATTACAAGTAGATTTGTCGGAATGAATAAATAAGAACATACAGAGATAGAACGAATCTGGGAGATCCACTGGCTCAATTGGTTGATTAGAAGCAATAATCCCAAGGCTTTGAGATCGTTGTCGATGGAGATGATAATGATGATGAAGATGGCGATGGAAGGGAAGGAATTGAAACGTGTAAGAAACTTGTGGGCAACCCTAGTTTATGTGAATCGTCAATATCTCGCCATGGGATGTACGAAAAAAGTGAAAGAGGGATAAAGCTGGAGATTTTGTAGATTCAATCGACGTTTGATATTTTTATATTTTATTTGGGAAAATATTATCACTTAGCCTAAAATCGGCGGACGGATTATAAGATTTGAGAAAAATAAATTAAAAATTGGGAAGAAAAAGGAAAGAAAGATTTGAGAAAATTAAAAGAAAAGCTGATTTCTTACTTTACTTGATTATATATATATATATATATATGTATAGTTATTTTTATTCACAATAGTTTCACACTCTTTTTCTCATTTTGTTAACACTGTTTTTAAGTAGCTTTTCGTAAATTAAGACAAAGAAAAAACAAAGTTAATAAACAGGAGTATATTGGTTTACTTAAATCATTTAGTTGTATGAAATTATGAATTTATGGATTAGCCGATAAGAGATTAAGGAAGAACATACCTCTGGAAATGGGACCTACCATTGAAAGCATGCGAGATTGCAAAACCGCGTAGTAATCCTACGGGCTATGCCCCTGATGATTAGTATTTGGATCCAACGGCTGTAGACGTATCTGAATTAATATTGGCTCTTTTGTAGTTTTGCTACTATGCATGGTTTAATGTTAAATAAATGAATAAATGCATGTTTTAATATTAACTAAGTTATTAATAAATCATCATCTACCGGAGCAATGAACATGAGGGATTATAGAGAAGATACTTCATCCGTTTTATATTATCTATCGATTTTATTACTTAATTTTGTTTTATATTTTTATGTAGGTTTTAAATAAAATTGTAAGTATATGTTTTTATTATTTATCTGATTAGTTATAGATATTAAATTATGTAGCGTTCGTTTTGAAATCAATGAAACAAATTGCAAAAGACAAAATTTATATACTGTATTAACAAAAAATGTAACATAAATTTTAACAATTTTCTAGTATTTGTAATGTTATGGAGAAAGTAGTTTGTGTTGGTATTTTACAAAATTGAAGAAGTATATACAATTAAAAGTCTAGTTATTAGGTAGCACGTAGTTTGCATAAGTTAGATTTTGAACACAACCAAAAAACAGGCAAAAATATACAACATTTTCTTGCACTTGAAATTTGGAAGCTAAAAGACTCTTAAGAGCGAAAACATTTAGTATAGCAAGTTGCAGTTAGATTTTCGTAGGGTTAATATCCATTTGAATGTTCACCAGTAATTCAAATCTGGACACTATCTGTATCCAAGATTTTTCTGACAGCACTTGTTTACTTGAATTTAGTTTTTCTTTACTAGAGACACTTGTTATATTTGTATTAATACTAAAATGTATACAACTTTCGGATTCAAAATTTATTAGTATAGGTTATTTCTTCGAACCCTACCAAAAAAAAAAAATGGGATACGTGCATCCAAATTATTTGAATAAGGCATTTATGTTTGGGTTGCTTTATGTTCAATAATCAATTATGTTTGACTCCCAATGGAAAATAGTCTTCAAGTTTGGTTAGTCCCACTATACCTTCAAGTTGGGCATAGCACCGACTTAAAGTATTTTTTCTGTTTTAATTTATTTGTACTTTAAAGATTTTGCATATTAATTAATAAAGCAAATAAATATCTTTTATAATTTCATATTTTATGGTTTATTACATTTTTGTACCAACAAAAGAGAGATGAAACACTATTTAATACAAACATAAAAATAAAGTAGTGATCACTTTTACCTAAAACAACATTTATTTTGCAACAAAAAAAAAAATTCTTAAACATGAAGTCTAAAACAACCGATAGAGGAACGAGAGTTGCCCTAGAACGTTTTCTCTCTGACACAACGATCCAGGAGCCGCCGCGAAGCAGAAATGAGCCTTCGTCTCCGCCTCGTGAAAACTCACACCTTATAAGTCTTCGGCCCATTATAGGCCCATAATTTTATCGTGAATAGGAAGCTTGTATGTTCGGGTATCGTTCAGATATTTGGAATTGGAAGATTAACACGCATTCATGTATTTATAATTTTTGGTTAGTTTCATCTTATTTTGAGTTGGATTCAGAAAATTGAGGTTAAATTTGAATAAATTTTATAAATATAACTAAAAATTTGGAATATTTTGATTTATTTTGATTATTTTTTATCTTAAAATTATTTATATTTTAGTTTTATAATTATTATTTTGCGTAGATCTAAATATAATTAATATTTTTTGTATATAATTTTATTTTGGATATTTTGAATATTCATTTGCTTTTTGATTCGTTTCGAATTTGGGTTCGGTTATTTGAATATATAAATTTAATACATATTTATATATTTTATCGGTTCAGAATCGAATTTCACTTTTTTCGGATCAAATTGAATTTCGATTTTTAAATTTGTATTTTTTTGTCCAGACTTAATGAATAGTGTAAAAAGGTAGACGTATCAAATAATTAAATATTGGTTTTCTTAATTAGGGAATATATAAGACATTGTATAGACGATATATTTTTCTTTTTTAACTGAGTATCTTGTTGTAAAAAATAAAATAATAATAATTGAGAATCTGAGAGTATTAATCTAAATAGAAATTAGAAGTCATCTATTCAATAATGATCAAGTGTATAGTTTAACAAATATATGCGAGTAGATATGACGAAACTAATGGATTATTTTTATGAAGAAAAAAAGAAACTAATGGATTATAACCCCTTAGAATTAAAATTACTTTAACTGGACAATACGGATTAATCCGTTTGCAAAATACAGTATACTCATTTGAACAGATAATAATCGCCATATGTTTTTTTCCCATCATTATTAAACATATAGATCTGTAGATTTTTTGTACATAGTTATGGATTTTAAATTACAAATGATAACCAAAAATGGTTTCGATCGCAAACACGTGCTGTGGTGAAGAGGGTTAATTATGTTCACGAAGACAGAGGTATGGATTGTTGGGCTCGAAGACTTTGAAGTTTTGACTAAGTATTTTTTTCATATTTACTATGTACTGTGAACAAATAAATCAACTATATCATAAATAAAGAAAAATGAAATATATAGAGCTCTAAAATCAAGTGCACACGTTTGGGAAGTAAAACCCCAAAAGAGTCAAAACTAGAAGAGAGACAAAATGGGTATAAACCGAGGAAACTTGGCTTTTTGGAATTTCATTGGGTTTGACGTATGCCTAGCTATGGCTTTAGACTTTTGCCTATAGTGCGATCTGGTTTTGGAGTCGGTACCCAAATTAAACTCAGGTGAAGCAGGACCAGACGTAAATTTTTAATATATTCGTTGAGGTAAAAAACGTTTGGAGGGCTACTCCTACCTATTAGTAATTTGTATGCCTTAGTTGTGTTTATTGAACTTCTTATTCGTAGACATTCATAAATGAACCTGTACAAATCACAAAATAATGGTTTGCAAATATGATGTTCAAGTAACTTAGATGTAGGTTATGAAAAATAATCGATGCAATATCCAATAACCTAATACAAATTAAATCCAGATTTTAACTTAAAGACCTGAGATTACTAGTTTAATGCAAGGAAGGGTTAACATATATGTTGACTAGGTTCCGTTTAACGAATATCGACTAAGTTTTCTTGCAAAAGACGAGTATATTTCATTAGCGCGAATTACATGTTGTAGGGAACCATTAAAATAAACACCATGTTTTAAATTTAAGATATTTATAACTTATAACATGAAAACAGTAAAAGAAATAATCAAACTTATTCTCTTGTGGAGTCTCCATTTTGTTTTTAAGAAAAAATAAAAAAGTCTCCATTTGGTATATTTTCATGCAATTAGACTTTTTTTCTCGTCCGCATTTAGACTTCTACATATTGCTCTCAAACGATCTTAATTATATTATCTATTTTCTTAACTAGACAATCACTTATACAATCAAATAGGTTTTAGTAGAATTTATCAGCACTATTTGAATGATGCATTTATAAATCAATGCTATTCTGCTAAGGTAATATATCAACATCAATTTCATATATACTTCTATTTGCCTTGTCACTTAGCAACTACTATTGACTAGACTTTAAAAACCGATAAATTACAATTTAACGGTGTAGGTGTAGTAAATAATGAGTTGATAAAATTGACGGTACTTATACATACCCAAAAATGATTAAAGAAAGGAGAGGTTTTTGGATACATACTCAACAATGATTAAAGAAAGGAGAGGTTTTTGGATAAAAATTTAAACTTCAATTAGATTTTACTGAAAGCAAGAAAACGTTGTGAAAATTCTATACTTTGGTATTCGGTATTTGAAAACCCCACAAAAATGACAAATAATTCGAGTAAATTTGACTTTTGCCTTATAAATGATGCGCACACCTCTTGTCAATGTTCATATTTTACATTATGCAAGTAATCGAAAACCCGATAATATTATAACCTATTTTCATCAACTATTGTACTTCAGAACTCATATTATTCCCGAAGCCTTTTCTAAATTTAATTTTTACTTCGAAATTTGGGGATTTGTTTATCGTTTCTTGAAGAGGAATTGATATCGAGGTAGCATATATATAAATATTGATTTACATACGTTTATATATATCATGTATTTCCTTTAATCACAGAAATTTTAACCACTAGACGAATTCAGCTCTAGTATCCATATTATTAATTTCTAAAGTCATTGTTATAGGCTTATAGCAAACTATACCAAAAAGTGATTGTTATAGCAAAATAGTATGTAGCTAGAAAGTAATTGTTTGGTTTGGTTACGCGAGTGGATGTAGAGGATTAGGTACATCAAACTGCCGATATTAATAGATGTAGATCTAGGGATTAATGTAAACGTGACTTAGTTTTTATGAAATCTAGTTCAAGAAAAAAAACAAATGTGAGTTCTTTTGAATTCGTTTAGTTCTCTGTATCTAGATGATAAAAATAAGAAATACAAAAAAAAAATTTAGAGATATGTTTTCATAATTGATACAATTCTATTCTTAATTTTTGTTAAATTAGTTTTTAACAGTTGCAAGTGGTTTTTCGGTTAACCAAATTGGACCATGTATCACATCTTGACCGAGTCTATATATAGAAGAAAGAAAGTTTTCAACCATAAATGTTGCGTTTGATTTTGGTGCTTGGACCAAACAGATGAAACCTTGTTACAGTATGTTGATGAGTATATATGAAAATATGGTACTGCAAAGCATAAGATTGTGTGTGGAGATGGCCATTTATTTTTTTCTACTGTGTTCATACATTAAAGTATGGTAAATATTTTACGTGAATGAGTAATAAAAGTTTTGTGTATAGCTGCATAAGAATAATGGATGGTCTTGGTTTTCTGAAGCAGAGTTACACAGCAAACACAGTTTTTATTTATTTGTTTTACAAAAAGAAAGATGATTGTGTGAAGATTAGAGTTAGGCGCAAATATCACACGTCGATTATAGTGTTATTGTTGTACCAAAGTGAAATAAAATTGAATCTATTTAGTATGCATATTTGTATGTATTTTTGTGGCTTTGGGAATTATATGCGGCAGAGAGCCAGAGAGGATAACATATGAGAAGCAAGAGTACATGTTAATGCTGATCATAAAAGATCTAGTACTTTGTGTTGTTTGTACATAGATTATGGTTATAGATTGTAATAATATTCGTAGAAGCTATTGGAGTACGATGGTATATTATCTATATGACGGGATGACACATAGTTGAAGCTTAATATTCAATTGAAACTTTACCTCAATCTAATTTAATTTGGTTCTGACAAAGTCAATGTAAAACAATAGAATCAAATAAAGAATAATATTTCGTTTATAGGCTTATGAATGAGTCAATGTCTTTGAATTTTTCATCTGAAGAATTATAATGTGAGAGCAATTTTTAGTTTGTTCCTTGATATATTTTTTAGATGCAAAAGAGGATTCAACATTGGGCCTAGCTAATTAGTCTCACGAACATAGAGATATATATGTATTATATCTTAATATATTATACTGCGATGAGTCTGAATTTGTGAAGTTTAAAAAATACTTTGGGTCAAAAGTTATTACTTTATGAACCGGATTAAAAAAGAATAAGATATGGAGTTAAATAATAAATTGTACGTAAAAGTCGAACTCCATCAACTAATTCTTTAAAGTATTACCACAACAGACCAATATGAGTCAAACTTGAGAAATGTTCGTTGGAAAATCAGAAGCGCTTAAGTTACCAAAAAGGTCAAAGTGAACAAGTTCCTTTCAGGCATTTAGTAAATCAGACTTAGGGGTGAAATAGTAAACTACACTAACGTCATTGTCCCCATTGGCCATTATCAGCCTTCTATTTTCTGACATTGGTCAGTGGGAATAGAAACTGCGAAGAGGAATGGAATAGAAACTAGGATTCTGAGAACCTTTTTTTGTAGTTTACTCTTAATTAGAAACCTGAAGGCAATTGATTAGTAATATATTAATGAGTACCATTGAATTTAATTTCGAATCTTTTGTAGTGGCAACTGGCCTCGATCAGCCCTTGTTTCCTTTATTAATTAAAGACTTCAAACCAAAGCGACAAAACTAAAAGCGGTTCTTAATCGGTCTTTAATAGTTTCGCGTCTTCATTCATTTAAACAATTATGAATTATACATACATCGAGTACACACAAAATACATAGATTTAATGCAAGTCCATATGTGTCTATGTTCACCATATGGCACGATGTACACATGTGCACGTGTGTATATATGCATACATGATGTGATGATAGTGCATTTGGTAAATTTTTCAAATTTTTTTGAATGATAATAGTGCATTTAGGAACTTACGCACTGATTCTTGAAGTAATGACAATGCTTCATTAGTACGCATCGATATATATATATATATATATATATTTCTACATGCTAAGAAGAAATACAGAAGACATATGAGTATAGTACGTTTTTTAATTAATTTTGCGCTTGTCCTCGTGTTTATAACCTTTTCCTTCAGCTCTATTTTAAAAATATTGTTTTATAAGTATAACCAAAGAAAGCTTCAAACAAAATTTCTTGAGAAATGAATTCAAAAAGAAAAAATTTAAATTTAAAAACTCAGCTGAAATGGCGGCTGATCCTTCGGGTTCAGACCCCTCGCAAGGAAGCATATATTGATTTCAACTTATGCTAAACCACTTCACTTCCACTTTTCTACCAAATTCACTCTTGTTCCACTTAGGGTTTCTCTCTTTTAACTCTTTTGGTTTTTAGGGTTTTAGAGAAAATGGGAGATAGAAACGACGACGGTGATCAGAAAATGGAGGAAGTATTGTTGCCCGGATTTAGGTTTCATCCAACTGACGAAGAGCTCGTAAGCTTTTATCTGAAGCGGAAGGTTCAACGCAATCCTCTCTCCATTGAGCTCATAAGACAGCTCGATATCTACAAATACGATCCCTGGGATCTTCCAAGTATATATGATTTTCTTACTTTTATATATCCTATTATTTCGTTTTAAGCGTTTCATGTATAAGAAAATAAAGTCTAAACAAGTATTTGTGTTCCTTTCTTGTTGTTAAATATTGTAGAGTTTACGATGACTGGTGAAAAAGAGTGGTACTTTTACTGTCCGAGGGACAGGAAGTATAGGAACAGCTCGAGGCCGAACCGAGTGACCGGAGCTGGTTTCTGGAAAGCCACCGGAACGGACCGGCCGATATACTCGTCGGAGGGAAACAAATGCATAGGTTTAAAGAAGTCATTAGTGTTCTACAAAGGAAGAGCTGCGAAAGGAGTTAAGACTGATTGGATGATGCATGAGTTTCGTTTGCCTTCTCTCTCTGAACCATCTCCTTCTTCTAAGAGATTCTTTGATTCTCCTGTCTCTCCCAACGTAAGCCCACTTGAACTCAGTATCTAGTATTAGATATAGATATATTTTTTTTGCAAGAAAATAGGATTGAAAGTTTTCCGGACGACAACTTAGGCTATTACTAGTTATTAAGATCGCAAGATTTAATTAGAAGTTTTGGAGAATATTTTTTATGTGGCAATAAAAAATATTTTTTATTTTTTAATTAGAAGTTATTATGAACTCGTGCATTTGTTTTGTAAACTAGTGAGTTGAACTATCTATCTATAACATATTAAAATGTTTCAATTTAAGAAAAATCATATTACATATTTTTTTATTTGTTTGAGGGAGCAAAATAAAGTCTTTAGTTTTTGGTAGAAGACACATTTGACTAATACGAGAAATGTTAATATAGTAGGCACTCCTTTTTTGTTTTTTAAATATAACAAGTATTGTTTATCACACATTTTCTGATCAAAAGGCAAACGCGAAACATACAATAATTTTTAAAAACCAAAAACCAGAAATATTTATTTTTAAAGTGATTGAACTTATATTTTGTTATAGATTACACAACTCAAATGTTATTAATACTAAATGATGTGTATCACTGCAGGATTCATGGGCTATATGCAGAATCTTCAAAAAGACAAACACAACGACCCTAAGAGCTCTATCTCACTCCTTTATTTCCACGCTACCACCAGAAACAAGCACCGACACAATGTCCGACCAAAAGCCATCAAACACACCCCATTTTTCTTCAGACAAGATCCTCAAAACTAGCTCTCATTTCCAATTTCACCATGAGAATATGAACACACCCAAAACTAGTAACAGTACATCTCCTTCTGTTGCCACTATAAGCCCTTTCTCTTACTTGGATTTGACTTCATACGACAAACCCACCAACGTTTTCAATCCGGTTTCATGTTTAGACCAACAATACCTTACAAATCTCTTTCTTGCCACACAAGAAACACAATCTCAGTTTCCCAGGCTTGTCTCGTCTAACGAAATCCCATCGTTTCTACTAAATACGTCATCAGATTCAACCTTCTTGGGAGAATACACAAGCCAAATCGATCTCAGCGCAGTGTTGGCCCAAGAGCAGTGTCCTGCTCTTATAAGCCTACCACAAGAGTATCATCAAGCGAAGGGATTCGAAGGAAATGGCGTAATGAAGAACATGCGTGGTTCCAATGAAGATCATCATAGTCACTGTGACACACTTCGGTTTTGTGATTTCGCTTCAACAATTGATAATAACCATCGCCATCATCACGACCTGAAGCAGAACATGTCAATGTTGGAGAGTTATTATTCCTCTTTAACGTCCATTAATGGCGATTTACCAGCTTGTTTCTCCACAACTTGATGGTTGTGGTTAGATTAGCCATCTCTGTCTTCTTGGCTTGCATAGTTGCATTTTTCAAGCTAGGGATGTTTGATGGTTATGTTTCCTTTTGTAGGCTTTTGTCTTTCAATACTGCAAGAAAACTAAATCGTTATTGTTTATGCTTCGTCGACATTTTATTTTACGGAAGTCAATTACTTCAAGTGTAGTCTTTTATTTGATGAAGAGGATTAAATCAAGCTAAATAAAAAGAAGAAAAACTTTAACCAAGAGGACAGAAACACTTTTCTGTTGATATAAATCAGAAATATTATCTTTCGAAGAGCTGATTATGTACAAGAGCATCGAACAATCATTAAATGTCGCAAAAGAGATTGGGACATAGTTTGGATTAAGACTAAAAACTTATCAACCATTAAAGTGCAAGATCAGCTTTTTGTCCAAAACATTCGGATAATATAGTAACCATGATGTTACCACAGCTTCGGGATCTGCTTTAACAGATATTAAAGGTGAACTCAACAATTAAAGCGGAAACCAAAACTGAAGAGATTTGCCGACAAAGTTAAGAACCCAAAAACACAATACAAAAATAAAAATCGGATGAGTAACATATATGTTCTCACATGACTGCACCAAGTCCTATCACTTGAACATAGCCACAATTCCAAAACAGCGAAGAAAAATAACATAAAAGACTAAGCCTTGGGGGCTACTTTCTCCTTAGCCTTTTGGAGTTTCAACACTTTCTTCACAATCTTTTGCTCTTCAACAAGGAATGCACGGATGATCCTGTCAAAATCCAAAACACACCATTGAGTTTAAACAACTTCCAAGTTATGTAATAGAGAGATGATAACTTAAGTTGAACAAAACAAACCTTTCCCTGACTGCAGAACCAGACAAGACTCCACCATAAGCACGGTTTACGGTTCTCCTGTTTCTTGATAATCTAAATCTCTTGTATTCAGACGGCCTCAAGTGAGGAATCTGAATAAACAGAGAATGTAACATAGTTATATTCATATCAAAATCACACAAAAATCTTTGGAAAAACTGAAAAAATTTCATTTTGAAAGACAAACTGGCACCAACAATTTAGCTTATGATTATGTTGTGTACTGATGGGGTTTATACTAACCAGCACAAGACCGTCAATTAAAACAATACTATCAACTCAGTGAAATAATACTAAAGATTAACCAATAATTAAAAGTTCTAAAACATTCAATCTGATTAATTTGTTCATTTAACACACTTCAACTATCAAATCACAGAAGCAATACACCTTAACTCTAATAATATCATTTCAACTCTATCTAAACCTCAAATCTAGATTCCATATTATACCACCAAATCACACAGATATCAATTCAAGAATACTAAAAACAGAGCTGAATCGAAATTAGAAGATTTACTCCTTGAATCCGCTTGCCAGTAACAGGACATTTGGGACCATTAGCTCTCTTCTTTGTAGTTTGATACACCAATTTACCTCCTGCAAGCAACAATCACCACACACATTACACTCTGAATAGATCAGTGATTTACATAATTACGATTTCAAAGCAGAGGATATCGAAACAGAGTGAAGAAGAAAGGAACCTGGAGTCTTGACGATACGGTGTTGGTTCGATTTGGTGGCGTAGCTGTGGCGCGACCGGTATACAAGACGCTGCACCATTTTCGCCTCTCTTCTCTTAGGGTTTTCTTTAGAGACGGAGAATATAAGGTGGAGACTCCAAACCCTAAACCATATGGGCCGTTTATTTAATTTGATTTTGCTATTCACTCTAACTTTCAGTTACAGGCCCAAATAATGAAAAATCGATTCATTTGTTTTTTTTTTCTTTTTCACTAATAAACAAATTCTGTTTGCTGGTAAACTAGATTAGTATGGTATGAAGTGAATAGAAAAATTATTACCAATTTTATTTACTTGGAATTTTTAAGATTTCATAGAAGTATATAAAAATTTAAGTTATATAACTTAACGAATTAATAAGTACTATAATATGTTTAATTAGATATCTTTTAGTTTTCTATAATTTCTATTTTATAAAAATAAAAAATTGAAACTAAATTATCAATCATTGAAAAATTATATATTTTATTTTACTTAAATACTATAAAAACAAAAAATTTAAATTTATGGTAGTGTTAAAATGTAACTGACTCATAGACATATGTTGCCACGACATATAATCTAGTGAGATGCATTGAACTTTTTAATTTTCTAACTTCAATGCATCTCAAATCTAACACATGGTAAATTCTTAATCAACAAAATTGATACTCGTCAATTAATCAATTAGATTTTGATGTTTGTATTCAAATTCTCGCAAATGATAAAATTTTTAATGAAATTGTTACCTATGTCAGTCAATCCATCAAATATTAGCAACAAATCAATTTTTTCTACCTTCTAACTTAAATATATTACAGTCTAAGAAATCTCATATATATCAAATTTATGATTGAACATTTTTCTTGTGTATAGATCACCCATTTATAAAATAAACAAAAAACTAATTTTAATTGACGAGATGTTAGTCAATTTATAAAAATTTGACAATGAATCTCAAATTTGTATAGCTTCTAATTTAAATATATTATGATTAAAAAAATCTCTTACATATCAAATTTGTGATTATTTTTGTGTGGTTCACCTAGTTTATAAAATATAGTTAAAAATCTTATCAAAAAATATAATTAAAAGTCTAATTTGTGACAAAAAAGCTAAATTAATAAAACATACTACATTTTTGAAAATTAAGAAAATACTCATCTTATTTAGCTCTTATGGTTTAGTATTTAGGTTCTAGAGTTTCATACTTGTAGTTTATGGTTTAGTTTTTGGAGTTTAAAGTTTAATTTTTGAGATTTCTAGTTTAACATTTAGAATTTAATATTTGGAATTTCGGACATATATTTTATACTATTTAGGAAAGTTTAGAATTTTTGTCACTTATTTCTTAAAATCTAGACTATTTTCTAGTTTTATTATAACGTTTCTCTAATTTTTTAAATACAAATATTCGAAAAACTGAAATGTAAACTAAGAAATGAAATAAAAAACCTACAATGTTACATTATCTATGTACTTAATTTGAACATGAACATACACATACTAAAATAATAGAAGTTACAGAAGAGGTTGAGGTTTGAGATATTGAGAGGACCAATCTAAAAGTGAGGGTGAGGAAAAATATCAAGGGGACAAATCTGAAGTTGAGGTTGAGGAAAATGATCAAAGGGATAAATATGATGATGTTGCAAGAGGATAATTACTTGAGATGTCAAGTTTTAGTCGCCACTGTTGTCAATGAACAGATGAAGAAATATCATATTGCGAGCAAGCCATACTACAAAAGTGTGGTTCAAGCACAAAAGCATTACTGCTCGTTGTTCAAACTTTTATTATGTTGTTTTAAACTTCCTTGAATTTATAATTAGAGCGTCTCTTCGATTATATTTTAATTAACTCAATTAGTCAATCTCAATCATGAAAATTTTCGGTGTTCATTTTGCTCCAATTAGTAACAAATTTTTGGTTGAAAAATTAGTGGTAAAAGGAGAAACGTTAAGTTGTTTTCTTTTTAACTTTCACCTTCTATGACAGAAATTGGCGTCATGTTTTCAAATGTTGAATATAAATTGAAAACGCCACTTACTTTAAATTTTTGTTGATTGAAAAATTATAAGAGCTGCCAATTTCTTAAAATAATCTAGCCACTGTCCATCAACTTGCACAAAAGTTTTTGTCTATAAACTGACTAAATTATATTAAGTGGTTAGTAAAATGTATGTAGTATATGTTTTCCTTAAAATTCTAATAAATAAGTTATATGTTTACGAAACTGACAAAACAGCTACATAGGTTTTTTTTTTCTTCAGCTACATTAGTTTGAGTTTGGACAAGATGTTGACTCCACATTAGAACCACAAAATAGAACACAGTAGTATGAATTAGGTTTGTTTGATAGTTTTTTAGGTCGTCTTTCTAAATTTATGTTCAGTTAGGTTTGTTTCCTAGGTTTTCTCGCTATCGGTATCGTTTCTAAAAGTTCAGTTCAAGCAAACTATGAGAGTATCCGGAAATCAAATGTTAATTGATTAGAGTCAATTTCTCGAATAATGCGGACATAAGATCAAATTACACAAACTTGATTCCTTGATTCAGAGGTTTAAAAATGACAAATTGAGAAGATGGAATTTGCATCATCTTCTTCTTCAAATAATTTGCACTTCATTTTTGTAAATGCGTCTAGCACTGTTTTTTTTTTTAATAACTTACACATTTTAGTAGGCAACTTTTTTGCAACAACATGTGGCTCTCTCATCTCTACAAGTCCCCTTCTCTGCTAACGTGTCATCTTCCCCAGTTTCTTCTCTCTATGTGGCTTGTGGCTATGTGTGATCCATTGATAATTTAATACCAAACCTCAGCCTCTTATACATTCTCTTTGTTAAAAGAATGCACTCGTTTCTTCTTTTTCCTCTTGCAAAAATTGGTCTGTCTGAATTTAGAGGTGCTGCTGTCAAATTGTTTGGTTGGACAATTACATCTGAGTCTTCTTCCTCCTCTGTTCTTCCCGATTTTTCTTCGTCTTCTTCTCCCTCACTTGGATCACACATGGTATGTTTCAGGGTCTTTACCTTTTCAAGCTAAGTATTGCTAGAAATTTAATCTTTTCTCTAGTCTCTATCAGTTTGAAACTATTCCATGCATGATGTTAAATTCTAATACATGTATAACCAAATTTTCAGATGAACGACCAATCTGCTACCGACAACAGCGATCAAGACAATACAAGTCTTCAGATATTATCTGATCTTAACAAAGAGTCAAAGGAAACATCTAAAGACAGCGATGACCAACACAGTGAGATCACAACAACTACATCGGAAGAAGAGAAAACAACTGACTTGAAGAAACCAGACAAAATTCTTCCATGTCCGAGATGTACCAGCGGAGATACCAAATTCTCAGCTTCGAGTCTTCGGAGTCTTTTGTTAATGAGCATCAATCAAGCGACACGAAGATAAACGCTGATTCTGTTCCACAAGAGCTCGACAACGTCCAAGGGTTTCTTCCTCAGCAAATAACATCCCCTGTTTGGCTCTTTGGCCTTACCAATACCCTCCTAACCCTAGTTTCTACCACATGCCCGTCTACTGGGGCTGCACGATACCGTTTTGGTCTACCCTAGAGACTTCTACATTTGTAGTGAGAAGGGCTAGAGACGAAGCTCCACATGAAACTGGTGGAGAGGGCAAAAATGCTTTTGTAAGAACCAATAATGAAACAAGCATAGCTACGAAGAACTATGTTTGGTATCCAATGCGGCTGAAACGCGAGAAGACAGAGCAATTCAGCTTTTTCAGTAATGGATCTGAAAGAAAGAGCAGCAACAATAGGTTCGTTCCTGAAACGTATCTTAATTTGCAAGCAAACCCTACAGCCATGGCAAGATCTATGAACTTCAGGGAGAGCATATAACGTTAACGAAATACTTGTGTAGAATAAGCATACGTATATTTTACTCATAAAGCGAGATCTAGTGTATTGATCGTTATCATGTAGAACAGTAGAAGAAGGAAACTACTTTGTAAATATTTTTGTTGTGTGGTGAAGCTGCAGATAACTTTTAATATCTATCTTATTTATATGCCACAATCCCCATTATTTGTGCATTATCCTAATAGATGAATATATGCTGAAGTTATAATGTTTTTTGTCTATGTGGCTCGAAAATATTGTTTATTTCATTATTTGTAATAGTGTTAAATTATTTTGAGAACATAATAAAGGAAATATGAGTGTGAACTTTCATGTAAAGAAGAAAAAGCAGGGCATTTTAACTTTCGGTCCATATAGAATACATATAATTGGCACAAAAGGAAATCTAAAGGAGAAGCATAAACTCTCTTTCTTTGGAAACAAAAAAAAAGCCTCTGCATTTGAGTCTAAAGGAAAAAAAATTTTACGCTTTTTATCACCTTTCTTTAGGAAGATTGCTAAAGTTCTTCATAAAACAGGTTACTAGAGTAGTTTATATATTTTTGAAATTACTAGAATCTTGAACGTGTCCACAATACTTTTCGGAAGATTTTCAGGAGTTTAAACTACGGAATTTTTTTGTGGAGTTTAAAAGGTATCTCGCCAAAAGGTATATGTCAAATCTTGACTCGGGAAATGAATACCCTTGGAAGGGTATGGGCCCAATGAACCAGTTTCAGGCCCAACGGTAACCGAAAAAAATACCAGAACACGATCATAAGTCACGAATTGAACATCGTCCTGTTTTTGGTGAGGGAACAATGGCAAGCGTACCGGTTTTGCTTCCTCACATTCTTGTATGGCGTAGAACATTCGCCTTTGGATGCAAGAAATCACGCGGGGTATCGATGTTACCCAACGAAACAAAATCTGTGAATCCTTTATGATAGTGTTGCCTTGTCACTAGAGTTTTGCTGAATATGTATGATCGATATGAGATTATTTATTGTCTTTGATCTAAATATTAATATTTAATATTTTTTAAACTTAAAAAAACAAACAATTGAGATAGTGATAAAAGTGTCAAACAAAAATGGTTTTTGTCTTCTAAAACTTTAAAAGCCTTTCATTCAAAATTTAAAAAATTTAAAGGTTGAAAATATAAATTTTGTTTTTAGGGTTTGCATTTCAATAGTAAAATTACAAGTTTTTCCTATAAACTCAAAAACTAGAACTTCAAAAACCTCGTAGGTTGTGAATAGAATTAGTCTATGATATCAGTAAAATGAATGTCTTTTTACAAAGACAAGCAAGCATTGTAAGTGACTCTTTTTTTTTTGAGTTTTGAAATTGAAAAACTAGATTGAATACTTCGTCATTTCAATAGAAATACTTGGTCATGTTCAAAACCCAAACTAATTTTTTTAAATAGAAAAAGAAAAAAAAGAAGGGCATGTGTGGGTCCGCGTGACACGAGAGAGACACATAGGTAAGAAGCTTGAAGGGTTGGAAAAACGGTTTGAAGGGAAGAAACAAATGCAATGTGTGTGTGTGATTTGTTGAGCATGTTTCATGTTTGGCCTTTCTGTTGCACAATCTCTGCCTCAATCTTTGGCAGTTCCTCATCTCTTAGTTACGCATCATCGTCTCTTTCTCCAACTCCTAAAATCTCCACTCCTTTTTTTTTAATTTTCTCATCACATCCTCAGCATATTTTACGTCTCGTCCTAAAAAACTAATCACCTTTTCTTATAACAAAGCTCTATCAAAGAGTTACTAAAACGATAGTTTATCAAATGTTACACCCAACAACAACGATCAACTGTTTATTTATTTATTATTATTATTATTATTATTATTATTATTATTATTATTAATTTTAATACCAAAAGTTGTTGGACAGAAAATCATAATCTCCGAATCCGAAACCACATAATGTAATATTCGTTTTATCCCAAACATAATTTAATCATGTAACCTCTAAATTTTATTTAAAGTATTTTCCAATCGAACTAACAAAACTTGATAACAATCTAAAGGACAAGGATTTGAATCTTGGATTGTTTGCTTTCTAGCAATTAAAGAAAACTTCCTGCTCTCTTTTTTGTAACCAAATTAATCACTTTCATTAATTGATTAAACACCAATTTGTTCAAGATTCACCCGGTTCCCAAGCCAAGAAAATCGAAAAAATGTGGTTGCTGCTTAGCCTTCTCGGCCACCTTTTCATCTACCGCTTCCATTCCGACCCAATTCATCGGCTCATTTGGGTCCGCTTTCTCGTGGCTCGTAGGGTCAAAGTAAGGAAAATTGTAAAAGGCACCAACGTTATCGCCCACCATCATTTGGTTACCAAACATACTCACAACCGTCGGAATCTCATTGCTCTCATAACCTGAACATTGTAGATACACCAAAAACAAACAAAAGGTAAAATCAAAAAATGCAAACCGAGAAAATTAAATGGAACAAACTAATGGAAGAGAAATAGACTACCTTGAAAGCAATGGAAAGGCAACACAAGCTGGTTATGGTCACTCGGGATAGGGGCATTATTAACCAGGTGATGAGAAAAGTTAAACTCTGGGAAAGGCTGAGTGAAGTAATGATTAGTGGAGATAAAAGACTGGTAATTAGGGTTAGGGTTAGGATGATTAGTGAGGTTGGGTTTAAGGGGATTATTACTCAAGAGCTTCCTCCTACGGTAAGCAGAGGAGTGTTCTCTATACTTACGAGCCATGACAACATGCCAATGGTTCTTAACAGAATTATCAGTTCTACCAGGAAAAAGCCTCGCAATCATTGCCCATTTGTTACCATAAAGCCTATGTGCTTGCATCAGCCTCTCTTCTTCTTCCTCGGTGAAAGCTCTTCGGTTTATCCTCGGGTCCAATTGGTTAAACCAACGTAGTCTACAGCTCTTCCCTGTTTAACCAATAATCAAAATTATGTTAATAAAACTTGCATATTTAACTTATGTCCCTGATTGGACCTAGAAGACCCAGAAAAATAAATTTATTTAAAAGATTTGGTTTTATCACCGGATCTAAATAAATCTCGCATCTTTGACTGACCCAAATGGATCAAACACATTGGTCTTGATGATTTTTTTTTTGGGTTTATGGTCTTGATGAAATTTTGAAGACCCACTAAAAAGATTTGAATTAGTTACCAGA
Organism: Cardamine chenopodiifolia; assembly: GCA_963922655.1. Lineage (NCBI taxonomy): Eukaryota > Viridiplantae > Streptophyta > Magnoliopsida > Brassicales > Brassicaceae > Cardamine > Cardamine chenopodiifolia. Next base: position 5,669,186 of record OZ000467.1, read on the forward strand.
TCTTCCTTGGAGCTTTTCAGCTATGAGGTTCCAGTTTTGTGGGCCGTAAATGGAGACAAGCTCTTTGAGTTTAACATCTTCAGCTGGTCTCCAATGTCCTCTCCCCAAGATCGACGGTTTTGAAGACGACGAAGACCAAGACTGTCCACTATCTGTCGTTTCCTTCTTACCACTCTCGCTGTTACTAAAGTTAGGGTTATGATTATTACTCTCTTCTTCGTTAGCCACCACATCTCCAACAGGACTCTTCAAAATGTTAAATTCATGACTTGTGTTGCAGTGATGATTATGATGCTGATGAATGTTAATATCGTTGAATGGGAAGTCCCAAGAAGAAGAAGCTCTGCTCGCAACCATCTCATCCATCCAAACTTGTTTTTCCGTTATAAACATGGAGTTGTTGTTGGGAGAGAGAGGCAGAAGGAGAATAGAGTTGTAATTGAGATTTGAGAGAGATGTCACGTCAGCTTTTAGTCTATTACCATCGGATGAGGAGAAAGACTTATGTGCGTGCATTTGCGTATTATATGTACATGTACCATTCGTAAATGTGTGTCATAATTTTTTTTTCGACAGTATAGAATATCTTTTATATATAATGGTGTGTTTCTTACGTATGTACATGTCGCGACCGTGTTTCTGATGACTGTTAAAAAGGTTTATGGACCGTCGTCACGGGCCGATGCAAACACCATATAGTTATTTGCATTTATACATTATTGTATATATTCCACTCTGGTAATTTAGCAAGTACATATGTATTATCGATATTCCATTTTGCTGTGGACTGTTATACAAGTTTGTTCAGGTGTGCCTATGTTCACAGAAGACCCATTATAAAAGATCATTTATTAGATTTCAAAATAATTGAGATTTGAAAAAAATTAAGAATACTACATGTCCATAGATTGATGATAAGAATAATAATTAAGAGGTAGTAATTTATCTGTTCCTTTTTTTGTTTAAGGGCGAAATTTAAATGAAACTTTGATAACGTTTTTATAATCTTGTTAAAATATTAAAAAGAAGCAATAGTTTGACAACGTTTTAACAAAATATTATTTATTGGTAAGGGTAAATTTTTAAAAGATAAAATATTTTTCTAAGCATGCAATTTAAAAACTATTCATGAGAAAGTAAACATAAAAATTTTACTGCCTGTAGTTATCGGTTTTTAAATCAGGATATACGTAAAAATATTTTGTCATAACAATAATGAATTTGATATGAGTTATTTTTTGTGGTTTTATATCACATGTTATTAATTTCTAAGGTTTTGATTGGTTAACGTAGAGAATGGAAACTTTTCTGCTAGTATTTATGGGTCCACAACTTTGGTTTTATCATCAAAGAAACACCTTTTTTAATAAAAATCTTCCTCCTAAGAAATATTAGGAGGAAAACTTACAAGCATTTCCTCCACTTATATCATGTGTTATATATGCCACCAGTCAAAGCTAATAAATATTTGTAAAACTTTTTGCTGCAATGCATTATTCTGGCCGTATTGGATGGTGCCCGTAAGTTCCCTCATCCGAAGCGAAAAAATGGCTTGAGGTTCGGTATGTTCTAGCAAGGATTGTGACCGTTTGGCTTCAAACTAGTTATGTGAAATTTTATATTTGTTTTTTTGTGGTGAATTATATGTGATTAATTTATAAAGTTTGGTCCTAATTTCAAGCCGCATATCTTCTATTGGTGAAAAATAAATACTTTTATTTCTGGGCTTAGCGTTTAGTTTTCCTGATCAAACAATAACTTTTTTGGGTAAAGATCAAACAACAACCTTGGGCTTCTCTTTATTTGCCCCTTAAATGTCCAACTTCTATTCATCTTTAATTTTTATCGGTTTATATTGCAAGATCAAGATATATTTAACATTATTTTTCAAAAAATATCTAATAATTTTTCCTATTTTAATGAAACCCCCTGGATGATGACAAAAAAATTATTGTGTTGAATGTAGACAAAAAAACAATTTTTGATAAGAAAAAGAAGAAATCCTAATGAATTCTAATATTATAATGTAGACAAAAATATTATAACGTAGTTAATATTTTTGGACGAAATCCTAATGAATTCTAACGTTATCATGTGAATTTAATCCTCTATTAATCAATGCATTTGTAGGTGCAGACTGCAGAGTGAAAAGAATAAAAGCTACTGAGATGAAAGAGAAAAGCTGAAGCAGAAGTAACTAACTCCCAGAAAAGGATGAAGGCAAAAGAGAGAGTTTAACACTGGGGAATGAGTCTTGTCTCTCCTTAACACAACCAATGCTTGTTTCATTTTCCTTAAACATTACCTCTTTTTCTCCCTTAGAGCATCTACATTGCATAGTCTCTCAGTCTCTCGTACATAAAATTTTAATAAAATAATAAACAATATTATTTAATTACAAAATTTTCTTTAAAAAAGTTGAGATAGTCTCTCAAAATCTTTCAAATAAGAGATTTTCTTAACTTTTTTGAAAAACTCTTGTAATTAAATACTACTATTTCTTACTTTATTATTTATTTTATAAATGAGAGACTCTTATGACAAACCCAACGTGAATGTTCTTAATCTCCACTCATCTCTTTTTCCTTTTCTTTTTACTGTCATTTTTTAAACTTTTTTTTTTGGTAATTTTTGGTAACATGTTAAGTACCATTTTTAATACTTGTGAAACCTTCTCTTTCTTTTATAAAAAACCTCCATTTTTTTGTCCATATCATCTCCTGGATTTTCAATTTTTCATATTGTTTTTATATTTTTATTATTGTATATTTGTATCAGTCTCATGAATTTTATCAACCAGATATTACAAAGTTTGTTTTGTCTAAAGATATTACAAAGTTATAGATTTCATTGATTTCAAATACTTTGGTTTGCGATACTTCGATAAATCTCAATGCACTAACGGTCGAAGTACTCATGAAAAAATTGCATATTTTTGTATAGATCTTCCCTGATGTGACCGTGTGGATGTGGTGTATAAGTTAGGGAGCATGAACAGTAAATGTAAAATAAATAATCTGTTAAGAACTTTTCGTATTGGACCAGAAACCCCAATTGGCAGACGTAACCATTAAATATGGGATAAATATTAAAATCAGATTCAAAAGGCTCACAGAGCTGTACGATCCTCGCTGTACAGAGATTAACCGGACGCACTACGTACGCTCTTTTCTCTATTCCTTTTTTTATCGGTCAATCACTTTGAAATCCACATTTATAACTCTTATACTATCTATATGAAATATATTTTTCTGAAACAGAGTTATGCAGCTTTATTTAATTAGATTATGGGTGCGATTGGTAAAAGTAGAGAAGTGAAAAAAACAAAATTAATTGAGCAGGAAAAAAGGTGAGATTAACACTAAATGGAGTAACTCCACAAAAACTTGGAGGAAAAAATCAAACCATTTTGCTTTGCTATCAACAGTAAATGGAGTAAACATTTAAAATAATAATAATTTTTTGTTTCAATCTAACTGGTAAAATATTAGTTGAAGCGAAAATTTAGCTAAGAGGTATATTCAATCACATTTTTTTATTGACGTTTTTTCCGAGTCTAGATTTAACCTTTTATTTTTTAATCGGGTTTTTATATTGGCTTTTTGGTTAATTCATGAGTCTTCTCGTGACACGTCTTTCGCCTCAATGCAATTTTTTACCGCAATATGCGGATTGTGTTCCTCGTTAGCTGGATTATAAGGTATGCTTCATTTCTTTTGTGACAGAGTAAAGAAAAAGTGTTTGATATTATTGTTTCCAGTGAATGTGGTTGTTTTGAGTATCCATTACTTTGTTTTCTCATGTGTGAAGATTGTGTTTAATCCAAAATTTTCACTTGTGTTAAGTGGTTTCGATGTTCAAGACAAGGCGGTATTGCAAGGGTCGTTACCGGCTTTTGAGTCCGGTCTTTTGATGGTTTCTGAGTTTGGTTCTTTGATGGTTTCTGTCATATCTCCTCCATTGGCTCGTTCTCAATTTCTCTTGGTTTCTCGTATGTCCTTTGGTTTGATCCAAAAATATATGGGGAAACACACTATTATGTTTTTGAAAGAAACCTTAACAACCCAACCGATAAGAACCACTAGCTAAGCTGAGGACTTCCGAACTTGCTTCTTCTTTTGTTTTATGCGAATCCACATTTGTTATTTAAGAGTTAAATATATCAAACACAAACTTAGTTTTTAATAAGAATCATTCTCTTATTATATATGTTTAGAAACTTTCTCAAAATTAAAATTCAAAACTCTCTTAAAAATCTTAATTAATATCATAGCTCAATATTAATATTTTTAGGAATAACACACATTTGCTAAATCTATTTATAATGGAATTAGATAACTCCAAATTCTACTTGACTTTATCTTTAACTAACAATTATTTTATCCTAATACAAATAGGATTCTTTATATTACAAACTAACTCTTTAAACTTTAAGATTTATCTAACAGTTACTTTGTTTATAATCTAGTACTATATTTGTAATTTTTATCCATCCTTCTAAATTATAAAAAATGACACATTTTTACAAAAAATCTTGGATTTCTTAATAACATGGCAAATATTTACATTTACATAATACTTAAGAATTAAAGAGTTACTATAACTTGGAGGAAGAAAGAAGAAATTATTTCAAAATTTTCGAAAGATGTTTTTCCGATTTTCGCATAAATAACATGTTGTTTTTAGGGTAAAAGTTCGCAGAATAATTATGTAGCTACCATTGGTTCCGAGAGGATTCACGTCCTCGTCGCTATTGAGAAAACTCATGTCGTCGCTTCTGAAAGCGTGTTTTTTACATTACATCCACTTGTCATTACGTGATTCATTCTCTTAAAGTGCGTTATAAACAAAGATATTAAAACAATTACACGTGGAAATTTCTGTTTTTATAAAACAATTTTGTAAGAGTTTTTTTCTTCTAATTCAACAATTACAAAATCTTGTAACCTGGAGAACACGTCATCAGAAAGTATCAAATGTTAATGAAATATATCTGAATCGAAATATAGTAGTCAGTGCAATTAAACAGAAGATTGCAAGTTTTTAGAATATTAAGAATCCGTAAGTCACAATTCAAAAAATAAGTATTGGTTTTACCTAAACTAAATATTGATAATGGCTAATGAAAGGTGGAGATGATGAACACGTGCACATTAAGAGTAACATAGGATTCAATTCAATTCAAAGGAGAAGTCTTTTCTCTTCAACTGTGATCCGTCCCCATAGTCCGAGTTTGGCGTGTGATGTCGCACAAACATCACGTGTATTCTCCTTACTGTACTAAACATACGCACGATCACAATAAATGTATCGAACATTCACCAACGCTTAGGGAATAAACTTAGAAAAGAGAAAACTATAGAGCAAAACAATATCAAACTAATTTGGGTTTGTTCTATGTTAAGTTCGACAATTCGAGAAGTAGTTTAGTTTAGCTTCTATAACGCTTGGATTCTGATATAAATCAACAAGGTTAAGCGTGGAGTTTTAGCAAATAATAATATTAAATATATCACCAATATATATATATATACATATATATATATATATATACATATCATTAAACAGATTTTGAGAGGCTAGCTATAGATACATGAGCCCTATGAACATGGACTATCTATGCGGTCCAATTTATGCATGGTTTAATGTAAATATTAACTTGTCAAATGATTCAAACAATTTCAAGTGCTAATCAATTAGGTTTATCGGGCACATAAAAAAAATCACTTAAAAAAACAAAAGGAAAACAATTTTATTTTTATTTTTCAGACGTCCTGTGATTAAGTAAATTTAAATTCTTTTGGTTGTTTAATATGGGAACGGTTAAACTACTTTTGAATTTGCCACGCTTTGAAAATAAGATTAATTAATTTTGCTATGTGATTATCCAAAATTTTAACAATGTGTTAACCAGTTCAGTCGAGTTAGGTCTGGTTTGGTTGTTGAGAGATTTTTGTAGTAATTATTTTAAGAGGGTGCCGATTTGGTGATTAAGGAGAAACTAGTGAGGAACAGAAATGAACAAGTGAAAGAAAGTGAGAGTAAAGAAGGAAAGCGGAGAGACAGAGAGGACAAACGGGTGGGAACAGATCACGAAGACACACACAAACTCATACTGTTTTTTGGAGTTTCCAAAAAGAGATGACGTGAAAGGTAACCAAACAGTAAAGTCTACTTCTCTCAATTTTAGATGAATGAATCAATGACCCATCTAATCTCATAGCCCCCCCAGCCCCTATCTCTATTTTGACATCCACCAATAAAGTGTCTCAAATTCTACCCTATTTCTTAACCTCATTGGTATTTTTGGTTACAATCACACTACATCTTTGTTTCTATAACCGGACTTAGTTCTCAACTTAACCGGTCCCTTTTTAACTAATAATGGGTTTCATGTCGTATTTCTTAAGGTTTTTATGTAAATATATATATATATATATATATATAAATGATTTGGCGGATGAAAGATTTAGTTCTTAAAACTATATTTAATCTATAGGGTATGTGTAACGTTAAACAACTTATATTTACAAAACATAATAATGAATAATATTAAATATTTTGGTCAACAGTCGATTTTAAACAATTTATATGAAGGTGGGTACGACCCGACCTGAGATCATGCCTATAAAATAAGGCTCTGTTGAACTTGGTACGAAATTTCTCTGTGTGTATATAAAAAAAAGTTATATGGAAGGACAATAATGAAGAAAGAATTGAGGGTGAAATAAATAAAAATAAAATTATTTACAATGTTAAAGAATAAAAACGAAGGAATGTGACAAGTAGTGGGGCGTAAGGGAGCAGCAGAAGACAAAGGCTACCCCATGAGATTCTGTTAGGTGTGTTCCCTTGACAGAGCCATATTTTGAATCCTTTCCTTGCTCTAATTAAAATTCATAACCCTACCAATTAAATACGACATGCAACTCATGGGTTCGTCTAAATTTGTTCGATAATTAGTTTTAGTCACATGAAAATGTTGTATGAGTGGTTTAAATTATGAAGGCAAATGTTGAGAATAATTATGGCTGTAATTTAAACAATAACCTGATTTTTAACATTAAATAATTTTATTTGTATGAGTAGTAAAATATTCTGCCACCGCAACAACACTTACGTAATTAAAGTATATTCTAGAGACCCAAATGTTTTTTTTGACGCAGACACCAAAACCTAATCACGCTAACACTGCAAGGGCGATGGCCTCTCTTGGTTTTGACCACATCTGGATATTGATCGACCAAGTTAATCGTCTTTTTTTTATTAACCTTAATATTATGTCGAAGATACAGTTTAGTTGTTTTAGTTTATCTGTACGAACCTTCCTATTTGCCAAACAAAAAAGAACTTTTGAAGAAAACTATAACTAAATTTCTTTTTTTTATTCTGTTATAAATAGATTAATTATTTTGTATAATTTCCTTTTTCAATTATATTATATCTATTCTCATCTCATATGTTATATTCAACCCGGTAATAATATTGTTGCTATATATTTTTTTTGTTAAAGATAACAACAATAATATTAACGGGTTGAGTAGAACATATTGTTGTTATGCGTTATCGTACAATAGTATAACATTTTATCACTATTTTCGTGTCTTTAAACCGTATTAAAAATAAAATTTATTATCAAATTTGATTGATGGCACAAATTGAAGTGGCTAGAGGCTGAATACGATTACCAATCAAATAAAAATGAATGGTTAAAACATTCAGTTAAAAGTGCAAATGAGGTAGTCTCATATATCTCATAGAAAACAAAAGTTTAAAATCGTCTATTTATTAAATGGGCGGTTGGATATTTGTTTAAACTAATAACTCATTTCTCTTTTATTTTTGTTAACCTATTTTTATAAAAATCCAATAATATTGATCAAGTATTTATTTTCAAAAAATATTTACTATATAAAATCTCGTAATTAATCATTATCAGCGAATGATCGTCTGTTTTAACTGAACCAGTTTCTTTCTACCGTTTCCAATGGTTTTTTTTTCTATCGGCAAAAGACTTATAACCATCTTACTAGAAAGTTCGACCAAAGTTACCAATTAGATTTTAGACCACTAAAACAGTCTTTACTAAACCTTGAAGAAACTTTGGTCACCCGTTAGACATTGATAACACGAATCACAATGAATTTAGTATGTACAATCTCTTTCATTTGGTGAGGAATGCAGAAAGGATTCGTGTAGAAAAGAAGGTATTACCATAGCTAATGCAATGCTTATCATAGCTATATGTCGGAGCCGAGAAGGCTAAATATTGGAAAGTTTTATATGTATATATATCAGGATATTAACAATGGAAATCTTTTATCCAAAAAAAATGGAAATAATCTTTCTAACGATCCTGATATCTATTGTGTTGTGCCAATGGTCTTCTTGCTTTCAATTCAAGATGCAAAGCGGAAACGGCGTACAAAAATACGTACACGATCGAGTCTCATCTTTCATGTATATATACATAATATATAGTGGTGAGTTTTGGTGATGCATGTCGAATGGATATCCAGGCTACGTCTTAACCGAAGTCCGTTAAGAGTGTCGCAATTAAAGGAATTAAAAAGGACAAAAGGTACTCTTTGCATGATAATATTTGTTAAATCTTTGAAATGAAATGGTTGTAAGTATGGGTAAGATGTCAGAAACCTAATGCAAAGACCCACTTCTTAATATTGTTTAAAGGACACTTACCTGCCCCACCCTCACATGCTTTAATGCTCTCTTCGATCTGTTCAACGGAAGGAAACATAATAACAAGACTTGGCTAACGCTTGCATTATCATATCTCTATAATAAATAACTCAACGTCCACACCAATGTAATCTAACCAACAAATAAAAGTACCAGTCCATTAATTACTTTCATACATAATATGATAATAGTATGCATTCATTATGCATATACGCAAAGGATGCCTTGGGTCCAACCAAAGAAAAATTTGGATTTGGAGCAACAACAAAATATATTATTTTAGGGTCACATTTTCTAAAGGTTTTCTTAGTTTGATTTGTGACATTGTTACTTGTTAGTAATTGGTTTGATTTGATCAAATCTTTATTAGTAGAGGCACATATACGATGTGTCTGGTTTTTCAAACATATTTATATTCTTTTATAATCTTTAACCAAAGATCACTCTCTATGTAATGATAATTTGTATGGCTTTATTTCACTCCGAACAATTAATTAGCCGGCAACAACATTTCACAACATTTCTTTCATTCAAATACGAAGCTCGTTGTATGCGTTTTCCCCTACTACATAAGGGCCCACCATGATTTAAAGTCCATAAGAAACCTACGTATAGGATATTAACTCTAAAAACAAAATAAGAAACCAAGCAATTGGAGAATGTCACTTTAAGAAAGAATCTTAAAAAGTGAAAGAAATAGAGACAAAACAATAGTTGTGGGTGAGTTTGTGATGTGTGTTACAGCTCTGCAAGTATAACACTCGCAATAAGCAAGCTGGACCTCAGCAACGAAAGTTGCAGATCCAAATCGAGAGGCAATAGGCAAGGAGAGGTCTAGTTGTAGCTAACCTGACCCTCTGATGGATCCAGAGGGTATGGATGTTCAGTAATTGAAGGACATGTGATGCTACAGCCATCTATGACATTAGAGCTGTACGTACTCAAAGAGCTTCGAACAGTAAATCTCATCAGATCTTAGTCACTGAATCAAGACTAGTTCAATGCTCTTTTTTTCTTTCTTTTTTTTGCAAAATCGAATAATTAATGCACCAATGCTCATGGTGGACCTAAATGACCTATTTAATATAATAAAAAAGGGACCTATATGTATAAATAAACAACACAGAAGTCATGTTCAAACTTCAAAGTCAAAGTCAGACTCAGATTTGTCCAAGTGGTAAAAGCGACTGGATGTGACGGGTTTGGTAAACTGTTATTATTGATAGGGTTATTTATGTTGATCGTCTTCATCAAATTGCAATATCCATGAAAATATTATTTATTAAAAAAAAAGAAAAACAATAATGCGAATCTTGAATATTCATAATGTAGACGTGGACTTAACAATCTGAATATTCGATTCACAAAATTTCAAAACAAACTCTCAGAATTTTTGTATTATACACAAAAATGTAAGAACAGTGATTTTGACGTACATGTCTGAGATATTCATCCCTTCAGGAAAAATTTCATTGTTTTCATAAAACTACTAGCTTTTTTTGGATACAGAAAAATACACTCACAAAACTATTAGCTGATGGTGCACACTGCACTACACCATTCGTGACTTCTGAATCATATCAACTCAATTATATTAAAAAAATTTCAGTTTTGTTGTATTGGGAGGCTGCACATTTAAACGAACTCTTCGCAACTGTTCATGAATTATGTCACCCACTTCACAACTCTTCTCGATCTTGAGAAAATCGAGATATCCCTCTCTCTTTTTTTTTCCAATTTAACCCTATTGAACTCGTTATCAATATATAAATTGATTAATTCTTTCCAGTTTGTGTATGGTTTTTCTTTGTTATAGGCTTCTTCTTAAAATATAATACCGTCCCCTCCTTAGCTCAACAACAATGAGGAGTTGGATTTATCGATATTTGAATTCTAAATACAACTTTTCTTTGAGAATTAAAGATCTACACATCTTTATACGTTAGTCATGTATTATTTAAACATGACTGAAATAGTGAATTAAAAGCCAACAAAATCTTCTCATAAATGAAAAAGATAAATGTACGTCATATTCGAAAACATTAATGTTTTAAGGAGACGCGATATGAGATAGATAGGAAAAAAACTATGAAAATAGAAAGAAAAGCAGATAAGGTGAACCAGTACTGCACGTGCGAGAGAGACCACCAAGAGGCAACGGTATGTGACTATTGAGGATGACAAATGTCGGAGAAAGAAAATGTATGGTTCAATGTCTTCTTATAGATGGGCTTTGGCCCAACTGTTATTCGTGATGGAATGGAATGGGTTTCCAAAAGCAAAAGGTGTGCATCGTGATGGGTAGGAATTTTTCTAACCGAACTGAACTGAACCAATCCAACAAAAATCAACGTGTTATTGATTTTAATGAAATTAATGTATTTCAAATTCACAAGAAATTTATACTCTTATTAGATTGATAAATCAAGGTCACATAAAAAAAATTATTTTTCCCAAACCAAAAAAAAAATCGAACTACACAAAAACTACAATTTTACGCCCCCAAAAAAAAAAAACCTACAAGAAATTACATTTAAAAAAAAATGCAATGATCTAGAACCTAAAGGCTAAAACCAAACCTAAATCTGAAAACTCGAGTTCCTAACACGTAGTGGTAACGTTGAAGGACTCAGTTGGAACATACTTCAAAACCATTCCATATTTTTTTCGAACTAAATTTTGAATTTATTTTGTTCGAATATGTCGATGTTTATAGGCAACCCAAACATTTGCAACTACAACTTTTTAAAGTGTGATGTTATTAATAGAAGATTCATAATTTCACCAGCAAGAAAATAATAACAGCAAATATTCTTAATGTGATGTTTGTATGGTTGTTTAACTAATCTAAAGGAACATGATATAATTCTTTTTCAAATATTTTTTGATGTTCAAATAAAAAAACTGAACCACAAAGAAAGAGTATTTAACAGAAAATACAGTCAATCGTCTTTAGAATCAATCTAATAGTTTTTTTCGGCCATCCGAATTAATCTAGTAGTTAGTTTCTACTTGATATAAGAATTAATATGTGTTTATACTATTTCGGGCAACGAAGTTCTGACAAAATTTAAAACGAATTCCAAGTTATCGTCCAAAGGCTTTGTTAGAGCATAACTAGAAGTTTATCTCTTTAGTCCAAAGAGGAACAAGAGATTAGTGAATGCGATTTAAGTTTTTCATCTAGAAGTCAATTAAATGTTTTAAATGTGCATAAATATTTGATAAAGTGGAAGTTTTTTGTAAGAATATTTGTTTAGTGTAAGAATGTTCGAATATATTAAGTCTTTGCGAAAACGAAAATTGAGAATACCTTTTTTAGTGTTTATCAAAGCTTTTTAATTTTATTAATCAATCAATAAATGAATAATACAGTTAGCATCGAAGCCTATTTATAATAAAACCCAAAAATTCTAAAAATTATTAAAAATTTCTAAAGATAAATCCAACTAAACAAAGATACAAATAAGGATACAAATAAGATAACTATTCTAAATCTACGATGCATCAAGTTTTGCCGCCCAAAAAAAAATCGTCTTCTAATCTTTAATAGGGTCTTCACCGTAGGAAATCTTCGAAGATCCATTTTCATATCTTCTTTCTTACTAATCTCGATTTTACGGTTTAATTCGGCTTTTTTGGTTCAATTAAATTCAATTGACATTTACGACGTTGGAATTCATTTGCCTTAATAATTTACCTCTTGCGTCTTTCTCGTCTGCATTCGTTCAGCTAATAGCTTTGGAGAGAAACTGCATCAATGGCGTTGAGACTGACATCACTAAAACGCGCCGCGTTTGAAACCCGTCGAATCCTGGAAACCCGAAGCTTGAGCCATGTAGCAGCGATGCCTTCTCCCTTGAACGGCGCTTTTGATCGCCCCATAGTTATGCCGCCGCTGATTTCACCTGAGTTCGATCAGAATCAACCGGGTTCGATTGACGAAAAGAGCTTCGGATTCGGGCTGCCTAATTTTTCTTTCATTGGATCCATGGAGCTAATGGCTGTGCCTAAGAAGAAGGTCGTGGAATTCCCACTCTCTTAATTGGTTTTCTCCCTTTGTTTTCCACTGCTTAAATGTTAGAATTTTTAGTGTTTTGAGTGATTGGGGCTTCTGGGATTAGCTTTTTCTTGACGGATTCAGGGTTTCTCTAAGGTTTTAGGGAGGTGCACTATTGGAATGATCTCATAAATGTTGTCTTTTTGGCTGTTTTTGAGTGTCTATTTCAACCTGCCAGTCTGTCTTTGGGTTTAAGCTCACATCTAAGTTAATTTGCTTCCTTTAAGTTCTCATGTTGTTTGTAATCTCTGGAGGAGTTGGCACTTACATAGTATCAAGTGAAAGTGTGGATTTTTTATGTCATTGTAACCTTGGAGAATGATAGTGTTAATCGAAACTGTTCTTGATGAAACATGCAGGTTTCTAAACACAAGAGAGGGATAAGAAATGGGCCAAAGGCTCTTAAGCCTGCTCCTGTCATCATCCGTTGCAGGTAAGAGATTGGTTTCTCTTGTTTCTTTATTCGTTTGATGGTTTTTTAACTATCCATAGGTTGAATTTTGCTATTAGAGCTGGGTTTGAGGTTGTGAAGAATTTTGTTCTGTTAGTTTTCTCTAGGTTGTCACGACAGCAATAGCTGAAGAATAAATGAGTTTGATGAAAGAACTTTCTTGTGTTCATTGCGGTGCCATGAGTCGATTTGTATGGCCTTGGCATATGCTTTACTTTTTTGTTCGTTATCTCATTGTGATAGCATATGTATTAGACTTCTATATATACTGCCGGTTTAAGTGCATACTCTCTTGTCTTTTCAGGAGTTGCGGGCGAGTTAAGCTACCACATTTCTTCTGTTGCAGCGGTGAGCGGGTAAACCCTAGTGAGCAAGGGAATTAAACCACTGATCAAGTTTTCCTATATCGTTAATCCTTGTTGGATTGTATCTAGATGGAACAGCCTTAGCTTTCTTAGTAGTAGACTCGAGTGACACGATAGACTTAGTTGAAGCCATTTTGGCAAATTATTTGGGTTTCTACTGCAAGATCAGTATGCTCATTGTTCTTTTGACAAATTATGTTATTGTCATTGCTTGTTACAAAGTCTAGTCCAGCTCATTTATATACATGTGCTAGGCTTAGAATCAACAACTGCATCTATTTGAAATGGAGACAAATATTCACCTGAAACCATCTATGCAAGCTATCCGAATAACCATAGTTTCGTATAATGTTATTTTTGATCGTAGTTTTAAAGTAACTCTTGCTTGTTACGATGGATCGCAGTACCCTTGTAGTAAAATAGATGATTCTATTTCGTTTTTCCAAAAGGTCTAAAGACTAATTTTGGTTTGAAAACTGATAAAAATTAATATATAATAAGTCAAACTTGGAAAGAAAGTAAGCCATGGACGCAGATTGTGTAGATCTTGTAGTCGGACAGACCAAATCTGCGAGATTTTGTGTATGTGTCTATTCATATTTATTAGTCCGATGATGAATAAGGGGACGTGATCCTCCGTTCGTTGATGCAACAGGTGATGGATGGTCTCAAGGAACTTGCCCGAAGTGGAAAAGAGAGTTTGGCGACATGGTGAACCAAAACTACGCCTAGACTTCCGAAACCATGGTAAAGCTTCTCTAGGTGTATTCATAATCTTGCCTAAAATCTCTTTTTCCAATGTTGTGTCAACATCCTAGAAAGCATCTAGCATGTATCGCATCAACAAATGCAAAAATGTTACCATATCATGATATATAGCCAAAGTTTTAAAATCTTATATGAATTGCGTAAGTGCATTGTTAGTGCATATAATCCATTTGTAGTAATCAAGGTCTATCAATCCAAAAAAAAAAATACTCATTAGAAATACATGAATTCAACTAAACTAAGCAAAATAATTGAATTTTGATTTAGTTTATCTAAACAACAAAAAAAGCATAAACAAAACTTAAAATGGCAAAATCTAAGCTATAAGAATCAATAAACAAAAATTAACAAGATTCAAATTGAAAGAAGCGGGAAAAAAGAGATTGAACTAAACAATATTTTCTCCGTTCATAAATAAGTTTTGTTCTAAATTTCTCTCACATATTAAGAAAATAATTAATTTTTTGTTTTACTCCTAATTAATATACTTCATAAAAAATATTTATTGGTCAATATATTAAAATAATTGGGATAAAACTAGAAAATTTATCAAAACATTTACATTAAAATTATAAAACGACACTTATTTATAAACGGAAGAAATATAATTAACATAAACAAGTGACTATTTGACAAAAACAATTGACTTTGTGATTTTTTGGTTAATCAATACTATTTATGCTATCTAACAATGCTATTCTTTCAATCTTTTGTCATTAATATAGATTTATGCGTCTTATTTGTTTCACATAGTTATGTTTCAAACGAATCAATTAGATCTTAAATGCTACACATATTGTATGTGGACACTGGTTCATGTATATATTGTTTTTCTCATAACAACCACAATTTTCTGTTTTTCAAACATTTACGAGACTTTGGCAAGTTATTTGTATTCATTGTAATGTTAAAAAATTTTGGTAAGTAAATGTTTTTATGATGACGCCAAAGAAGAAAAAGGTTTTATCATACACCAAAAACTTTCATCACAAGTTCACAACAAACTCAAAGTCTTGATGGGCCTAAGTTCATAACTAGAAAATAAATTCATAACTCGTGTGATTTATGAAAAGTCAAAGTCAGCCTTCAAAAGATGAAAAACTCTAGATGAAAAGGAAGGTTAAAATTCCTCTTCGACGGAATTAAACACGTGTCAAAACTTCTCTTCACCATTATCGTCGTTGAGTTTGTCTTCGACCTCCTCACCAACTCTGTAACGATCAAAACAAAAAGGAAAGGTCTCTCTTCAAATTTCAAAGCTTTCGCCATGGTTCTCCGATCACTTAATCTCTATACGATACTATTGTTCATAGGGATCATTTCGCGCGTTTCCCAATCTCTTCATTTCGAATTGCAGTCGGGTCGAACAAAGTGCATATCAGAAGACATCAAAAGCAATTCCATGACCGTCGGAAAATACAGCGTCGTTAAACCTAACGAATCTCATCCTCCACCTCCATCTAACAAGATCTCAATCAGGTTACTCTCTAAATCCGTTTCCAAATTTCTGATTTTTTTTGAATTTTGTTCTCTGTCGATTTTGAACGTTGTTTTACATAGGTTTCATCGAGTTACGGGAACACGTACCATCACGCGGAAGATGTGGAATCAGGGCAATTCGCGTTTACGGCGGTGGAAGCTGGAGATTACATGGCTTGTTTCACTGCTGTAAATCATAAACCTGAGGTGACACTGAGTATTGATTTTGAGTGGAGAACAGGTGTTCAATCTAAGAGCTGAAGTAGTGTAGCTAAGAAAAGCCAAGTCGAAGTGAGTTTATATGCTTTGAATTTGATTCATTATATTGCTTGGAAAAAAAAAACTCATAGTCATGTGTGAGTTTGGTAGTTGAACAATTAGATAAAGAAATTGCTATGAGATTTGGAAATGTTTAAAGGCTACTTCTTTGGGACTTGTTGTACAAAGAGCCTTAGAGTACAAATTGAATAGGGAAAGATTTTTGTTGAGATTGATAACTCTAGTTTTAGACTAGCTTTTGTTTTTGATGTTATGCTCATTTTCATGCCTCTTTGACGATAAAGCTAGATTTTTATGCTTCTGTGTTTGTGTTTGTTTGTACCAAGGTCATGGAGTTTGGGGTAAAGAAACTTATTGAAACTGTCAACTCGATTCATGAAGAGATGTTTTATCTCAGAGAAAGGTAAAGAAAAGTTTTGTTCTTTATGCTTCGGTTTGTTCTATAGACTTCAATATCCAACCTTTATTCCTTGAATCAAGTGGACTTGTGCTTGTAATGTTTGTGATGAGTTTTTTCTTACTCAGGGAGGAAGAGATGCAAAATCTGAACCGGGCTACAAATTCGAAAATGGCGTGGTTAAGTTTTCTCTCTCTCTATTTGTATGCTTAGGAGTTGCGGGAATGCAGTTTTTGCATTTGAAGACCTTTTTGGAGAAGAAGAAAGTCATCTAAGATGGTTAGATGAAAACATCCCACTCTTTTCTTTTCCCAAACTCAAGGAATCTTCTATTCCCCCTGGGTTTTGTACATTTAGATCTTTGGCTTAAGCATGTAATCTCAGAACTGAAAATTAAATGATAATGAAAGTATTGACCTTTTCACAGTTTTCTGGCAGCAGAAGGAATTGTGTCTACTATCTAGGTAATCAAATACCATCATGTTGTGTCGTTGTATGTAATCTTGAACAAGCTGTAGCTAGGTTTGTATTCTGCAATCAAACCATTTGAAATATGTTTGATTTTAAGCACTCATTTGTTAATTATTGAATGCTTATCTTGGGGAAAAACATATACATCACCAGGCAAGAATGCATTAGTAAGCCTGAGAGATGGCCAATACACAGCTTTATGTTGGGTGAAATCAACAGGGTTGTCTCATCAGTTCGTGCTGTGTGTGGAATCTATTCATTGTGAAGCCAATCGGGTTAGCCTTTGAAAATGCGAAAATCATTCCACGAGATGGCAGGTACCAATAGTACATTGCTAGAGGTGGTCCTCTATGGCTGGCTTCCTTGATTGAACCGGAAAATTCGGATATCAGGTGAGCTTTGTCTGCTTTTCCTATGATGAAACTGTAGTTTTCTAATTTTATACAAGGATCTATCGAAATTCAAAGCTAACTTTTAAAGCATATATGATAACATTTAGAAGCGTTATATCTCATGTGATTGTCGCAAGTGAAGACATTTCAATTTCCCAAAAGGTTCACAACCAACATAGGATTGATGCCTTTCTCCAGACACTAGAGGTACAAAATAAGGTTCATAAAACTGGATTGAGCAAGCAACACAAAATAAGGTTCATAAAACTGGACAGAGCAAGCAACGTCTCAGTTGAAAATGTGCAGAGACACACCACAAGCTACTTCTCTGGAACCAGTCTCAAGCAGAGTTTAATTTAGTGCAGAACTTAAGCATTGGACTTGCTTCTTCCTCCCAAATAAGTTCCAACACAAAGGATTCGTTTATCTTCACGCCTTGAGCTTCACAGAACTTTCTCCAGCCTTTGCCAAATCGCATTTTTTTGCCAATTTTCTCTTGAAAAAGATTCACCTCCCATTTTACTCCATCTTGACCCAACAAAGTTATATTTCCTGGCTTGTTGATGCCATTCACATTCGTGAAATCACGCGGAAGAAACTGCACAAAGATTTCATTATGAGGCTAAATAATGTACCAATAGACAACCTCGGGCAGGGCGCCCTGGGGTAAAGCCCATGAATCTCTTGCGCCACAAAAGATATCAATAATAATTAAGGGGTATTTTTTGAGAAAATTAACATGGTATAGTGGTTTAGCGTCAGTTTTTAATATTTCCGATCCTGAATCCACAATCTACATATATGATAATTTTTAATATAATTTAGTTAATTACATGGGTTAAAAATTTGTATTGCTTTAGGTAGCAAAAACTTTTGGACCGGGCCTGACTTCGGGACATATATGTTGAACGAAACTAACCAGTTTATAGGTTTGCAAAGCGGACTGTGTCAGAGTTAATGTCACATATTGGCTTTGACTATATGAAGACGAAGCTCTGCATCTCGAAAAATGGTTTTTCTTGTTTTTAAGGTACAAACGCATGACCGGTGGTCCATATTTTTTGACCAGTTTGCATGTATATTGCTGACCTAGGCCCATTCCATTTGCAGCACAGAATCTCTTCCAACCAGGTCTGGCATAAGTCTGCATGCTTTCTTTGTAGTATGTCAAATTGAACTCCCATGATCTGTTTTCTTCGTTCAGAAGCACAATCTTCTCACCGCTCATTTTGTCCAGACCATTAAACCTCACGAAACTCTTTGGTAAATACTGCAAAATCCCATCACAGAGTTGGATTATTGTCTCTAAGAGTAACAAAATTATAACCAATACAAGAGATTTTTTTCCTTAAAATGTAGTTATCTAATCTAACCAGTCGATCATTGGTTAGGTTAGAAGCTGAGACATTTGCCTCAAAACTAGAATGGTCTGAGGAAGAATGATCAGTGCATCCTTTTACAAGACCATTTGAGCTTACAAAACTCCTTGGAAGATACTGCAATACAAATCAAGAAAGAACATTTTAAGTTCCAATGTTCACAACGTTGGATTATTGTCTCAATACTTTAGAGATTTTTTTGCTTAAATTGTAGAAATCTAATCTAACCAGTTGATCATGGTCTAGGCCCGAGGCTGTGACATTTGCCACAAATTGTGAATGGTTTGATGAAGACTTTACTTTGCTTCTTCGATTCTTCTTCACTCTCTTCTTTCTTGAACGGTTGTTCCCTGAAACTAAATAACAATCAAAATCTCAGTTTTGCTTCTTTTGTACAGAGTTTTGACTAATATTTCATAGAGCAAAAGTTTACCAATGTTGGTCTGATCATTACGATCATCATTGATGTTGTGAGATGATGTGTATTGAACCTCACAGCAACTTGGTCCCAAAACTGTGACATGAAACACCATTTCTCCTCCATATCTGAAAACAATAATGTCACCATTTCGGAGATCATGTGCCAAGGCAAAATCTTCCCACCCGTCCGTGAGTTTCAAACCGTCCATCTTCACTAACCAAGTTTTATCAGACACATCTGATCTAAGTGTTGCAGCCTTGTTTTGGTCGTTTCTTCCTTCGAGATGCTTCGAGAAGAACGCTACAGGAATGTTCTACAAACAACATGCAACAAAATTAAACCAATGAACCATATTTTCGACAATCTGCTCTGAGATAAAGAGAAAAGAACAGAGTACAAGGTGAGTGCGGAAGCCTAGAAGAAGAGGTTGGAAGAAATGAGGTTTACTCGGAGAGTAAAGAGATTGATCTGCCATTGTTGAACACCTCAAGAGAAATCACTGAAGTTCTCACCTTTATGAGAGAAGTTTCATAATTTAAAGACGTTTGTCTTCTTCTTCTGCCTCTTGAATCTTTCGAGGTGGACACTGATGGTGAATAGTTTTTGATATAATGCTTCTGAAATCTCCATTACTTTTTTATTTATCCCTTTTTCCAGAAACTTTATCGTGTCAATGTAACGCTAGATTTTCGACCTGTCCACAACCATTTCTATCTATTAAAGTAATCTTCCTCTGCTTTGATCTTCGTGAAGACAGCCAAATGCAGATATATCAAAATGACAACACAAAACCAAGATTCTCTTTTTTAACGAGTTTACAAGTTTGGAGCTTTTTGAAATGGTGTGACTTGTCACAGTTATTGATACGAATGTGTTATGCCTTGGAGATGAAGCTATCCATCTTAATATCTTATACGTTGCTGATAATAGTCAAGTGTTTGGTATAAAATGGTTACAGATATTATTACCCTAAAGCTTTTATTATCTACTAAGATACTTTATACAAATTTTTTTTTATATTTATCATTTATACATCTTATCATCTTATATTATACAGTTGAACATTTCTATGAATAGTATATAGAGATTATTACCCAAAATGGTAAGAAACAAGTTTTTTTTTACTCCTAGTGTTTCTAAAAACTTGATTTTTAGATCTCTTTTTTTCCATAAAACTTGATTTTCTAGATTTTTCTACACCTTTTAATTTTTATTAATAAATTGTACATTCCAAGAAACATTGATTGAAAATAATTAAATTTACTAAAATATTATTGGTTCATAGTTATTGGAGATTATTTAGTGTTGGAGAAAAATGTAGGTATAACTAAACATTTATTGTTTTTAGCACATGTGAAAACTCGAGAAAATCATCTAAACAGAGGAAAAACGAAAGTTGTTTTTTTTCTGGATTTTATTCTTGTTTCTATAAGATTAATTTCATGTATTTTAATTAATACACTTTTGTTTACAAGGTTAATTAATTATCTCTTTTACAGGATTAATTAAATGCAAGCATTTGAAGGAAAGAAGTGAAAATATGAAAGACTCAAATATGGGTCATGAAACATTTAATATATGGTGTGAATACAATGATTGGAAAATGAGAAGTGGTGTTAATACAAATATTTAAAAGCCCACGTGGGATTAGAATATTTAAAGAAATAACACAAAAATGAGTAGTTAAGGTAAACATTTATTGTTTAATAATCTGTGTAAAAATCTTAGGAAATAAAACTTTCAGAAAGTATTGGAGAACACTTTAACCCCAAAAAAATCCCTCGTATGTGATTTCTTTCCAAGACCGATACATGGGACTCATACTATGTTTTTCCTCTTCTTCAATTGTCAATCCTTTCTTTATTGCTGCAAAAACTCTCCATGTAAATGGGACCATTATTTATTTTTACAGATTTTGTCCATGTAACCGATAATTTTATCCATGACAACTTTTAACTTTGTCCATAAAAATAAATACATATATTTCGTCTATGAACTAATTTTCCACACAAATTTATAAGTTTTTCTTTGTCCATGATATAAGTTAAATTTAATCTTTGATATAAATTAAATTTGGCTAAAGTAAAATATCATTTAAATTGGAACCAGATTGTTATTATTATAAAAAAAAAAAATCAAATATTAGAGAGATGATTTGACAAGATGACAAGAAAAGAGAAAGAACATAATGGTGGGTCTATCCAAGATTACGTGGAAATAGAGAAAGAGATGAGAGAGAATTAGTGTAAGGGAGGGATTGTGTATCTACTTTATATCTTAGGGTAATTTTTTTTTTTTATCATGACAAAATTACTTGTTTTGAAAAGACCAACTCATAAGTGTCACATTTAGAAGAAAATTTTGGTTTGTGGCAATTTAGACAATAACTTGATGTTTTACAGATTTTTTTGTTCCACTTTCATTTTTTTGTTAAAAGGCTTTTTCCAGGATGTTTTAGATAATTTTAATAAATAAATAACGTGAAAAATAATTTGAGAAAATTGAAAAAACGTGGAGTCGAGATTTGATTTCTTTTTTTAATAGTTTTATGTTCATATACTCCGTATTTCGCGTGAATACGCTTTCCTAATGGTTATATCCTGAAATTCTTAATCGTTGAAAACAGTCACACTACAAACGGTTAAAAGAATTAAGAAAAAATATCAAATCTCGCCTCCACGTTTTTTCAGTTTTTTCAAATCGTTTTCAACTTTTTTTCTTTCCGTAATTCTAAATTTTATTCGCAGTTTTTCACTTCCGGATTTTCGCGTCCTACATAACCAACTTAGTAAAGAAAGCCAATAAAGTTACATAACAATCTTTAGCCAATAAAGTTCGCATCTTCAATCTCAACAATTACTTGATTCCTCAACAAAGCCAATAATCCAATCCAAGCAATACGATAACATCATATATATCAACATTCTCAAACTACAGAAATCGTCAGATCGTAAACTAGCTAAAACGATTAGTAAAGAACACTAGTCCACGAGCTACTTTCCAACTACACCCAAAATTGGAGAAATCAGACGAATTGAATTGGGTTTCTAAAATCAGGGAAATTCAAAGGTCGTATTCAAGATAATCTCAGGATCCGAATACAAAAGTGTCTAAATTTTACCTCCATTGGGAAGAGGTGATGCAGAATGACATTTTCTGGAGAGATTAGTTGAGAGATCGCAGTACTGACGCTCGTACCCTTCAAATATGTCACTCATCTTCAATTAGGGCTTTTGATCTCGAGAAATTCGAACTGACTCAGGAAATTTTGCGGAATTTTTCTGGTTCAAGCGAATTCTTTGATTGATCGAGTCGGATCTGGAAGCAGGAAAAAAGAAAAAAGAAATGTTTATTTTCTTTACTCTGCGGGACGAGAAGAACCAAAGCGGTGCGTTGCATATGGCACGTGTCAGTCACCGTGTAGCCCATGCCGCACCCGATGCAAATGTAGGTGGACCCAACCAACCCGAACCGAACCATTCTGATGGAAAAAATTAAGATTTTCTACTAACATATTAGATGTATATTTTTTAAAGAATAAAAATAAAGTTATTATTTTTATTTAATGTTGAATTTTCTAAAATAAATTATCAAATCAATAAGAATAAATGTGTCATAAAAAATTAATTTCAATTTCAATTTGAAATCTATACGATTGACTAATCTTTGATAAAAAAAAAACAAAGTAAGTAAAAGCAAAGAGGGATCTGCATTCCAACCCATTTTTGCATTCGGGTTGAATGGATCGAGTGAGTTGATTTTGGTTAACAAGAAAACAATTAGAAAGATTCGAATGGATATTAGTGATCCACACTTTTTAATTCAGATTTTGGACCGGTTTAGTTGACTCAGATTAAAAAATTAACTAATCAGTCGATTGTTTAATGTTGGATATCGAATTAATGTTGAAATCTAAATTAATGTTGAATATTTCTGTTGAATATTTCTATTAATCAATGCAATCTCTATTAAATAGCCTAAACATATTTTAACTAAAAAGCAATATGAAAAATCAGAAACTAACATTTAATTTCTGATTTTATTATTTTTCAAAATCTAATTTGTTGTTGATTTTATTGTTTATAAATATATTTTTTTTGAAATCAAATCTAATTAAACACCAAGATATTTTTGGACGTTCAAAAAAAAAACACCAAGATATTTTTGGACTTTTTAAATTATTATAGCATATCCTTCAAGAAATCGCGAAAATTATTTCCAAACGTGGATTCTATTTTCTAATTCTACTATTTATACATTTATTATTTTCATATTATTAAAATTCCATGGCAAACTAAACAAATTATCCCTAAATCGCCTCATTCTTCTCATTACATAAGTTCATGTCAGTTTTACAGCTTTTACAGCTTTTATATCCATTGTTTTGCTTTTCTTATTGATTTTGATTGTAACTATTTTCTTTGTTTTAATTTATGAAAGAAATACTCTTTCTATCTGTTTTTTTTTGTATTCTTGCAGTTACATATGATGATAATAGAGAGTTTTGGAGAAACATCAGAGTTAATTCTATGTGATACAAAGGTTCATCTAATACAACTTTTGATTCCGATTTTTTTCATATTTGTTGGTGTGGATTAGGAAAATGGTGGGAAGCATTGAGGTCAAGAGTCTGCAACCTGACGTGTTTATTCAACATAATGGTATTAATCTAGAGGAGAAATGTTAATTTTTTTTTTTGTCTATTGGGAAACTGATCTTTGTTTGGTACGCCTTGTGGAAGCGTCGACAAGCCAGCCAGATGCAAAAGCTAAGAAAATGACAAGCGCACATCATATTGAAACAGTGGTCAATGTTTCCGAGAGGTTTTCGGATTTCACATTAAAGTGGTTCTATGAGGATCAACCATCAGTGAATAAGAAGTTTGGTCCTCTATCAAAAATTACATATAAGGCGCTCAAGGTTTTTTATCTGGGAAGATGGGAGAGAACCGCCAAGCGAGAATGTGATTTGAATATTCAATGATTCACGCCGGTCTTTTATTGATTACACCCAAAATCAAACACACCGATGCCTTCACATATACAATATATATAAACTTTGTGAATAAAAAAATTGTCAAAATAAAAAAGTTATCAAAATAAAAAAGAGAATGTGATTTAAATATGGTGTTTATGTAAGGATCCACGTGAAATGTATGCTTATTTGGAGGTTGTTCTTGAGTAGCTTAAGGTTATAGGTGATTGATGTTTGTGGGACATCAGAATCTGAGTATGAACTTTTGTTTCAACATAAATGTTTATAAGTTTAAACATTTCCATCGTTTTTGTTTTAAATAGATAATGAATTAGACATATAGAGCATTTAAAGAAAATTATGCTTTGTAGAATATTTTATAATATGGAATAGTAATTTACTCTCTCAATTTTTTTTATTTTAAAATTCAAAATTTACCATCACTAATTTAATTTTAGATTTTATAAGTTACAAATTAAATTGAATATCAAAGATTTGTACGGGTTAGTATAACAAATTCCGGATTAATATTTTATTGTAGAAATAATATCATGGATTTGTAAATAAATTACAGATTAATTTAAAATTACTTGTTAGTATAACAAATTATGAGTTTATTTAGCATCTTAATTTTGTTTTCATTTTTTGTTCACATGTGAAAAAAGATTTATCTAATTTCTAATGTTCATTTTAATTCAGAAGCAACATACATTAATCAACTACCAATACTTAAATACATACATTTCTAATATAAACACCAAAATTAAACGAAACAAAAATCTAAATTCAATAAACACAACGTTATATAGATAAAGGTTAATAAAAAAGACTTGGTCTCACTCACTTAAGAACCTCCATGGGGACTTGAATACTGCATTTCTCAGACAACTTAGTCATACTATCCAGCTCCATCACAAGAGAATTGCTGCAAATACACACTCTTTCATTCCAACAATACCCAAAAAAAAAAGAACTGATCTTTGAAACAAGACACTGATGAGAAGAAGAGAGAGAGTTACAGGCGCTGGAGGAGATGGAGTTGAGATGCGGGTGTGGAAGAAGTAACGGTTTTTTCTAACTGATGAAGACGTCCCAAAGTCTTGTCAATAGAGTTAATGATTTAGGTTAGATTCTCCTTTGAATCATCAGCAGTAGTGGTCACAGTTGCATTCACATCATTGGTTTGATATCTCATTGTACCATTGCTCCCACTTCCACCAATCACTGTATTTGGCTGGATCCATCACAAGCTGACACAAATATCGGCGTCGATCGAGATTCGTAACTTACCTACAACAGAGATGGGTTTGGCGAGCGAAAGTCGAGGTTATAAGACAACGACAGATAGGTGACGATTCTCCGGATGAATTAGGTTTTCCTGAGAGCCTAAGATGCTTTAACCATGAAATTAAGATGATATGAAGAAGACAACCATGAGACAGATGAAAAGGAAGGAAGCGGAAGATACATTTGGACACTTTAAATTGCTGGCATGGAATATTATCTCGTTTCGTTCACTTCTATCATACATAATTAGTACCCATCTTTAAGGACTTTTGCCTTTTGCTCGATGAATCTAGTTCACTACATTCATATTTCGAATGGACATGCCTGATGATCTAACAGAATGGATCACTCCATATTACTGTCATTTAATCTTTGATTGTTGTTTAATGCATTTGTCTGTCTAACACCAACAGCTCGCCCGATTTGAGAGAAGAGTTAGTATTACACCAAGTTGATTCTCTTTTTTTTTCCACGCATAAGCTTTCAAAACTCACAACACTAAGCAGAACCAATCGAGAGATAAGCGTCAAAGAGAAACTCAGTTGTATATCTTTATCTCATTATCAGTTTTCCACAAGGTAGTACTAAAATGCACGTTGCCGGGATGACAGAGACTCTTCAGGAAGATTGAGTATTTGCTGAATCTGGTAATGAGCCTGCAAATGGTAATAATTAGTCACCACCCGGTGACAATTTTATATACATCTGATGCAGAGTTACTACACAGTGATTTTCTACTCTAATCCAACCTCATGAGACAAATGAACTACTAGTACAAAGCAAGGTAAGAACTTGAACTTACAAGTTTGATGCGCCCTTTGATCTGTGTAATAACACCAGTAAACTCTTCTAATTGTCTATAAAAACAATAACCACCATTTATTTTGTATTAACATTCAGTCACTATAATGCATTCGACCAGACAACTCATTCATCATATACAAACCATGTTTTCCTTGGAATTTACCAACAAGCAAACAACACTATAACAAGAAGTCGTTTATAGAAGAACAGCCAAATTTTGATATAGCCGCTTGTTGTGTACAAGAAGGCTTGAAGAGGCAACAAACATAATTTTGACAATTTTCAGAAAAGCAGCATGAGGAGCAAAAAAGCAAAGAATTGTCTTACTTTTTAATTCTTTCCTCCCTTTGTGAAATATAGTTAAGAGCTTCTTGCCGGGTGAACTCCACATAGAAGCCGAGCCCTACATCCAAGAATATGTGCCGAGTATCTGGCCTGAACTCAAACAGACATACCAAAATCAAGTGTAAATGAAATCAGAAGCAAACCTGGTTGAAATCATCTCCAATTCCAATCCACAGTTACAAACATTTCCTACTCAAATACAGTACTTAAATGGTTTAATCAACGCAGAAGAGATTGAGCTATTGTGTAAATGCATTAAGCTGCGTATGGAGACAGTGTATGACATTTTATGCAGATAATGACTTGGCTAAGATTAGACGAAAGAACCAAAGCTATAAGTGACGTACACTTCAGCTTGCATGTAAACTTCTGAACCGAGGTTGACCATTGTTTTGAGACTATTTACATCATTTTTCTCCAGAGTTTCTAGATTTTTCCGCAAGTCAGAGCTGAAGTGGGAGTAATCGTTATGGAAACAAGAATATCCAACTGAATTAGAGCTTACTAGAACAGCAAAGTATTGTGAACTACTACACCAAGAATAGTTCTTCTGGATTTCAAAAACAAACAACTAACTGAAAAACTGACTGGTAATTAAATCCGTCATCTTTAATGGGGCTAAGACATGGGAGAAATTAACAATATTACGGATCAGCTTAAAGAGATGCACATTTCGAGAAGCGAGTCTTCCATATACTAAAGGATACAGTACTTTTTGTTCTTCAAAGACCTTGTCCCTGAAAAACCAACAAATGCAGAGACCACAATGAATAAAAAAACCCTTAAACAAAAATACTACAAATGAAATAGCATACAAAGAAAACAAAGGAGGTAAATTTGAATACCGTGAAGCAGTTGCGTGTACAAGCTTCTGTTTTAAACCTTTATCGATAATCTCCTCTAACAACTGCAAGTCCTTTTGACGTCCCTCATCCATTACTGCAAGGCGACCAAAACATATCAAGCTCAAGGCTCTAACCATTGCCTTGTTTATTTGATGGACTTAGTCCAGAATAAGTTTCCAGAGTCTTGAATTGTACGTTTCAAAATCTAGAGACATCTAACAATCAATATCTAAATACAAGCCATGAGAGCGTTGAAACTATAAAGATATTGCATTCAACTAATACATGAGAACTTGGAAGCATTTCATCGAACAGGTGAACACCTCCAAAAAAAAACAATAATCATGAAATTTTACTATAAATATGAAAATCAAACTGGTTTCAAAAACCAAAACTTATCAAGAGAACATTTAACTAGATAGAATCCAACTCGATAGACGAGAATAAATCAGGAAAAAATTAGAGATACAGAGAACAGCAAAGCTCCAATAGGATTTAACTTACGAGCAAGGTGGATGAAACAGGTCTAGATATAACACAATCTAGCGACGATGATGCTGGTGGTGACAGCGATGATGACTGACGGTGATGGTGACGGCGAGTGGCGACGGTGAAGGAGACAGAGCACAATTTGGTATTTCCGAGGTTTTATAATTGTAACCATGTAAACCGGTTTGTGATCACTTTTGGTTTTAACTTGAAGTCCTTTGAAATAGAATTATTTTCAGAAAAGCCCACCTACTTTTTAAACATTCTATTTCACACCAAACGTTTTCCAATAAATCTAACGAGAAGGAAATGGTGAAAAGCAAAAGCAAAAACAAAAAGGAGCAGAACTATGAACGAACTTGGGATGCTATAATCTTTAAAATGCATCAAATTTTTACTAAAACAAAAAAAAAATGCTTAAGAAAAGCCATTGATATACATCTTCTTCTTCAACTAATACACTTCAATGTTCATTCCCCCAGTCTGACCTGCAAAACGCAACAAATCTCGGCAGCCAAAACCATTACTGAGTATCCACAACTGCAACGGTTTCCATGATTGGTTGAGTTTTATCTCTTGACGCTTCCATACTATAATAAACTCGGCAGCTGAAATAGAACACTGCACTCATCATTGAATCGATAAGTGTCACAAAGGAATACATCAACACCAAAAGAGGTCCTTCCCATAACCTCGAAGACCCATCGCCATAACTCACCTTCTTCACTCTGTGATCAAACAATCCTTCCACAAATGCCAATCCTAAGGTTGATCCAAGAAATATCAACAACCCCACCTGAATCTGCCCTTTGATCAAATCACTAGCTCTCACCAATGCTCCTGCCCCTGAAACATCTTCCAAAACCGAGATCACGACCGCGGTGTTGCAGATTATAATGGCGTTGGCGAAAACTACAGAGAATGCTAAACCAACTAAGATGGCTACATAAACATTGAAATCTGGAGAGAAGCCGAGTACAGAGAAGGAACTGCAGATTGCTACAAGAAGAACGCAGAAGAAAGTGAAGCAACCAACAATCAGAATGCAAATCCACATGTAAGTGAACACAACTCGTCTCCATAGCTTCTGCAATGTAACTAAGAACTTTCTTATATCGGCTTTTTGCCTCGAGTAACTGCAATCAACTGAGTAAACCACAGCTGCTCTAGACAAGAGAGACACAGTGATGAACAAAGGGAAACACATTGCAGATGAAACAGCAGTCTCAGCGAATTTCTGACAAGAGTGTTTGACAAAAGGCTGCAAAGGAAGACCACTTGATTTTGCCACTAAGAGAAGCTTCACTGTGAGTTTGTTCACTAATGATTGATCAACTAAAAAGTTTGGTAAGAGAACAGCAGAGACAGGACAGATCAAAACAGCAGTAGTTAACATGAAAGCACCTAGATTGTACCGGAGGATTCGAACAGTTTCTCTCAGGATCTCTAACGCATTTGATGAGTGAAATTGCTTGTAACTGTATGATTTTAGCTCCGGTTTCCGCAAAACTTGGTTTCCTCCGAGATTCGTTTCCGTCTCCATTTTTTCGAGAGTGAAGCGGGTTTCAATTGAGTTCGAGACTACACACCATAATCCTGATTTAAGCAGCAGAGAGATGGAAATCGAAGCAAATTGAAGAATTTTCAGATAACCCAGATTAGCATATTTCCTACATATCAAGAAAGAGATAAAATTGGAGTGAATCATTTGATCTCATAGTCGCGTTTTAAGCATGAAAGAGACGAAATTTCAGCGGCAAAAGTGACTGAAAGGAACAGATACGCAAAAAAGTGGTTGAGATTGTATCGGAGCCGGGTTCGGATCCTACCTCAGTAGCTCAATACAGAAAAAAATAGAAGAATCTTGGACGAGATCTCGGCACTGTTGTCTACGTCCATATAAACGTAAGATCAGAAGTAAACAATTTTGTGTAGAGAGAATTGATATTTTAAAGAAAAGAAATATAATTGTAGGTGGCACAGGTGAAGGCATAACCAACGTGCATCTGTCCCCTCCACTCTACACAAAACTCTGAAGATAATCAACTGAGGTAACCAACCTTCTTCTCCATCACGAACTTCAAGCTAAACCGCAAATTTAACTTGCAACCTTACAAACACTGAACCGAAAACCAGGTTTGAAAATCGTCGGTTAGGCCCAATAATAGCCCGTATTAGATGGCTCTTAACAGGCTTCTTTGAAAAAAAAATAAAAAAAATGAGAACATTTCCTGTGTAAGGAAATGGCAAGAACTAAGAAGGGTAAGAGTACGATGAAATTGAGTTAAAGCGGGAGTGACACGCCGTTGACCACTAAAGACGAGAGCTATAGAGAGATATAATGGAGCTGAATCTTCAGGAGATTCGGAGCAGTCAATTCGTTGCATTGTCAAACTTTGTTTGTATTTTGATCCCAATTCCCATCTCTTCACATCCTTTGCTTTATCGATACTTAGATCGCATTTTAGTTGTTCTGTCTAATGAGTTGCAAATGGGTTCGATTCTGATTTGATCACAGAATCCAAAGATACCTTTTTCCTTTCTCATCAATCTACCTATGTAGACACTATAACTGCAAAATGTCTAATTTATCCGATAGGAGGTGTGGCGATTACTTGCAAGAACGAGCTGGAGAAGATTCACGATGAGAATCTAGAGATCGTGGCGTGTCAGTTACGTCAGGCTATGATTGAGGGTTCAGTTACGAGCAAGGTTATTGGAATGGATTGGAGCAAGAGACCTGGAAGCTCTGAGATTTCTTGTAATGTGGATGACTTTGGGGATCAAGACTCTTCTGAGTTTAGCAAAATTGTTCTAGTTCACGGCGCAGGTTAATTGTTTCCTTGTTGGTCACTGATTCATCTCTGCTTTAGCTCTTATAATGAAGAATCAAAGCACATCTTTGATTTGTTCTTAAAGACCATTTGTGTTCTTGAGCTGTTATTTAGTTTTTAAGGCTTACTGTGTTCTGTTCTAATCTGCGTCATTAGTTTCGTTTGGGTACTTCCAGGCCAGTAAATCCGGAATTCACAAAGGAGCACTTGAGAAACCTATTGTCAAAGCTGGTTTCGTCGCTACTCGCTTATCTGTGAGACTGTCTCCTAAAGCTAATACTCCTATTGGAGCTAGTTCTGTAATGTTCTGATAGTTTCTATTTCTCTTGGCCAGGTTCTCCATGGAGATGCAGTGCAAGAAAATGTACTGGTAATATGCTCTCCCAGGATACCAAACATCTTTCTAGATACTAGTCCTTTTAGAATTTGAAATTGTTGGGAAATGTTGTCTTGGAACAGGGATGCACCATATTGAGTGGTGATGTTATCATCTGTCATCTTGCAGATCATTTGAAGCCAGAATACGTTGTCTTCCTCGTATCCTTTTGATGATAGGAAAAAAGGAAAAATCAAATTTGCTTTTCTTTAATGTTCTCTCCCTATGCCTATTCTTTGTTATCTGAATAATTTTACAAAAGATAGATGTACTAGGTGTCTACGATCGACCACCTTCAGAGTCTCATGCTGTGCTTCTGAAAGAGATCGGTTAGTTCCAAGCTTTACTGTTTCCTTTTAAATCCTTTTTCAAGTCTTGGCCTAATCGTAACCGTTCATGCAGCTGTTGAAGATCAGCTGGAAGGTTGTGAATCCAGTGCTGGAACACAGACAAGAAAGGTAACCAATACTGTAAAACTATGCAATAAGCCTCAAGGATTAAACCTGTCTGATTTTGGAATCAAACAGTTGATTACTCTGCTGCGGCCCACAATACAACTGGTGGAACGGAAACAAAAATATCAGAAGCTGCTATGATTGCAAAACTTGGAATCGATGCCTACATTGTGAAGGTAGATTAATAACATCTTTTGCCTCAAAACCAACTAAATCTCTTAGATAAGGATGGAGCTTTTGACCACCGTTATGTTTTCTCCTAAACAGGTTGCAACGATTCATTCACCTAGAGCACTGAACGGCGATTTGAGAGATAATGTTCCTGAAGATTGGCTCGGAACTATAATCAGATTCTTAAAAGTTGAATCATCTCCGATACACACAATAATTCCCGTTAATCAAGAAAGAAAACATTGACCACTTCTTGATATTTGCTAATTGCTATTTGTTTTTTATTACCACCAGACTTGTACATGGATGACAATATCGTGTAATTTTACAACAAATAGTTAAAATTTCTATTGAATTTGAGACCTTTGGCAACTTTTGTACTCTAGGTTTCCAGAAGTTATCAGACAATTTCCAGCAACTGATACTATAAAATGAAATGTACTTAATTCTAGCTCGTATACACAGCAATGGATTGAGATAAGCTAAGCTCGACCTAGACTGTCACAAATATCGCGTAAATGATGACTAAGTATGCTTAAAACAAGCTCGTCAATAACATAACCACATAATAAGCAGAGGGTTTAAGAATAACATCTCATAGGAAACTTTCCCTGTTTCAACACAAACTTTTCAACAATCCAAAACCAATAGACATGGTTGTCTTGCAAGAAAAACACACACAAGGGTCTAAATTAGGAAAAGGAAAACATTTTTTGTTCTTATAACATTGACATCTGTTGTCAAACTGGTAATAATATATCGAATGATACTTTGATTACTTGGCACCACCAACTTCCTTGACAGCACAGATCTGCTCCTCTCCCATGGAAGACATGACAGACACCACAACATCCTTCCCCTCTTCAAATCCACTCTTCATCTGCGTATACATAAAAAATACCCACGATTGTTTTCAATATCACAATTCCAAAGATGGAACCAAGCTATATATGTAACCAAGCTATATATGTATGTTTACACATGAAAAAGACAAGAAAATAACCTGCGAGGCAAGACCATCATCAGTGGGGAGCTTGAGATCATCCTTGGTGCCACCACTGTCAGTGAGAAGGCTAACCTGTAATGTAAAACAAATAAAAATTTCCAAACTTTTAAAACACGATCAGAGAGAGAAACAGAGCTGGAGTGATGAGGTCAAGTGAGTATGAAGAAAACATACAAAGCCATCCTCAGAGATATCAATCAACTGGTAATCAATACGGTTCACATGTGGAACCTGACAAAAAAAAAAGAAACAATCTTTAATCAAATCACAAATTATCTGTTATGGATTGCATCTAGTTAATTTTAAATGACTTGCATCACAATTGTGGGAAGAAGGAACAATATCTTCAAGCTTCTTAGCAGTGAAGATATCAATGGCAACAAAGTGACATTTGGCGTGACCGTGCTTGCCAGTCTTGGAAGTCGAAACTTCAACAACCTATCAAATCGTCAAAGGCCAACGAAAATTAATTTCATATTCAAATCAGAAGAGTTGTGTTCTCTATAGATAATAGATCAAATCTTACAACTAAAATTTCTTAGATTCAAAAATCACAAAATGCAGCTAATGTTGCTTGATTTCTATCTATGTTAAATTTCATTTTGCAAAATTCTACAAAAGTACAGAGCAATCACGATAAAAGAGCAGATTTAGATTCATCATATTCATCTAAAAACGATCTGAAAACCGCAAATCAAACATAATAGTCAAGGTTA
Source organism: Cardamine chenopodiifolia (assembly GCA_963922655.1). Taxonomy (NCBI): domain Eukaryota; kingdom Viridiplantae; phylum Streptophyta; class Magnoliopsida; order Brassicales; family Brassicaceae; genus Cardamine; species Cardamine chenopodiifolia. Next base: position 5,702,650 of record OZ000467.1, read on the forward strand.
ACGAGCCACTGCGTAATAATACAATCCGATAGACGAAACAAAATCAAAGAGCTATACACAACAAAACGAAGATCTAGAATCAGGATATCGAGATCGGGAACGATGTATAATGAAAAACAAACGGAGAGATGAGGAAATCGAAATCAGACCTTGCAGGGACGGCCTTTGATGACGATGTGACCACCTTTACGGATGTTACCGGCTTGCTGAGGATAGGTCTTGGAAGCTCCGGATTCGCTGGACTCGAAGTGGTGCTCTTCGTCAGACATGTTTCAGCGATTCGGAAAAATAGGGAGAGGTTTCGTAGAAGAAGAAGAAGTAGAAAATGATATTGAGAAAAACCTAAAATAGAGAAGTCAGCGAAGTGATGTCAAAATTTATAGAGAGGACGAGGAAGGAGACCTTTCTAGGGCTACTGTATTATTTATCCTCTTTCTCATCCGTTGGATGCGAATCTCTCAACCGTCCAGATTTATCCTTTCTCTGCTGCATCGCGTGCTATCCACGCGGCCCCACATTAGCTTGCGGCGTCTAATTTCTCATGCATTTTTTTTTTCATTTTCTTTTTGATAAATATAACTTTTCTTTCGAAAGCCAGATTTTTGAACACAGCACAAGGTTGGGTTTTTTCATAAGTACAACATACATGGAAAAACATGGGTAATGTCATACATGAGTTCATTGATGGAGTTACGATTTTCATTACATTATACATGGCATGTTCGTTTAACAGTTGCATATGGTTATAATTGCGGCTTGCGGCTTGCAGTCAGATACTGCAGTTCTTGTTCGTTTAACAACCACCCGTCTAATCGCAGCGACAACTGTAATTTTCCGTGTCAAATAAACGAACAGAAAATCAGATATGCTGTCAAATTTTTTCAGCGGCTGAAAATTTCTGATGCAACGATATGCGCTTACCGCAATGTTTGATCACATGAAATTGCAACTAACAAACGAATATTGTTTGGCCGCATGCATGCAGTCGCAGAAAACTGAAACTGCGAAAAAAACTGGACTACATTATTTATTTTTCTGAATCTATTTTGTTGACATTAACTATAGACAATCTCTTTGAAAGCAACAAAAGCCTTCAGTTTGATTGAACACTACAAATCTGAAACGTTATCTCTAGAATATATTTTCGCCTATTCTGTATCTGAACATTACATAACAGTGTTATAGTTAGACGTTTGTTTTATGATGTTTGTATATCCATAGCTTATAAGGTATTAGTAACCACTTTAACTGGTTACTAATTATAAATGTAAACTGAGGTATTATACACTTCAGAACAGTGGAAATCTAGTAATAGAAGGCCAAAACCACACAAAATTTTCCAATTACTAAAAAATCGGATTGTTTCATCTTTCCACAGAACCATAAAAATGTGAAAACTTAACAAATGAACTTTAGTTCAAGTTCTTCAAATGAGTTAGTGGTTTACCTCATTCATACGACTACACAATGGATGTTGCAACATCAACATGTCTTCCAATCGTATCAACAGTTCCAACATTCGAATCGTACCTAATAAACTATTCACGAATCGAATTATCGTGTCTAGATACATAGTTTGATTAAACACACAAAAGTTCCATAGTTAAATCATAATTATTTATACAAAAATCAATAATGAGGATATCATTATCAAACTTAACAAAACCCATTTTCAAAATTCTCCAAAATAAACACATAACAGTCATCGTTACGCCTGAGAACAATGCAACGCGGTATCCATTTGTAAACGGTAGAAACGAGAAGAAGAAGCTTGCAGAGTCCCAAGAAGAAAGAAGGAGGCTATTTGATTCTTGAGTTCTAGACTATGACAGCTCATGTTTCAACTCAAACCGTCCTTCAAAATGTCCCTCTAGGCACAAAGCATCTAACGAGAAAATCAAAAGGCATTAGGGCTGAACAGTTCCGATATTAGAGCTTTCGTGATGTCATAAAATTCGAAAAATCTCCACGAACATTTTGGAAGGGGTTGCGTACTTGCGTGACATTTATTGGAAAATGGGCTATAAATTGACCAAATCATTTACGGCCCATTACCTTTCCAATGTTCCTCTTACTTTTGGCGATTGAACTGTTTATATAATCTTTTTAATCATGCGCCGAGAAAAGGAAACCTTTGCAATTATATAGGTCTAGAGTCTTGTACAGTGCCACAACAAAATTTAATACTAGTATTTTCCTTAGGGAGTTTCATTTATAAGCAAGTTCACAATATACTACTAGACTGATGTAATGCATTTCATTATGAGCATAATTCACTTTTCTTATAAACCAAAAACTTTCATACTTCTTCCATAAATTTCCATTCAATTATTTACTAAAAAAAAAATAAAAATTCAATTCAATTATGTTTTGTCAGTTTAAGTTTGTTAAAGGCTTTAGACGATTTAATTTCGTTTTTTTGGTTAAATATTTTTGTACATTTAATTTATTCTGTTAATTAATGTATACAAACCATTTTAGAAAAAACAAGAAAAGTTTTATACCCATTTGGCCATTTCATTGTGTTATATTTTTAGTCTTTTTTATGAAAAATCCTTACGGTGTAAATGAAAATCCAAAATTTTGAACTGATTTTAAAATAATCTCAATGAAAAAAATCATAGAGGTGGAAATCAGTTTTTATATGATTTAATCCAGATGTCATTTTTCATCGCACATTATTGTTATAATATAACTAAATAATGTACAATCGGACAGAATAATAAAACTCATGTAATTAATAGTCATCTATCAATTCATATATAGAAAGAGCAACATGACATCAGATTGAAAAAAAAATTAAAACATGACATCAGATAAAATATGGTGATGTAATCTAAAATATCATATTTTCATAGAAATAACAGAAGTTTTGTTTTAAAACATTTGCAAAATATCTAACAACTTATTTGGAGATAAAATTGTAATCTTACCCCAAAATTATCTTCCGAATAAGATATTTAAATCATTTAGCAATAGTAACAAAAAAAAAAGAACTTGCAACTCAAAGCCTTGAATTCGTTTATAAATAAATAATAACCTCTCACGTGTCAGAACTAAAAAGAATGCTTTTCTGGAATAGTGGCAGTTAATGTAATAATCTCCACAAAACAGCCTTTTAATTGAATATTTTATTGAGTAAGAGTGGAGAGATGATCAACCAATCAGGGACGACCAGGAACAAAAGTTTCTCTAACAATAATAATCCTCAAGTCGTAATTATCTACAAAAGCCAGGGGTCCTTGTATTCCCGCCCCAAACCTATAAACTAAAACCTCAAAGTTGGCTCATAAGTGGGGCCCATTGGCTTTTGGTCTAACTAACTTTATAAACAATTGATGCTTCATTCAGAAAATTAATTAATAGTGTTATTATCAGGCTTGTGATTTAGGGCGAATTTAGAGTGCAGTCTTGAAATTAGCTACTTTCAGCTTTTAATTTTGATGTCGGTTATATGGTAATTATTTTAAAATTTGTTTATTTCTGCTTCTGGTTGAGAAAAAAAAGAATCAATTGACTTGAAAATTATAAATAAATTGTCTACATAAATTGTGAATGGATTTGGACCATTGCTATTTTCACATGAATTCTTAATTGTTTGTTGATGCATTGTTTCCTTGGATAAAGTTAGGGTCGATCAGCTGACTAGGTGAGGTTATAGATGTAAATTACTGATATACACACCATTGCACGATTTTACAATTAATCATATATATAAAGACGACAGCAAAAATCATGTATAAAAAGATTAATTTAAATAATAAAATATCTTATGGGAGGAATAAATAACATGAGGCTGTCAAAGTAAATCTACTAATGACCATTAAAGATTACCTTTTGGTTCGTACCTTATTTAATTTCCATGCTAAATTAATGTCCGCATTCAAAGACACCGATAGAATCTAGGGTAAAATCGTACTCCATCGGTTTCAACTTATTTGTTTTTTAAGGTTTTGGTACATATATTAAGATTTTTTTTAATTTAACATTATTTTTATCTAATTAAAAACTATTCCACCAATAAGAAAACTAACAGCAAAATATCAATGATCAAAACAAAGAAAAAATTAATTAAATTTTCTTTGAAAATTGAAAACAACAAATAAAATTAAAACAACAACTAAATTGAAATAGAGGGAGTATACTGGATTTGGAAATTTCGTTTCATGCACGCTGGAATTATTTATTACCCCGGAAGAAGAAGAAATCGTTTGTGAAAATAAAAAAAATACTAAAGCCTTTTCTTTGCCAGTCCAGTTGGATTGGTTTAAATCCAACAAAAGAAAGAAAAATAAACTAACTTAAAATTCTCATTAAACTTTTAATTTTTTGGTCATCATTAAAATTTTAGATTTAGAGATATCAAAATTATAATCTCAGTCTGATATAAAATGATGCATTCTGAGAATTACCGTTTTCTTTGCCACTATATAAATGGTTACCCAAATAGACAGATAAAATACAGTAAAATGATGCATTTTGGAAACTTTACTTTACACTTTGAATAGTGAAAATATATCAACTAATTTTAGGGAAAATTTTCAAATAAATTATGTTTCTACTTCTGACTAAATATAGATAAAATTTATCATTCTACTATTTTTTTCAAAAAGAGTGAAACATAAATTTTATGACACGTTCACATTATTGTTTTATTCCACATTATTTTTTTCAAGTTAACTATTTAGAATTTTTTTCTATAAAAATCAATACATTATAAGTAAATCATGTCTATCCATATGTTGACCTCCAAATATATATAAGATATATAGATATGACATGTGTTCAAATTTTCTTTAGTCAAAAACAATTTTAGAAAAAAATCCATTTATATTTAAACCAATTAAACTTATTTCTCGTTCAAGGTTTTAATTCAACAAAAATTTGCAATTTCATTAAATTTATTTTTCGAAAATAACAAAGAGTTATCATTTTTTGCTCACCTATTGCGTCCAATTTGTAACAGAGGGTGACTAAAAATTTTAGGGATAAGGAACTGCAGTAAAAGATGATGGTGTAAGTAAAGAGGGTAAATAAATTTTAAAATTCAAATTTTAATTTGTTTTGTTATTTGATTTACATGTGAATAAATTATAAATACATACGTAAAATATAATATCTCAGTATTACAAAAAAATATTTACCATATAATTTCTGATTTGATATGTATCTACGTCATATGATAGTATACTATAAGGTTATCTTATAATGTATTTTAGTTAATTTTTGCAACATGCATGTATATAGGGAGAGTTTCACTTAATGAATTAAAAGCTAGAAGTATATTCAAAATTTCAAATATGTCAATTACGAAGTTTACTCTTAATTGCATATTTACTGTAATTTAAAATCATTAAGGCAAATACTTAAATGTAAAAACTGATAAGATCATGAAAAAAGCAAGGGAAGACCGAGTGTTGACAAAATATCACGTCAGTGTCTTACAACCCTCCTTCTGTTTGTGTATTTAATTTTATTATATTTTGAGAAAACACCAAATCGGAGAAATTAATAAATAAGAAAAAACAATATAAAATGCTCCTTATTCTTTTATTTGCTTCATACGCTAAAGAATCCGAGAGATAGAAAGCCAGAGAGAAGAGAGAGAGAGAGAGAGAGAGAGAGAGAGAGTTGGCCCAGCGGATCGAAGAAGAAGACAGACAGCTTGAGCTTTTCTCTCTTCAATGGAGTTTCGATTATTTGGCACTTGCTCTTCTCTTGTTTAAAACTCTTGTTACTTAGATTTTTCTATCTCCTTGATAAAAAAATTCAGAGTGAATCTCGGGAACACTTTTTGTTTATCCTTTTCATTTAATTGTTAGTTTTTTTCCGATAATTTAGTCGCCGATTTAGGAGATTATCTCTGTTGAAATTGGGATCAGAGGATGTGGGTCTGAGGTATAAATCTCTATCATCGATTTTGTATTTTTTTAATATTTTTATATTACTTCTTAGTTGATTTGCCATTTCTGTCTCTTATATGATTTTTTAATGGATTTTTGGGGTCATTGTTTGATGAAATTAGGTTATTCATTTTAAGTCAATTCGATTCAGAATCTAGTTTGATTATAAATGCTCATTGCTACAGTGAATTTGTTCGATTCCTTTTTAAAAAAAATATTTTTGCTTCTTCTCGTAATTGTTTTTGGTAATTGGATTAATTTGCGTGTAATCTGGGTTTTAAGTAAGAGATTCGATCCTGTGTTAAATTCCCAAATAGATTTAAGCTATTCTCAAATCCAATCTGATTGAATTACAATTTGAATTTAGCTCTCTATTTGCAGAATCTGGATTTAGATACGTCCAAATAATTGATAGATATGATGATTCTCTTACCTTAAAATCGTCTTATAATAATTTTACCTTTTCTGGATTATGTCATTCACGTGTATTTGTTGTTTGTGAATTCTGTGATTGTAGTTTGTATATAAGTTTACATATCATTTTAAAGAGTTGTGTTATATTTGAGGAATTGAAGCAAACAGTCACACATTAGTCAAACGAGAGATCTCTCTGTGAAAAATTTTTAGTGGTTTGCAGTTGGTTAGTGTATCAGTGAAGATTTTTCGATGAGAGATGTGGTGGATTCATACTCAGGATACGAGAGAGATTTCATGAAACAAACAATGCTTGAACACGAGGCCCTATTTAAGAATCAGGTATCTTTTACAATTTTGAGTTTACTCATATCTTGATGATCATATTAATCAAAATGGTTCATTTATGAGTGAGTCTACTTGTTTGTATTGTTATGTAGGTGCATGAACTTCACCGTTTGTATAGAGTACAGAGGAATTTGGTCCACGAAGTAAAAGGTTTTGACTTGAATGAAGATATGAACTTAACTGATCATACATCGGAAAATGCGAGTAAAAGGCAGCTTCCTGGATTTCTCTTACCAAATTCTGCATATGGAGAAGGAAGCAGCTCTCAAGCTTGCAATGGTCGTTTGCAAAATGGGTTTAGTTCAAAGGATGAGGACGTGTTTGAGGTTAGACCTGTGCAGGTCAGGAGAAGAATGATTGATCTTCAGCTCCCAGCTGAAGAGTATCTTGATACTATTAATGCCGGTGAGAATAAAATTTACCCTCCATACAGCCAGTCAAAATCAGGGAGAGGGGGTGCTTCTCATCACAGCAATTCTTCAGGATCTTGCTTGGATGTGAAGAACTCAAATGGCTTAGCCGATTTGAATGAGCCACCCAAATGGCAAGTATCAGCACCTGTCGCTCTGTCCAGGGACGTTATGAATTCGCATGATGGAAGAAGCAATGCAGATGTTCAAGGTCAGTGGTTGGAGAAAAATAGAAGTCAAAATGGGTGGATTGTCCCTGAAGCAGGTGAGATTTTCTTAACAAGTGGCTATTTACATGCGCTTTACTTACATTTAATTTCTCTATTTCTAATCTTTGAAATGATGTGAAACTGGGGCGCAAGTTTTTTTGTGTGCGCCTTCCTGCTCCATATGCCTTTTTAGTGGAAAATATATCTTGATTGTTTCTTACTATGCATGTATGTGTTGATGATTCAGTAGGTAACCATTTTTGGCTATCTTCGAATTTTCAAATGTTTTTCATTTGGCTGTGTGTTAATAGGGCACAATAGGAGCACTCAGAGAGATCAGCTGTACCTGCCTTCCCATTCTGTACAAGTACTTTCTAACAATGCATTTCAACCTCAGAGCTATCTTACAACTGATCATAGCAAGGCAAAATTTTCCGGGGAAAGAGCAAATCTCGAGCTAGAAGTACGTTCAAAGAATCCTCAAGTTTCTTATGATAGCTACGTGGAATCAACTGTGGCATCAAATGCCCCAAGATTACACAATGACTACCGCCCTGACTTATTCAGACCATGGAGCCATTGGTCATCATCATGGGAGAACCCTATTAGCAGCTCACATCAGAGATCTTACCCAGTTCAAACGAATCCCTTCATGAATTTTGACACACAGGCAAGAGCAGATTCGAAATCTGAGATGAGAAGTCATATCTCTAATGGGCTTTATCAAGGATTATCTTCTGTGTCAAAGCAGTCTTTCTTTAATTTCCCATCAACCAGCTTTAAACCAAATGCTTCTGTAGGTGAGGTAGTGAAGAGCCAGAGTTTTGAAAGCCTTCAAGGACCAAAAAAGCAGGAATGCTCAGCTGGGTTGCACTGGCTAAAACCTAAGCCCCCTTACAAAAGTGAAATATCCAATGGCTGCTTTGATTTGAATGCTTCGACAAATCAATTCATGGATGGAACTGACACAGTGGACGACCTGACTAGTGCATCTTCTCAGAAGGCTTTGCGATCTGCTTCATACTCTAATAATGCGAACATGGGAAGAGTTGAAATGATCAACCCTCAGAGTAGTACAAAAATTATTGGGTGCCCAATCTTTGAGAAGCAACTTATTTGCAAGCAGGAGCGCATGCCCCTTATCTCTCATTCCTTGTGTGTTGCTGATCAACATAAGGAAGTAAATCACTTGGTAAAGCGAGACCTCGATATCAACTTGCCATGTGATCCCTCGGTTTCTGTTGGCCAGCATAGTGTTAAAGCCTTTTGTGTAGACGAGGAAGACGGGAACAAAGCTGCCAACTTCAGACTCTACATTGATCTGAATTCATGTGCTAGTGAGGATGGTGAAGATTCCGGCTTGCATTCTAGTGTGAGAGTGAAAACAAAAGCAAGAACTTGGATAGATTTGGAAGCTCCCCCTACTCTCGAGAGTGAAGGAGTGAGCTCGCAGGAGAAAACAAATGAAGAAACTTGGGGAATGATGCAACGCCAAGATGTGAACTCTATGGATGAACTCATCAAAGTAGCAGCACAGGCAATAGTTGCCATCTCATCATCTAATCACCGACGTCATCCTGATGATGCCGCTTCCTCTTCAACTGATGATGCGAAAGACAGTCTCTCTTGGTTTGCAGACATAATCACTTCTTGCACTGATGAGTTAAAAAGAAAGGTTGATGGTTCTCCAGAAGTGAGAGACTGTGAGGGTTACCGGGAAGAATGTTCTTCTGGGGAGATTGATTACTTTGAAGCCATGACCTTGAATTTACAGCCGACGAAGGAAGAAGATTTCATGCCAGAGCCCTTAGTTCCTGAGAATCTGAAATTTGAAGGGACGGGTATTAACAGGCCAAGAAGAGGACAAGCCAGACGAGGAAGGCCAAAGCGGGATTTCCAGAGGGATATTCTCGCCGGACTCTCTTCTCTATCGAGGTATGAAGTCACCGAAGATATCCAAATGTTTGGGGGGCTTATGAAAACCAGAGACTACACTTGGAATTCTGGAGTGGGTGCTCGACGTAACTCAAAAAGAAAACGACTGGTCAGTAACATAAGCCAATCCCCAGTTTGCCCGTCAATGGCGCAGCCAATGAATGAGAGCGTATCAGTGGTGGGACTTGAAGACAGTAAGCTCACAGGATGGGGACAAGCAACAAGAAGATCGAGGAGACAAAGATGCCCACCTGCAGGTAATCCCGCAACTGTGATCTTAACATGATAGTTTCAGGAAATAATCAGAATTTACCAAACCTTGAAAAACTATAGAGGGGTATAAAAACAGAGAGATTATAACAATCATTATACAATAGACTGATGTTAATTGTTCTCACCAATGTTGGGGATGATTTGTTTCTATGTATATCTTGTCTTCTGTAAGATGGGCCAAACATGATTTGCTTTGTATTATAGCCTGGTTGGTTATAAAACAGATAGATAGATATGTTAATTGTTGTCACTGTTTGATAAATGACTATGATTTTAAGTGACATATTAAATGTTTTGATGATTTAGAGAAACACACATAGCTGATCATTTAAAAAAGTTTTATATACAACCAACACTTTTGCTTCACTCTTATCCGTGTGTTTATTGGGTCATCTAGTCTTTCTTTAGAATCGTACTATAAAATAGATATTCATGGATAAACAATGACACATACAAAATATAGCAAATAAGTTCTTAAGGTTTCTTGGGGTGAAGAAATTAGGACAAAGAAAGCAAAAAGTAGCAAATTTTGGTGAACTTCACCGTTCAAATCTTTCCCCCAGAGTCTTGGAGCGACTCTGTCAAGATGTTCCATGAAATTAGATGTTAACTATCAATTATAGTTATAAACAAATGACTTTAATAGTGTATTTAAACGGAACCAATTATTTATTATTCAATCAAATTAAGTTTAGCCAACCCAAAACCTAATGATTGATTCTAAACAAAAATCACATACAAGGGAGAGTTCTCTACCAGATTACGTTATATCGAATGCTTTAGACATAATATAAAATTTGAGACGTGAATGACTACATACGTCACATTTTATTGGCTGCGCTAGTGCCACATATGTTACCTACGCCAAATTAGATAAGGAGTCCATAAATATGTTGATTTTTCGACTTCGTATATTTACCATACTTTTGTTTGATGTGAAGAAGACACTTAAACAAGTCACTATAGTTGGGTGTTTAAAACTATTAACCTGATTAGAGAGGAACACGTTTGCTTCTTAGAGGCCAAATGTGGCCCTTTTGCATAATTGTTTTACTTCCTTCTTCCACTTCAAATATCATTGAACTCTACCACACATTTCTTTTCTTATAACATTCAATTATCATTGAACTCTACCACACATTTCTTTTCTTATAATATTACAGTTCAATGATATTTTGCTCGTAACAAAATTTCAAAAGCGCCAAGCTTGATCTGATTATGAACTAATCAAAAAAATGATATACCTTTCCGAACCAAAAGCATTCTTGATTATGAAGCAAGAACAAATAAACAGAAAGGAAACAATAAAGAGAACAAAATCGCTGGTTTTGGTAACTGAATCATTCATCATTCATCCATAGGAGCAGGAAGATTGAGATCGATGAGTGTATGCATCTCATGAGCAACTTGGTGCTGAAACACCAAAGTCCTGTGTTCTTGATTTCCAATAAAATGTGATCTCTTGTGACCACCTAAAGCTTGTCCTGATTTAAACACCCTGAAGCAAATTGGACACTCATGACCTTTGCTTTTCTTCTTTGCACCATTTGCTTTCTTAACCATTGGAGACTTATTATGAATCTTGATAGTTCGGTTTGTATCCGCACAAGAATCAGTTTCCAAGCTATGTTCACCACTGTCATAGACAGATTCAGTGAACTCATACTTTATTTTATTTCGACCGTAACAAGGAAAGCTTCTTTTGCTTTTCCTTAGATCATGCTTTGTTGATGAACGACCTGATCCTGATTTTGATCCTGATCCTGACCCTCCAAATCTGTTCAAGTTCTTGTCTTGTTTTGTTGGGGAGCTGTTGAATCCTGATCCAGATCCCATTACAGCCTTGTTCTTGAAGAACCCATCAACAGAAGCATCTGAGTCCAACTTCTTTGGTCCATTCCTGAAGTAACCAGAATCAGAATTATCTGAATCATAGATAATATCATCATTGTCCTCAGGAGATCTCAACTGGTTATTATCAACTCCAAGTTTGTTTTCCTTACACAACTCTCCAACATTCTTCATCTTCAGTTGTTCTCCTGTAGATGACTTAGTCTCAAGAATCACAGAGTTGTTTTCAGATGACTGAGAGCTATGTCCTTTCTTGAAACTGGAATCCCTAGACAACATCATCAGAGACAATGCCATTTCCTCTTCTTCAGGCTCAATCTCAGAAGCATCAGAAGAAGCTGAATTGTATAGATCCAGGATACCACCAACTACAAAACTACCTTTGTTGTGGTGTTGATGGTGTTTCACAACAACTCTCCTGGATCTTCTTCTGATTGGGGAAGAAGAAGCCTCAGTATCAGATTGGCTATCCATCACAATCTTCTCTCTCTCAGAGTGACAAGCCATGTGACCACAAAGAGCTTTAGAAGAAACAAACCCTTTACCACATTCTCTGCAACAAAGAAGTTGTTGTTGTTGCTGCTGTTTCAAAGCCGTCATCTGTCTGTGATCCACAAACCTCTTGTTCTTTTTAGGATTCTCTCTCAGACCATAACCAGATTGACCTCCATTGTCATCAATCTTGAGCTTATTAGACTCATCTTCATCTGAATCAAGTGAATTCTCATTCATGTGAGTTCTGATGTGACCTCCAAGTGATTTACCACAAGCAAACCTCTTGCTACAGTACTTGCACACAAACTGCCTCTCTTTGTACTGTTCCATCTGATCAAACAAGATATAATAAACAAAGATCAGAAACAAGGCAAAATTAGCGAGAACCCATAAGTCGAAATTACCTCAAAATCTTCAAAAGAAAGCCCCACAGAAGGGTGGGAGAGAGAGAATGAAGCAGAAAGCTTAATACTTTCCCAGCGATCAGATTTTGGGGATGTAACAGTAGTCTTGTTAACTACAGATCCTACCATCAAGCTAAATGCAACACAAAAACAGGAAACAAATTAAACTGACTTTGAAATTTCCCCAATATCTAAAGTTAGCAGATTTGCTTTCTTTTTGAGGTTGGAAATGAAAGGAAAATTATTGTAATGTGTCAGATTACAATATCTAGGCGGATTTCGCTTTAGACTGAAAGCTATACACTCATATTTTATTAGTCTGTTTTTGGGATAAAAGCAACCCAAAAATAAAATGTAAGAAGCTAAATTTATGCTTAATTGAAGCAAATTAAGCAAACAAAAGAAAATTAGAAGACCCAACACATCTTTGCACTTTCTCTACGTTTTAATCCGGAGAAATTTTCAATAAACATAGCATATAGAGCCTATTTTATTTTGGTTAAAAATGTTGAGCAGGGGAACCACATACTTTAGGTTACTTAAAGCTCACAAGATTACGAAATTATATACATCAAGATTATATACATCTCGACTAGACACGTTAGGTAGGAATTGGATACAAAAACTACGTACGAAAATAAATAGAAAAATGTAATTCTAACAAATATGACATATGACTAAAACGTCTTTCACACAATACAATATGTTTCATCTTTTTATATGTTCATGCCAATGAGATTCATCTCATCCCCAAATTAAGTTCTCCCTTTTCTTTTTCTTTGGGTGCAACCATTAAGTTCTCCTTATACTTCCCATATCTCCGTGACTCCGCAATGCTCATCAACTTGTATAAATGCAATTTAACTTTTTTTCTCTTCAACCTTATACCAAAGTTGCATTCATGTTTTTCTATTTTATTTTATAAAAGATGTTTCTTCACATTTTTTCTCTTCTTTTGTTTTTGCTATTTCATCATCTTAAAACTAGTATAAATCTAACTTTGGTCCATAGGTGACAGTTAAAAACTTAAAATAACTTTTGTTTTTCGGTCTACAATTCACATAACGCACCTACCAATAACTGAACTGAGATTGTGACCCGCTATGCTATAAATTTGATGTTATAAGTTTGGCGATAAGCATAAAGTTTTATTAGAATTATATTTAAACATTTTCTTTCACAACTTTTCTTTTCGTAAAAGTAAAGCTTTTTGTTTTTCTGTCAACAACTTATAATCCATTATCGAACGGGATGATAGCACGTAGGCAAAATTTGTAAAAACGACTAGACAGACAAAACCGGTTAACAAAAACAAAATTAATTCAGAAATAGAAAATTAGAAGTTACATAGAAGTTCTTATATGTTGCAGGGTTTAGACCAATGTTTATCGACAGAGACAAGCGAACTACATATCTTTACAGCGAGATTCCACAGGAGATAAGAGCATGCATATATATATATATATTTTTTTTTTTATTCATAGACAAATAGTTTTACTGTTACATAATACAGCTCCCAAATTAATGGAACTCATGCGTTTCTCCACCTCTCTTCTCCCAACCATATTAAACCTTTTTTTCCCTTTTGCCTTCAAAATTTTAACTAATTATTTTATAAGTAGAAAAATAAAAGAACTCGTCCCTCGCAAAAATACAATATTTCCAAGATTGCTTCCACACTCTACAATCCTAAAACACAAGCCTGGAAATAGCAACAATTAATATCTCCCCCATAACGTAGGACTCCATTACAAAATCCAGAGAGTAGAATCAAGAAAGATCCGCAAAGAAGATCAAGAAAAACTCGATCAAAACACATTTCTCTCGAACAGGTCCAAGAAACGCCAAGAAATGTGTTAATTACTAGAACATATGTGACAAAGGTCTCTGTATATGTGTATTATGTATAGAAACTTGAGGATATGGTTTAGTTGTGAAGCGGGTTTGGACCGGAAGGGACGAGTCTTTTTTCGACGCCGTACCTTGGGTCAATCTCCGGCAGAGGAGGGGAAAGAAGTGGCTGCTTCCGGGTGTTACGGTGGATTCTCTGAAGCTCAAAGCACATAGAACGCGCGTAAGGACGAGAGAAGGAATCGCATGAACGGTGAGGAGATACGTAGTACGGGTGGTGGACCCTCGGGACGAATCGGTTGGTTCGATAACGGAAGTTTCTTGATGTTCGTTTTCCTTCGACGACGTTTGCAGAAGCGGTGGAGGTTTTGAGAAGGAAAGAGACGAAGAGGAGAAGGATCAAGATCGGACGGTTTATGTGAGTAGTCGTCGGCATTGTTTGGTTTCCACAGAGAGAGAAAGAGAAAGAGGAACTGAGAAATTTTCTTGGAGGAGAAAAAGTTTAAACTTGAGAGGAAGAGGGAAGATATTTGGTGGAAGCAAATGGGATTTAAATGCAACACAGTCGATGCACATGAATCGATGTTATGTGGGTCCTTTCCTTAGTTCGTTTTCATAGACATAAATACCAACCCGTGACTTTATTATACATTTCGATAGATTTATTTCACTTTCTGTTGCTTTTTTAATAGACGTACAAAATGATGGTTTTATTATATAGGTAGGTCTTTACATGAATGTTTACACAAACCTAAGTACAAGAACGTGTATTGAGTTGTTTTCGTGAGTCTCAATCTATCTCTTGGGTCTTTATCGGCTTCCATGGGTTAAAACCATAACAGGCCCAATAAGAAAGGTCCATGTTAAATAAAGAGTGTATTTGTATTCTCTTATCTTTTTTTTTGGTCAAACCTCATTTTATAGATTCTTACTCTCTATGAGAAGAGACATTGTTCCAAAAAACTGATAACAAGCCATCATGGCCAAACAAACAGCAACTAAATGTAAGCAAAGTAAGACTACAAGGATAGATAGTAGCAGTAAAAACACTTGAGCTACTAATGTCGTGAAGAAGCCCTCTAATCTCAACATCGATAGAGCTAAGTAATGAGCCGAAGCTTTGAGAATTAGAAAGCCCATTTAGAGATCTACATCCGAGTGTTCTATATTATGTATTCTGTATCTTCAACTACCTATTCAACCACAAGTGTTCTGAAGTTAGTAAAAGTACCATATTTGGTCTTTTAAAATGTTTTGGTTTTTTTTATTTATTTATTTTGCTTTTCCTCCTTTCTTAAATTGAATTAACATCCTGACTTGAACACATATCTCTATTTTTTCTTTGTTAAAATCAAAACGTCATCATTAACGCAAGAGACAATGGCTCTTGTCTTGATTTTGATTGGGATAGTATGAACACAGAGGAAGGCTTATAAAGTTATAAAGCTGGAAACAAAACTTAAAGGAGACAGCTTTCTTTGAAGAATCTTAGTAAGAAACATGAAAGCTGAAGATGTACATCAACACTTGAAGTCATAGAGAAAAGAAGTTGCTAAGTGATAAGCTTCATATGAACAAATAAAAAAACTTTTGATTTACCTCCAAAACCTTGAGCAAATTTTAAAATCTGTAGAAAACAAGCAAAAAAAAGGGGATGAAACCACCAGAGAGAACAAAATACCAGGATGAGGTCTAGTTCTACTTCTTGTTTTAGGTTCTGATTCATTCATCAATATCTGAAGCAGGCACATTGAGATCGATTTGGTTACGCATTTCAGCTACTTGGTTGTGTTCTTGGTTCGCAAAGTTATGTGATCTCTTGTGGCCACCTAAAGCTTGGCCTGATTTGAACAACTTGAAGCAAGTTGGACACTCATGATCTTTACTTTTCTTCTTTCCACCACTTGCTTTCTTAACCATTTCGGATTTGCTATCACTGGACCGACGAATCTTGCTGTTTGTGTCTGCACAAGAATCAGTTTCCAAGCTTTCTGCACCACTTTCATAAGAAGGCAAGAACCTTCTTCTTCTGCTCAGCTCATACTTTGATCCTCCCTCATTATACCTAAACCTCTTCAGGGAGTTGTTGAATCCATTGTTCCTAAAAGATCCATCAACGGAAATGTCTGATTCCGACTTCTTTGGACCATTCATGAAGTAATCAGAATCAGAATCAGATCTGTCATCATTATCATCAGCAGATCTCAATTGGTCATCATCAACTGCAACTTTACTTGTCTCTAAAACCTGATTCTTCACATTGAAGATATTTAGCTCCTCTCCTGAAGATGACTTAGTCTCCACAATCGCAGAGTTGTTGTCAGATGACTCAGCTAGAGAGTTCACCACAAAGTTATGTCCTTTCTTGAATCCAATGTTCCTAGAATCAGTCGACATCATCATCAGACTAAACGCCCCATTCTTACTTTCTTGGTCAATATCAGAACCAAAAGACGAGCTCCCATTACTAAAAGATTCAGAATTGGATTGTTTCATCACTCTCTTGGATCTTTTGCAGGTAGGAGCTGATGAAGTCTCAGTATCAGATTGGCTATCTCCATCAGAGTGAGAAGCAATGTGAGCACAAAGAGCTTTCAAAGAAACGAACTCTTTACCACATTTTCTGCAACTAAGTTGTTTTCGTTGCTGTTTTGAAGCCATCATCTCTCTCTGATCCACCAACTTCTTCTTCTTCTTCTTGCCATTGTAACGACCTGAATCAACTGAATACTCGTTCGTATGAATTCTAATGTGACCTCCGAGTGATTTTCCAGAAGGGAAGTTCTTGTTACAGTACTTGCACACAAACTCCTTCTCGTTGCTCTTCTCCATTTGAAATTTGATTCCTTCTCTTAGACAAATGATCAAACACGAAACAAACAAGAATCAACACAAAGTTCATCTTTACAAAAAAACGAAAGCAAAAGATTTCAACTTTATGCTGATGAGTTTACCTCAAATCTCCCAAGAAATGCTTCAGGAACCGACAAAACTGAAAATGAGAATAAAGGAAAGAGACAAGAAGAAAGAAGCAGGAAGCTTGATGCTTTTCCTTATGATCAGATTTATGGATGTGGCAGTTGATATCTCCTATAGCTTAAGTACAAGATCCGACCTTCAAGCTAATAATAAACAAAGAGAAAGCTAAAACTGGCTTTTGTGTGTAAATTCCACAAAAAGTTTAGAGATTTGTTTTCTTTTCTTCTTTTATTTATGAGTTGGGAGCAAAAGAGACAAAAAAATCAAAAATCAAAAGGAAAGAGACAAGTGTTGCTAACACGAGTAATCAAAGGTCAGCTGCATTTTTGGATCTCTTCCTTACTCAACTAACACATTCTCTCTCTCCATCTCTTGCGGTTTGTGTTGTTCAATTCATGCATGGAATAAAAAAGATATGAAAAAGAAGGATTATAATTCACTACAAGAGATAGAGAGAAAAGAAGCAACTGGACGGTCAAGATCTGTTTTGGCCTCTCGTTAAAATTCCACCATTTCTTCATATTTCCAAAAGATCAAACATTTACGGTAAAGTTTCAATTTTTTTGCAATCAAAGATTTGTTTCCTTATTAAATTAAAAATTTTTGTAGACTGAAGAACTAGAACACTCCATTCAAGTAGTGGGTATAACAAACCATGGGGCCAAACACAGAGATTAATAGAGACTTCTCGACGACCAAACAACAAAACGTTGTCTTCTGCCACATATTCTCCCATTCTAAAGCAACAATCTTTGGCATTGAATTTTCTGAAGTTTAATTCATTTTGTGTTTAACAATCAAGATTTTTTTTTTTATCTTTTTCCCACCTACTGTTCAAACATTATAGATTATTCTGTTTAATGATTTCCTTAACCAAACCATATAATAGAAAATTCATTTTTTCCCTTTTATAAAACGGTGAAGATGGTTTCTCAAGGCAAAAGCCAGACTTTGCGTTTAAACTTTCTGTACAAACATTAAAGGTTCAAAGCAGAGAAAAATCCTAGAGCAAATCAGAGAGATTCTGACATTCTAAGTAAGGATTTTTGAGCAAGAGGGCCCCAAGAAACGTTAAACTACAGTCCATTCATAAGATTCCACATCAGAAACAAAGGCTGAAAATTTCTTAGTCTAAAAGTCTCTCTCTACTTTAAAAGGAACATTTGGAGGACCCCATAAGCCCCCAAAATCTCTCCCATGATTCTGCAAGTTGTTGAGAATGATCTTTGCTTCCTTGTTTCTCGCCTAGTTTTCCCAGGATCCATAACCAAATATCTCCTCCATGATGCTCCCTGTTGGCTGTCTTGAAACATTCTAACACCTCGAAGCATCCCAGACTTTATTGGCCAATAGATCACTACATTTCTTCGATTTCTTTTGATGCTCTCCAAAACTGGTCTCATCTTTCTTTGCACAGTTCACTGCATCATGTGCAAGATCAAAGGACATGCACGAATCATTTTCCACGTTCACTCTGTCCCCAGTGCTCCCACCCAGATATTCAACTGCTGAATTCATCTTGTGCTCGTCGTCACACAGTCCAGTGCCATCTTCTCTAGTATCAACAATGGCACCACAATCTTTGCTATTACTGGCATCTTCTCCACCCTCTTCATGATTAAGTTGATACACTTTCTCAGTTCCTTAATGAATAGGAGACTCGAGAGCAGAGTCTTCTTCATATTCTTCAACATAATGAGGACGTGAAGGGCCCCCATAACATCCATGCCATTCATCATCATCACTATCAATGTCCAACATCAATGTTCTGTTCTGGATGGCTCTCCTTCTGAGGACAAAAACGTTGTAGTAGTAGCTAACAATCTCTTGCTTAGTTTGGGAAAAAAATGCAGCTGCCAAGTGCTGCCAAAAGTTCCGACTTAATGTTACGGGATTGGAATAAACAACCTCATGAAAAAGTTGTGTATCTTCACCGCTCCAGTTCCGTTCAACTTCTTCTCCCATATTACAGAAGCCAAGGTCTTTGAATGTCTCATATCCAAACATCTTAACTATATCTTCTCTAGCTTCTTTGATGTGTTGCTGCACTCACCTGATAGAACCCCTGTCCCAGCAGACACAGAACTTTCTACCTTTCCCTACTATGTCATCCATATCTGCAAGTGTATTCAAATCCGGCATAGGAACAACACATGTACCAGACAGCTTCTCACTATCAGCACATTCAATAATTTGATTCTGAACCATCATGCCTGAAGGTTCTAAGTTCCCATTCTGACTACCTTCCTATTCAGGAATTTAGGCTTGATGACCTGGTCCAATGGGCCCTTGCTTTCTAGCAGATTGATCCAGGAGGAAAGAATAGAAAGTCTCAACAGGTGCAAATATTCTTGGAGGTATATCAAGCTCAAAATACTTTACAGAATGGGGAGAGTGAGTTGCATCTCTTCCACCACAACCTTTTGTATCATCCATGTCATGAACCGGGTAAACAAAATTGGACTCGTCATCAAACATTTCACCGTTTGATGATTCACCGCCTTGGGAGTTATAAAGATTACCCTCATTCACTTTTGTCTGGTAAACCCATTCAAAAGGGAACAATAAATCACATAGGGAACCTTATCCTTTATAAAAACAAGATTAAATCCCATAAACAAGTTATAACTACATAATATTTACCTGTGGCAACAGGTTTCTGGAAAACAGTATCACGAGGACTAACTTCATCAAATTGATTCGACTTACAGTATAAGCAAGCTGTCTAGAATGTTTGAGTGGGAGCTCAAAAATTTCTCATCTTCAAAAGGGCGCTTAAATCCCATTTTCAACCTGCATAATGGGTACTAAAATGTAATAAACTCTTAAGGATAATTTAGACCATGAATCCTTATAAATGGAACAGTAAACAACATGCGCAAGTGTAGCAAATGCATGCAAGAGACGGGTCAGACGCTCAAATGCCACAATGAAAAACATATTCTCAAATGCCACCGTAGAATAAAATTACTATTTTATCCTTTAATAAAATCTGATTATCGATTAAATTGGATATAATATTGTAATTGTAAGTAATACCGACAAAAACACGGTACCTCTTATGGTTTTAACATGTAGCGCGCGCCAAGTGTTGAGTCAACAATTTTGTGGTACAACTGATACAATTGGTATTATAACTGGTATAATTGGTACAACTAACACTCAGATTACTAGTACAACTGACTAGTTATACCCAGTTATACCCAACTAATTGACAAATGTAATTACATATATTTGTAATTGTAAATGATACTAAGCAAAACACGGTAATTCAGATGGTAACGATCATTGCCCAAAAGATTCAGGGTTCGAGACTCATCTTTGTATAAGTACAACTGAATATATTTGGTACAACTATATTTAGATTTTTATTTGAAAATAAAGCAAAGGGTAAAATCATAATTACACTGTTTAGAGTAGTGTTTAGAGTAGCCCAGCAGATCAATTTTCTGAGTTTGTGGCATTTCAGCTATTAATCAGCAGCAAGGGATCTTATACAAACCGTAAGTAGGATGCCTAACTGTGAAAGTTCTTCGTGAGAAAATATCTATGCTATATTGCAACTTTAACAGACATGCATCACAACAAAAAAATGACAGCAAGTACTAAAGCTTAAAATCCAGTTTAGACAACAAATGTACTATTAAGATGTATATTATTTACCTCTCTAAAAGGGCAAGCTCAGATAAGGTTTTAGGCCAACTGCACAAATGAGGTAACCAAACTAGAACGCCACCAGAAGACTCAAAAGGAACTTTAAGCGCTCAGAAGCTTACGTTGGAAAAAATCGAAAATGCCCAAATCAGAAATAACCCTAACCCTAGACTCCGGTCTACCCAAAAATTTACCCAAATTAAGTGTAGAATGGATAAGAATTGATCAAATCTATACAAAGCAAGAGAAAGCCCTTTAATAATTTACAGTTCTGGCAAGCCCTGAGATGGATCGATAAATAAGAACCCTAGATCTCAATCGAGGACGAAAAACATGAAATTGACATCAAAATCGATATTTTTTTAATATGAAAATCGAGTAAACAGCGAAAGAAAACGATGGATCAAGATATCAAACAGCTAGAGAGGAGATCGACAACCCTAACCCTAGATTTTTTTTTACAAACGAAATAGATAAAAATTGGTATTAATAGAAAGAGAGAAACGAGAATTAGGTGAATATACAGATCAATTGCAAGATTAATCGAAAAATCCCAGCAAAAAAAAAAAGAAAAGGAAAAATAAATTTGGATTACAGTGAAAATTTGGGGAAGAACACGAGAGAATATAATATCGAGAAAGGTAGATACGGTTCGTAGAGCTATTTTCCAAACAAAGCGGCCCAAAACACTAATTCGGGTTTGACCCGTAACAAGCCCTAAAAATGAGCTGGACCCCAAATTTAAGACCTGCACACATTTTTTTTATCTAGTCCTGATTGTTTTATAAGTTTTACACTTCATTCCTTATTTTGTTCCAATGTCACAGTTATACCCAAATTTCAAAACATAAAAGCACAAGATTTGTTATCGATTTGAGGATTGGACCATATATAAATAGCTCTTATCATGCTAAACAAATAAATATTGAGTGAAATATAAGTTTTTATTCATATACTTTTCCAGCTTAGGCAGATTCAGACACTTATGTTACAACAAGAATCATGAATCAAAAGGAAAATTAATACTATATTATATAGAAAAGACATAAAGTCACTAGAAGTTGGTATCTTCATACCACAGCAGGCATGTCCTTGAGCCATGAATCAAGCGGCTTACCAATGGAGTAGACGATAAAGCCAATCTCACGCAGCTTCACTGCATTAACAACGTTCCTACCATCGAACACAAAAGCAGGTTTCTGCATATTGTCAAAAATTTTCTTGAAGTCCAAGGCTTTAAACTCATCCCATTCGGTTAAGACACAAACGCCATGCGCGTCTTTGGTTGCCTCGTAAGCATCTGAGACGACATTCACTTGCTCAGAGATACCTTCGGCTTTAATCTGCTGAAGAGGAACTGGATGATCCCAGTCAAACCTAGCCATGGAGAGATCTCTTCTGATCTGTTCTTCAAGGACTTGTGGGTCGTATATGCTCAACTTGGCCTTGTCAGCAACTAGTCTGTTACAAACATCAATGGCTGGAGTCTCTCTTGTGTCACCTGTGTCTTTCTTGAAAGCAAAACCAAGGACCGCTATTTTCTTACCTGAGACTGTGTTAAACATGGAAGAAACAACCCGGTTTGCAAACCGGATTTTCTGATAGTCGTTCACCTTTATGACTTGTTTCCAGTAATTAGCTGCCTCGGGCAAGCCGTTGCATTCACAGATATAGATAAGATTTAGGATGTCCTTTTGGAAACATGATCCACCAAAACCAACACTTGCATTCAAAAACTTAGGACCAATTCTAGCATCTGTACCCACGGCGTGTGCAACTTGTGTGACATCAGCACCGGTTGCCTCACAAAGAGCTGACATTGCATTGACCGATGATATCCTCTGAGCTAAGAATGCATTTGCTGCAAGCTTAGAGAGCTCAGCAGACCAGAGGTTAGTGCAAATGATGCGTTCCATTGGAACCCAATGCGCATAAACATCTTTTAAAGCTTCAATGGCCTTTTGCCCAGCTGCAGTATCCCTACCACCAATTAGCACACGGTCTGGGTTATAAAGATCCTTAATTGCAGTACCCTCAGCAAGAAACTCAGGGTTAGAGAGAATCTGAAAGTCTATGCCTTTGCTATTATGAGTCAGTATCTTCTCAATAGCCTCTGCTGTTCTCACAGGAACGGTGGATTTCTCAACAACGATTTTGCTAGATTTGGAGACATCGGCGATCATCCTAGCAGCACTCTCCCAGTAAGTAAGATCAGCAGCTTTGCCAGCACCAAGACCTTGTGTTTTTGTTGGAGTGTTGACTGAGACAAATACAATGTCACTTTCAAAGACATGTTTCTCCACATCAATACTAAAGAAGAGGTTTTTCCCTCTGCATTGTTTCACCACATCGTCCAAACCAGGCTCGTAAATAGGAAGCCGATCACTGTTCCAAGCATTGATCCTTGGTTCAGAGATGTCGACAACTGCTACTTCAATCTCAGGGCACTTAAGTGCCATCACTGCCATGGTTGGACCACCCACGTAGCCAGCGCCTATGCAGCATATCTTCACCATTTCTGAAATTTTACTAAAAACAGAAGCAAAAATGTTAAAATTTTCAACAACCAGATGATATGATTATTCCAGTAGATTGATGGATAAAATTGCAAGTAACTCGTAATATAAACATAGAAATTGAATGGGACATGAAAACTCTAAATGCATGAATTGGTTTTTAAGGAGGAACGAGTGAGACATCATATCAAACACCTTGTAAGCTAAGATCTATCAATTTAGAAATAATCACAACAGAAGAAGGACCTCAAAATGTAAAACTAAAAATCTTAGGTTGTATAATCTCGAACAAACAAAACAAACCCATCTTTGATATCTAACAATTCTCATGTTCTGAGTTTGGTAAAAAACGAATGATCTCTCAAATTCAAAAAAAAAACACAAAAACAAGATGATCGAGAAACGATACATTTTCGAAAAAGCGTTGGAAAAAGAGAGAAATTGACCTTTCCGGATACTCTTCCTTGAGACTTGAGAGTGAGCAAGGAAGAGAGGGAGGTTGAGAGATGGGGGCCAACGGTGGAGAATGAGAGAGAACGCAAAGGAGCAAGTTGCGGCGAAGACGATGGTAATGGCAGAAGATGTCTTCTCGCAATTATAAAGACAGTCTCACCCAACTTGACTTGCACATTTCTACTTTTTATTTATTGCTCCAAAAAACTCCTACACGCTTTTTTTCTTCAATTATTATGCCTACCATTATCATTTGGTTATAAAATTGACCAGCTAAAGTTTAGTAAGGGATTAATTGAATCTGTTTTTGGGAACTAAGAGTTACTTTTGTATCTAATCTCAAAGTTTTATTCTTGTAAGTTTGTAACACTAGGCTAAATTGAATATAATGAAGATACTAGTGAAGGGTAAATAATAATTTTGTTTTCATCATCGTATATAAACGTTTTAGTCATGTAAATGGTGCATACAGTTTTGAATATCTGTAAACTGAATTGATTCGTGTACAACATTATTTATACTCGTCTTTTAAGGGTTTTCATCATTAGCCAAATTCAAAATGGTTTAAAAGTGTCTCAATGACAACTAACTTTCAATCATTTTGTGTGCTTAATATATTCTTCTAAATAGAAATTCATAACTAATTAATCATAAAGTTTTGTATACATTAAGCGAGGAGAATAACAAGGAAAATCAACAAGTGGAGTTCAAGAAAGAAGTGAACCAATGAACAGAGTCCTTAGCGTATCTCTAGAGATTGTCTCTGTAATCAACAAAGTAGAGACCAAACCTTGAACTGTAACCAGCTGCCCATTCCCAGTTGTCCAATAGCGACCACACGAAGTACCCTTTCACATTGCATCCATCCTCTTTGATCGCAGCTTGTAAGCTCGAAAGATAATCATGATGCTATCTGTATTCTTTTCGTATCTCTGAGAGCTTCTTTTCTAGAGATCAGAATACTGTTTGGATCGTCCATTCCTACACAAACAAACATCATTACATTTACAAACTCTCTTTTTCATCTTGAGGGTTTTAAGATGTGTGTGTTTTACCATTTTCAGTGATCAAGACTGTAGGGTTTCCATATCTATGTTTAATGTAATTCATCAAGCTTCTCATCCCTCTAGGCACTATGTACAACTATATCGAACTTGCCTGTCTGCGACAACAACAAAAGCAACACCAGCTTAGAAAAGTACTATTCTACTAATCATTTTGAGAGATATATAACTAACCAAAATTTAGAATAATCTTACCCTGTCTCCAATCGTGCTTAAACCCTTAAAAGTTGAAATTCAAAACAAAGATTATCAGTAAAGTGTTAAATACTCATGACAAGGGTTTAAGTGAGTTAGAAGTATGATTTATACGTAGAGTGACGGTTCCAGAATCAGAAATGGCGTCGTGTAGAAAAGTGCCGATGAGAATAATTGGTGGAGTTGTTCCTTGCGTAGTACGTTGTGTAATGATTAATCCCTACAAAATCTAGCGAACCCTTAACCAGAGCGGATTGAGATCTCGTAAACACTGGTAATCTACTTCCGACTCTGCTTCTCATCGAGCTCGGGTAATCCCCAAACATCAACGGATCCAAAAACCTAATTAAGATCATAGAAGATATATATCACATTGTATAAACTATGTACCATTATTAAGTCGTGAAAGTTGTGTAAACATTTTATACCAGCCAAGTTGAAAGTCTTGAGCTCTTTGTGCAGCTTCAATGCCCTCTGTCTTGTTAGACTCTGGCTCATACCACATTACATCAAACGCTACCCTTAACGGACCTCCTTGCTTGGCCTAACATAATTTATACATAAAAACTATATCTTATTTTCATCTAATTAACATCATGTTTCAAATATAGTATATTGACTATCCTTATACTTTTTCCTGTAGATATCGGATACGGTGGCGTGAGTTAGAATAACATGTGACTGACGATGTAAGGCTCGGTCGATGAGTTTCCAGCTCGAGAAGAATAGTACAACGGCCTAGAGCTTGTAGCCCAACGTCATAACCTTGTACAGCGTTACATACGGCTCGATCCCTACAACAACAATTCGATCAATTATCACCAAAAGCATTTATCTAATTAACTACTATATATTTGAGATTTTTGTGTAGACCCAGACCTTTAAAAACATGCAAAAAAAAAAAACCTTTAGCAAGTAAAGCATTTATGAGTTTGTTGTAGTGATCGATTCCGGCTTCGTTTATTTGTCCTACGCCATCTGTATAACACACATAATATTATTCAGGTTAGTCCATCAAAGCCATATCAAAATTCGTATTTAGGAAAATTTGTTTTACGTAGTAACATAAACTTAATCTAAAGTAAATTGGACTAAAGAACATGATAAGAAAAAGAAAAAAATAAAAGCATACTTGGAAAGATGCGGGTACAAGAAATGGAAAATCTACAAGCGTCCATTCCCATGTTCTTCATAAGTTGTACATCTTCCTGCGCTCACACATTTTATAATCCCAATTAAAACTGTATACTTCTTTCAAAATGTATACTTATTGACAGTTTTGTTAATTTATATAAATAGGATTTACCTCGTAACGATGGTACTGATCAACAGCGACATCGGCATTGCTAAAATCAGTGATTTTACCAAAAGTGTGGGAGAATGTGCCCCAAATCGTAGGACCTCTTCCATCCGCCTTCACTGCTCCCTCGTACTGCATAAGTTATCGATATGATTAATTTTTATAACAAAGTTCGGTCCATTATTATTTGCATTTTTATTTTGGGTAAGACTGGAGTCAAAATTCCAGGCAGAAAACAAATAGAAAGTTTCCTAAACATTAATTGGGTGTGCTTAGTTAGGTGAGAGACATTGTGAGAAAGAAAGACTTTGGTTTTACTTAGACTTTGCTTATGCTGGATTGAGAATATATAAATTAAAAAAAAAGGAGAAAATATATAGGTGAAATTTGAGAAAAGTGTAAAAGAATGGGTCCTTGTTTGAAAAGAAAATAAAATTTTTGGAAAAGCCGAAACCACAAGAAAAGAAGGAGCATGTATTGGCTGCCCGTCATTGATAAATATGTATGGTCTTGTTTACGTGTCACGCATTCATTCGTATATTGAATATTCATGGAGCACATTTCAAGAACAAATGTAACACACGCTTCAATAAAATAAATAATGTATATGGTTATATGGTAGTAAATATTATTAAATTAAATATCTTCACATTTAAACCAAAAATATAAATTAAATAATTAAATGATGA
The DNA here is from genome assembly GCA_963922655.1 of Cardamine chenopodiifolia. Lineage (NCBI taxonomy): Eukaryota > Viridiplantae > Streptophyta > Magnoliopsida > Brassicales > Brassicaceae > Cardamine > Cardamine chenopodiifolia. The sequence continues at coordinate 5,729,593 of OZ000467.1, forward strand.
TGAATTTGCTGACAAAAACAAAATTAGATCACGATGAATTTACAGAGGTAGTTAAGTTTCTCTCAGATACTGAATTGTGTTTTCATATAGTATTAAAAAAGGTTTGGTAAGATGTGGAATTGTATTTGATATTTTTGAAGCGTTTTTTTTCGCCGCGTATTGATTAAGTCTACAGTGATCATTTTAGGCGCTAGAAAAAACGAAAACGTATCATCTTCATAAAAAAACATATAACATGTTCTGATGGGGCCTATTTTTAGGTCGCGAATAATATAGTTTTCAGATTCCATTAAAACTAAAAGGAAAAGACAATAATTAAAAAGAAAAAAAAAAGAGATTGGAGAGGAGAGAGAGGGGACCTGAAAAGCAGAAGAGAAGCGGTTCCGAAAACAAATCCCTTTGGAAAACTGCCCCCGGAAATGTCCGCACAGATGCATCTCTTATCCATCATCATCATCATCATCATGATTAATCTCCTTGAACCCATCTCTTTCTTCCTCAGTTACATATATTTACGTGTAGATCGAAATAAACTGTTTCATATGAACAAGAAAGAAGGAATAAGATTAAAAGAGGAATGCTAGTGAAAAAGGTTACGTAAGGAGTATCTATGTATATGATGGAAAAGTGAGAGGTATATATGAAATCTTTCGATATCCTCAATAAAAATGACGAATTTGATTTTTTCTGAATATAAACAGATAATAATTATAATCACTGTTTTCAGGGGAAATAAAACATGAAAAGTACAAGGAAAAAAAACATGAAATCTGGTCCACATTAGATCAATGTGATGTTAAGAAATTGATCGAATCTTCTGCTGTTATGTCGTATGTTTTAACTAATTTTATCAATTACAAAAAAAAAGAAAAGAAAATAATATGTTGTAATAAAATTTGGGTTTATTTTATTTTGTAATATGGTAAGATATTTAATATGTTTCCAACAGTTAAAAAAAAGAAAGATAAGTGTTGACTGGCATGCTCATATGTCATATGTCATCTCTGCTTCAATTCTAGAGCTGTTTTCCAACTTTGGGGTTTTAGGGTTTTCCGTTGAAGAAGAAAGTCTGGGTTTTTAAAATCCATTTTTGTACAGAGTAAACCAACATTGTTTAGTTTCAGGAGATGGAGCAAACGAAGATTATGAAAGATTGTGAAGTAGAAGTCAGTTCTGAAGAGGAAGGTTTTGAAGATGCTTGGTTCAGAGCTATTTTAGAAGAAACCCCAACTAATTCGGCAAGCAAAAAGCTTCGTGTCCGTTACTTGACGTTGCTCCATGAGGATGGTTCGTCTCCTCTAGTAGAATACATCGAAGAGAGATTTATTCGACCTGTCCCGCCGGAGAATCACTACGACGGCGTCGTTTTAGAGGAAGGTTTAGTGGTCGGTGCTGATCATAAAGACGGATGGTGGACTGGTGTGGTCATAAAGAAAATGGAGGATGACAACTATTTGGTTTATTTTGATTCTCCACCTGACATTATTCGATTCGAGAGGAAGCAATTGCGAGCTCATCTTAACTGGACCGGTTCGGTTTGGGTCCGACCAGATATTAAGGTACGAGGTTCAATGTTTGAAATTGTTTCTCAAATTTTGTGGCTTTCTTGCAAAAGGTTGAAACTTTTTTGAGAATCTTTGAGAAAGATTTAACTTCTCTCTATGTTGTACTTGAAGGAACTCGATAAGTCCATGTGTAGCTCCGGGAAAATGGTGGAAGTGAGTTCTCCCAAAGATGTTGCGTGGTTCCCTGCAATGATAATTAAAGAGATTGAAAAGAAGAAAGTCATTGTCAAGGACTGGAATAGGTACTTGAGATGCAATGGTGAGGAGGCAAGACCAAACTACACCATTGGTTCACGCTGGGTTAGACCAACACCGCCTCCTTCTTCGGTTGACAAGTATACATTGTTGGAACGTGTAGAGGCGTTTCGTGGTTCGGGATGGCATAAAGGGCTGGTGAGGGGCGTGCTTCCTGAGAATCGTTATATGGTGTATTTAGAGGATACAAAGAAGGAATCCACATTTAAACTCTCGGATCTTAGGCCTTTAATGGTGTGGGAAGATGGGGTTTGGAAAAACATACCAAAGGTATCGGTTTCACTAATTTCAGTCAACATTCTGTCAGTTTTGGTTTATTGGTATGAATTGATGCTGTTATGTTCTTTCAGGGAAAAGTCATCAAAGTAACTCTTTTAAACGCCGTAAAAGATAAGCCAATGCGCTCTTCTTCTGGTGCTAAGCCAATGACTCCTAAAAAGGCCACAAAGCATATGAGAAGTTCCCTGACTCCTGAGGAAATTGGCAAGACATTCACTAAAGCTGAAACTGTAGCTGTAAGTTAGACACTCGCTAGTTTCGTTTGCTTTCGTCATGTCTCTGCTGTTGTTTTACAAATCTTGTTACCTGAAAATAGGTCACTAAAGAATTGGGAAAAAAGAAGGCTGATGCTGTGATGAATGATAAAACTCTTCAGGTCATAACACCACAAGTAACACTAACAGGTAAATTTGATCTTCCTTAACTCCTTGTGTTTACTTTGTGCATCATCACTATTGATCTATAATGTCATTGTGTTTTTCAGCAAAAAAATCTGTTTCACCTATAACCCCGTCCCCAGTCATAACGGCAACACCATTGAAACATATAGAGGCTGACACTGAAGGAAAGAAGACACTTGATCCAATGAAGAATCAGAAGGGTTTGGAAAATAATTCAACTCGACAGGAGGTAGCTAGTTCGTCGTTTGAAACATAATCATTCTCACTTCTACTAGATGGCGCTTATTACCTTAGCCTTCATGATTGTTCTTTATTTTTGAATGCAGATCTCTGAGGAGGAGAATAGCAAAGATAAGAGCAGAAAAAGGAAAAGAGAAAAAAAGCACAACTCAGACCGGAATGAAACTGGTATGTCTAAATCAGTATTAACAATATTAGTTTTTTTTTTTTTTTGTTTCTTGCCAAATCTTTTTATCATGTCATTGGTTATAATTTGTAGGTGACACTTGCAATGGTTCAGAGGCAGAGACCAATGATACTAGTAATAATATGTGTGTTGATGATGTTGATGATCAGCCTCTCTCTGCTTGGATAAATATATCTACTGGTTCGGTTCATTTTCTATTCAAAGTAGTATAAATGCATCGTCTTTAAAATTTCGAGTAGTGTATGCTAAAGCAATTTCTTTTTTTTGCATTGATCTATGCAGAGCTGTCCTTTGAGCAGAGCCCAAATGTGGTGAAAAATTCTGCTGCCGTTGTTGAGGAAACGCAAGCAAAGGGTACACTAACGATTTTGCCTTTTACAAAGAAGTTGCCATTTTGGAAGACATATGAGATAGAGGAGGTATTCAAAACCGTACCACAGAATCCTCATTTCAGCCCGTTGGTCAAGGTTAAAGAAGATATCCGCGAATGGTCAGCGATTGGTATGATGGTGAGTTTCTATGGGTTATTGAAAGAAGTCAAAGATCTCCAGCTCGATGTTTCTTCAAACAAACTAAGTAGCCTTAGTAGTTCTTTTGCCGAGCTAGAGAAGCATGGTTTCGACGTTGCAACCCCTCAATCACGGATCAAGAAAGTGTTGTCTCTCCAAAATGGGCGAGCAATGAAAGCAGAGGAAAGAAAATGTCTTGAGAAGAAGATTGAAGTTAAAGAGATCGAAAGGCACAAACTTGAAGCAGAAATGGTTGAGTTAGAACGCAAAATGAGTGTTGTGAAAGAGAAGAAGGAAGTGGCAGACAAAATGATTGTTGAAATGAAATCATGTGCAGAAACCATTGATCGAGAGATTGAAGATGTGGAACTTGAGTTTGTAACATCTATGTTGCCTCCATGGTAACAAGTTAAAAGGAAACAAAACTATGAATTGCCTATGGTTTTATTTAGGTAAATGAAAACTTAAAGAGTAGATGTATGTAAAAAGATTGTCTAAGATCTTTAGCCCTTGTGTTGATGATGAGGTTTAGTTTTTAATCTCTATATTTTGTGAATCTAAACTAAAAATATTGGGCAAATTATTCTGATCTTAAGATTGTTATATTGTTTCTTCGTCAAGCATTAACCTCCAAGCATCAAAGGCTAAAACACCACGCTGATTTGACATCAATGTGCCAAGTCAACAAGACAGAACAAGGGCTTGAGAATATAATTTGTCTTTAATGCTTAGAAGTACAATAACATTATCAAGTAGACGACAGATTTTGCCAGAGATTGAACAAAAACAGCTCAATATCGCATAACACAACTTTTTCACTCATTTGCTTCACAGCTTAAACCAACACTAACTCAGGCTTCCCAAAATTCTTGGAATCAAATGGGTCTCTGTTCCTTTTATCAGTATCTTGGAGCTGCACCATAAAAACCACAAAAGTGAATTCAAATATGCTAATAATACCAAATAGCCTTAGATTCAAGTATCACTATAGAAAAGATGATACGATGCATACCTCCACCAATTGTTGCTTCAGGAAGCTTCTCTATTGAGTACTTGCGTTGTGTCACAAACATGATCGGCACACCAGGAATCTGTAAACGAACAAAATAAAGTCAAAATCCAAGGGTTCCAGCCATGTATATTAAAAAGCATTCATATCAAATTACTATCTTTACCTTGCGAATCCTTCGCTTTAGATCTCTATCACAAGTAGCCACTATGAAGCATTTATGCTGGTATATTTCAAAAGAAACAACCAAACAGAAGATTAGACTATATGCATAAACAGAGGACTTCCTCAGCGAAACAGGACACAGAGATAAACAAAGTCGAATCTGAGGTAATACCTGAGTAACTCTGTCCACAAGACAGTCATCAGCATAAGTCCCTTTGTGTACGCAAGGTAGTCTTTCAAATCGGGGATCCTTTGCAATCCTACCAAATCATAAATAATAACCAATTAAGAACCTAGTCAATGGATCCACGATGCAATTCTACTGAAAAACTCTTCTTTGAAGTCTAAAAGCTTTACCTTAGAGCTACACGATACTTCTGACCTAACTTCTCCAGCTCAGCCATGACACAGTCAGTGATACAAGGAGTGCCTTCAAATCCAAAACAATTCAAAGGTTAACAAAGATAAAGAATGTAGCATAACATATAAACCTAACAAAGTTTAAGTAGCTCACATTTTGCGTACAAACAGTCCATCATTCCCTTCTCAAGATCAATCTGATTTTGCATCACAACAACAAGATTTCATTCAATCAGGCCACCAAGACAAGAAAACTCAACCAAAATCAATCTTTTTTATCATACAAATTCCGATTACAGCTCTATTATATATACTGCAATTGATTGTGTATTTATTACCTTATTCTGGATAGAGAAGTTGATGAAATTAGTATCCACCAAAACCCGGTAAGGAGGAACCAAACTAGCGTTGTGAGAAAAGAAAAGCCCTGAAGGAACATTTGGACTGATACAAAAAAAAAATACTCAAAATCACAAATCAATATCCAAAATTATAAGAATCTCCCAAAATCACGAAAGCACATAAAAAAGCTTATAGCTTACACGTTTCTGGGAAGCTCCGTGAGGTCCTTCTTGTTAGGATTCAGAACCTCCTCTTTGTAACTGAAGAAAACTACCATTAATAAACCCCCAAGAAAAAAAACCTAAACATATCAAATTTCCAAGGAAGAAGAATCATTACTTACTTCTTCAAAGCTTTGTGGCTTATCAGTTTTTTCATTACAGCAAACTTTTGAGGTTTCTTTGCTCTACCCATATTTGATGCAAAATAAGGAGAAACCCCTAAAACCTTGAAAAGGAGCAGAGAGAAATGGAGACTATAAGGGCAGGAATGTGCACTCTTTCTTTCAGAAACAAAAGACAACGACAACTTTAGGTTCTTCTTCCTTCAGATGTAAGAATCGAGCAGAGACGGTGAGAAAGAAATTAGGTTAGCATTTAAGCAAACCGAACCGAACCAAATCAATTCGAACCGACTTGAGCTAATTGAGCTAAAGTGGGCTCGGCCCATATACGAAGCTCTGAGCGAAGTCTCTCTGACGGCGTCGTCCCTCTGCATATACCGGCGATGCCGCGAAAAGAGAAGTGAGGAAGTCTAAGCAAACCGAGTGAGTGAAAATGGAGGATGATGAAGAACCACCGATGGCTATTCAAATCCAACCGGATTTTTCTGCCGGAAAGATTCTTTCAGTAGAGGAATCAAGCGACGTTGTTTCAGTTGGAGTCACTGTCATCACAGGCTATCTCGGGGCCGGAAAGTCCACCGTAAGTAATGAGAGATTCCCTTCCTTTCAGTGATTTACGTGTTAAGTTTTGGTTTTGATTGTTAATTGTGGTGTAATCTGATTGATTTTGCCCAGCTTGTGAATTTTATTCTGAACGGGAAACATGGGAAGAGAATCGCTGTGATATTGAATGAGTTTGGAGAAGAGATTGGAGTTGAGAGAGCTATGATAAACGAAGGAGAAGGAGGTGCCCTTGTTGAAGAATGGGTTGAGCTCGCTAATGGCTGTATTTGCTGCACTGTTAAGCATAGCCTTGTTCAAGCCCTTGAGCAGCTTGTTCAGAGAAAAGACAGGTGCTTTTTTCAGCTCGTGAATCCCCAATTTTTTTCATCTTCTTTGTAATATCTAAGCACAGTGAGATAGATATTCGTGATGATCGTTATCCTCTAAGCTCTAGGATTTGGTAAAGGCTTAAAACCTCAAATCATATGGATAGTTTGAGAAATTGAAGTACTTTTTTTTGTTCAGAATGTTACTTTCATTGGTTTGATTTATTAGACATTCTGCTTTTGCATTCTCGTATTGCAGGCTTGATCATATACTTCTGGAGACAACTGGTTTAGCAAATCCGGCTCCATTGGCTTCTATTCTTTGGTTAGATGAACAGTTAGAGTCAGACGTCAAGCTTGACTGCATTGTTACTGTGAGTAGTGAGCTCTTTATTTGATTTACTTCTCCTTTGTCAAGCTTGAAGCTGCTCTTAAAATTCTCTTATTTTATCATCTTGTACGAAGCTGAGATATTGTAAGAAATATACTAGTGATTCTTTCGTTTTGTGGTTACCTCTTTGTAGCATATTTGTCTCAAGTTGCTCACTCTCTCCCTAGTTCCAGTAATTTACTGCTCAGGCATTTTGTTTCCTAATGTCTTTACTGACTTAGCTGCTTGTACAGGTTGTGGATGCAAAGAATCTTCGATTTCAGCTCAATGAGCGCCGTGAATCATCCTCATTTCCCGAGGCTTTTAATCAAATAGCATTTGCGGTAATCATCTTGTGTCACACCCAATAAGAATACTGACATATTACCTTCTGCATCTTACATCTCATCTCATCATGACAAGATTGTTTAATCGTATTGTAGGACACAATAATAATGAATAAGGTGGACTTGATTTCTCAAGAGGAATCTGATGAATTGGAGAAGGAAATCCATTCTATCAATTCGCTCGCCAATGTCATTCGTACTGTGAGGTGCCAAGTTGATTTGTCCAATATATTAAACTGCCAGGCATATGATTCAACTGTTAAGTCTCAGAAACTTCTCTTCTCTATCATCTGATTATATGTATACCTGCTCGATCATTATTTATGATTTTGACTGTAGTATTTGAACTTTTTCCCTCTTCACTGTTTCAATTAGCATGTTAGCCGTCTGGAATCCCTACTAGAAGCACATAAATCGTTAACCACTATAGACCTTCACGATAGTGGAGTGAGGACTCTATGTATCAGTGAATCACAACCTATAAACCTTGAAAAGGTAGCAAATTCATAACATTCTTGGAGAAGTAGTTAAAAAAAGTGTTCTTTGTGATACACCAGCTTGTTCTCGGTTTGACAGGTTCGTTTATGGCTTGAGGACATTCTGTGGGATAAAAAATTGGATATGGATGTATACCGTTGCAAGGCTGTGTTGAACATCCAAAACTCAGACCAGCTACATATTTTGCAGGTAATGTGATCATGAATTGAAACATAAGTAAGGTCTTGTGATCCTCGGATTGTCCTTCACATTGCTTCTATGTTATTGAATATGTGCAGGCTGTTAGAGAGATATATGAGATTGTTCCAGCACGAAAATGGAGTGAGGAAGAGGACCGAGCGAACAAAATAGTATTTATAGGTTTCATCTCCTTTTTGCATCATAGTTGACACTGTTGCTCCCAATAAATACTCTGTTATCCCTGCTTGCTGATTCATGCAATTGAATATATACAGGACACAAACTGGATGAAGAAACTCTTAGAAGCGGATTAAGAGATTGCAGGCCCTAAAGAAAAACCCTAACTTGCAGTGAAAACCAGATTGGTCTATAGTTCGAAGCTCCCTAGTATCAATTGCTGATTTTGGGTGTTAGAAATTGTAACTTTAGCATTACAGTGTGTGAATTTACAGTACAATCCTATAATTGATGCTGTAACAATAACATTACCTTCTTCCCCACAGTTGTTTAATCAAATTTTCAGACAACCATTGGTTTCCAAACAAAGCACAAGTGTGTTAAGAAGAAACCGAAAATTTGTATTTACAAGGTCAGATTGTTGTTATGACTTATGAACGAATTTCTCTATCTCTCCTTCTCTATCTTGTAGTCAGTCATCTTCTCTCCATCCCTCTGGAATATGTCAGCCAAATCAAACAAGCTCACTTCTCTAAGTTTCTTTGCCATTTCTCCGAACATCACCACACCTTCCTCACTGGAATAACAATGCAAGAACTTGCTATAATCAAATCTAGGAACTTCAAGCTCTCTTCATTGTTCTCTCAACATACTTTGTAGTTTCCAACCGTTTCTCCACCTTAATCATACCTCCAATGAATATGGTATCGAAATTCACTAACCGGTCTGGTCCTTTCCTTCCTCTTCTCCCCAAATGTCCTTGCAGCAACATAAGATATGTATGCATCATCGGCTTGCACCCTCTCTGTATCATCTTCCTGAAAACCTCAGTTACCTCGCTTGCACGTTTAATCTTCACCAACCCTTTTATCAATGCATGATAGATACTAATATCCGGATTTTCAATGGCCTCGATTGTTTTATATGCCTCTGCAACTCTTCGTTTAACCAACAGCTCATAGATTACTGACGACCAAGTTAAGTTGTCCACATGTACGCCTCTTTGACGCATTTAATCGAACACTTGCGTGCGGTATCAATCCTTCCGTTTTTGCACAACCAATCGATCATAATCCTGTAGAAAGATCCATCCAAGTCTCCACCTTTTTTTGAAACTATCACGTAAAAGACCTTTGAAGCTTCATCAAACTGATTTTGTTTGAGAAGTGTTTCCATAATCTTTTTACCAGCTTCAATATCCACCTCAAATCCTTCATCCATAATCAAATTCCAAAACTTTACAGCTTCGATCAAATCACCAATATCGCAGAACCCTTCAATCATCGTCCTATAAGTCATCTCATCAGGTTTAATACACTCTTTTAGCTTACTAACAACAAACTTAGCTTCTTCAACAAGCTTCTCCTTACACAAAGTTTCCACTGCTCTATTCAGAGTCTGCACATTGTACGAATACCCAAATTCATTCATCAAATGAAAAAAGTTAACACATTTCTTCAACTCTCGAGCAGAAGCAAGTGTTTTCAACACAATCCGAAACGTCTTATCATTAGCCAGTCAATGTTTCCCTGTTTCTTGAGCCAATTCCCAGAAAAGATCCATGTTTCTTGATTTACCGATGATGTCAAGCATCTTATTAGAGGTAGTGGAGGTGTGTGTGAAATCAGGGTGGTGAGTCTGCGAATAGTGGAAAAAACGGTGAACCGGACGCCATGAGAGTGAGAAGTTGTTGAAGACTTGAAGGAAGAACTCGTGAGTAAGTTGAAACTTGGTGGATGAGAGCTTCGAGACGAGAAGTGAATCAGGCGAGTTCTGTTAATGGTAGAGAATTGTACAGACTCGGAGGAGATGGTCTTGGTTTATCGGCGTGATGGAGGGGGAGATAGTTTTGGTTGAGTTAACTCGGTCGAGAATCGGCGGTTGAGAGTTAAGAATTGCCGAATTGTCTTTCCTATGTTAAGCATCCTCCGACAAGGAACGACCGCGATGGCCATAAGTTTTCCCGACAAAAGTAAATAAAAAAGGAAGTGAATATTAAAATAATTAAATACAAAAAATGAAAATTAGGGTAAACCGCGCCGCCGCCTCTTGAGGGTTGGAATTACAAAAAAAATGGAGCTGGGGGGTCTAAATTGAGCTACAACCCCATTGTTGTACTTTATCATCTTTAATTTAATATCAACAAGTCTAACATATTGCACGTTGTAATGAAGCGACAAGTTCGTTAAGTTGGTTAGAATGAATTGCGCAGACACTTAGGCGCGCTCGGATCTGAAGGTTGAGATTCAGTCTTCTTCCGCCATTCGCGAACCATCTTCAAACCTCTTATTATATTTCTCTCTTTCCCTTCCTTCTCTTCCAATCATTTTATTCTTTATTTATTATCTCAACGAGGAAAACAACAACGTCCAAAAAAAAAACCAAAAAATCAATATCTCTGTTTTCGCAGATTATTCAGACAAAATGTCATCATCAGGATCCGACAAAGAAAGAGAGACCTTCATCTACATGGCTAAGCTCTCCGAACAAGCCGAGCGATACGACGGTAACATATTATGTCTATTTTAATTACATATATATGCGAGAATCTTTAGGAATTAGGGATATGGTAATGAATGTGCAGAGATGGTGGAGACGATGAAGAAAGTGGCGAGGGTGAACAGTGAGCTGACTGTGGAAGAGAGGAATCTGTTGTCTGTTGGTTACAAGAACGTGATCGGAGCAAGACGAGCCTCGTGGAGGATAATGTCTTCGATCGAGCAGAAGGAAGAGTCCAAAGGCAATGAACCAAACGTGAAACATATCAAAGGTTATCGTCAAAAGGTCGAAGATGAGCTCGCCAACATTTGCCAAGACATTCTCAACATCATTGATCAGTATCTCATCCCTCACGCTACCTCTGGCGAAGCGACTGTCTTCTACTACAAGATGTGAAAACAAAAAACACTCTCTTCTCATCTGTACTGTATATGTAACTCAAATTTGCTTCTTCTTTTTTGTTAGGAAAGGAGATTATTACCGTTACTTGGCTGAGTTTAAGATCGAGCAAGAGAGGAAGGAAGCAGCTGAACAATCGCTGAAACGCTATGAGGTATCTAACAATCGCTGAACAATCGCTGATTAGGAGGATTTTTGGTCTGATGGATCTGTTTTGATTAGGCTGCAACACAAGCTGCAAGCACTGAGCTTCCTTCGACCCACCCGATCCGTCTTGGCCTTGCTCTTAACTTCTCTGTTTTTTACTATGAGATCATGAACTCTCCTGAAAGGTTTTCATTCCTTTGTAAAATATTGATTCCTAAATAGATATATCAACTTTGTTGTAATGTGGTTTCTGAAAAACTGTTGCAGAGCTTGCCATTTGGCGAAGCAAGCCTTCGATGAGGCAATTGCGGAGTTGGATACTTTAAGTGAGGAGTCGTACAAGGACAGCACTTTGATCATGCAGCTCCTCAGAGACAACCTCACCCTCTGGACTTCTGATCTTCCTGAAGATGGAGGTGTGTTTGAAAATTATAAAGCATGCATGATGTCTCGAAACGTTTGAGTTTAAGAAATGGTTTTGTTATGTTTTCAGGAGAAGACAATATCAAGACCGATGAACCTAAGCAAGAACAGGCTAAGCCTGCCGAAGCCACTGAGGTAATTCATCTTAAAAAAAAAGGTCTGAAATGTTCTTGTTGGGTTTAGCTAATGTGGTTTGTAAATTTTTGGCTTGTTTGTTTCAGAACTGATGAGAGGCTTTGGAAGTTGAATGAGATTAGATTCGATGCCCAAAAGGGGGGGGGGGGGGGGGGGGGTGGGTGGGGGTGGGGGTTGGGGGAGGCTGATTCCTTTAAATTCCATAGATTGGTTTCACCAGAAAGATGGGATCAGAGACAACTGAATCCATCCTATATTGTTTCCTTTTTTGTATTACTTGTTTTTCTTTTTTATTTTGTTGTCAGTTTTCATGTCATACGAGTACTTTATGTTATGCAATTACATTATGATTTGATCAGATATGCTTTTGCTGTTATACATTTCCAATATACAGATCAATCAAATGTGTATTAAAAATCGCCAACCAAAACAAACAAACACCTAAATGTCAACATGGAAGCGAAACCGCAAGACAAAAATGCTTGTTACGAGTGAACTCTTAGACAGAGTATAAAAGATCAATAATGTTGATGGTTTTATAGACGTTAAAACTGCATAAATGTACAGAAGAAACTTATCATCATAAGAGCTGAGGACAAACCTAATCATATACAAAAGGATGGAAGAAGATAAATGAAACAAAGATCTCTTCTCCTTGCTCTGTCATTGTTCTTCCTTATCAAAGTAATTCTGAGGCAATGAAAAGTCTTCCTCGTGATTCCAAATCTCCATATCCTCATCATCTGATTTCTGAAAAATCCAGAGATAACCGATTAAAACCACTAGCCCAACTCCAAAGCAGGACATGAATGGAACCTACAGCTATGGGATATAACAATCAATGCTAGTTTGTTGTAATTATTACTCACCAGCATCTCGATGTTGTAGAAACGATCCAGTAGCTGCAGAACCTCATCCGCTGTGAACTGTCGTTCAAAGCTATGGGCAAGAATAGTTGACAGAAAGAGTCAATGAATAAGGATCAGAACTCATCGATTGAAGTAATGAAAGAAACTCAGAACAAACCTTCTTCCGAGATACTCCATGAGACCATAAAGAACAAAATGGCGATGAATGCCTGCAAGAAACCAAAGAACTGATCATCAATGTCCAAGAACAAGAAATATGCAATTGACAATCACCCTACAGTATACGATGAAATTATTCCCTTTGCTAATGGTTTCTGATTAACTCCATGATAAAGATTAACACTTAGCTAAAGGATAAAGATTTGCGTTGTGAAAGCTTGCCTCGGAGTTTAATGGGAGGATAAATTTCAAGAGCTTCTAATAACCTTAGCTCCAATTCAACCTGAGACTGCTCCTGAGAACCAAATCCAATAAAAGAGGAAACTTTAAAATATCAGAACAAATAAGGTGTAAATGGCAGACAGAAAGAGAAGAGAGACCTTGGAGAGAGAGGAGGCGGAGGATGGTAAAGTTTTACAGGGAGAGTGTACGGACATGCCGTCTTGTTCTTCCTCTTTCTCTTTACCTCCGCCACTTTCGTCCGTTCTTCCAACCATCTTCTTCTTCAATCAGTTTTCTGAAATTTTAGGGTTTTTGTCTCTTTGATCCCCAAAAATGAGATGAAATGGTTCTCAAACTGTTGGTGAATTGTGTGAAGCAGAGCTTCTTCTCCAACTACTCGGTGGATCTCTGAATTTGGGCCGACCCATCTTCAAGGCCCTGTCTTTGTGTTTCATTCTTCTCTCAGTCCTCACAATAACTAAAATTAGATAACATTGTTAAGCGAAAATGTCAAACATAGCTATTTATACATACAAAAAACAAGAGTTTCAAAATAGAAATTGTTATTATACCAAAATCAATCTTACAAAACTACTGTAGTTGATTCAGATAAGATGAAAACAGGAATATTACCAAAAAGTCTCCATTTTTATTTGGTCAACGCCATAGCATTTGTCGGAGACTAGCGATCCTAAACCAAACTCTATTGGTTTCTTAAAAAAGCAAGAGTCCAAAAAAACAAGAGCTATGTAATGTTAAAAATCAAATTAGAGACTCGAAGAATATAAAGAAGCGATATACGGCAATGAAACACTGGGGCGTGATGGTCCATAACTTCAAAAGTCGATGAGCCTCTGCTTCATGCCTCACTTCTCACAAGAGGGTTCGTAATTACAAACCATTCATTTGGGATTTGTCAGTTTATGCACGGCCCCTGGAGTAGTCTATGTTGAACAGCATGTTCCTGCGGTTCTCCGTTCCCATCCTTATCTGAAACTTCTTGGCCAAGGCCTCCACGTTATCATTGTTTTCATAATCCATTTCCCTTACACATCGCCTTCTGAGCTTTTTCAACGTCTCCCTGGACGGTTCAAATCCAGCATTGATCTGTTTAATTAAAAAATGTATAAGTTACTCAGAGCCATGTGTACAACACACACCATTCTCTCATAGTGGTTAGGTTCGTTTTTGTGTACCATGTCATCAATGACGGTCAGAGCTGATTTGGGATCCCGGTTAATGAGATGAGCATCAACCAGCAATGAATACGTCTGAGCATCAGGTTTAACACCTATGCTAACCAGATGCTCGAATACATTTGTTGCCTCAAAAGTCTGCAAATCAAACAAACTAGAGTTGTTAGGCTTATTTGTTCATCCATGCGGCAACAAATAGAGAGAGAGAGAGAGAGTGTGTGATGTGACATGGAAACAGCACCTTCTTGACCTTTCCAAATGCATATAGTAAAGCATTGTACGAATCAATATTAGGAGTCAGCCCAAAAGAAGCACTTATTGCCTCAAATGTCTGATAAGCACGATCCAGATCCCATGTATTTGCGCAGCCAAGAATTACACAGTTTAGAGCAGCAACAGACTTATATGGAGTATCACCTTGACTCAAATTCTCCAACTGGAAGTATACCTGGTGGATTATGTGACAGTGCAAGGTCAGATAAGCTAAACGTTATAGCTGCCCACTATCAGAAATCTCAAATGCATTAACATTCAGACCATGATGCTCAACTTCGATAAACAGGTATTCTAGATTAGGTCTATTAGTTTTACACGATTCCTATATGTCTAGTAGTAAAATATCCAATGATCATAGTAATTCATTCTTGTTGTGAAGAAAATTGAGAATGTGTCGAACATTGATCCTTAAAACGATGTCTGAGATATACCTCATCCAGAGTCTCAAAGCCTTTCTTAGAGCAGGCCACAACCAGCGGGTATAAGGATGTAAAAGGTGAAAGCATTTCCTCCACAACTTCTTTTTCAGAGTCTGCATATGCGGATTCAAATTCATGAAGTGTAGTGAATGCTTTCTGCAGATTTCCCAACGATGCATAGGCATTTATCTTTGCAATGTACGATGCAGGGTTGGCTGCCTTTCTCCCACGCAGACTCTGTTTCAGAATCGTCCATGATCCTTCCACTAAAGATGAACTACAACTCCTAGCAGCTGTTGCAAGACCTGCTACTACCAACCCTTCATCAACAGAAAGAATAACCGATGGCCTAGCCATTTCGCCTCTAGTGATCCACTTGAACATAAATTCAAACGCATAAAATGCTAATTTGCTATTATCCTCTTGAATCGCAACTTCTGCAATATAATTACACAATATCCAGCTAGGGCAAAGGGACTTGTTCCGATCAAGAGCCTGCGAAATAAGAATACAAATATAATTGATAAAAGGGACGGCAAAAGCTTAAAATGTCAATTGAAGATAAGAAAGACTCGTCTGTACCTTACACCTCTCAATGACGGAGACCAATGTATCTGTCCTACCTCTGGCTACACAACTACGAACACATTCAGTAAAGACTATGGTGGATAACATATAACCAGATTTTAGTGCCATGTCCATAATTTTCATGGCTTCGTCATTCTTCCCTGTTCCAAAATGCATTTCAATAACCAAATCATATGATTCATCATCCGGAAGAGCTTCTTTTCCGGTCAGCAGCATCCTGACGAAATTACATCAAATCATGACAATAAATTTAAAACTCTACAATTCCATGAAACCCGCCTCAGTGACAGCTTCAAAGAGATAATAGCCCTTTGATTTATCAGCAAATATATTACCTTTCAATCATGTAAATCTCTAATCTTTGGCACTAGTTCTAAGATAAACTCTCCATAGAAACTACAATATATGACAAACTAGCTTATAAATCTCACTCATTGGATGGTAATTTAACAACAATGTTCATTGCTGACAAAAGTATTTGTCTTTATCATTGAAGAGAAAACAAAAAGTAATCTTTCTACAAATTCACTGGATCTAACCGTTCAAGCAGCTTCTGGGCAGCTTCTGTCTCTCTTGCCTGGTGCATAGCTTTCAAGACTAGATTATAAGAAGCTGTATTAGGCCCCACAGAGAAGTCATCCATTAGCGCAACAAGATCGAGCATGTCACCAGCTGAAGCTCCCATCATCAAGTTAGCTCGAAGGTAAAGATTGTAAAGGTTCACATCAGGCTTGTTCGGCTTCCCATTCTTGTCAAGCGATCGAACCCAGAACTCAAAAAGCTGCTTCATATCAGACCACCTCTGCGACGCAGTCCAATCAGCAAACATATTCAGCAACGAGTTCATGTCAAGTGTCTCAGATAGAGCTCTGATTCGAGCAGCAGGAGCTTGATTTAGGAATCCCAATGGGACGAGAGATTGGTTGAAGGAAGGAGTGTTTGGGATCGGACTCCGCCAATTCTCTTGGTAAAGAGGACTTCCCGTCGCTGGATTTGGTGGAAGCGGCGTTGAGCCTGAGTGGAGATTTGATGTGTCGTGATCAGTTGATTCGGTTGCTAGCTGAGGATCTTGAGAGAGGAATGGAGTACTGGAAATGAGTCTGATGGGTGAATTGGGTTTTAGGATTTTGAGGAGAGAGATACGGGAACGGGTAAAGAGATGAGACGCCATTGTTGGAAGGATCTGTTGAGTTACAGAGTTGAGGAAAGCTTTCAGGGTTTTCTGAGTTTCAGATGAGTTTTAGAAACTCCGGCCGTGACGATATGTTCTCGATGAGACAGTGGCATTTTAGAGATTATCTCATAAAAATGATGTCTTTTTTTCAGGAGTTGGCCTTTGACCCGAAAAATGTTTAGGTCTCTTAGTATAAAAGCCCAGCCCATTAATACAGACAGCCCACACTTGTTCTTCAACGGAAACACATGTTTTTTTTTTTTTTTAATTAGCGGAAACACACATTTTAGCTAGTGTACATTGTGGATTTATCAATTTTTGTTGGTTAGATTGGTTTTAAACGGCCAGGATTTATATTTTCTGTCAAATTAACTTTTAAGGTCGACGTTAGGGTATTTTTAGTTCATTATTTTATTGGCGACTCAATTTACGTGTTAGTTTATGACACGTCGTGACGTAGGTTCAATGAAATATTTCTCTAGTGGTTCTTCTCCTCCAGTGTAAAATATCTATCGATGGTGTCGCTTTCTAAATGACGCATGGATGATAATTGTTTTAGAATTACTCTGTTAAAATTTAAAATATATGTCAGAATGATCTTTACATGCATTAACTGTCCTCATACGAAATGTATATTTGTCTTCCGAATCTAGTAGATACGCCTATACCTACAAATTAAAGTGAAATAAAAAGTTCACCAATCACCTCAGGCTTATCATCATCAAGCTTTTCCAACGAAACACCACAGGGTCAGGGCATCCAACCCAAAACATGGAGTTTGAAAAGATTAATTAACTGATTAACTCTATATAAGAATAATAAAGAGAAGGGGCGTTGAACATTCAAGGCTTTAATTTAAAGGTTATCTTCACAAAATCCTCTAGTGACAGTGTTATCTAAAAAAAACTTACACTATTTCTTATGATTTTTGTTAAAGCACTATCTCGTGTATGTTAAATAGACAAATAGATTTAATTTTATTTACCTAAAATATAAAAAAATACAGAGAAAATGTGATTACGTATTCCTTACGTTAGCGGTAGCGGACGTTTATAAGCTATTTTCGGTCGTCTTGTCATCAACCATTGAAATCTCGTATTACTAGTATGAGTTCGTGACTTGTGACACAATCACACGTATTGTAATGCGGATGAAAATTGAAAAGTTTGTAATGCGGATGAAACTTGAAAAGTTTGTCCTGCACATGGCTCCTCACTAGCTGCTTTGCCTTGAAAGTATACTTTACACATAAATTTATGCATTTGTGGGGTATATTATTTCCAATTTTTGTGTTGTTGTAGCCGTATATTTGGCCCATTCTTAGTTTTCGCTGTTGTTCTCTACTATTTCTCATCGTTTAATGCTTGGAAAATCAAAGCACTTTACTTTAAAATGTCTTTATATAAATATATCTATATAATATGTTTAGTTACATTTCCCAACAGCTTCTACTTTGTAAATTTGCAAACGTTGATGAAGCTAAGATCTATGGATCCAAGTATTTCTTAGGGAATTTGTAGAGATTGATGCAAGTTAAAGCTTAGTATGATCACAATTTCTTCAAGAACGAGCAGAGCATTCCTCCGGTTTGTGTAATGTAGTAATATATTAGTACTCTTTTGTTCATTATGTTCATTTTGTTCTATTATGTATTCATTACTCAATAAAGAATCGATTTCGTTACATAGATTTATATCGGCTTGAATTGGTTTTACGTATACGATTCCTCTTGTGATGAAGGCTTAATGATTACAAACAAAAATTTCATATACTACTGACCTAAAACACAAAAAAAATTGTAAAACGCACTTAATGTGCCGTTAAGAATTTATACCGAGTGCTGGCCCGGCCCGATTCGTTTTTCTTAAGCTTTTTTAATAAAACGGTATCATTTCAAATTGTGTTTTTTTCCTTTTTCATGAATGATGTTGTTTCAACTTGAATTATTGTTGGTTCTATGTTTGGTTCTCACTTCCCAGTTTCAACTTGAATTATTGAGATTCTTCTACTCTAAATTTGATCTCTATGTTGACTAGATCAAAATGAGGCAGTAAAAATTATTGAAATGTATCAAATTTACATGAAATCGAATTCTCTTAAAAACAAAAACAAAAGACATCGAAAAACTTGATTTTTGTAAGAGTACCAGGTTTCAAACCGAGAAAGAAAAGAAAATCATGAAAAGTAAACCGGAAATTACAGGGGATTGCGTTTCAGTCGGTTCAACCGTCTGTTTTTTTTAAAACGAACCTAATAAGTGCCAAAACCTAAATTAGAAGAACTAAAGATGTTTTTGCAGAAGAATTAGGACACGAGCACATCATCTCTTCACGTTGCTGTTTTAAACCCACTTCGGAAAATTTTCGCACTACATCGAAGTAATCTCGTTGATTTTTGGGGATGCCATCAATGGCGCAAGGTGGACTCAATAGCTCTGTTCAAAACAATAAGCCGAACCCTAAATCTCCAACTGCTCCTCTCTTCAGGTTAGTCTCTTACTTTCTACGATTAACCATATCTTCTGTTATGATTCCCAGCAAAAAAGATTGAATTTTTTTATAATGATTTGTGAATTTGACTTATCACAGCATGAGGCAAAAGATAGCAGAACATAGAAAGTCTCTTCCTATTGCTTCAGGTGCGAGTTATCTTTGGTTCTGTCTTTTTCAAAATTTTTTTGTGATATTTCCATGGCTGTGGAAACTAATTCTGATTGGTGACTATCTTTATCTTAATCCAGTGGAGAAACGTCTGATTGAGGAAGTTCAAAAGAATGATATTTTGATCATCGTTGGTGAAACCGGTAGTGGGAAAACTACTCGTAAGTTGTTTATTAACTGATACTTATTCTCAAGTAATTGCTTCTGAATATAAAAGTGAATGGACCAAGTTAATTGATTTTGATCATTTTTTTTTCACATGAAGAATTGCCTCAGTTCCTACACAATGCTGGATTCTGTCGGGAGGGAAAGATGGTAGGGATAACACAGCCAAGGCGTATTGCTGCTGTGACTGTTGCTAAAAGGGTAGCTGAGGAATGTGATGTTGAGTTGGGCCAAAGAGTTGGCTATTCCATTAGATTTGATGATACTACTTCTAGCTCAACGAGGTTGAAATACATGACAGATGGATTATTGCTGAGGTAAACAAAACCATAACTATATTGTAGGCTTCTACAATAGTTTTATGAGATGTGAAAATCTGTGGCTGATCTCTTTTCTGTTCTAACAAATATAAAACCTTTTTGTCAAATTCTTCAGAGAAGCGCTGCTGGATCCGCATCTTTCTAGATATTCGGTCATTATCGTTGATGAAGCCCATGAGAGGACTGTTCATACTGATGTTCTTCTGGCCTTGCTGAAAAAAGTACAGCGGGCTCGATTAAAGCCTGTTGGTGAGAAAACTGAGAGTGGTAATATAGCATCAGAGGTAGAGACAAAAGCAAGTGATGAGAGTGGTCCTCAGCAGAATGGTGTATTAAGAGATTGTCAAGGCAGAAAAATATCTCCGTTGAAGCTTATCATTATGTCTGCCAGTTTGGATGCACGTACTTTCTCTGAGTATTTCGGTGGTGCCAAAGCTGTTCATGTGGAGGGTCGACAATTTCCCGTTGACATTCTTTACACTGTTCATACTGAATCAGATTATATAGATGCAGCCTTGGTCACCATATTTCAGGTTATTGATTTTGTGACCTTTATCAGCATTTGGGGAATGGAAATTTTGAATTTTTACTATACTAATTCTGTGTCTAAGTTTTTAATTTAATTATTTTAGATTCATTTGGAGGAGAAGCTAGGTGACATACTTGTTTTCCTCACTGGGCAAGATGAGATTGAATCTGTTGAGAGACTTGTCCAAGAAAGACTTCAGCATTTACCTGAAGACAAACGAAAGCTACTGCCACTTACTATCTTTTCTGCTCTTCCATCAGAGCAGCAAATGCAAGCTTTTGCGCCAGCTCCCACTGGTTTTCGTAAGGTTAGAGAAATTCAGTTACAATTTGCTTATGTTTGGAGATTTGGTTGTCAATTGTGTTTAGATGATAATAAACCAGTTTGAGGTATTTGCACATTTTAGGTGATTTTGGCGACAAATATAGCGGAGACATCGATTACAATTCCTGGGACAAGATATGTTATAGACCCTGGGTTTGTTAAGGCACGAAGCTATAACCCAAGCAAAGGCATGGAGTCACTTGATGTTGTTCCAGCATCTAAAGCACAGACGCTTCAAAGAAGGTACCATGTTCTACATTCATTTTTTCTTGTCATTCAAGATGGTTTGATGGTTGGGAAAAGTTATGACTTTACCTACAATTATATTTGCTTTCTTTGGCTTTTACTTTAGTGGACGTGCAGGACGTGAGGGTCCTGGGAAGTGCTTTCGTCTTTATCCAGAGAGGAAGATTCAACCAAGCCAGAGATCAAGAGATGCAATCTCTCAAATGTCATTTTGCAGCTGAAGGCTCTGGGAATTGATGATATAATTGGATTTGATTTTATAGATAAACCTTCAAGGTACTTCCTTTTGTTGTGGATATCTCTATCATTTTCTTATACTGAGAATATTGGTGATTTGGTTTATTGGTTGCTATAACTTAAGTCTATTAGGGAAGTTTGACTCATAGCTGAAGTGTCTATTTTCAAATGTTTTTGCTTCATAAACACTTTGTTGATCTAGATTGTCATCCGATGTAAACAGGGGTGCAATAGTAAAAGCATTGGAAGAGTTGTGCTTGCTTGGTGCCTTGACGGATGATTGTAAACTAGAGAATCCCGCTGGCTACCAAATGTCACGGCTCCCATTGGACCCTGTCTACTCCAGAGCTCTTATTTTGGCCAATCAAATGAACTGTCTAGAGGAAATGCTGATCACTGTTGCAGTGCTCACTGTGGAGTCTATATTCTATGATCCTTGTGAGAAGAGAGAAGAGGTGAGTATACCAAAGGACCAGGAGATATGCACACTTTCCTTTATATTAACAGTTGATTAACGCAGCCGTTTTAATTCTTTGTTTCGCCAGGCAAGAGCCTCAAGAAACCACTTTGCTAGCATTGAAGGGGATCACCTAACTTATCTTAGTGTTTATCGGGAGTCAGATGAGTTCTTGGAAAAGAGAAAAGTAGCCGGCAGTGAAAACAAAATCGATAAAATTATGAAAAAATGGTGCAAGGAAAACTTTGTGAATAGCCGTTCCTTAAAGCATGCTCGTGACACATATAGGTTGGTCATGCCCTCTTCTTAGATAACTACAGTGGATTTTATTATGCCTTATGGTGAATTATTATAATCACACAATTGCTTGTGGCAGGCAAATTCGTGAACATGTTGAACAGATGGGTTTTACTGTGTCTTCATGCGGAAATGACATGCTCGAGTTTCGTAGATGTCTCGCTGCATCGTTTTTCCTTAAAGCAGCGCAGAGACAATTAGACGGTACATACAGGTAGGTACCTTTCTTGTTTCATTCATGAATTTAACATGTATTTACGCCTATTATGCTTCGCTCTTTTGCTCACAAGAAAACTTCCATTGTCATCTATTGACTTGACAGGGCTTTGGAAAGTGGTGAGGTTGTCCACATCCACCCAACTTCTGTTTTATTCCGTTCAAAACCCGAATGTGTTATCTTCAACGAGCTCATGCAAACCAGCAAGAAGTACATCAAGAACCTCACAAGAATTGATCCCTTATGGTTGACTGAGTTGGCTCCTCATCATTACAAAACGTCAGAGTCAATTTAACTGACCCCTTTGCTTATAACAAGGTAAAACACAACCGATATCTCTCAACAGTGTTTGAACTTGTAACTTGGCATAGAGAGAGAAGATTTGCATCTTTGTTCCTCTGTTCCTAGAGATGAAATGTTGCAGACTAAAGCAAATACGAAAGCAAAATCCTTGGTTCTTTGTGTATTTATCATTTCTCTCTCTGATACAGATATAACTGTTTTATAATCTGATGGAGATGGAACACTGATACCACTGGAGACTGATGCTAAGCATTAAAGGAAACTCGTTCGATTGAAAGAAGATGACGTTGTGGCTGAGCGTAGCATTAATTAAGAGAAACAAGACGACCAAGCATAATATATGCTCTTTTATGGAGCTGGAGACACCTAACATTTCAGGAAGATAGGTGTGTGTTTATTCTTGTGTCTTGTAATAGATATAAACCTTTTGTGACTTTGGCCTGTACTTGACTCGTCTTGAAAGTCAAAAGAATGTGCTATCCATATTCCTCCCCTATACATCTGTCTCTCCGTCTTGGCAACCAAATTTGTTTACATTTACTCATTTATAATAAAGTATTGTTATATTACGTGTCCAAATACAAATATTCCAACTTTGAGCATAGTTATTCTCACATATATTCCTCAATACCAGTCAGACAGTCAAATAATTAATGCTTTGGGGTACTGGTAACCTCAAAGTCTAATGCAGAGACCTTTGTCACGACGTGAAGGTCTCAACTGTTAACAACCAACAGAGGCAAGCACGAACATGTAGTATCTATAAACATTCTCTTCTTTGTTTTGTGGAGAAACTAACACAGCAAATTAAAATAATGGAGAACTCATTCACATGCATATCTCACGAGCAAGAACAACGTCCTAAGAAATCCTCTGGTGGAGGAGGAAGTAACTCCGGGAAAGACAAATACGTGCGGCGTCTGTCGATGATGCCTTCATTTAGAAGGCGGACGCTACTTCCTTCGCTCTCTTGCTCTGGATCATCCTCCACTTCATCATCCAAGAAAGGTGGGATCAAAGCGAAGAAGAAGATAAGAGAGAGACATCATCAAGATGGGCACGACAAAGACTCATATTCAGGAGCAAACCTTAGCAGCCACTAATATCCTCTTTAACCAAACTCCTCGTAAAAGCAACTCTGTTGTTCCTCCTAGTTTCAGACGCTCAAAATATGTTGTCTATCCCTCGACTCATCCCTCTGGCACCAGCTCAGGAGTGGTTTCCGCCGTCCAGACTCCAAAGAAGTCAACCGTTGGATTCGTAAGAAGCTCTAGCTCTAGACAAAGGTCCAGTACTGATCCCATGATCAGACCAAACCAGCTCGTTGACAAGGAAAACACTTCGCTTTATAAAAAGTAATGAATAAGCCTAGTTTATATAAGAGATACGTTTGGATTGTTTCTTTGCATTTCAACGTTAAAATACGATTTTTTTTTTCAAATTAAAAAACAACTTTTAGTGTTTTAAACAAAATAGTTGGTTAATTATAAATGTAAATCAAATTAGAAACTCCGTTAGCATAATGTTTAATGTTAATTAATTAAAAATATGAATATCGTTTTCTTCGAAAAGAAAATTTACTTTCACATGTGAATGCAAGCAAAACATTGGCCTTTGAGCTTATCTATGATGTGACATGTGTATGTGTAACAGGAGCTAAATAAGGTGGAAGGTCCGAAGACGAAGCGGTTCGTGCTGGTTCTTGGTGGAGGATTCGGAGCTTGGTGTTGGTACAAAACTATAACTCTCTTAGAGAAACATGGTTTCCAAGTCGATGCCGCTGATTTGACCGGTTCAGGTGTAAGCTCTTTTGATACCAATAACATCACTAGCCTCGCTCACTACTCCAAGCCACTCCTCTTCTTCGAATCTCTCAAACCCACTGAAAAGGTTCCAACTTTGTCTTCTAAACTAGTCTTTTTAAAGTGTTAATGATGAAAACAACACCAATTAGATCATGTTTTAAGAGTATCATCAAGTACAGGTGATTTTGGTGGGGTATGATTTTGGAGGGGCTTGTATGTCGTATGCGATGGAGATGACCCTACTAAGATTTCCAAAGCTATCTTTATCTCTGCTGCTATGTTAGCTAATGGCCAAAGCACTCTTGATCTCTTTAATCAACAGGTACCTAATTATTTAGGATTAATTATGTGAATAGTCTAATACTCTAATTTTGATAAAGAGTGGCGTGATAGCAAAATCGTAAATAAATAGATTTTTTGGTATGTTTTTAATCAAATAATGTGATACTCTATATAAAATAGTGCCATTAAATAAAATTACTTGATTCTTGTTAAAAATATATCCGGATAACATTCATTTGCAAAAATGACGTGTAAAATCAACTTTTAACTTATTTGCGATATTACTATTGGCCATTTTTTGCAAGGAAGTGTTAAAATTAAGCTATTTAGCGCATATACCATTTCATATATTTTTTATCAACTTTTTTGTCTTATGCTTATAGTTCCTTTTTAATTGCATTCATGTGACTTATCATTTATGTAATCTTTTCAGCTGGGGTCAAATGATCTGATGCAACAAGCCCAAATCTTTGCTTAGAGACTTTCTCTTTAATCAAAGCCTTGCAAAGGTCATTTTAAAACAGACCGATCTTGTACCGGTACAATTCGATTTGACTACTGAACCCAAACTTTTTGTGTATAGGAACCTTGCATTAGCTTCGGTATCCATGAGATCGATTCCGTTCGCACTGGTAGGCGAAAAAGCTTCACGTGTCAGAGAAAAACTACGGCTCTATTCGACGGTTCTACATTAAAACCATGGAGGAATGCGCTGGACCGATTCCTCTCCAGCAGGCGATGATCAAATTGAACCCACCAGAACAAGTTTTTCAGCTCAAAGGCTCTGATCACGCACCGTTCTTCTCTCAGCCTCAGTCCTTGAACCGAATCCTCATCGAGATATCTCAAATACCGTTCAAGAAATCTCCGTGATAACGATTTAGACATTATCGGTTATTTATTTATTTTAAAACCGGATTCAAGTAAAACTGGATCTCATTTCAACAGAAAACGGATTATAACTTAGATATTCTCATGGCTCTAGAAATAATCCAGCAGTGTCTCATACACATATACTAATAGAACCACCAAGGAAGATAATTAGAGGCTTGCAATGCTATATATAATGTAGACTTGGCGAGGTGAAAGGTCGAAAAGAGCCGATATGCAGACTTCTTATATTGCAATTTCAATTCAGAGGCAATAAGCAAATACAGCATGTCCTTATATTGCCATGAACTTGAGAGGAGATCCATTAACAATGCCGAGAATTGTAAGGATGTAGCTATCACCACTGTACTCTAGAGTAATAGCTACCAGACTTTCAGGAATTTGGGTTTCAACTGAAAAAGGATTATATTCTCATGGCTCTATAAATAATCCAGCAGTGTCTCATACACATATACTAATAGAACCATCACGGAAGATAATTAGAGGCTCATAATGCTATAGATAATGTAGACTTGGCGAGGCTATTTGGTGCAATGCTAAGAAGTGAAAGGTCGAAAGAGACGATATGCAGACTTCTTATAAGAAGATCGATACCAGCAAAAACCAAACCATCCATTAATCATGGCATTAATTTGTGTATTGAAACATGACTCCCAACTCAAAATCTAAAAGCCTTCAGGGATTGAAAGGTGAAAAAATAATATCGATCTATCAGATCTATAATGGGGAGCTCTCGTGGAAAGTTGATTCCCCAGCAATTCAATATTTCAGAGCAGAGCATCTCAAGGCAAGAAAGAGACTACTTCTTGCGAGAGAACAAGACACTAACCGCTACAGAGATGGTGACAATGGAGACAGGAACAACCCAATACTGCTTTGTCAAGTCAACAAGCTTCTGAACAGAGTCTTTTGGCTGCTCCTTCTTGTAGATCTTAAGCTCAGGCAATTCAGGTACAGAAGATTCGTCTAGCTCGCCAATAAAATACTTCTCCATGAGTTCCCTAGCGTCTTTGCTGTGGCCTGCGTCTTCAAATTCATCTGTTGCATCTTTGCCTTGTAGAACAACACCACATTTACTTAGATTAGAGACAAGAACAGATCAGTTCATAAGCAAATATGGGGATGAAGAAGTAAGAAGAAGCAACCAGTGGCAGCAAGAAGCACATCATCTCCTCCAGGGTGCTCATCCATATACGAAGTTACATCATAGACCTGTAAGTGTTCATCAACGTTAAGCAAAGATAAGATATTTTCTCAAAGCAACCATCACCCAGATTATTTTCTTAAGGACCAAGATTCGGAGTCAACCCATATGACTTATGAGCAGCAATTACACGATTGTTCATTAGATTCTATAGTCAACGAGAGATAGAAATGATATCGAAAGTAGAAAATCTCTAGATTCTTACATATGTACCCTATTGAACAGTGATTGAAAAGAAATCCTGAAATTAAAAGAAAGAAAATTAGAGAAATAGAGCAGACCTTGCCATCGATGACGACCCAGCAGTCATCTTGCTTGTTATGAGTCGCGGCTTCTTCCATGGAGTAAAGCTTGGTGAGAGTCGGCATTTTCTTCTGCAGCGAGTGCTCGAGCCAAGATCTTTGATTTTTCTTCTTCTTTTTTTTTGGGGTTTTAGGTTTTGGTCGACCACGCAAGGATGGGAAGAGAAAAGGAGAAAGATAAAGAACCCTGCCCACTAACGTCGTCCTTTTCTACTTAATTTCAATTTTTTAAATTATTTTTATAACTTCATTTTCTACTTAATTTCACATTCTTAATATTGTTTGGTTGACGACAATATATATATATATATATGATTTATCATCGACATTACAGCTCTGGAGAGAAATTGCTGAAAAAGTTAACCACTTATTTTGAGTCTCGTAGAAAACTGAGAAATGTGATTTATCATCATCTATTCTTGCAACAATGAATATACATGATTTATCATATATACCCTCTTACACTTTTAACTAGACAATAAATCCTCAACTCGTATTCAAAGCCATATGGTTAAAATTTACGAGCTTTGAAAATTTATATAATAGCCAGTTGAAGCTACTGTGTATGGCAAACCTCTTTTGAAGTTATCCTTGATTTTGATTTTGAGTTTCCTTTTCCATATACCAATAAACCAGAAGCTGACCTTCTTCACTTGCTATACACATATTTCTGGAATCATCTGTACTTATGCATGAAACTCTTTTACCTGACCAAATCCAAGTAACAATAAGAGATTTTGAGAATTGGCTTTGTAATTTTCATGGATATGATCAGATATAGTTAAGACTTTAAATCAGTGTTTACCTTTGAACTCATGAAGAGAGCCGAGTTTAGCGCCACTGGACAAGTCCCACAAATACACAAGTTCATCAACTGTGCCTGCTACTCCATGACCAGATACCGTGCCAGCTACATCAGCCTTGTAAATCACAGATATGGATTTAGAAATGTTAACATTCATACACCTTATCCTCAAACCAAACTACTTTTCTCGGGACATGGAGAAACCAGAAGACCCTAAGAAATATTAAATGGAGGACAAGCAAGAGAAGTGTGATGATACCTTGGATCCAATTGACTTCCCAATATGACTTGGTTTCTCACAGGCAGTGCCAGTCTCCAACATCTACCTGGACTTTCTACACTGTCACTTTTAGCGTCTGAGCCAACATCGGTCGAGACTAAAAGCCAGATGGCAGTTTCTTTGACTTCAGCTGGAAGCAATGCTTTGTTGTTGATATCTTTAGCGAACCACAGTTTTGTTGCAGCTAAAATCATGTCAGTGTGATCCTCGATTGTATAATGACTATGTATAGGGTGCCATGCAAACAAGCTGGTTGGGATGAACTCAAAGATCATATTGCTGGGAGATACAAATCTTGATACTAGGCTTCGCTTTGAAATATCTCTACGTCGAGAATAAACAAAGTTAGCAGGCTGCAACCATGGGGAAAGGAAGAAAAGGAAAAGCAAAGTTGGCTGATCCTCATCATTCTCCAGCAAGAATAATGTTTAACAAAGAGATGAGCAGAGAAAAAATTTAAAGAGAGAGAGAGAGAGAGGGAGCAGAATACCATATTGTAAACTCTCCAATACCATTATGCCTGATAATGAGATTAGGACATTTTGGGATCTTCTGCAGTTCCACGATGCATGAAGGTATGCAAGGATTTGCAGGTATAACGAATTCTTCTGTCGGACCTCTGCAAATTTAGAAGAAGTTAACATTAGCAGAAAGTTCAATGATGATCCAACCTGCAGCTCCACACAGACGAAGGATCTAACAACTATTTTAAGAGAAGAGTAATGAACTCTGATGAGAGCACCTCCAATGCGAGTTCATGGCCCAGACAATTAGATTTCCACTTTTAACAGCTGTGATGAGATAATTAGGATCACACACCACCACGCACTGCACACTGTTATCTGCTTGAAGTTTTGTCACAAGAGAAACATGACCAGTTTTCATTCGGAAAATCCTCACTGCATTCTCTTCAAATCAGGCTGATGTACAAGTCAAATATGAGCAATCAATATCCTTCTTGCTGGACAAAAAAGAGTAATCCCTTAGCTGATATCTTTATTCTCTATTCCTGTACCGTATAAACAGTAAAGAGAAGTCCCAAACTGCAATAAGGTGTTTTGATGTTGCCAGTAAAAATAAGATGCTCCCCATCTGGGGGGAAGTGCAAGTAAGATCTCTCTAGTGTTCTCTGTGAAAATGTAACAACAATCAGATAGCTAGAGAGGAAAAACAGCATATGGTAGTAATCATGCAGTTTAACATAGAAACTAAGAAAAACTTGATGAACTTACATTTCCACCAAATTTGTCATCCACAATGGGGAGTACGGCAGGAGTGTGACCTATGACTGAGGGGAATCCTTTGCTTGATGCTTTAGCTGATATTTTGTACATAAACAGGGTTCTAACTCTATCTTCTGTAGCAAAGCTCAACACACAAATATAGATTTCATTCCCAACAGACTTGAGTAATACTGATGAAACAGGCATGGGATGAAAGTAGCAGCCAAGCAGCTCAACAGTTTTTTACATCTCATTGCTGATCTTTACATCTCTGTTGAGCTTTATATTTGAACTAGCCGCAAAATCCTGCAAAGACATGCTTTTCTCGCTAGTATTTTCCTTATACTGAGACTTTGTATGAGGTGGTTCAGAGACTTGGACGCCCAATGCCTCATCAAAAGCATGAGCTGACCTCAATTCTTGTGGTACCACACACACCTCATTGCTTTTTACATTGGTGAATGTGTTGTTATTCACCTTCACCAACTCAGGACCCTGGTATTGTTCTGTTACATGACCGCTTCCATTGCCCAGTGGATTTGTTCTATTTGATACAGAGTTTGTAAACAAAGTTGGTTGAAGCTCCAAGGTATGTGGTTTTTTAATAGGAGACATTTTCCTTGTGGAATCATCAACTCCAGTATTTCTGCAACTGTTTTTACTTTCAGAGGATGAGTTTTCTGTTTCTTCGCAGTTGATTGGTTGAGAGTCTTTTCCTGCTATACACCTTATGCTTTTCTTTACTGATAGAAATAACTTCAACAGGGTAAGTGCCAATCACAGAACCATTACCTGCAGGCAATTAACTTGTTATATTAGATAGTAGACAGATACAGTCATGCAAAGCATTCTGGGGATGGAGGCAAATGGTGTTATTGATAGATTTTGCTTAGTACCTTCACCAGAACTATTTGGCTTATTGTTCTCAGAGTAGTGCTGTTTTTGCAACAAGTTTCCTTCTGCTGCACAGAATTCATCAGATTCTTGGGATAAAATCCTATTAGTTGAACCGGTGCAGTGTGGTGTTGACATGGACTTCCTCACATATTCGGCTTGTTTATTTTCTTCCAAAATAGTACTAACATCATGTGAAGACGGGTTTATGATCTCAATAGTCTCCAAAGGAGAATCCAATAGATTTGCATTTACTATTGCAACTTGTTCCTTGGCTATTGGCATTTTGGGACAATCTGCTGGATAGGCTTCCTTGGAGGAAGGGATGATATGACCACTCCCAGGAGAATTCAAGAGAGATTCATCAAAACTGTAGGGAGCAATGGACATATTTACTTGGAAAATCCTGAATGGAATCTGGAACAACTACTTGCGTATTCTCCTCATCTCCACTGGATGTTTCTATCGACAGTGACACAGCTGCGAATTTGAAGAGGAATTTATGGACTATAGAATAAGGGATAAGGGAATACTTCAAGAATCACAAATCTTGTGCAAATAAACTGCGAATCTCAATCTAAACCAGGCATTTCCTAGAGGTTAGCTATACCAGTACCTGAAGTATCATCAAGTTGGCTAGTTTTGCAGTTGTCTGAAAGATTTAATCTGGAAGACAGTGTTTCTGACATATCATTTTTCTGGGGCTTCTTGCTTGAGCAGTGGAATTGCTTGAGGAAGTAGAAATGACAACATTGATTTGGTAGTTTCCTGATCAACTGAATCAGAATCATTATCTTTCAAACCAGATTCAGCTAACTCTTCTGCATTTGGTTCAGCTAAAAGCCCTTCACTAACTACCATGTTAGCAAGCGTCAATTCTTCTTTTTGCTCGCAACTTGTAATATCATCTATTTTTGGAGCAGAACTTATGGTGTTATCTGCAAGAATTGGACAAAACGGAATCCAAGCTAGAATGATTACGATCTTCATATCGCTAGAAGCTGCCATCTTGGGTATTAAACAAGTTAGAATGAAAAGCCAATACCTTGCAGGAAATCCAAGGTATTAGGTGCCCAAAGATTGCAACCAGTCATATCTTGGCTCTCATGCAGAAGAATATCATCGTTGGGTTTGTTTTCCTTTTCTTGCAACCCATGAAGCTGCAACATTTATGACATTTTGTTCAAAAACACTTTCCTGGAGAAAAAACTTAACCAGTCTACAACGCCAAAATAACCAAAGAGAAAGCTTTCGAGAAAAGCATACTAGAAGCTCTTATGGACAGAAGATAACCCTGAATGAATTACCTCTTCAGGAAATTTGGATAATGGCTTTGATTTACAGCTGTCAGGAAGCAGGTCGGTTTCTTGGACGACTACTTTCACTTGTGGTGGATTCTTTGATGGTAGATATGAATTTTCATTTGTAGCATGACTAGAATGCAACTGTTCTGGTGGTGCTACTTGCAGGCCAACTGTCTCCACTTCTCCTTTTGCTGAACAGATTGACATTGGTGCTGAATTTAAAATCTCACCACCAGATAACGAGTCTTGGAATCTTGGCTTTTTATGGCCATCTTTAGCTAGTGAATTCTGGTGTATTATTTCAGGTTTTCTGCTTCTTTTCTTTCTAGCCACTGGCATGTCCAGATAACATAATAAATTTGGATTTGCACACATGGCCGGCTTTTCATCATCGACCCTGATTTGAGAGGCCCTACTGCTGGAGCCAGATTCTACCATTCCATTGGTATTAGTCACAAGTTCCCAGAGCAACCTCTTAACCAACGGGTTTTTGAAGCCAAAAAACTGAACAAAAAATCATAGTCATCTTAGATTGCAAGCAATTAATTAGCCTGACCACAGTGGTAGGATCGGAATAATTACAAGCCAGGTGATAGTACTAGTGACCAAATACCCAAGGACGGACTGTAAAGCAAAATATTTGAATAACTTTTAGCTAAAGTAGTACGCTCAACTTTTCTGGCGGGTATATCCCAAGTATTATGGCTTTTCTTACGTATCAACTCAGCATTGAGAAGTCAGAAATGCAATGATAATAAAGTACGTGCGTAATGACAAAAGAGAGTCTGTTTTGAGCAGTAGAAGGCAGTAGAGGCCACTTATCAGAAAGAATAAAAGGCATGATCACAACTTAATATCCCCACATCTTAATTGTGTCTTCTTAATCCGTTTAGAAGAGCGCTACTTATACTATCATGTTCCATGACTTAAAACAAATGCAGATTAAAAAATCGTGCTGTAAAGCTCACAAGAATACAAATTGTATTCAAGTGGCCAGCAAGCGTTCTTCAAAAGCTTAGGCAAATCATCTCAAGAACATGCAGACATTTTTGGAATGTCAATGACACAAATTTGATTGTGAAACATCTATTATATTGTAGATTAGCTAGGTTATAAAAGTAACATCCAAGATGGTCTAAAGAGGTAACAAAAATAAACTGAGATGTATACCTCCATGCCGTTCATCTTGCATGTAGATCGTTTTCCATGCCATATTTTTAAGTGGGAGCAGCCCGTCTTCTGGAACTTTCCCCATCCAATATCTGGGGTCTGCCCCGTCCATGATTCAGCCAAATATCTAATCTGCATCAATAGAGTAAGACTTTTGCTGCATTCCAAAAAAGTACGCATAATCTTGTAAGATTTATATGGAAACAGCAATACACCAGAAACAAAGGTCCTTTGGTGCCTTCTTCAATCTCCATACAATATGTGTTCCTGATGAAAAAAAAAAAAGCCAAGTAAACTGAACTTCTGCATACACATATGCATAAGTTGTACCTGAAAATCTAGTGTTGTTCAGGAACCGAGAACAGTCAAATTAGGAGTTTTCTTTTCTTAGTTGATCTCAAATTCTCAATCTACACCCTTAGCTTAAGGATCTATCCTCTATCCTATGCAGTATCACTGGACGTAAATTTAAATCAAAATTGTTCAAAATCAGAGATCATTGTTCAATATACTGTTCATCGGTTCTGAAATTGAACAATTACAGTCAAGCTACACAATACTATCACGATTCATTTGCATCACAGGCATACCACCATCGAAAATTCTCAACATGGATTAAATCGCTATAATCGAAGTCAGTCAGATTCTACATTTCTTCTACTTTTCTAAGAAATTAGATAGTTGACACATAAATTGAGAGATAATCAGATTTTTCGAGAGGCGAAGAGATAGCAGAGCAGAAAAACCAACCCTGGACGAACTCCAGTACTTCTTGTCCCAGGAGCCGCTATAGAGAGCTCCGACGGAGACGATTTCTAGGTCATCAGACTTTCTATCTTCCGATGCGGCTCTTGGACTAGCCATTGAAATCCAAAAACACGAGATCGCAGCACTGGAGAAGATCGCGAC
The DNA here is from genome assembly GCA_963922655.1 of Cardamine chenopodiifolia. Lineage (NCBI taxonomy): Eukaryota > Viridiplantae > Streptophyta > Magnoliopsida > Brassicales > Brassicaceae > Cardamine > Cardamine chenopodiifolia. The sequence continues at coordinate 5,763,019 of OZ000467.1, forward strand.
GCCCAGAGAGGTGTATGCTTTTCTTTCTTTAATTGAGTCGCGGGAAATAAAATGATTCCCTCCATAACTATCAAACTTGAAGGCCGAAGCTTAAACGGCATATTAAACAAAACTCACATTAATGGGCTTTTGGGCCTAATACTTTAATAGGCTAAAAACCACATCCACTTTGAGTGGGTGCATTGGATTGATCATTTTAATTAATTTGATGTAATATTGGACTAATCATTTTAATTAATGTATCACTAGAGCTCATATGGTGAGATATATAGTTCTCCTCCTTTTGTTTGTTTTAGTTTTAGTTGTTGACATCGCAGATTCTTCCAAGTTCAACTCAGTCATGATTTTGTCTTTGGTTTTACAAAGATCGTGAGTTTCCAGGTATTTCGGGTGCATGATCGGATCGTAGGGTTTAAAATATCTCAAAAAAATGCCTAATTTTTATTCCTTGTGTCGAGAAACTGATTTGTCCGTACAAAACTAACAACAAAGCATTATCATAACTAGTTTTCGAAGATCATCACCACAAATATAAAACTCTCAACGTCTCACTCACGAGCAACCACAAAGAGTTTTTTTCCAACGTTCTTACCTTCGAAAAGTCCTAACAGAGCGGAAGGCCCACTCTCAAGTCCTTCGGAAATGTCTTCGACGTATGTAATCTTCCCTGCTCTAATGTAAGGAAGCACAAAATCCAAAAACTTAGAATATTTGTCGTAGAAATCACAAACCCCAAACCCTTGAAGTCGTATCCTCTTGTAAAGGATGGTGGGTAGGTTGTGCACGCCTTCTGGATCCATTAAAATTGTACTGTGAGATCATTCCACATACTGCGATACGACCGTGCAACTTCATGTTCACGAGTACTGCATCTAACATTTTGCCTCCCACGTTCTCAAAATATATGTCGATCCCTTCCGGAAAACACCTAATAAGTTATCTTTTATATTTAGCCAAATATTATATGTATGATTTTCTATCTATATGAAAACTAGAGATGTAGTATTTTACTAACCTCCTTATGGCAGCACTAAGGTCCTTCTCTTCCTTGTAAATGAAAGCATCATCAAAACCAAACTTTGTCTTGAGAAGATCAACCTTATAAAAGTTCCACAAAGAAGGATAATAGAAAATCGCTTTCGTGATATATATTAAAGTTTGATAAGTAATGTAGAGTTGAAGTACCTTTTCTTTACTGCCGGCACTACCAACGACGTAACAACCCATCAACTTTGCAAATTGTCCCACGAGCTGACCAATTGCACCAGATGCAGCTGACACGAACACCGTATCTCTCTTTTTAGGTGAACCAATTTCGAAAATCCAGCATATGCAGTCATACCTGTTCAGATCAAATGAAAGCAATAAAAACCACTAAGATTTTGATTTTTCCAAATGCTAATGTTTATTTTGCATATATGTTTTGGAGATTTTTGTAAATAATACCTTTTTAAAATATTTTTTTTTATTTTTTTTTGTAAATTTTAGATGCAAAAGAAGTTTTAAACTATTGTTTAGTAGTAGTTGACAAATGAAGTTTTGATTTAAATTCCTTTTGTTTCCTTTCTTCTATACCTTATGCTAGAGTCTAATGTACGGTTACTCAAACTCTACTCCAAATGGTATCGTTGTAAGGGGAAACAGATTAAAGGAATATAATACATCCCAACCCAAAAAAAAAAACACAAATTTGATTTAAATATTAAAGGTTTTGGTTCATTTAAAAGAAAATACACACTAATTATAAAAGCTTACGCAAACAATAATTGCCGATAAACAATCAGAGGAAATAAATGGTTGTGAAACTCATACACAAGGAGGCTAGCACAGTCAACCATATCCTAAGTTTTAAAGAAATGTTAATAAATTTGTTAGCCAACCAACCAAAATTTTACATGTTTGTTAGGAGAAAGCCAGAAACTTCACTAATTTTTTATAACACATCATAACTAATCCAAGACCAGAAGATAGTGATCTATGTTTCCATGCATAACGATCGTGTATAAAGAAAACAAATATTAAACCATCACATAGCCATGCTTTTTCGCTACAAACTAAGTAAGAGTGAGATAAGATACCAAGAAGTCCAGTGTAGTAAGACAATGGAACATCGGTGTGGTGGATCTTGAAGTGTGAGTTAGGAGTTAAAGTAACAACACTGTACTCCTCCCATCCGACTAGTCCCCAGAGTAAGTCTCCCTTTTTGTAATCTTGATGCCCTGAATCTATCACTTTAGACACTCCAAGCCCAACGATTGGCTGCACACACCACATTGAAATTATCTTTAACACGAGGTAAAGAAAAAAACAAATAAAAGAAACTCCCAAAGAAAATTTCAATATTGCTAGAGACATAACTTCTACGACTACACCATGTTCACCAGAAGCGTTTCAATTAATGGAGACAGCATTGAAAACAATTTATCCGTGATGAATATTACCAGTTTTAATTAATGTTACTGAAATGGTTTAACACCATACATGTAACCAAATATAATAATATTTCTGAAACTAATGAAATACAAACTTTCAAATCCATAATTGGTTCCAAAACGTTAAGAGGTAACCAATGCAATATACACAAGAAATATATTACAATAATTTGATTCCAATTTGTATGAAGATTTCCAATTTTCTGAGAACAATGGAAATATATGTATTGTCCTCGTTCGTACCTTTCCGGGATTGTATGGTGGAACAAGCGAATTAGCCAAAGGATCGGGCTTTCCCATGCAAATGCGCATATAAGGATCGCAAGACAAGTAAAGATTTTTCACCAGAACTGACGTGGAACTCTCTGGAAGCCTTAGATCGATGGTAGTTGAGGTTATCTTAAGATCGGATTCTTTTGGGAATCCACTCACATAGTCTAAGAAGATGATTTGCTTGTTGGTCACCGTCGATGCTTTTGTGTTTGCCATTTTATCCTATTCACGTACTTTTTATCAGTACAATGACTTCTTCTCCTTACGTCGATTGAATGTCTGCTTTTCTTAGGTTTCTCAATGGTGTGATCATATTTTGTGCTTATACCAGTTGATTTCTCTGCCTCGTTGTTTGATCCACTTTCTTCGGGAGATAAATAAGGTAAACACTGATTACTATTTCTTGTAAAATAGACAAAAATACAATCTTAATTATGAGAAAAATGAAAGAGCATTTATACTAATTAACCATTATTTTTAATAATTAGTTAAATAAATATGTGCACTTGTATTTGCAAAATACACTCAATTGAATTGGATAACACACGCAGATCTATTTATAAAGCAACATGTTATCATCGCAAATGGATATATATTATATATATAGAAAATATTATGTCGTTCAGAAAAGTAGCTCGAAGTTTTATTATATCAAGTTGTCAGATTGTGCGTGATTCAACAAAATAGCATGATTATGTAAAATGCGAGGTTAAATATATTGGTCAAAGCTATTTGAAAACTATTTAATCACAGTTTTACTTGGTCATTAACCCAAATAAACAAAGGTTCACTGGTTTAAAAATACATACGTTATGTTCAATATAATCCTCCACATCACTTTGTTGAAACATTGATCCTAAATGCATTCTTTCCAAATAGAGAGAATGAGAGCAAGCACAATTTGCTTTTCTCGTGTCGTTATGCGTTGGAGGTTTGGTACACCAAACAGGCTATATCTCTTAAAACTCGGACGACAAAAGAGCATATTTAGTTTTTAGATGGCATGTTAAGTTTAATGTTTTCGAGGAAGAAGAACTGTTGAGGTGATTTTTAATTTATTATGATAATTGAGACAGAACAATTGGAAATTCAGACTAATATCTGATTAATTCTGAAGTCTATGAAAATCTCATGATTTTTGTCAATATATACATAATAATAAAATTTGATTGAAATTGTAGTGTAAATAGTCAAACATTAATCATGAGATTTACTTGGGTTAACATGTTGAATTTCAACCATCGGACGACTACCTTTATTGATGTCTATAATTATAATTTACCTTTCTTATGCATTTCAGATTTTGTATAGCTTTTTTGTTCACTATACTAGATATTATTTTAGTATTACAATAAACTCAAAAGTATGAAGAAAAATGAGGTATATTTTAATGGGCAAAGGAGGGGTACTGCATATGTAAGAAAGGTGTCGATAGTGGAGATCATCGGATGCTGTCGCCAAGGGCACGAGATTTAGATTCTTTTAGTTTTGCTATAAATATTCTGTTTTGGTACCTTTAATTGCTTTAGTTGATTGCTTCTTATCTTTTTTTTTGGTTTTCTGCATCTTCTCTCCCATATAAGTATTGTTATAACTTATACATGAATGGGAATCCCCTACACTACCATACCACATTAAAAGGCTTCATTTTGTTAAAATTGTGTAACTAAGGGAGCTTTTGATAGGTTCACTATTGTTCTTATTCTCTCGTATCTCATTCCGATTCTTCATTCCGTTGGGTCTACGTACGGACACTACATGCATAAAGTGTGTAATACAAGTTTATCATTTTGGTTCTGTTCAATTAGTGTATAACGGTAGGAACATACGACGTAGGAAAAAAACATCTGAGCTAAAATTATTAACAGAGAAATGACTCTTACTTCTTTTTTAGAATATGACTAATGAATTTTATAATAAAGAGAGATAAGAAGAGCAAGAAAATAAAATTTTCTGTATTTCTAAGCAAGACAATTATTCACGATTGACAACCCTAAATAGTAAATAGTAAATACAATTGTATTTTCACCAAAGCCTTTATATTTTGGATATTTGCTTAGTTTACCCACATTTATAATTAATTTTCTTCTGCTGTTTCCGTAAATCCAACCTGAAAATATATTGACTCAACAAAATACACAATTGTCAATCGGTGTTTAACTCTAGCAAGAAACATCTATAAGTACTTCACTGTTACCGCCGAGCAATTAAACCTCTATAAGTACTTGCTTACAAGCTGCTTACGTACATCCCACTTTATTTAAGGAATTATATTTCAACAACCTATATAAATTCAATAGTCACCAAAAAAAGTTTTTAGGTTCAGAAATCCACGGAGAAATCTCCGCCGTCAATACAAAGCTAAGGCGACCCTTGGGAATCAGTGGTCCGTACATATTTCACTTGTACTAGCTAACACATTTTCACGTCACGAGACGTCGATAAGCAATTACTGTTATTGTATTTGTATTCGCTTTAATTAATAAATAGAAACGAGAAAACATAGACTCGACATTAGGCAACGGAAGTCCAATCTGACCAATGAGAAGTTGACAGAAGCTGACCACACATCCTACAAACCAACTCTGGTTTATTGCCTATGCTAAAACCAGCTTTAAAAACTTTCTTTTAAAACCGCTATTTCTAAAATATCTCCTCTTTAAATAAAGAGTGAACTTCACATTTTATTATTATAGAAGAAAAACTTTCCTAATTAGATCAAGCTCGTCGTTATCTCTCTTTTGTTTTGGATTTTTCTAATACGATTTATTTATTTTACGAGAAATGGGAAGGGGTAGGGTTGAATTGAAGAGGATAGAGAACAAGATCAATAGACAAGTGACATTCTCGAAAAGAAGAGCTGGTCTTTTGAAGAAAGCCCATGAGATCTCTGTTCTTTGTGATGCCGAGGTTTCCCTTATTGTCTTCTCCCATAAGGGGAAATTGTTCGAGTACTCCTCTGAGTCTTGGTAATTGCATCATTCCTTTTTTTATATATCTTATTGATAGTGTGCCTTTGTTTGCCCTAACTAGTAGTGTTTGTTCTTTACCTTTTCTAGATCTCCTCTGAACTGTCTTTATGAAAATTTGTGTCACAGATTATGTATCTGATTACTTGGATCTACAAACTGATTGTGTTAGTCAAACCATTAGTTTATTTTTGTTTAATATCAAAAGTATATGAAAAATTTAGGGCTTTTTAGTGAACCCTAGAATACGATCTGCTTATACCGAAAGTAGCATAGATTTATTCAATATCTTTTTAATTTGGATATGTAGATGTAGTTTTGCTTCAAGTCGAGAGTTCAGTATTTTAATTACGGAATGGACCGATGTTTATGTTCTAGACTAGGGATTTTTGCCTTTAATTTTAGGAAAATTGTTCTTCTGCTTAAAATATCTTTAAATAGCGTAGTATGAACAAAAAAATGTATAATTCTCGTTTGTTTTACGGAGCAGAAACAAATTAGTCTAACAATAGTCTTAATTAAGTTTGCAAAGGAAAAATCTTCATATTTTTCCAAATGGTTTATAGGTATAGAAGCTGAAAATATGGATTTGACATCTAAGTATAGGGAGTCTTTGACCTCTGGGGATCAATGTAAAAAAGATCATTCTTTTTTTTGTTATTTCAAACAGCTATTCTTCTTTATTTATTTATATATTTTTAAATGAACAAATTATTTTATGTTAATTACCTTACGTCATTTCGTACATGACGTTTTTGTAAGTATCTAAGAACAACAATTATTGAAGAATTTGAAACTCAAAGTTGGGGCACAAGTGCTGTAAGTATCTAATAACGTATTGTAAATTCAATACGTCTTGAACTGTGGGGTTAATGAAACAAGTGTTTATTATATATATAACAAAAATGCTAGATATCAGTACTGTTTCTAGGGGTAAGGCACAAAACTAGAGATCATCTCTCTTCCACTACAGAAGCTAATGTTTAATTGCATAAGTAACCCTACAAAATTAGATGCTATATGTATTCACATATTTTGGGTGAATCGTTACATTTGAAACAAGTATTCTTTGGTTCGTGCTATAAGCTGAGAAGATATTTGAGTATGCAAAATTTTGGTGGTTATAATTGCGCATATATATATATATATAATGGTTTAGTTGGTGAAACGTAACTAATCCGAAGCTTAATTATAGCATGGAGAAAGTCCTCGAACGCTACGAGAGGTATTCTTATGCCGAGAGACAGCTCATTGCACCTGACTCCTCCCACGTTAATGTATGTCCTTTTAATTTCCAGTACCAAACAATATATGTATATGTTGGATCTTTCATGCGTTTTAACTTGATAACATAGAAGATAAGCTGATGATTTTTATTGAAAATTACTTTAGATGGCACAGACCAACTGGTCAATGGAATATAGCATGCTTAAGACTAAAATTGAGTTTTTGGAAAAAAACCAGAGGTACCTAATATATTTAAATTTACTCTATAAATTAAATTAAGGAGAAGAAAGAATGGTGTTAACTAAATTAAGCACAGGCATTATCTGGGAGAAGACTTGGAATCAATGAGCCTCAAGGAGCTCCAGAATCTGGAGCAGCAGCTTAACATTGCTCTTAAGCACATTCGCTCCAGAAAGGTATGTATATAAGTATATCATGTCTAAGCACATAAACACATAATCTATGCCTAACTATCTTTTGAGTTTGTGTCATTGTGTGGATATATAATTATTATAGTCAAATATTGTTTAGAGATTGTTGCATATGATGAATAAGCTTTATTTGGCCTTTTTGTATGCAGAATCAACTCATGTATGAGTCCCTCAACCACCTCCAAAGAAAGGTAGCTAGGTTAAAATCATTCCATCTCTCAAGTCGTGTGTATGAGTGACTAATTATGTTAGAGATATATAAATCTTTTAATATATTCAATACATATGTTATGTATACTTCAGGTTAATATATTAGTGTTTAATTACCATGTATAGAAAGAGCGTGTAGAGAGAGAAGTTAACAATGGTGTCATTTTTGTGTGGAAATGACAGGAGAAGGATATACAGAAAGAAAACAGCATGCTTGCCAAACAGGTGATCATTGTTTTTTGCATTTCAAACTGTTTCACAACTATTACTATTACCAATTCCACTGTTGAACTCCACTTCAGTCTCTACCTTAAGCTACCATCTCTCCACTTTCGGCACCAACGCTTTTTTAAAAAGAGAAGAATTAATAGTTTCTTTTGATTGGTAAAACCATGAGCTTAGCTGCGCGTATAGATGGGCTTTGTCCGTTTAGTATTAAGGTTGTCTCCCAGATTTGAACTTGAAATGTCTTCTCATAATCATAGTCTATATGTAACACACACATTAGCTAGGAGCTCTCTTTTTTTTTTGATAAAACTAGGAGCTCTATTTGAGTTTATTGAGAAGTAATGAAACGTACAATGAAACTACTTGGGAACATTATACTACAAAAATATACTAAAGACAAGTTCCTTGAGAATATATACCATACTATTATTATACTACTTGAGTATATCATACTACAAAAATATACAAATATATCATACTACAGAATATGCTAAAAGATGCAAATGGGAATCTATAAAGTGTCGCCATATATTTTGGGCTATAACTAAGATTATAATTGCTTTTAACACCTCCTACGGTGCCAACATTGGTGATGATACGATACATACATAATTAAGTTGATAATTAACGTTTTTGGTGTGTGTAATCGGTAGATAAAGGAGCGGGAAATTATCCTAAGGACACAACAAAACCAATGGGAACAGCAAAAGCGCAGGCACGATATATCACCGCCGCAACCGCATCAACACCCACATCCTTACATGAGCTCTCATCAGGCATCTCCTTTCCTAAATATGGGATAGCGGTAGTATTTCATTTATTTATTTACTTTTTAAAGTTCTTTCTTTTGTCTACTTTTTTACCATAATGTCAAACTCTCAAATACAGCGAAGTACTGGTAGTCAAAATGGGATGACATTGTATGCATTTTCATATTTAGGGTTTGTGTTAAGAGAGGTTTATGACTTTATATTATAACCACAAGTCCAAAACTATGCAATAAAGAGATGGAATGGTATGATTTTCTTATGTTGCTGTATGATTGTGATTTCAGTGGTCTGTACCAAGGAGAAGATACAAATGCAACCTTGGCTGTTTCGCCGCATGAATGGATTCCATCTATCAATCAAACATAAAATAATATAATATCGATCCTTATATCTCTTATAAACGCCGGTTTCATTTTGTCTTAACTAATATATTTTTGGCCTGTTCTTATATCATATCAACATCATCATGCCTTTTATTTTAATTAAAATATCCAGTACGTATTTCTGGAAGTAATAATGTAATCTTTGGGCGACGTAGAGAGCGAGAGAGAACTATTGTTCGAACCTTTTCCATGTTATCTCATCTTAATTGTATTTTTTTTTTGTTATTTAGACAATATGAAAAAACTTCTATTATTCTATTCCTCATGGTTTTCTTTTCTCACTGATTTACAAGCTCAATTTAACAAAATAAAGTCAACAAAATTCAAAATTAGTATATTTTGAATCAAAGCGATATTGGGCTAAAAATAGAAATATGGGCTTCAAGATCAAGTCGTAGCAAAATTATAACGAAGAGGAGGAGTGCAAACCAAGCGAAGCCAATTAGTAATGCTCTCTGTTTGCTCTCTAGGCTCTTCGTGTCACAGTTTTAAAGTGCTTTCATTATTTAAACATAAACTGCAGGGTTTATCTTCACATCACAGATGAAAAAGCTTCAGCCTCTTCGCAAGAACTTCACAATTGAAAAGAATGTTGCAAACCATAGAACATCTACTGCTTCTTCTGAACAGGATCTTGATACATTCCTTTTGGAGATCTTGAAGACAGTGATGATGCTCCTGGTGAGACTTTCTCTTCTCTGCTCCCTACTTTTGGCTGCGTTTTGGTAATCTTCCTCTTGTTTCTGCAAACATATATCAAGTTGTTTGGATCAGCCAGGGCATGAACTTGTTAAACTCTCAGGGTCTCGGTGGTTTCTGCTGTCTCGTCTAAATCATGTATACCCTCGTTTGTTATATAAATAACTTGTAGATTGAAAAAAAAAACAAAAGGAAAAGAGGAGAGCTTTGTTTCATTTTAGTGTTTCATATCAATGTTATTTTGGTCTTTCTTGTCAACATCACTATTCAATTTCTAGCCTCAATCTTCAGCTCATGATTTTGATGCTAGCGAGCACGGCACACCTACCTTCCCTGTTAACTATTTCGACAGTTAAATCAAATTGGGAATCTTTACATGTAGACTCATGAATGGTGTTGGGAGATTTGGTTGCCAAGTAGAGTTAATTCCCATTGATAACGGTCTTGGTTTTCCCTATGATACAATCCCGTTGTCTGAAAAGGAGCTGAAGATTGTGAAATGTTGCATAGGGAACTTCCAATGGTACGAGAGTCTATGAGTTTGATAGGGGAGAAGGGAAATGAGTCTAAAAGGTCAGGCTTTGATCATGATGATAAGTTCGAGTATGAGGAAACAACATAGATAGTCACAGATTATTCGGAAAAATTCACTGTAGAGGAGGAGGATGAGAATGAAAGTAGCATTTCTATATTGCTCATGCGGCTATCGAGAAAATATCAACAGCTGAAAGGTTGCAATGTCATACAAAAGCAAGATTTATGGAAACAAGAAAGAGTAGAAACAAACAAATCGAAGCAAGCATGAGCTTGGTGAATCTGCTGGACATGAGCTAAGATGATTGGTAGAGAAATACCAAAAATTTGCTTTGCTTTGCATTTTCAAAGCGAAAATCAGACGCAATAGGATGTCAGCAGATTGGTGGTTCTTTGCTGCAATTTTTAGATTTCATCTTTTTAATGTTATCACAAGACAGCTTATCAACACAACCAGCATGGCGGCATATATAAAAACACCACACATTTGAGTATTATGATGGTCAGATTGCAAACATATATTACATAAACATGTGTCTTCCCTACATCGATTTATATGTACACAAAAGAAGCTGCCCGTAGCTGTTCATTACAAAATGTTGTTGTTTTATACTCTGAGGTGTTCAGACTAAAAATACAATATCTGCTTCCTCTGCTAATTCACTTTCATTCTTCTGTCCAAAGTCAATAAAATTATTGACCGCAGCTCATACTATTACAGCAGCCAAAAGCTGAGTAAAAGTGAAGAAGAAACATCTACGGCTTCCCTTTCATGTCGGCTGTAAGATGAGATAAACATGAGAAGCTTTAGCGTCTTTTTAAGTATCTGGTTAACTACAGATAGGAATGTATCACGCTTTTAAGTTCACCTTTTGTGTCTTTATGATCAAATGCAGTGCCAGTTTCATGGTTCATGTGCACAACATTGTGTTGATCACTTTCGTATCCATGAATTTCCTGTTCAAAACTCACTAAGAAGTTCAGATGAGATTGCAAGAGAAAGACATGATTCTGCAAAGATATGTTTATTATTGGAATATTATGGTGCAACCATATATACATCCCTGTCGTTTTAATCGTCCATTCAAGGGAGACATTGAGGAAAGATTTGGTTGTATGAATCCTGTTTGAGAGAGATACGATAGAGGAGGATAGAGCATCGACATGTTTTGGGGAAATGTAGGTGCAGATACTTGAAGGGCCTGCAGGCAAAAAAAAGAAATGAACATCATATGAAAGCAAACTACTTCAAATGATGAGGAAATAGAAGTTGGTTCTTAAAATATCTTACATCTTTCGCAAGGAGGCTTTTGAGGTTAAAGTCGAGCATAGGATTCACAGCCGAAAGTTTCATTGATAAAAACTGAAATACATGGAAGAGCTTTAGCTTTCATTCTTTACATGTAGTGATCAAATAGCCTAGATATTTTTTTTAGTTAGTAGATTCTGTCATTCGAGTGTAGTAAATATGGTCTCTCCGTAGTTGTATCATAAGATTTTAAATCGTAAAAACCGTTACACTAAAGAAAGAGATATTTTCTCATACTCCATGTTTCAAATCGTTTTCAACTCGAATTTCTTTTTTGTAATTCATTTATTTATTCGCTGTTTTCTTTTCGGATTTTTGCATTCTACAATGTTTATAAGTCACCACGACTTCCTTACGTTTATAGCTCACCACCACCACCTCCGTATGTTTACAAGTCGCCGCCACCTCCTCTTCCTTACGTCTACAGCTCCCCACCACCTCCTCCCTATGTTTACAAGTCTCCACCACCTCCTCATGTCTGTAGCTCCCCGCCGCCACCCCTGTATGTTTACAAGTCTCCACGACCACCTCTTTATATCTATAACTCCCCACCACCACCTCCTTATGTCTACAAATCTCCCCCTCCTCCTTCATACGTGTACAGTTCTCAACCACCTCTTCCATATGTTTACAAGTTTCCACTAACTCCTCCGTATATTTACAAGTCTCCACCACTACTTTCTTATGTCTATAGCTTTCCACCACCTCCTCCATATGTTTACAAGTCTCCACCACCACCTCTCTAGGTATATAGCTCCCCACCACTTCCTCCTTATGTCAACAAGTCTCCCCCTGCTTCATATATTTACAGTTCTCCACCACCTCCTCTATACGTTTATAACTCTCCACCACTTCCTTTGTATGTTTACAAGTCTCCACCATCTCTTCTTTATGTCTATAGCTCCTCCTACTCCTTATGTCTACACTATTTTCAAAATGCTACTCGTAACAGTTTAATAAAGGGTAAATAATAAATATTTTTTGAACACTATTTCAAAGCAATGTATCGAATCCATCATTTAAATTTACCTAATTTCTCTTTATTACCATTTGTCAAATTCACTAAAAAAAGCTCAAGGAGGAGATACTCAAAATTATGAGTCACCATAACATCCACATGTAAGATTACAAGCTGTAATATTATAATATAGAACTAGTGTTTACAAATTCAGTGATAGAGAATTCGGAAACAGATTTCGTTAACTGACGTCGAATTTAAATTGATAACTTCAAAGTCTACATATATATATATATATATATATATTCAGATATGAAATATGGTAAGGGATAGGTTACCAAAGACTTTCTTCTCTACTTTTTCTTTAGAAAAAAAAACTAAAACGAATTTAACACTATCTGCTCTAAGACTCATTCAATTCGTTGGTAAAATGTAGACTGATTTTACAACAATTATTTCTCATAACTAGAAGTTGATCAATGGAGGTTAATTTTGCCGTTCATTTCTGATAATTTACGATAAAGGCCCGTGGCTAATATATTTCACCTACTTATATTGTGTTTAGGTGTGTGTGTCTTTTTTTGTTTGCTTTATTAATACCCTACAAATATTTTGTAATTACTCGGCCCAAAAGTAACATATCGTCGATCTCCAAGCTACACGAAAAGAAAATAAAAAACATGGCCCGGATTTTTACTTAAATCTACCCTCACACAGTAAAACGACAGGCAGTTATTTATCAAAGTTATAAAACGACATAAACAGTGGGATAACCAACTTAAGAAAAAAACCCGACCCGGTTCTTAACCTACCCAGTTGTAGTCTTCTTATAAAATGCTTCCATGAAGCCCTAATTCACTCAGCCGCGAACAATATCCTTCTTAACTCATTTCTGATTTATCATGGATCGTATAGAAAATCGTTTTGATTTATGTGTGTGTGTGTATTTTTTTTGTTCTTGCAAAAGTATTAGCACCGTATAGCCCCTTGCATCTTCGAGATTATAGATGCGAGGAACAAATTCGAGAAAAGGGTACTCAATTGGTGCGAAATAGTGGCATTTACGCTTCTTTGTTGAGATGTTCAATAGTTGAATTTCTCAGAACTGCGTATTGGCCAATAGAAATTTGGATGTTGTGTGGCTAGTTTTGTTTATTTTATTACATAGTTTTGATTGTATTGAAAGGAAACAGAGCATGATGATGAGAAAATTTTGTCTCTGAAGTCAAATTCATGTTGATATACTATGACAACCTTCAAAGTTCTCTGAATTGCTCTGCTTTCTCTTTTAAAATCCGTTTTAAGCTGTTTTGTTTTTTGTAAATGTGATTTAGAGATAAGTAACTTCGGATTTGTAACTGATTCTAGTTATTAAAGTTTTCTTTGCACCTAAGAAAATCATAGTCTGTATAAACTGATTTAATGTTTCAGACTACACGAGCATGGTGCTATATGAAATTTCTTTCATGAGTTTTTTCATGCCATATTTAGCTGTTTGGATTAATATATGGCTCAACTTTTGAAGAAAATATTGTTTTTGTTTTCGTATCCGCGTGAACATATACAAATTCTGATATCTTGCCATGAGTGGCCGATGGAGGAGAAAGCTTGGGAGTCTAAGTTGTACTCTTTAGTGACAATGTGGTAAAATCTAATGTTAAGTTGTACTCTTTAGATTCGGTTCATAAAGACATGAACAAGAGACTAATAAGTTGATAACTTAAAACCTCCTATAAAGAAAACCAATTTGCTTCGTTACATTGAAGAAATAGAAATACATTTATAGATTTTCAACAAATGGGTTTCTTTCTGTTGGGTGCAACCCAACAAAATTGTACCTTATAACTCGGCCCAACACTAAAAATATATCTATAGAAGCTGACAATCTTTTGAGTCCTTGCTCGTTTTAACGGGAATGGCTTCCTCGCAAGCTGCACTATCTGCTTTGCCTCTTGCTGATCGAACTTTCTGAAAAAGGACCTCCCAGGATCGTCAATGACGGTGGAACTGTTCTCAAAGAGGTTTGTCACTTACCTTTGTAGCCCTATGCGCTTCTGATGATTGATGAAATGAACAAAACCATAATCAGCTTTTATTGGAGGATCCGTTAGAGAATGTTGGAGTGAAGCTTGTGAGGCAAGCGGGTGCTAAAACTAATGACCTTGCGGGTGATGGTTCCACTACATCTATAGTTCTTGCTCATGGCCTTATTACTGAAGGTATTAAGGTATACAGATTCCCATCATGACCATTTGGGTAATGCATCCCCATATATGCTTTTTCTACTTGGAACACATCTCATTCCTTCTCATCTCTGCTGGAACAAATCCCATCCAAGTTGCGCAGGGTATTGAAAAAACCGCAAAAGCTCTTGTTATAGAGCTCAAGTCAATGTCCAGAGAGGTGAAATATCAATGCCTTTATAACCCTTGAAAGTACCCATGAGAATGGAGTTAATGAGCTTGCCTTAATATAGAGAAAACCGCTAACCTTGTGTTTGCAGATTCAAGATCATGAGCTTGCTGATGTTGTAGCAGTTAGTGCAGGGAATGACTATGAATTTGGAAACATGATTTCCAATGCTTTTAAACAAGTAGGAAGGACTGGTGTAGTAACAATAGAGAAAGGAAAATACCGAGTGAACAATCTTGAGAAGTGGAAGGAATGCAGTTTTATCGCGGGTATTTATCTCCTTACTTTGTCACTGATCAAAGGAAGAGGGAAGTTGAATTACATGATTGCAAGGTTTGAAACCAAGACCTCTCAGGTTTTTTTTTCTAATTTGCTTGGAAGAGCAATGGATAAGAGTATACCTTCATTGTTTTGTTGTAGCTGCTCTTGGTTGATAAGAAAATAACAAATCCAAAAGAGATGCTCAAGATATTGGATTCTGCTGTTAAAGAGGACTTTCCAGTTCTTATAGTTGCTGAAGACACTGAGCACGACGCTCTTGCTCCTGTTATTAGGAACAAACTAAGAGGTAACCTGAAGGTGGCAGTTATTAAAGCTCCTGCCTTTGGTGAGCGCAAGAGTCACTGCTTGGATGATTATGCAATCTTAACTGGAGGTAGTCAAGCTCCATCTTCACTCAGGGCTAACTTTTCCCCACTTTCTTTTCTAAATCACTGGGTTATTCTGTGTAGCAACCGTGGTCAGAGATGAAATGGGCCTGAGCTTAGAGAAAGCTGGAGAGGAGGTCTTAGGAACAGCAAAAAGGGTTCTTGTAACTAAGGATTCAACCTGATTGTTACTAATGGAATCACTCAGAAAGCAGTCGAGGAAAGGGTTTCTCTGATTAAAATACTCATCCGGGTGCTTCTATTATCCATGTCTCTCATTTTGTTAACCAAGTGACCTCTTTGACAGGAAAATCTATATTTTATGCTCACTTTTTTCATTTGATCATAATATGTAATTCAGAACACCGAGGAAAGTTTTCAGAAGAAGATCCTCAATGAAAGAATAGCCAGATTATTTCCAGTGGAACAGCTATAATCCAGGTGACTTTGTAAACCACTGATACCAAAAACAATCTGATAATGGTGAACTAACTTCCAAAGGCCTTAGGTAGGTGCACAGACACAAGTTGAGTTGAAGGATAAACAGCTAAAGGTTGCAGATGCCCTGAATGCAACGAAGGTAACTCCAGTCAAAACATGCGATTCCCGTGGTTGAGAAATTGTCAGTCCAAGAAACCTAATTTCTCAGAATTTAGTCAGCAATTGAAGAATGGATTGTAGTTGGTGGTGGTGCGCCCTCTTGCGACTGGCTTCAAAAGTGGACAGAATCAAAGAGATCCTTGAAAATACAGAACAGAAGGCGTCTTCTATTTACATGGAAGGCGTCTTCTATTTACATAGTCCACCCTGACTCACAACTGCTGTATTCCTCCTCCTCAGAGCTTCCATGGTTCCTCGGAGACTCCATGGCTTTGAGCAGCAACACAAAGAAGAAAAACAAAATCAAGGTTTCAATATATGCACACACACTTAAAAGATCACTTGCTTTTTCTAGTTACGTACCTTATTAGTTTTAATCCACTTCACCAATTTACTCTGATATAGGCTCTTTGTCTCTGCCTCTCTTTTGTTTTGCTCTTCCATCATCAATAAATATAATTTTTTGTTTTGTTTTTTTGAAGAATCAGGAAAAGCCGGAGCCTATAGGAAGCCTCATATAATGGAAGAGCAGGAAGTTTCACCACATGGCAATCCCTAGCACCATTGTTTTCACTCACTTGCAGAACTACCAGACAAAGCCATTGCAGATATATATATCAAAGGAAGGAAGCTGCCTTCTTCATTATAAAGTACACTCTCATATAGAATTAAAAGCCTATGCTCTTCTTTTTCTATATAACTAAATATATTTATAAACCTTCTTTTTCATTTGAATTGACACATCCCAGCACTTCTGGTTATTTACAATATTGGTTGGATAAACATCTCATCGGTCGGTCCATTCCACTAGATTTTTCTGTTCAACTTTTTCCTAACCATTGTGGTTTTAAAAAGTTAAATGATTGATTGGGGGAAATGAAACTTATTAAACTAAAACCAAAAGAATTTTTTTTTTTTTTAATTAAAATCCTGGTGTCAATTTCTTAAGATTCTGAAACATGCCCTTTTATAGTTAGCCACATCACTAACTAATCCACTCATACTCTATGTTTTTAAATTAAACTTAAAACATGGAACCATCACAGACGACTATTTCTAGACTGTTAGAATCAATAAACTACAAATGAGTTTGGTTGAAATAAGGACAAGGTTAAAGACAACTCCTAATCCTATGTAACTATGTTAGAGTTAATTAGATTGGCCCTCAATTCTGTGACGTCATAAGTTACCAAACATGGTGAGTTTAATGTGAAAAACAACTAAGAGGAGATTTGATAGTAGAAAAGAGTTGTCGGCTCCCCCCTGACGAACTCATATATTTAAATTTGTTAGTAATAATCACAATCCGGCATTCTTTGTTTACGTATTTGTACTCTCTCACAGCTGTACCCCTTTTCACCACCCAACTCTTCTCTGTTTATGTTTTAGTACTTTTAATGTCCAAAGAAACAAAACAACCTAATAATTCTTGAACAAGCAGACTATATTTTTGTTTTGTATTTGCTTTTTATTGTATTTTATTTTTATCCGGAGAATATGTATCATTAAAATTGCATTAATCTGTGTATTTTTTTTCTAATGTAAAAACATCGGTTCTCACCTTATTTTCTCTAGAAAAAAAATTATTTAATCGATAATTTAATATACGGAATTTGACGGTAAAAGAAAAAAAAAGAAACAAAACAACATATTCGAACTTTTATGTAGAATAATTAATCTCGACGCATATATGCTCGGACAAATATCAATGTACCAAGAATTGCGTAAAGCCTTTTTTTCTTCTCAACTCGTAAAGCCTTTTTAAGATTGGGAATTAAAGTGCGTGGGGCTAAACCGGTGTCGGTAAAACGGATTATCCGGTACACGATGGTTGGAACAGAGTTGGGCCCGGTTTACTCTTCTTTTGTGATGTCTGACTTGGAGAATTAGGTAATAGCCTTTCTTTTTAATTTTCTCTTACAAAAGTACGATCAAGTGGATAGTCTCCTTTTCTCTCCATTTTAGGGGATTGACTTCGAGGAAGACGAAGAACAAGAAGTGAAAACACAGAATAATGTTAGGCCAAATAAGTTGTTTCTTGTAGGATCTCGACTAGATGGATCTAAAACTCTGGAATTGGGATTGGGATCAAGAATCTTACCCAGTTGCTTCTGATTTCTGGGTTCTCATTTTCTTTGCTCCCTTCTTCCTTTTTCTTCGCCTAATCCTCGACATATTCATATTCGAGGTAACCTCACTAGTTTTTATTTGCTTTGGATCTCTTAGTACTTACTATGACTTGGGTAGCAAGTAATCTCTCATGAGAAACCTATCTGAGCGTTTCAAAATTACATCATAGAGAGTCGCTAGACGGCTGGTACTTCCTAGAGGACACTATGCTGATTTAAACGAGAGAAGAAAGAAGATAGTGAAATTCAAAGAATCAGCTTGGAAATGTTTGTGCTCTTTCTCTGTGGAGGCTTTTGCTCTCTACGTCACTTATAGGGAGCCATGGTTTAAAGACACAAGATGCTTCTGGTTAGGACCAGGAGACCAGATATGGCCTGACCAACAGATAAAGTAAGAAGAACAACCTTAACTTAATGTGTTTCGTGAGATGCAAGAAACTGTCAAGTATGTATCAAACCCTGATTTTATTCCGAGTATATTGTCGGCTTTTTTGCAGGTTGAAAATGAAGGGCATGTATATGTTTGTCGGCGGATTGAATATATATGCCTTTTTTGCTTTGTTCTTTTGGGAAACAAGACGATCTGATTTCAAAGTCATGTTAGTTCATCACATTGTAACTTCATTCCTCATCAACTTGTCTTACGTTCTCAGGTACTCCAACGTACTAATAATAAAGATATCAACGGCCAACATTTTCTGAGTCCACCAAACTTTAACTCTAATTAACTTCCTCTTTTTATTCTTTTCTTTACTAGATTTGCTCGTATAGGTTCAGTAATATTGGCTCTTCACGATATCAGCGACGTGTTTCTAGAGATGGGCAAGATGTGCAAATACAGTGGCGCAGAAACCATGACTAGCGTCTCTTTCGTCTTATTTTTCTTGTCGTGGACCGCTCTGCGACTCATCTATTACCCTTTCTGGGTCCTATGGAGTACCAGGTTTATATCATAATCTTATAAACCCTAAACTCTATATGTATAAAATGCAATTTAGTAGGATCTATATGTTTTTGGTTGATCTCTACATATATGTGGACCTATGCAGCTACGAGTCAATAAAAGTGAAACAAGACTGGGACAAGAAGCATTTGATGGAAACTGGACCACCCCTTATGGTCTTCTACTATGTCTTCAACACACTTCTCTATTGCTTACAGATTCTTCACATCTACTGGTGGGTCTTGATATGTCGTGTTCTCATCAGACAAATCCGTGCCAAAGGCAAAATCGCTAAAGACATCCGTTCTGGTTAGATTTAAACCATATTTAAATTAACAACTTAATTATCTTGTGAAATTCTATATAACAGGGAAGTTTTGTCTTAACTATCTGTCTTCAACTATTCTTTGCAGATTCTGAAAGTGAAGATGATGAACACCAAGATTGATTGTAGACTTTTCAATCAAATTGTAGCATCAGTGATGTCAACGTGTGTGATACGTTCAGCGAATAAAAACTATCAAGCTATAGCCTATAAGCATCCCAATTGATTAGCGAAGTGTAATATTTGATCAATATCATCTGAATTGGAAAGATAAGAAAACAAATCAAGCAAATAAAGAAGAAGATAGGGAATGAATCAGATCCATGTATCAGAAAACAAAACCCAACCGATCAAACTCGGTTAAGAAGAAAGCCCAAACAATAACACGATGTACGCAACATCTTTTATCCACTTTTTGTTTGTTTGTTTCATATATGTTTTGACCCATGATTGAAGTACACAAATTTAACTCATCTTAGATTTTGTGAGATGGTAATATCAATATAACTGTAAAGATGAGAACCTTATGCTCAAGTAAACAAGGTGAAAACAGAGATTTTAACTAGAGTTAAATGTAAATTCATCTCTGGTTAAGTTAAACATTTCTGGGAGCACAAAAAGCTGGCCAAGGAAGGACAATTTGTCTCTATGTAAATTCAAAATAAGGAGCGTTTGAGGGAAAAACCAAAATGTGTAAAGAGAAGGGTCTTTTGGGGTTTTGGTGGCTGCACTAGGTTTGGAGTTGTCTCCCATATATAAGCATATATGAAGACGTGAGAAAGAGAAGACGAGAGTGAGCGAGGGCACAATATAGATCTATGGAGAGAGGTCGAAAGGGGGTTTGAGAAACAAGAAAGTGTAAGCTTTGAGTAGTTTCTCAAGTAGCAAATGATGAGAGACAAAGTGAATCTTAGCTAGTGAAGAGCTTTAGACAATCACTTGTATCATTTGTAAACTCTTTCTTCTTCATAGTGGAGTTGGGGATCTATTGATCCTAACCGGACGTAGCGGCTCGTTAATGCCGTGAACCGGGTTAACAAATCCTTTGTGTGCTCATTTTCTTACTTTTCTTTGCTCTGTTTATTTTCTTCTTCTTCTCCATTATTTGTGTGATCTCGTGTTTATGATGACAAAGGAGAAAGCTTGAGGCTTTGGATGGTTGTAAAACCTTACAATAACATCTTGGAATTAATCTAACAATGAATCAACTAAGAGAACTCTAAACTTGTTTCGACACATTTTAGTTGAAATCGAACTCTAGAGACATAACAAACCCCTTAAAATACTGAGAAGATATTTGTGCACAACGTCACGGTGTTACATAAAGCATCATTTCCGTATATGAGCATACACATCCGCACGCTTTACAGACATAAGCAGAACAAAACAAGTGAACCTACTCGTAACTCGTAAGTGAGAGAGAAATTTGAAAAACTTGGGTCGTGGAGATAGCATGTGAGCGCTAGTGTACGAACTACGAAGTCAGAGAACCAAACTACACTCAACATGTGGATCCTCGTCACATTGTCATCAATTTGCTCATAAGCCATAAGCCTACTTATTCCCTACTTCTTGCTTTTTTCCCCTATTTTCTTTCAAGTTTTATTGAGTTTACTGTTCTAATTTCATATAAAAAAATTGATATAAAATCATATCGATTAGTAAATTTATGATACTCGGTCGTTCTATTAGAGTTGATAAATCTAGTTCATTGTTGGTTTAATTGGTTTAATGTGTTGTGTATAGTTTGGTTATTAACTCTGATTTAGAGTCTTAGCATTTAAGCTTTGGTTTGTACAGCTTTTAAAACTGATTGAAGGAAAATATCTTTTCTCCAAATATGTTTCTTCCTTGATCGATCTCTCATGGTTTTTGGGGAAACTAATACGTTCTACTTCCGAATAATGGCTCTAGAGTTACTATGTAATGCCTCCCTTTGAAATGGAGATACCAAATTCACTTGAGGATCAGTTTGCATACTCTAAAGGAAAGATAACGAACAGTCCAAGAGGAGACTCTCTTAGTTATTTGGGGGCGAAGATTAAGGTTCACTATCACATGTTTATAAGTTAACACTGTTTTGCGTTTTAATTTATTGGGTTAATATTCGTTAAATTATAGGTGTCCAAGTCCAACATTCAATATTTGTTTGTAACTTAATATGAGTATTAAAAAAGAAATGTTTAATATTTCATGTATTATTTGATGCTAAAAGAATCTGTGTATTATTTAGTTGATGTATAATTAGGAAATTTAAATTTTTATTACTTTCGTGTTTTTAAATTTAAAACCGTTTCTACATTTAGTATGAGTACTAAATAAGCATAGTTAAAGAATTAATGTGTTATAGGGGAAACAAAAGAAATTTATATATTTTTCTAGAAGATAAAATATAGTTTATATTAATATTTTTCTAGAAGAATTTAATATTTTATAATATATTTTCCCAAAATTTATCTAGAAGTTTTGATGTATTTATGGTGTTGCGGAATTTATAATTTTGTTTATAGATGCACTTAAGTGGAAATATATCTAGAAGAAAACAAAATAAATTACATCAACTAAAAGCAAAAAAGAAAGTCATTTAAGATAAACAAAAGTAATGAAGTACAAAAATTTATTCAAATCGTGTTAAGGAAAACAAAAATCTAGTTGACTCATTACATGGGTTTAAGTTTAAACGTGACTGTTCACTGAAAACGTTCCGTACAACTGAGTCTTATTAATATGTGTTTGGCTCTGTTTGCTTTGGTTTCCTTGTTGTGAGCATAAATTTTGTATTCTCAATGTAAATATGTTCTTTTTCTTGTTTGCAGGCTGAAATTTTCTGTTATGTTTATAATGGGTCAAGACATCAATGGGATCGAGTTTCATCAGAAGAGACATGGTCTGTTGAAAGATCAAGTTCAACTGGTTAAGAGAAACAGTTTGTCCTCATTTCTTTTATCTCTTGTGGCTGTTATTGGTTTCCTATGTAAACTGCTGGTTGTCATCGTAACAACTTCACTGTTCTCCCGATGTACAAAGCTTTCATAGAGCCAGATCTCCAGACTGCTCAAATTACAATCATCAATATATTTACTTGTTTTCAGAGCCCTACATACATCTTCAAGGTTTGAAAAATGACCTGATTTGTCTAACCATCTTATTGTCTACATTTTCAATGCTGAAGCTCTTTTACTATATTACTTTGTTGTAGTCGAGAAAGGATGTATCTGTTGATCAAGGACATACAGAGACTAAGGAGGAGACCTATGATATATATCTTCTTCCTCCGGGTGAAGATCCAGAGTCGTGCCAATCATATTCTGGAAAGCTGAAGAACCTTGTGATTCTGTAAATGTTAAGATGCTTAAAACTGTGGTTCTGGTTTTGATATCCAGGAATGGGTTACGGATAGTCCTTTTGTCATATCCCCAAGGATTACATTTGAAGTGAGTGTTCGCCTACTTGGTGGGCTAATGGCATTGGGATACACAATAGCAACTATACTTTAAAGGTATTTGCTACCGATAAAATATGTAATTTTGTTTTGATTGCAATTTATTTGGGGTCCTGATTGAAAGTCCCATTACAGTCCCTACCAGATGATTTGAAGAACAAGCTTAGCGTAGACGAGGATTTGGTGTCCAAAGGAAGCATTCTTGCGAGCGTCTGCAGATAGAGTAGCCATGAGAAATAAGAACCTCAAAAGCTTTGTTACTTCCAACCCCTGTGTCCTTAGTTATGCCATTTATGATACACAGAGGCATGTCACACTCGTATTCAACCCAAAGAGATACGAATCTTTCCAAGCTTGCTGGTTATTCTTCAAGCGATAGCAGATACGAAGAAAGAAATCGCGACCACCAGCGAACGAGGTTCATATTTGTTCTCTTTCATTCCCTCTTGGGGTTTCAACTATTTTTAGGGGTTTATGACTCAGCTTTCTCAACATATATCTTCTCTCATGAGAGAATGGTTGAGTTCACAAGTAGGATCGAAGAGCTTAATTCAAAGCTGAGCTGCAACAAAAACTCCCCGACACAGCAGAGCACGGCACTCCAACCTGAAGTCTGCAATGGGTCAGCTCCTACTTCGTATTTCATTGCTGGTCTGGAAAATGGCTGCTTGACAAATTCCATAATGCCCCATTCATCATCATCCTCCCAATTAGCCAAGGATTCGCCATTAATGGAAGAGGTACGTAACTCACACTACTCTTGTTTGGATTTTATTACATTGCTTTGAAACGCTGAGTTGCCGTTTCTGGTGCAACCAGATATCAACCATTGCACGTGGACAGCGTCAAGTGATGCATCAGTTGGATAATCTGTGCAATCTGATTAGGGAAAGCTCAGCAGAAAGTGTACGTATGAGCAACAATAGCAGTAGCAGAGGCAGATCAAGCAAAAGTTTCATCTTACCTTCCTCTGGTGTTAACCTTGGCTTTTTGCAGCATAGGCATTGTAGTGATCAAGAGCTACATTAACAAGCGGCAATAACATCTATAACCACTATGGATCTTCTCCTTTTTGTGAGCTTCCCTGGTTTACTCTACGTAGACGATGACACCAATTCTCTTCCCCTAAATTAGTCGCTTGGAAGACATTCTCGATTACTTTATTCAATAAAGTTTAGTTTTTAGCTTAGCAGTCACTCCTCTTGCAGTTGAACACACGGATAAGGTTACAAATACCAAATACAAAAGCAACTTTATAAACATATACAATAGGTAGACTCATCAAGTATTATACTCATTCCAAGGAAAAAGCAAGAGTTGCTGAAATGAGACATGTACTTATGCAGAAACTCTTTGATCCACTCTTTAACAGAGACACAACAGCCATTAATGAAGACAATACCAAATGGTCCTTTGATCAGTCTTCTCCACTGACTGATGATGGACTGTTGCGTAACTGCTGAATCCATTTTCTGGAGTAACATGGATTGTTGAGATGGGCCATCAACAATCTCAGATGGCAGCTCCTTCAATGGAGTTCAAGGGGTACCCACAAAGGTTTGAATATTCAAATAAGTTCCAAATAGTGAAATGATAAAATACAAGACTGCCCCAATTGTAAAATGATGCGTAAATCGAAAGAATATTAGAGGGGGTAGAAAGAGCAAAATCTAGTTATTGTCAAACAGTGAAAGGTAGAGAAAGAGAGAGGAGTGCTGATGAAAGTGGACACATGGCCTCTTCCTAAGACAGCCCACATAAAATATAATTCTCCATGACATGTTCGACACGTATATGCACAATGCATTCATCAAAAGTTCAAAACATTTCGGCTTTTTCTTTTATAATATAAAATCTACTTTGATCTCAAAAGGGCCGACACCGGTCCAACATAGCACCACTTCAAGGTGAAAATTGCAATGACAAAACAATATACAAACCATGAAAATAGATATAGGATCTGAGACCAAGAGAACAATATAATGCAACCACTTGACTTTACATTGGGTTGAATGTTGTTTGTTTCATCATAGAGATGAATGATGAGTTGAGTCCATGTACCATTTTAACCATTATAAACACCACCTACTTCATAAGTATTACATATATGCTCCACCCGAATTGCCCTAACCATGTTTGTTTTCTCCAATGGAACTTCAAAATATAGGAGCTGAATAAAGATCCTGATTCCCATCATATAGCTTTGTCTAACCAAGCTGGTAATCTCAACGAAGATTTCATTCCGAGTCTTGTGAGGAAGATGGAGTATAGGAGATGCAGCAACATCACAAAGAATCCACTGTTTAGCAACAGCTGTTTATAATCAAAGGAAAGGTTTCTCAGCTTCTGTAATTTCACGAGACAAACAGAGAGAAGTGGGATAAAGAGATTGCTTACCACTGTCCCGAATATCATATAAATGAGGTTCATTGAAGGCATTATGTTCAGGCCCATGGCCGTGAAAACATAAGAGAGAGAGGCGTGGATGTTAATTGTGATCTACAACAACAATGCAGTGGTAATTCTATTTACACAAGAGTTTCCTTAGGTGAAAAAGAATGAAGAGCATTTTGATGGAAATAGAGGCTTACCACTGCGAGAATGTTTTCTCTTATTAAGAAGGATGATGTCAGAACGTAGCCTATGAGACCCAATGCTCGAACCTACGTGGGACGAAATGAGATAATACAAGTAAACGAGGATAGATAAGGAAATGCTAACTGTTTTGTGTAACCGGAGGAAGCAAAAATTTCACCATTGTACACAAGAAAATTGAGAGACGCCAGCTTGCCCCTACCCTGAGAACAGAAGAAAATTGTGAAAATTAAAGAATTGAGATAGTGTTAAGCTGAAAATAAACTACTTCCATATCTTCATTCACTTTGTTGAAGAGTAAAGACAGGAAATAGTAAGATGTATATTAGTTTGGTGGAGAAGTTTGAAGCTTTTTGTTGCGGTTGAGAACTAGAAACTGTGCAAGACAGAGAAGAGTGTATGAATTCACCTACCTCCACAATGATCCCATTGCAAGCCCCACAAGACCATGAGTAAGCTACAAGAGAAATGCCCACAAGTTAAGTAATGGTGATGCAATCTTTGTGAAAGGGAAATAATAAAGAAATAAGAATAAGTAGCAGCTCTGCTTGGAAAAGTAGCAAAGAGGAGGCTTACAAAGTAATTTAAAGCTTTGACCGGACCTGATAATATGAACAATAGCATGACAGTAGCAACCTGAGAAACAAACACACACCAGAAAGACTTGAAGCACATGTCCACAAAGACTTGAAATTCTATTAATGTGAAAGACGAATGTTACGTAACAAACCATTGTCTTCCTGCCACCTGCAATATTCCATCTTATGGAAGATATCACAATTGGCAGCGAGAAGAAACACCCAAAGTAGTTCTGTGTTCAAAAGTGTAACACAGACTCTGGTTAGAAGGATTACGTAACTTCTTCTATGAAATATTCTTATGACACTGACGATCGAACACAAAAAAGAACGATGATTCACCCTTTGCTTCTAAAGTTACATTTTTTGCAACACATAACCTCAACATTCCATATCCTAACGAGAATCATAGAAGCTAGAGAGCATATGAACTTAAACCTCTGAGATTAAGCTATATTCTTAACAAAAAGAGAAAGCTTTAAAACATTAAGGCATGGCAATCGACCAAATACGCAAATTCCAGAAAGAAGATAGTAAACTAGAACATCTACTTGAGTTTCGATTCTTCAGCAAACATTAGCTTTACTGCAAGACATAGCTCGATATCATTGGTTTCTTCCCTAAAAATCCCAGAATTCGACTGCATATGAACCAGAAAATCTAATGCAAGGAGAATAGCTACCGCTACAAAGCTCAGTTAGGCTTCTCTTAGTCAATTGAATAAAATTCAAAATGGTGAAAAAACCTCAATGGCGAGAGAATTGCTGAGAAAGTAAACTAGGCCAGTGACAGCAGCGAACATTGCGCACTCCACCAATCTCAGCGTCTTCTGGTAAACCACTTCATATCCTTCCTCCGCCACTTCTTCTTTCCTCCCATCCTCTTGGTTACCTGAAATCGAAGCACCAGAGACGCTCGAGAGTGCGAAGCAGCTTCGGTTGGAGATGGAAGCGAGAGAGATTCTCGGTCTTCGTAGAGAGAGTGACAGAGAAGACGAAGAAGTAGAAGCAAAGGACTGTGTAGGGGCAAAACGGTAAAATTGAGTAATGGTGGACTGGTGATGAATCGTTTTGAGGAGATTCATGGAGGCGAAGAAGAAATTCAAGAACGCCGAAGCTCCCTCCCTTCTCCTCCGTCAATCTTTGATTCTTGAGATAACTACTCGATTGAAATTATTTGGTTTTAGTAAACCGAATTATACCAGTTTATCCGAGAGTATGATCCGGTTTGGTCTTTTCGTCGCTTCTTTCCTCTTCACCTCTATAAAGGTTTCGACATCAAAATCTAGGAAGAGTTGAACTGACTCCATTTCGGCTTCTCCTCCAACTTTCGGGAAATTGAAATTGAGTGAAGCAAGAGGGTTTTGAAACTCTCAGTTTCTCGATCCCATTTTGGAATTTAATTTCAATTCTGTTGATTCATCTATAAAGTTATTGAAAAATCGAAAAACATGGTAGTCGACCAAGATCAGCAATGGCTGCTCGGTTGCTTATCTGCAAGTCTTGACCCTAACCAGAACGTTCGTTCTTTCGCTGAGACCTCACTCAGTCAGGCTTCTCTTCAACCAGGTTCGTCACTTTAAATCGTTTGGGTTACTTTCGGCGCTCGTTGTTCTTTTTTCTGGATTTGGTTCTGTTAAACTGGATATTGCCTAGTTAGATTTTTCCAATTGAATCATCTATGCTAATCTATTGAAATGAATGTTTAGGTATATGCCCAGACAATTGATAGCATTTAATGGATTCTTTTAATTGAGTAGATGAATAGAAGAAGATCATCATCATACTTACAAGATTTTTGTTCTTTCACAGGGTTTGGCAGCGCATTGTGCAGGGTTGCTGCTAACAAAGACCTTTCATTGGGATTGCGTCAAATATCCTATTTCATAGCATATGTTTGTTATCACCTTAATAATACAGCAGTCTATCTTGAGCTTGTTGATTGATATGTTGAAGTTTTTCCCTTTTCTTTACTTGTGAAGTTCTTAACCTGCTGTTACCTAGCTTCTGTCCTGTTAAAGCACTTCATTAAAAAACATTGGCGAGAGAACGAGGAGGGTTTTGAATATCCTGTTGTCTCAAGTGAGGAAAAGGTATATTCACTATTCCTCTTTTATTGTTTTTGGATTTCCTGCTTGATGGTTTGCATATGTTTAGGAAGTTCTTTTGTTATGTTATTAGGCTCTTATTCGAGGACTACTTTTGGGTTCACTTGATGACTCTCATAGAAAAATCTGTACGGCTATCAGTATGGATATATCGTCAATTGCTACATATGATTGGCCAGAAGAGTGGCCTGAGCTAGTACCCTTTCTCTTGAAGTTGATTAGCGATCAAACAAACACTAATGGAGGTATATCTGCGTTCAATTTCGTTGGATCTAGAGACATATTCTTTTTTTTTATCACCCATTTCTATACTCTTTCATGAGAACATTCAAGGGGTTTCCTTAGGCTGAATTTGTTTCCAAATTCAACAGTTCATGGAGCTTTGAGGTGTTTAGCTCTTCTCTCCGGTGACTTGGATGACAGAGAAGTGCCTACACTGGTACCTGTGTTGTTTCCTTGTTTGCATGCAGTCGTATCCTCTCCTCAGGTTTGTATCCTAACATTGATATGATCAGACTCTTGTTGAATCAAGTTTTTGGCATGTCAAGTCTATTAAATGAAAATTTTAGTGACAAAGGCTCCTATGAAGCTAACTCCTTTTATTATTTTTCATTTGTATGTAGAGCTATGACAAGTATATTCGAGGAAAAGCCCTTTCAATTGTTTATTCATGTATATCTGTTCTTGGAGCAATGAGTGGTGTGTACAAGGTACTCTTTCTTTAATAATTCTCATTCTATACGTAAAGTTTGAGTATATTTTGCTTCAGCTACTACTGTTATCAATTGACATGTATAAGGTGTTATATTCAGACAGAGACTACTACTTTAGTGACGCCTGTGCTTAAGGTTTGGATGAATCAGTTTTCATTTATATTGGAACATCCTGTGCAACGTGAGGATCCTGATGATTGGAGTTTAAGAATGGAGGTTCGTCTCATCTTGTAATAAACTACCGGAGTCATATAGCAGGCCCCTGTCTTTTTGCTGATTTTTCCTGCTCTCATTAGGTCTTGAAGTGCTTGAATCAGTTTGTACAAAATTTCCCATTTCTCGTCGAAAGTGAATTGATGGGTATGTTCTCGTGTGACCCATGTCCCTTGTTTATTCATACATATGCATCTGAAGCATCGTTATTGAAACATAATATCCGTGCAGCTATTATGAGGCCATTGTGGCACACATTTGAGTCATCTCTACAAGTCTATCTTCGGTCATCAATTGAAGGTGCTGAAGATTCATATGATGGAAGATATGATTCAGATGGTGAAGAAAAGAGTCTTGACACTTTCGTCATCCAGGTAACTTACCGTTTTCAGTGATCACAATTTGTTTTTCTTCAAGGTCCTAAAAATATCGAAGTTAATCTTTTGGTTAGAGCTGGGGCATTTTGCTTATAAATGGTGGTATTTAAATGAGTTTGAGACCTAACTGAGACTTGTTGTTTCTGGGCAGCTATTTGAGTTTCTGTCAACCATCGTTAGCAGTAGAAGACTGGCAAAGGTTTGACCGAAACCCTTTCAGTTTTTTTTCTTTCATTTTAGTCCTATTTTGCTTTGGAATTGGTTTCTTACCCAAAATTCTATGACAGTTTATTGCCAGTAATGTCAGAGAATTGGTATATCAAACTGTCGCTTTCCTACAGATTACAGAACAACAGGTAGGGATGAATCTTGCATCTTCTGCCTACTCAATAGTGGTTATATATCTGACTGATTAATTGTTTTGTTGTGCGAAAGGCTTTTCTCCTTTGTTTAACGAATTTATCTTTTGTTTATTTTATAGTTTAATGGTATCGCACTGTACCAAGTCACAAATTGTTGGAACCTTTTCATGTTGTAGTTGGTATCTGTATTATGCGGACTGTTGGGGCCATACAACTATTGTTGTGCTTATATATTGTTTGCCACTTAGTGATTTCATCTTGTCGTTTATGTACTGCAAATTAGCTGCTAAAATCGTAAAACAGCATTATTTGTAGAATCTTGAGCTCGCTCAGATACAAGATAGAATATGATGTTTTTTTATCTAGCTATGTCATCCCTCTCCATTATATTAGGTCTCACAAATTTGTACAGAATCTTTTGTTATTTGTGCTAGCTTCCTATTTTGTTTGCTTTCAATAGTTTAATTATTTTGTGGTTTACTTGCCAAACATTGGAGACAAGACATGCCTTTCTTTATTCTTTATCTCATATGTAGCCTCTCTCCAGGTTCATACTTGGTCCATGGATGTAAATCATTTTGTAGCCGATGAAGACGAGGGTAGCTACAGTTGTCGTATATCAGGTAAGATGTCTCTCACTCTTTTTAAGTCAAATTTATATGCTAACACTAAGTCAGAGGCAAGATTCGGAGGTCGTATGAATATATGTTTATGCAAAATTTATAATGTGTAACTATACAACCACCTGCTGCACAACAGGAATACTTTTGTTGGAGGAAGTTGTCAATACTTTTGGCAGCGAAGGGATCAATACTGTTGTAGATGCAGCTGGAAAACGGTTCCAAGAGTCTCGAGGTCAAAAAGCAGCTGGTTCTCCGGCCTGGTGGAGAGTAAGTGCACTTAATTTCTCTTTGTTCATGTATATCTTGAAAGGTTTGACAAGCCATTGTTTCTCTGATGTTTTAACATTGTCACCAATTTTGTGCTTTTTCCCGGTTCAATTTTTCTTTTTAACTTTACACTTTTCTTTTATATTTTCCATTTGTTAGATAAGAGAAGCTGCTTTCTTTGCTTTGGCTTCTCTTGCCGATCAACTTATCGAAGCTGAGGTTTGTGTTTTCCATGGCAATTTAAGTACGAAAAAGTTACTTATGCTGGGAAACATGTTATCCTTAATATTATAATCTTTTCAGGATTTGAGTACTGACCCTGTCAATTTAGCTACATTTGTTGAGCAATTGATTATGGAAGATACTGGAATTGGTAGGTATCATAAGAACAACTGCTCTAACATACTTTTCTCATTTGGTATTCTAATTGTTGTACGTGACTGGAGCCTTTATTTAACAGGGTATCATGAATGTCCTTTGCTTTTTGCCCGCATATTTACAGTCGTTGCTAAGTTCTCCTCTGTGGTAATTTCTGATTTTCTTTTCTCCCTAAATGACTCTAATCTGGAATTTATGGATTGAATCTTTTTCACGTTAACCAGATCAATCCTGGAATTCTTGAGCACTTCCTCAATGCCGCTGTTAGAGCTATCAACATGGACGTGTATGTTTTCTACCCTTGTGCTGGTGTATCTTTATCATCAGAGATAAAAATTAACTTACTAGTTACCATTCTAAACAGGCCACCACCTGTAAAAGTAGGAGCATGTCGGGCACTTTTGCAGCTCCTACCTGATATGAACCGTTCAGTTATTCTGCCTCAGATTACGAATTTATTCTCATCTCTCACTGATCTTCTCCATCAGGTAAATTTTTCTACTGATGACCAATAAAAATAAGGCATATATCTATTTTTCTATTGTCACTAGAGATTTTTAATTTTTTTATTTAGGCTTCAGATGAAACATTGGGTTTGGTACTTGAAACTCTTCAACAAACAATTAAGGCTGGTAAGTAGACATATTTACTCCTTGCAAAAAACTTTCAGAGTCTTGTTATGCAATAGTTCTCACCTATATCTTATTTTCTTTGTCATTTGCTAGGCCATGAAGCATCAGCTTCAATAGAATCTATTATCTCTCCAGTGATTCTTAATGTGTGGGTGGCACATGTTTCAGATCCCTTTATGAGTATCGAAATAATTGACGTCCTGGAGGTAAATAGAGTGATTGTGGTTTATCATTCAGGTTGATGTTAGAAATGTAATTTGCATAGTTTGTTTATGTTAATATCTTACCACTGCTTATATCATTCTAAAATGAACAAAAAAACTGCTATGTCTGCGGCTGATGTCTTTCCTATGACTATCACATAGGCAATAAAGAATTCGCCTGGCTGCCTTCATCCACTGACATCAAGGATTTTACCATTTATCGGACCGATTTTAAATAAGGTACTCTGCGGAATCATGATTCCGGACCTGTTACTTTTCGTCCGTTTACAATCTTTCTTCCCTGGTTTCCTTTTAATAACATCTCTGTGGTGATAATCAGCCACATCAGCAGCCTGAAGGACTAGCGAGTGGATCCTTGGATCTCTTAACTATGCTTCTTAAGGCAAGTTATACTAGCTGAATTTTCATAGTTCGTGAATTATTTTGGGCTAAATACACAGTATTTCTCGTGTTTTGCTGACTGTTTTTCGAGTCATATATAGGGTGCCCCAAGTGATATAGTGAAAACTGCATATGAATTTTGCTTTGACGCTGTCATTCGAATCATACTCCACAGTGAGGATCATAGTGAACTACAGGTGATAAACTTTTCTGCATCTAGTTTGCTTCATCATTATCTATCGACAAAGGATCACTTATCACTAGCCTTTTAATTGGTCAGAATGCGACAGAATGTCTGGCAGCTTTTATATCTAGTGGCAAACAAGAGTTGCTCACTTGGAGTGGTGATCCTGGTTTTACCATGAGAAGTTTGCTTGATGCAACTTCTAGGTACAATTCTTCACTTGCATTTTTGCTTGGTTTATTTCATGTCCACCAAACGCTAAAGGCATACTGTTTTGGGTTTTTTTTTTTTGTATTTGTTAGCATGTTGTGCATGTGTGAATATGTCACACATATGTTGGCAACAGTTACGCATGTGAAAAAAGTACCCAGTGTTTATTTTTGCGTACACATGGGTAAATCTATCCATCATAAAAGATCTAGTCTGAGTTGCATGTAATTGTTCTGTTTTTAGAGTGGCCTACTGAACAAATATGGTGATATCTACATGTCTTGGAATTATTTGACAAAGAGTTTTGGGAACTTTGATTTGTTGGTTCCTCTATGTTTTCCAATTGGTATCCTTTTAAATGTACAGCTTGTCCATTTTTTTTGTAAAATCGATTTCTCAATGTTGGTGCAGGCTTCTCAACCCTGATCTGGAATGTTCTGGATCTCTCTTTGCTGGGAAGTACATTCTGCAGCTTATCTTGCATCTTCCGTCAGAGATGGCACCCCATGTCCGGGATCTGGTTGCTGCTCTTGTAAGACGGTTGCGATCTGCTGATATTTCAGCTTTCAGAGGCTCATTGCTGCTGATTTTTGCCAGATTGGTATTCTTCACCTTTCAGTTTGATAGTTTTATTATATTAATGGTTCCTCTCTTCTCTGTAAGCTGCTGTTAAGGCTCCAAAAGTTCATTAATCTTTTATCCCCGTCCTGCGCTGTAACCATTGACTTTTGCAGGTCCATATGAGTTTTCCGAATGTCGATCAATTTATTAATCTGCTTGTTAGCATACCCTCTGATGGCCATGAAAATTCTTTTGCCTATGTTATGACAGAATGGACTAAACAACAAGGCAAGCATCTCTATTCTGTGTTATCTAGTTGTATGATTCTATTTGTCTATCTGATGCATCACGATAAGGGGTTTTCTGGCCATTTGGCGAGGTCTTTTTCTATATTCCATGGCCTAGCAAACTCCTTCTCTCCGAGAGCTCTTTGATCTTCTTCCTTTTCTTTTGTTTGTTCCCTGCTGGGGTTTCAACTTATGGTTGGTTAATCATCTATATTCAGGGGAGATACAATGGGCATATCAAATCAAAGTCACAACTTCAGCTCTGGCCTTGCTACTGTCCACTAGACATACTGAATTTGCGAAGGTCAATGTCTCAGGCAGTCCGATTCAGGTCTTGTGCTGTACCTATCTGTGTTTTCTTCCTTAAAATTCATTTTACTCTCAGCCTAAGAGAAACTTGAGTCTATTTCCTGTATAGTCCAATGGGGGCATAACCACTCGTTCAAAAGCTAGATCTGCTCCTGAACAGTGGACCATTATCCCTTTACCCATGAAGGTATGTTTTTATTTAATTCTTTAATCTAAATTTTCTCAACGTACAAGCTGCAAGTCAGAATACGTATTTGTTGGGGATACACAGTTCTGTCTTGACTCATTTTGATGCCCTTTAATAGTTCTTAATCGGTTATATCCTACTTTATTTTCATCATTCTGGTGTATGCTTTCAGAAACTTTACATTCTTTGGCTCCACAGATACTGGCTTTACTAGCTGACACATTGACTGAATTTCAAGAGCAAGTTTTGAGTAGTGAAGATGAGGTAATTATGCTTCCTTGAGTTTTTCTATTTCCTTTCCCGAATTGAGTGGAACTTGAGATGCTAGTTCCTTAATTTGGAGTTGCAGGATAGCGAATGGGAAGAAGTCCATGAAGGAGACGTTAAAACTGAGAAAGACTTGCTACGTTCAACTGGTGCCTCTAAATTCAGCAAACCCACATATGACCAACTTGAAGCAATGGCTCGTTTCGAGGTCCTTTTCTCTTGTACCTATATGGTTGTATCATTGAACCTTATCTCACCAGTGTTTAACCATTGATTTGACAGAACCAAGATGATGAGTTTGATGACCTACTTGGTACCGACCCCCTTAATGAGGTGACATCTTGTGTTCTACATATGTTTAGTATCTGCTCCCAAGTCTCCAAATCTTGATCTGTTTAACCAAGCTTCTCTATCTCTACAACAAACAGATTAATCTGGCAAGTTACGTGGCTGATTTTTTGTTGAAGTTTTCGAGTGAAGACCGGCCTCTGTTTGATAATCTTTGCCAGGTTTGGTTTCTATCCTCTAAATAACCTATCAATATCTTGAAACTTAATATAAACCACTTGGCTTATTTTCAAAAATCTGTAGGGCTTAACAAATGCGCAAAGAAACGTGATCCATACAGTACTGAACCGCTAGGTTTGGCATCGTCATAATCCACAATCCATGTCTTGAGTGTTGTTTTTTTTTTTGCCAGTTTGATTGATTCTTGAGGAGTAAAGAATTGGTAGCATCCCTTTTGTAAAAGCGTCACTTTACACCGTATTAAAACTATCTTTCGAATTTCAAAGAAATAGAATCCTCCAGTTTCATGTTTGAGAAACAATAAACCCTCATAAATAACTTTTAAGTTCAAAAGAGTTTAGGTTTTCGAAAGTCCACTTAAAATTAAAAAGGTCAAAAAATTTAAAAAATTTCTTTGAGGTTAGTTAGACGCTTCGTCGGTCGTCCACTCTTTTGATATCAAAACTTTTCAGCATTTGAGTTTAAAAGCTTTCTAATCTATTACGTAGCATTAAAGAAAGTTAACCATAGGAAATTAATTAAGGAATATTAATACTGTGAAGTCTGTGATTTTGAAATAAATATAGTATTAGGATTTTTATCTTGAAGTGTGTAAAAAACTCAAAACATTAACGTTCCATGAGAGGTAGTATTGTCCAAAACTTTTTAAGCCCGTGGAAGTTATTGGGCCTGGCTCTTCTGGTAATCGAAACCCGACCCGACGCAGAACAATCAGCTTCTCGTCTCTCTCACTCAGAGGAGAAACCAAAAACACTGAAAAAAAGCAATTCTACTTTTAATAGAATCGGATCATCTATGGCGGTAATTAGTCCAGCTACACGTATTGCGCCGCCGCTGAACCGGTCTGTTTTCTACCGATCGACACTCGGTTTGCTTCATTGCGCCTCTAGGAAATTGCTCTTTCTCAGAAATCCCACTCCGAGCTCGACGTTCGTCGCTATCCGGTGCCAGAAACCTGTTTCCGACGGGGTTAGCTCTATGGAATCCATGAATGATGTATCTTCTTCTGCATCTTCGGTTTCTTCTTCGATCGATTTCCTAACGTTGTGTCATCGGCTCAAGGTATGTGTTCAGTTCAACCATATAGATTATATCATTTTCCGAAATCAGAACCATGGATTGAGAAATAATACTGCATTATCAGTTTCTCATTCTCTGAGATTGTCTTCCAATTTTGAAATTGGAGTTGTGCATAGTTATATATATTTATTGGTGAACATTGTCAAGTAGTGATATATTTAGGTATTCTCTTGTGTAGACAACAAAGAGAAAAGAGTGGATTAATCAAGGGATAAATGGACCGGAATCAGTTGCTGATCATATGTACCGTATGGCTCTAATGGCACTGATAGCTGGTGATCTTACAGGAATTGACCGAGAAAGGTTAGTGTTTTCCTCAATTGTTTGAGTTTATTTAGATGATCGAGAAAGGCTACTGTAGGTTGTATAATCAATTCTGGAAGTTCTGGTGTCTACATATGATTTGTGTAAGTTTGTAATAAGCGACCTGTATATCTCCATGACGGCTGATATATGTACATTTCTCTTCCAAAAGTGATCCATTGAATGCGGGTATCTAATGAGAAACTGAGAAAGAGTTGATGGGCTAGTTAGTGACTTGGACTTATTGTGGACTTTATCTGTTGGGGAAATGGCATATTCGTGGAACTCTGGGTAGTGAAATTGTTCCAGGAGTTAAATGAAAAATGTGAGCAGCTAGTACTGTGAAATTATTGAAGTCAGAATTACAAAAGCTATGCAATAGAACGCCTTTGTAGTTTTAAATTGAGTTTTATGTTGCAAGATTTACGTATGCTTATAATGTATGTCATTTGTATCAGACGCATTCAGAAAGTTGAATGAAGGATAAGATTGATTTTCAAAGGTGATGTAGCACTTGGCTTGTCTAACTATAGAAAAATAAATTCCCCTTTTTTTTTTCTGGCTATAGCATATTGGATCTTTCTCCGTCTGCCTTCTTTTTCTTGGCATCTTAAACAGGTGTATAAAAATGGCAATTGTACATGACATCGCTGAAGGTAAATACACATTTGATCCTTTTGGGTTTCCTATCTAAGGTTCAGTTTATTCTGTCTCTGTTCTTGGGACCTGATCTTTGCTCCTGGTTAGTTAAGTTATTTTTCCAAAAAAATACAGGGTGGTTTGGAGGATACAAACTTGTATAGTTTCAAATGCCTGAGTAGGGTAGGATGTATAACAGATGTACTTGGACTGGTTTGTGCACTTGTCATTTTCTACGGAGACGGAACCTTGGTTTTAAATAGCGCTATAGCTTCGCCATGGCGCGTGGCGGTCCGAGGCGAGGAGGTCTCCGCAACAAGAGTTGATGGCGAGGTGATATCCAGGATGCGCTCGCCATGAATGGCCACGACCAAGGCGACCATGGCGAGTTGCAAGCGCAACAATGACTTGTGGCGTACTCGAAGTAATATTTGATTTGATTTATAAATAGTTAATGAGAGCCATCGGAAGATATCGTTGCTACACTGGAGCCAGCACGTGAAACGACTCCACCAGAGATCTGTCACTGTCGAGCCGCCATCACCATCGTTCGATCAGCCGACGAGAGGAGCTGTTGAGAGGTAAATCGGCAAACTCTTCTTCGTGTTAATGGCTGCGTGTGTTGATAATTATATTATTGGACCAAGCCTTAACCAAGTTAAACTAAGGATTTCCCATATGTAATTGATCCCATAAACCAAAGTCAATTGGCGTGAAGTGTTGTGTGGTTGGCGTGACGTTGACGTCTCATTAAATAATTATTAGATTGAGTTGGTTTATTATTTAACCGGAGGTCGCGTGTAGTTAAATTCCATTAAACCATAGTTCATTTACATGTGTACATGAGTGATCTTGGAAAAGTAATTAATTACTCCTCGTGTCTATGTTGCGAATCGCCTAGCTTGCCATGGCGCATGGCGGCCTCAGAGGACATTGTCGCCACGCTCCGCCATTCGCCATTTAAAACTTTTAGACATTCTGATTTCTGGTAAACACGAATCTGAACTCAGGATACACTTGTTTCTGAAAAAATTGGATTAAAGTTTCTTATTAAAAGCTTAATTCGAAGTTCCTAATCCGATTTTGAACTTAATTGAAACATGTCACATATCATCTTTGTTATAAATATGTATGAACTTCTGGGACTCATCCCAGAATCCTGTACCATGTTCTGATAATCCATCTCCAAACAATCCTACTCCTGCGAATTCGAATATTGATACACTGGCTGTCGTGGGTGTAAGTATTGGAGTGGCCCTAGTGCTACTTAGTCTTATTGGAGTTGTTGTGTGGTGCTTGAAGAAACGGAAAAAGAGGCTCGCCACCATTGGTGGTGTCTATGTTACACCAACACCTATGGATTCCTCCCCAAGATCAGGTATAATTTACAGGTAACCTTAATCTCTTCTATTTTATTAGGGAAGTTAGTCTTTGTCATCCTTACAGTGGCTTGGCAAGCATGGCAGAAAGAAGTCTCCTTGTTCAAATCTTATTCAAAGACATGTTACTTTATACTAAGAGTTCATGGTTATTCAGATATTAAGATAGTTTGTGTCAGAATTCATAATTATGATCTTGCTATGTATATTTCTGGATTTTCATCTTCATATCTTTGCTGTCCAGATTCAGGGCTTCTGAAGACGCAGTCGTCTGCATTTCTAATGGGAAATCGTTCTAGCAATCGAACATTTTTTTCACAATCAGATCCTGGTGGCTTTGGTCAATCGAGGGAACTGTTCTCATATGAAGAACTTGTCCAAGCAACTAAAGGATTCTCAAATGAAAATCTATTGGGTGAAGGTGGGTGTGGTCGTGTATATAAAGGAGTCTTACCAGATGGTAGAGTGGTTATTGTGAAACAATTAAAAATAGGTGGAGGACAAGGTGACCGGGAGTTCAAAGCCGAGGCTGAGACCATAAGCAGGGTACATCACCGAAATTTGCTTTCTATGGTTGGATACTGCATTTCCGACAACCGGAGATTGCTTATTTATGATTATATTCCTAACAACAACCTTTACTTCCACCTTCATGGTAAGCGAGGTTTCAAGACATAATCATAAACACAAACCACTGTTACTTATACTATCTCTCTATGGTCTTTAGCCGCAGGAACACCGGGTCTGGACTGGGCAACACATGTTAAAATTGCTGCTGGTGCAGCTCGCGGACTAGCTTATCTCCATGAAGATTGTAGGTTGCTGCAACTCTTCCAAAATTTATGGAAAAAGTTACCGAATCAAATTCTCTCCAATGTTATCTTATGAATCTTGGGGACTAAATTATCTGAGTGATCTTAATGGTAAAATTTGATAGGTCATCCTCGTATCATAACAGGGACATCAAATCAGCCAACATTCTTTTAGAGAATAACTTTCACGCTCTGGTATACATTCATCTGTTCTTCTGAATTGCAAAAGTGTTGATAATTAAGATCATAGGTTTTTGTATTGTTTTAATCTCTGATTCTTTAGGTTGCTGACTTTGGCCTTGCAAAGCTAGCTCTTGATTGTAACACACATGTTACAACTCGGGTTATGGGAACATTTGCGTAGGTGCTGGTTAAGGTCCCTTGCAATGCTTCTTTCTGTATATGTTGCAAATCCTGCATCTAAACTGGTAAATGATCTCAGCTACATGGCTCATGAATATGCATCAAGTGGCAACTTAACCGAGAAATCAGATGTGTTCTCCTTTGGGGTTGTTCTACTAGAGTTAATCACTGGATGGAAGTCCGTGGATACATCCCAACCTCTGGGAGATGAGAGCCTTGTTGAATGGTTATGGCATTAATAAGCATTTAACCTTTTGAGAATGGAACTGTTTCTTCAAATCAATATTTGCGTTGAATGTTCCAGGCCCGTCCTTTGCTTAGTCATGCCATTGAAACTGAAGAGTTCACAGCTTTAGCAGACCCCAAGCTGGGTAGAAACTATGTTGGTGCTGAAATGTTTAGAGTGATTGAAGCAGCTGGCAGCAGCAGCTTGTATTCGCCATTCAGCTGCAAAGAGACCTCGAATGAGTCAAGTACAGACATTTTCTTTAAAACCAGATTGTCTCTTTTTTCCAAATCGAATCTCACATAACAATCTCTTATTTGAAAATTTTGACAGATTGTGAGAACTTTCGACAGTCTATCTGAGGAAGATCTCACCAATGGGATGAGACTAGGCGATAGTGAAATCTTTATATATATATTATCTCTGTAACCTTGTAGTAGTGTGTTTATCAGAGTAATGGAAGAAGATTGTGGTGCATTTGCAGCAGACTGTGTTGTCCTTTCATGTTGCTGTCAGTGCCTTGTCTTACAAGTCAGTGTCTTCGTCTTCTTCAAGATCCCTCGTAAACTTGCCCGGAAGATGAAGAAGTTCGTCAAGAGAAGATGTGGGACAACCTTGCAGCCAGCAATGGAGGACATCAAAGAGGAGCATTGGTCTAGAAATAGGGTTGCCTTTGATGGAAGCTCATCAAGACTAAATTCCATGGAAGATATTGAAGGAATGTTGCAAGAACTGTCGATGAACAAAGACTTCTTGTTCGGAAGCTTCCGGCGTCATGAAGATTCTTCTGATATTTTCAATTTCAAGTAACAACAAAACAGAGATTATACTCCTTGTCTATTGCTTGTCACGTTCGTTGTGTTGTCGAATCAAAAATCCAGAAAAGAAGCGTTAAGGAACACAGAATAAGTCTCATTTCCCAAAATATCGGAAGAGGAGAAATGTAACTAAGAAAAAGGTTGTATTGTATATCTTTATCTGCTCTTATATAACTAATATAATTAGATGTTTCTTGACATACAAACTCAGTACATTCTTGTTTTTATTAGTGCCGCAAGAATCAGAACTTACACCTTTATACAAACCAATTAAAGAGCCTCTGTTCTTCGTAGTCTTGTAACGATCTACCACTTTTTTTTCCTCCGCTCTGCAACTTAATTGGCCTTATTTACATCCTACAACGTCGCTAACACCGAAAACATCTGTGGAGATAAATATTGATATTCTTTCATTAGTTGTCAAGATTCTGGCTGATGAGATCTCATGACCAATGTAGGCTTTACTGATCTCTGCCTACCCATTTCAAAGTTCCCAGAGTTGCTGCACTGATCCTCATATCTAAGCAGCTTTATGGTCCCATGGGACATTGGAAAAAACCTCATCTGAATAGCTGAGAAGATGAAGAAAGGCATCATGGTGGATAGCACCACAAAGAGAGTGGTGATCCAGTAAGAAGGCGCAGGCGCAAGAGCTTCAAGAAAGACCATATAGGCATCTGTAGACACTCTTATTGGAAGGGATCCATACACCGTCAGAAAAAGGTACCATATAACCACGGATCCCCAAACGACGAGATGGTGGATCAGTGTGAAGTAACTGATCGTCAATACCATCTGCAAACTCACAACCCACACCACACATGTGTACATTGTTCCCCCTAGAATTTCTCTCCCTGCGGTTTTCCCTTCATGGTTGAAAGCTTGAGATTCAAGAGAGGTTTTGCAAAGGAAGAAAATAATTATCGCGCTGCAGAAGCCATGGAACATCCAGCTGAGTATCCGGCGCCAACTAAAGAGGAGATTCTGCACACCTTCTTGGTACAGTACGGGGAACTGTGGCAGCACACAAAGCAAGACTTTGGTTAAGAAATTCACTTGACCAGTGAAAAGATTAAGCAGCCGTTTAGATGTGAATGATAATATACCTTGAGACAAAAGTGTGAAGATACATCCTGGTCGAAGACACCCAAACAAATTACAGGAAGAGACGAGAAAAGGACGCTATATAGAGATAGATACCAGTCATTGTAAGCCGGTGTCGTTGAGAATGATGTGTATGCTTCATATAAGAAGAGAGTGAAACCAAATGTGATGTTCTTGTAGAAGAAGTAACAAATCTACATATAGAACAGACATATATTGAGAAAACTAGTCGGAAAAAAGTATAATGACACTGCAGGTCAGTGTCAATCTGAATTTGTAGATTAGACATACCATTTTTGAGATCCGCCTGTAACACCAGTGTCCATGGACCAGTAACAAGCGCTCCAGATATCTGAATTGAGCAATGGCAATGTCGCTGGACATTACAGCCTGGAATTTTGTTAGGATTAGTCAAGAAAAATTTCTACCAACATAAGCTGGAAATGGTTCTTTTTTCGAACCTGCATTCCTTCCACGCCGCTGATCCCAACGCCTATATCTGCTTCCTGAAGCATTCCAACATCATTTGCGCCATCACCAATTGCCAGTGTCGTCTGACCGCTTCCAGTTTTGACTAGTCTTGTTACCTATGCAATATGAATCTTGAGAAAAAGCAAGGCAGCCGCTAAGTATGTGGAAGTTATGATGGAAGGTAAAGCAAGAACTTACCAGTGCCTTCTGTTTTGGTGATGAACGGCAACAAATCACTGAGGCACAACCAATGGCCAGGTCAAGGAAGATGTCTTTCATATCATCCTCCAATGCATAAGCTAGTGATTTCCCATCAATGATTAATGCAAAAGCCTCAGAGTTTCCACCAGACGCTTTTAACTGAACCTTTCCATTAGTTATCTGACGCATGACGTTTTCCTTTGAAGCCTGCAAGAAAATAGCCACATGGACTCGATCAGTTACGTAATCACTATACTCCCTCCCCATCAAATTCGTGTCCCAGAAACTTTTTATTACCTCTGCAATGGCATCTTTTTCTCCAGATTTTTCCAACTGCTGGATATCAGGGGTCTCCAAGTTAATTATGATCTGCTTCATGTCTCGTCTAAGCAAACTACAAGCGAAGCTGTCAAAGATGTACATACACATGTTGGTTCAGCGAATGAGTAAGAATGTATGCACAAGGCTCAAGAGTAAATACAATCAGGTTGTGCCCAGAAATCACTAATCAGTACCCAATATTGATAGCAGTCTCCATCTTGTCTCCAGTCAAAACCCAAATCTTTATTCCTGCTTCAGCAAGCTTATCAATGCAATCAGGGACCTGGATTAAAAGGTAAAAGAGAGTGAAAAAAGAATTTCACATTCCTTGTTCGCCTCTGGAAAATTCACCAATCTATAAATTGGTCGTGTATCGCAGAAGCTTACCCCATTCTGAAGTTTATCCTCAACAGCAGTAGCTCCAAGGAGAACCAAGTCTTTCTCAATCTTCTCTGTGACTTCATCTATCAGTGCTTCTCGATCAGCACTAACCGAATTCTTGGCTTCACTGATTCTCTCAGTGAACACCTCATACTCATTCTCGTCAAGTTCACGATAGGCAAGTATCAAAGTTCTCAATCCAGTATCAGCATACTCGTTCACATGGTCCCGGGTTTCCTCTTCAAACTTTCTACCGCTTTCAGCAAATCTTTCAAACATGACACTGCATGATAAAAGGAGTTGAAATTAAATTCGAAAAGAGATTTATATCTGAGTTCCTAAAGTCGGGATCGCATACCTGTCTGCCCCTTTACAAAATAAAAGAAGTTTGCCATCTTGATCCCGCACTATTACTGACATCCTTTTCCTTGAGCTACTGAATTCAAGAACGTTCAGGACTTTATACAACCTGCAAAGAGAACCCTTTCGCTAAAGTAAGACACAAAAAGAAGCTTCTGATGGCACACAATAAATAAGAGAAGATATACCGACCTTTCAACTCGTTTGCCAGTCACCAGGTCTAGCTCTCTGACAGAAATTGTTGTTTGAGTTCGAGTGAAAAATTCAAATCCAAGCTCTCTTGCTGCAATAACAAATGCTGCCTCGTCCGGTGATTCAGCCTCGTAAGAGATCTTTCCTGTATCTTCGTCCACTTCAGGTATGACTGTATGACATACTGCCAATAGTCGAAAGAATTTCTGAATGACATCAGCATGCGTTTCCGAGACCCAGTTTCCATTCAATATCCTTTCATCTCTAAAGTTGAATCCTTTCACTGCCGATTCTGCAACAACAGCATCCTCGGTACTACTTCCATTGCTATCGTTCACCAAAGCAGAAACCTTTCTCATACCTATAGCCATCTCCACCTCTGTAACACCACGTCCATAGGCTGTCCCAGCAATAGAACACTTGATAAACTCCATGGAGTTACATGTCAATGTTCCTGTCTTGTCTGAAAGAATTGTACCCACTTGCCCAAGTTCTTCATTCAGGTTAGAAGTACGTGCATGTGCTGGCTTGTCAGCTTCCTCATAATACATATGGATATCCTGATTGATGAAGAAACTCTGAAGAACTTTAACAATCTCTATTGACACGTACAAGGATATAGGAATGAAATAACTGTTTAACATTAGC
Organism: Cardamine chenopodiifolia; assembly: GCA_963922655.1. Lineage (NCBI taxonomy): Eukaryota > Viridiplantae > Streptophyta > Magnoliopsida > Brassicales > Brassicaceae > Cardamine > Cardamine chenopodiifolia. Next base: position 5,807,221 of record OZ000467.1, read on the forward strand.
GCCGATAGAAAGTGAAATATTGCAGCCATGGGAGCCCTCTTTGGGTCAAAGAAGATGCTGGAATCATCAGGTTTCAGATACCATCTTTTCATTACGCCATTCTGGAAATCATCCCTTGTTGATATTCCAAACAAAACCGAACCAAAAAGTGCCAATGAAACTACCATGAGGAACATCAGGTATATAATCTTATCCATCTTCCTCTCGATCATGCTTCTCTTCGACGGAGGCGCTGTTGAATTCTGGACAACTTTTGTGTCAGGACCTGTGAAGACAACAGCCCCATAGATATAGTCTGTGTTCCTGAGTTTTGAGCCCCTCAGAAGAAGCTGCTGTGGTGAGAGAGGGTACTTTGCTCCATTAAGCTCCATAGTACCAACAAACGAGTATAAATTTGCATTCGGGTCCTCACATTTGATAAAAGCCTCAAAGTCACTGAAATTGAGCTCTTCACGCAATGACAAAGTTACTTCTAGTCCTTGTTTAAGTTTCAGATTTGTTTCCCCGTCAAGGTTCATTGTCTCTACATAGCAAACAGAATCCTCGTAGCTAGAGGAAAGCAAGACAAGGTCTGCCGGGAAAAACTCATTTTTCTCAACCTTCAATATATCTCCAACTCTTAGTGACTTCCATTCCGTAGGATCGAAATTCCCATTGCCTCGGTGCACTCCAACTTTTCTATTATTGACCTCAATATCCTAAAAGTATGAGAATTTTCACATAATGAGAAATGTTTACATCTGCAAATGAAAAATAGAGTGATCCAAGCTAATGCACAACTACGGCAACTCTTCAATGGTAGGTCAATTCAAGTTTTGAGCAGTGTAGCTTAAGCCAACCTAGAACTACGGACTAGGGGCAAGTTAAGCAAATGACAAAATCAATCAAAGTACCTGCTGTTTCCTGCGCCAATCTTCTATACCTTCTTTAACCATAGTAGCGAGGATAACAAAAGTCAGCGGAACAATGGCACTCACAGCGGTATAAGGCGCGAGAGGAGTAAAAGACAATATCCCAACAACAAGGAAGTAGAAATTGGCAACTCTCCTAAACTGCTCAAACAATGATTTAGGGAAGAAACTAGTGAGAGTATACTTAGTTGTCCTCACGTAGTTGTCACAGTAATTTCTTGAATTAGCTACAGGGGAATCAGGTTCGTTACAGAATACCACACGAGAGAAACCAGATCGACCAATACGTGAATGGTCTGGCTTGAAACAAGCTTTAGCACCTGTTAATGTGAAAAGCTTGCTTAATTGTAACTTCCTTCTGCGTCTCCTTCCACTGCCTGCTGCCATTGTCACTCAATTCAACACCTAAGTAGGTCAAGAGACTGTTTTTAAAGTCATCTCTTACAAAAAGAATCAGACTTTCACTCTTTCAGATTCTCTAGAACCCTTAAATTGTATAACAATAATGTTTCTTTAACATTATTTTTCTATACACACAAAAACGAACAAGAAAGGCTAAACCTTTGTTGTGTCTCGAAAGCATTACACTGAAATAAAAATTGAACTTTTATCTATAAAATGCCGATTGATTTTGCGAAACCGACGAGAACATTAGAAAAACAAAGATACCCACAAAAGCATTTTTTCAAAATTGAATGGATTTTTGGGAGAAACGGACAAGAGAGAAGAGACAATACCGAGTTTTGGGCAGATGCTTCGAGGAAAAGCTGAGAAGGTCGTGACTGAATATGTCCGATGTCGTATGTTATAATGAGTTTCACCTCTGATTTCCCGAGAAACTGAAAATTTTCTCGGAAAATCTAGTGAAGAAATGAGGAATCTAATGGGTTAAAGTATAGATTTTGTGACATCAGAGAAAGAAATCTGAGGAGAGAAGGCTAAAATCTGAAAGAATTAAATTAGTAATCATCTAAATTAGTAAACTGGGGTTTTAATGCACAAACCAAAAGTCTTGGGGTTTTAATGCATGAACGCAAATAATTGAAATCAGAGTGTCAACATTTATATACGTTATGAATTTATGATAGACTAGGCGTGCCCAGCGAATCCGAACCCGAAAAATCGAACCGAAAAAAAAATTGAACTTAATCTGAACAGATAAAATATTCAAACAGATCTTAAACTTTTATATTCAAATATCCAAATTTAAATTCAAACCGAATTAAAAATCGAGTAGGTATCCAAAATACAATTATATACAAAAGATATTAATTATATTTAGACCCAATTATCCAAAATTATAATTATAAAACCAAAATGTCAGTGATTTTAAGACCAAAATACCTAAAATAAATCAAAATATCCCAAAAATTTTAGTTATATTTGTGGAAATTTATTCAAACTTTATTTAAATTTAACCAATTTTTTAGTTTCCCTAATATTTGGAATAGGTATAGGCATTCAGGTATCGGTTCGGATTCGGTTCAGATTTTTGGGTTTTCGGGTTTAGAGGCTTAAGACCATTCGAATATTTATAACTTTTGGTTCGGCTTCGATTCGGTTTGTTGTGTTTTTTTGTTTTTTTATTCGAATAGTTTTGTTTTTTTGTATTTGTTGTGTTTTATTTACAATTACACGATTATCTATGGGTGATTTTATGTGTTAAAACAACATTAATGTGAGATTTTATCTAAACGTTGACACGTGATACACACATCAACGAATCCCAAGACCCATAATGGATCAGAAAAATCCCAAGACACGGGTGGCAAGAGAATATGTAGTCAAAGTGTCTTGTGTTTGATCTTACTTACTGTATAGTATAAAATTCTTCCAAGTTTTCAAGTCTTGGAACAAAAGAGACCAAAGAGAAGGAAACATAGCAAGTTTTCAAGTTTTCAAGTTTTCAAGTTGTGTAGCATGCAGCAGAATTGAAAAACCATGTCATGCTTTGGTTGCGGATGGTGCAGTTCTAAATCGTATTGAACAAGTAACATATGTTAAAATATGCAAAAGGCCAAAATCTTTACTTACTACAAGAGAAATAGAAACAAAATTAAGTAACAACTCAGTACCATGCAAGATAAATTAATCATCTTTTCCTTTCCTTTTGCGCGGTTGGTTGAGTTGCACTAAACTTGGAAGATAAGAAGAAGAGCACACGAGTGTGGGAAGAGTAATGTACCGGCGATACCGGAACTTGCAGCGGCCACCTTTCCAGAAATTTGGAGCTTTACCGAGACTCACGGATTTGAAGTATCCATCATCTCCTATTCTGAAAGCTGTGTGATAGCGACAGGTCACTGTGGATTCGTCTCCGTCTATATCAAAAACCGCATCAACTTTCTTCTCCTCGTCAATCAATAAGAAGCTCTCATATTCAGAGTGAAACTGAAAACCAGTGAAAGGTCTCATATCTTCTTTCAAAAACTTGTTCCACAGCACCGAGTTAGGCTTTATCTTGGTCATAAACCAAATCTCCAAAATCTCAGTTGAATCCCACCGCTGATATAGCACAGCGAGTTGTTCTTCTCTAACGCAAGAGAGGGTCACAGTCTCATCAACATACGAGTGAAACGGAAGAGACAAATGCTGTCCAAATCTCTCTCTTGTAACGTCAAAACATATTAAACAAACTTAAAGCCTTCACCATCTATTTCCTCTCTAGCACAAAAGCAGGTATTTCCCTTCATATATGTACCACATTGATAATACACTATATCCCTGTTGGGAGTGACGTCAAGAATCCTCCATGAATTAGAGCTGGAGTCGGAGATTTCATACCTAAAATGTAGTAGTTTTGTTAAATTCACGTAACTATTCAAAAACTTTAAGATTGTGTGGTTATTACGGTTGGTTGTTGTTGCCATATCCTAGAGCAAACAAATAACTAGGGTTTAGAGAACTTGTTGTTTTATTGATGTTTAAAGATTAACAATTACAATAAGAAAATTATGGTTTTTTCTAATAAAAGATTTTAAAAAGTAATGAATGTCTTCTACATAGATTTTTTTTTGTTGTTCGATAGTTTGTGAAAAAATGATAGCCTTTTATTTATAGTGGTTTGAGGAGGTGCACGATTTCTTTTCCTCTTTGAGTTTGAATTTTCTTTTTCTTTAAACTTTTCTTTTCCGAACATAATTTTCTTTTGGCGTTAAGCTAATTGGATTTTAACATGTATATTTTTTATTTGGATCGGGTTTATGGTAAAAGTTTCGAAACCAACAGCATACGTATCTCCACTGTGTAAATTTAATCTAAGTCTGGTCCATATTGTTTGTCCCAAATAAGAGCAGCTTTAGAGGTTCTAAACTTCATTAGGCCCAAATTTAAATAAAAAAAGAAATTATTTTGCTAGAACCGGTTTTTGTAGAAAAATTTTTAGAATTTTTTAGAACCTATGATGTGCTCAAATGCTATTGGTCCGTTTAAAAAAATCTGTATTATTTTCGCCTCCTCTCTCTTGGCCCCTCCTTTCTCTGCGACGATTCCGCAGCACTCCGTCTCTTCGATCTGGCATCCAAGTAGCCCAATTTCACCCCTGAACCTGATCTCTACGAGGAGATTCTCCTCCTGTTAGGCCGGTTTGGTTCGTTTGACGACATGAGAAAAATTCTAGAGGACATGAAGAACTCAGGATGATGGGTACTTCTCCGTTCTTGATTTTTATCGAGAGTTATGGTCAATTTGATTTGCAAGATGAGATTTTAGGTATTTTTCATTGGATGATTGACAAATTCGGGTTGAAACCCGATACCCATTTTTATAACCGGATGCTGAATCTTCTCGTTGATGGGAATAATCTGAAACTGGTTGAGATTGCTCACGCGGAGATGAGTGTTTGGGGGATCAAACCAGATGTATCAACGTTTAATGTTCTGATCAAAGCTTTGTGTAGAGCTCATCAGCTTAGACCTGCAATTTTGATGTTGGAAGATATGCCAAGTTACGGTCTTGTTCTTGATGAGAAGACATTTACAACAATTATGCAAGGCTACATCGAAGAAGGAGACTTGGATGGAGCTTTGAGAATTAGGGAACAGCTGGTTGAGTTTGGGTGTTCTTGGTCTAATGTCAGTGTTAATGTTATTGTTCATGGTTTCTGCAAGGAAGGAAGAGTCGAAGACGCTCTTAATTTCATTCAGGAGATGTCGAATCAAGGCGGTTTTTTCCCGGATCAGTATACGTTTAACACGTTAGTTAACGGTTTGTGTAAAGCAGGGCATGTTAAGCATGCTATTGAGATCATGGATGTGATGCTTCAAGAAGGGTATGATCCTGATGTGTATACTTACAACTCGGTGATATCTGGTTTGTGTAAACTTGGAGAGGTGAAAGAAGCAGTGGAGATTCTTGATCAGATGATCACTAGAGATTGTTCTCCAAACACTGTTACTTATAACATTTTGATCAGCACATTATGCAAGGAGAATCAGATCGAAGAAGCCACGGAGCTTGCCCGTGTTCTCACCAGTAAAGGGATTCTTCTTGACGTTTGTACATTTAACTCTCTGATCCAAAGTTTGTTTGACTAGGAATCTCCGGGTCGCCATGGAGCAGTTCGAATAGATGAGAACCAAAGGATGTGAGCCTGATGAGTTCACATACAATATGCTGATTGATAGTTTATGCTCCAAAAGGAAGCTAGATGAAGCTCTAAACATGCTTAAACAAATGGAATCTAATGTTTGTGCACGGAGCGTGATAACTTACAACACTTTGATTGATGGTTTTTGTAAAGCGAACAAGATTGGAGAGGCCGAGGAGATCTTTGATGAGATGGAAGTACATGAGGTTTCAAGAAACTCCGTTACATACAACACACTCATCGATGGGCTTTGTAAAAGCAGGCGAGTAGAAACGCGGCTCAGCTCATGGATCAAATGATAATGGAAGGACAGAAACCTGACAAGTTCATTTGTCTGCCATTAATAAGTTTATAAGTTGTTTGCCATTAATAGTAAGGGAAACAAGATCAAAGTTTTTGAAAAAGCCAACACTCAATTTACACTTGAGCTGTATATGCAAATATTAACTATATGTTACGTATTAGAAAAAATGATTAGGATAAGTGAATATAGCAGTATCACTTCTCGTAACTTGAAAGTTGTACAATTAACGTTAACATTTGTTTTCAATGAACAATAACAAGTTATAAAGAGAAAATAAAAATTATTTCAAATATATTAATTTTTAATTTTTAAGAATTTTTATGGGGTTCTAACCAATAGAAATAAAAAAAATTAATAAATATTAATGGGTTTTAAACTTAAATTAATGGTAAAAAATATTAAATATATTATTAAAAACCCCATTAAAATTTTTCCTAATGGAGATGGTCTAAGGGTTCCACACCACGAACTTTTGAATTATTCATAACAACTCATAACAATAAACCTCACAGTGAAAGACTTTATATATCTCGACGTGATTAAGTAAATCTACCTGCTTTATAGACAGATCAAGCAAGTCTTCGTCTTCTGTACCCTTGCAGCAGAGATGAAATCTAATTGAACAAACTTTGGAATCCATCGTCATGAACCCCAAAAAAATGCTGCTTTGGCGCTACTGTTTTACCTAAAACCCAATCTTTCGATAAATGGTCTAATAATTTGCAAGTGGATCGCACTGTTCTCACTGATGTTATCAGAATCTTGGTGAATATCATCCCTATCAACTCCGGTGGAAGATCGCACATCCTCGTCATTCTTCCAAATTTCAACAACCGTTGCGCAATAGAAATTAGGGCTCCAGAATTTATAAGAAAGTTACAAATTTACAATAAACACTAGCTAGGAAATAAGATCACGATCAATCAAGAACAACTCAACTTTCACTTCGATGAAGGAGACTTGATCAAGGTGAGGAGACTACATTTTTATAGATGAGAATTATCTAGGAATATGTATGTTGTGGAAGCACAGAACTTGAATGACATCTTTAAGACCAAAAACAGCCTAAAACTAAGAAGATAACGTAACACGCAAGAAAGACGAACCAACTCATAAGACTGCCAAATGCTGGCAAAGTGTATTCTTAAAGTAAATCAGCAATGATGAATCCACTCTTGTAACGAAGGATAACAGTTGATAACTCCCCGAACGGTAGCTAACTCGGCGTCATCAATTCGACCTAATCCATATTCTATATATTCTTTTAATTGGAACAGTAGCTAATTCAAATCTTCGTATATTCTCTTCCAAGAACTCGTGAATTCTCTTGTATTTACTTTCAAATGTGTTGTCTGTGAAGTTCACACTGAATTGCTTGTCTCGTGTCTCTCACACAATGATAGTAACAAAGGCATAACCTACTCAGAAGACTCCAACCATATTGTTGATTGCACAGCGAATATAGAATTTAGTGGCTTATTTTACGGAAAATAGGCAAATCTCAAAGATAATAACACGTAGGATAAGATCTCCAATGTAGGATTCGTCGCTAGAGCCAGGATTGTAAATGAATTAATTTGTTATTGAATATTCTTTTAAACTTTAAAAAAAAAAAATAGAGTGACCAATGACCACCACTATGGGTGTGTAGTAGTAGGATAACCGAAGATGGACAATTGCTTGTTCGAATGACCATCCGGAACAGATTGTATAATATATATATATATATATATATATATATGGAAATTTTATAAATAAAAATGCATATAGGTTTATGTTATTTTATTACTTAGACCATCTCCAACCATCAACTCTGTTTTAGTGTAAAAATTACACTATTTTACTGTAATTTTAACACTAAAAATCTCCAACCACAACACCAAATATTACACTAAAAATCTCAAATCAATCCAAACTTTATTATATCCTAAAATCTAACTATAAAAAAAGAATATCCTAAACACGCAAAAAGAAAAAATAAACACTTCTCATACCACTCTCTATTAAAAGGAAGAAAGACAGTTTAAACTTTAAAAAAATAAAAATAAAAAAAATTATAGCGTAGCTACAGTATTACAACAAATTTGGTATAACACTGTAGTAAAAAACAAATTTGGTATAACACTGTAGTAAAAAAAAAGATCACACTATAACAGTGCAACTTTGACAGTTTTATTGGAGGACATTTTACACCAAATTTGGTGTTATAGAATACGCTTTTGCATCTCTAGTCATGAGTTGGCTTTCCAATCTGGCCGCCAATAAGACGGCGGAGATGCTCTATTGTTTAGCCTTCTGATCTATCGTCGGAAATCAACAAAAAGGGTTAAAATAAAGATTATGAGTGGATTCACGAGTTTTCCAAATATTATAAAGAAAAATGATGCTAATTAATTGCAATTATAATCGTTTTCTCCAGTTATTTTTATAATGCTACTTTAAAAGCAACGGTTTTCTATTTGTCGGATTGAACCATTGGAAGACTAAACAATTTATTTTGAAAGTGAATAGTAATCTCTTGTGGTTTAAATTTATCTTTTTTTGCAACAACGGGTTATGGTTGATTTGCATCAAATACTTTCTTTTTTTTTGCATTATTAAAAATTATAACTTATGAATAGTAAATAAAAATGTCAAATCTATAACTAATTTTATCCGTTTTATTCGTCGCATTCCTTCGAAACGATAAAATTCAAATTTTTAATTGAAAATAAAAACAAATTCTCTTTATTCTTGATTAATTTTATTTTAATAATTTTCATGCATAAGAAAACATATTAAAAATTTATTTTAAATGTATTATTTTTTGTGATTATCAATTTTCTATAACTATAAATAAATAATATTTAATTATTATTTTTTGAAGTTTAGAATTCATTATTAATAAGTAATAGAGTAAAAAATATATTGAAAATCTAAAAGTTGTATTTTTAAAAAACATTTTTTTCCTAAAAATAGGATTAATAAGAAAAAGAGGGAGTATATATTTGAAGTTTTAGAAAAACATTTATAATTTTCTAATGTGTAGTAGACAAAACCCGTAACAGATACATGATCCCAGAAGATCCCATGTGGTTGGTTCATTGCGGTTAACTGAAATTTCTCCTACCACCATTTCCAAATTTGTCATCTTCCTCTCGATTCCTGAAAAAAGTTTCCGATTTAATCGCAAAGCCTAAAATTAGCCAAATCGGATCAGAAGGAGAAAAATGCCGTCGCAGATTCTCCACATCTCACATCTTCCACCTAAATCTTCACCCGCCACAGAAATGATGTTCAAGTCTTTGATTTACGATGATCCCTCAACCACCCTCCTCGCTTCTTCTTCTCGATTTGATGACAACCACACCATTTCTACCGTCAAGCCTCTCCTCTCCCGCGCCGCCAGCTACAACGGCGCCGTCACGGAGAAGAAGACGTCATCTGGTGGTGGATTAACTGGTTGGTATCAGAATAGACGGCGACGATCCAATAGCGATAATTGTCTCTGTGCGTTTCCAGATGATACTAATGGAAGCGACGCTGGTAATAGCGGCGACCGTCAAACTATTGGTCAGGAGGTTGGCCACGCTGCTGCTGAGACGTTCTTGTTGACTCGTCTTTGCTTGAAGCTCCTGAGCTATCTTGGGTATTTATTTCCTTTTTCCGATTCCTTATCTGTGAGAATTGCTGAATCCAACAAAATTGGCTCGTCGAGCTTCTTAGGCATGTATAAAAAGATGATCTTTGGTTTGCAAGATCATTGATTTGACTGATCAAAAACTATTATTCAGGGTAGGCTATAGATGGATCACAAGATTGATGGCACTTGGATTTTATGCGTTTCTACTAATGCCAGGCTTTATTCAAGGTTCGTAGACTCTTTAATTAGGGCTCTATCTCTCTCTTTTTACGAGATAGTAACTCTTAAGTTTCATTGCTAAAGGTTCGGAGTTTACTTTGCAGTCGGATATTACTATTTCTTTTCTCCTCACGTCCGCAGAAGTATAGTTTACGGTGATCAACCAAGAAACAGGTCATAATTGTTTACTGGTTATTCACTTGTTCGTGTTTGAATCGCCCTAGATGTTAATGTAAGTAGTTTTTGGTTTCTTTAGGCTTGACTTGTATCTACCTAAGAACTCCAATGGTCCAAAACCAGTTGTGGCCTTTGTGACTGGCGGAGCATGGATTATTGGGTGAGTATGAAACCCAATGGACACTATTTTTTTCATTCTAATGCGTTGAGGATTGAGGAGAAAGAACTGCAAATGTCCTTACAGAATGTCATGTGTTGATACAGTTATAAGGCATGGGGATCTCTCTTAGGACAGCAGTTATCAGAAAGAGATATTATTGTGGCATGCATAGATTACAGGTATTTATGCGCGCTTTGAGTTTTTTTTTTCTCGCATAATGAATGTGGTGGTTTCCTCTCATATTCCATCAGACTTCACTTCCAGTTTCTCAGTCTCATTGGCAACATCTCCCCTTACACAGGAATTTTCCTCAGGGATCTATTAGTGACATGGTCAAGGATGCTTCTTCTGGCATCTCATTTGTTTGCAATCATATTGCTGAGTATGGGGGTGATCCAAACAGGTATTAATCCTGTAAACAATTCTTAGACGTGGAAGTTCTCAAGTTTTTTGATTTCTTGCTCACTGATTTCTGATCTTTTTGCTGTGTAGAATTTATCTGATGGGTCAGTCAGCTGGTGCACATATCGCTGCTTGCACCCTTGTAGAGCAGGTCATTAAAGAGTCAGGGGAGGGGGACAGTGTCTCTTGGAATAGTGCACAAATAAATGCATATTTTGGTCTCTCTGGAGGGTAAGCAGGATCCTTTCTTTTGGTCCCAGAACTCGAACAACAGTTATTACGACAGCGACCTTAGATTAGAAGTCAGATATGTGTTGAGAAATTGTTTATAACAAGTTTCTTTACTTGCCTGAGTATACATATATATGTAACTCCAGTTTTTTTTAGCCACCAAGATCTTTTGTAGAAATGGTAGGCAATTCTTAGAACCCTGGATATATGCCCAAATATATGCGTATAGAAGCACTTAGATTCCTGTCTTCTATCCAATTAAAGTAAAAAAAAATCAGTTATTCTGAAGCTTTGAATCACCTGTGTGTCTACTCTTAACAACTTTGTGATCATAATCTACAGATACAACCTTTCGAGCCTTGTAGACCACTTCCACAGCAGGGGACTGTACCGCTCCATTTTTCTGAGGTATGATACAATTCCTGGTATAGCTTACGCTGCTCACGTGACCAGTTGAGCAGCCTGAAATTTTACAGTTTAACATGTAACTTTTCTTTTCCTCAGCATCATGGAAGGAGAAGAATCGTTAAGGCAGTTTTCTCCTGAACTTGTAGTGCAAAATCCAAATCTCAAACACATCATTTCTCGTCTCCCACCTATTATTCTATTCCATGGTACTGCTGACTACTCTATCCCTTCAGATGCAAGGTATGGTTAAACTTTCGTAGCCTTGTGTTTATTTGTCTGTCTCATGTTCTTCAGACGGTTGATATGATGATTGAACTTCTGGTACGTTTTCTTTGCAGTAAATCTTTTGCGGAAACCCTCCAGAGGCTTGGAGCCAAAGCAAAAGTGATTCTTTACGAGGGCAAAACACACACTGATTTGTTTCTTCAGGTACAATGGCCTGTCTTTTGAGATCTGAATGTCTAGTGAAACAAGAACTTGAATTTTGATCTATAAATTTGGTTATCTATATTAGGATCCAATGAGAGGTGGAAAGGATGAGATGTTTGAAGATATAGTATCGGTGGTTATGGGAGATGATGAAGAAGTGATTGGTAAAAGCGTAGACAGAAGGCGTCTTGTGCCTGAATTCATGTTGAAGTTGGCTCATTGGGTCAGTCCGTTCTAACTCTCACTCTCTTTAGTGCGCAAGAGATGAGAGGAAGTACATTCTTTCTTGCGGTTGATACAGACGGTTAGTGTGCATAGTACTTAACAAGGAAACAGATCCACTATACTTTGACGACACAGATGATTTTGATCTTCAAGTCTGTATTTCTCTCATTCTGACTGTCTTTGGTCTTCTTCTTTCTACTCTGCTCATTCATGCACCTATTTCTTGGCAGCAGTTATATTTTCTACCGATATACAAAATGCCTAACCAAACCAGTGTCGTTTAACAAGAACTTGCAAAAAAAGGAAAAAAGAAAATAAGGCCATAAGAATAAAGCTGGAGCTCTACTAATATAAGGTGGTGTAAACAGTTCGCAACTCTAATTGCACTCCACTACTTAAGATCCAACGGTTTAAAGTACAGAATAGCAATAGAGGCAAGGAAGCAGATTGATGAAAAAGTCAAATTTGGAGTCATATGCAGAGATTTATTAAGAGCACGCAGTAGTTCAAAAACAAAGCAAAATAAGACTAAAGGGTGTTTTGATAGTTGTCTTTAACCAGTGTTCCTCATCCCAGCTGCAATACCATTAATGGTGATGAGAAACGCATCCCTGAGCTTGTTGTCGTCGTCATCACGTCTTAGCCTCTTGAGGATCTCAACCTGCAGCACGTTCATGGGGTTCAGATATGGAAGTCTACTCTCTGTTAGCTTTTTCAGGCTCCGATTGTTCTCCGAGAGCTTTTCATGGCCGCTTATCACAAGCACATACTTCTCAGTAGTCAGCAATTCCTTTCTGAGCTCACTACCAATCACTCTTCTGTTCTCTGAGACAAGCTCTTCATCGTAGTGTTTGGCTATTGGGATATCTGCTTTAGCTAAAACCATCTCTGTAAGATCTATGGTCGACTGAAAGAAGGGCCATTCTTTATACATTGCTAGGAGATCATCAGCGTGACCCTTCTCACAGACTCCTTTCAGACCAGCTCCACCCCGAGCCAAGCTGGAAGGACAAACCTTGTCTGGGTCCAGGTGAAAACCCAAGGGATAGCTCGGAGATGTCCAATCCCCGATGAGCTCTTTCTTCGTGTTGGCTGGCTTCCTATATTGAGGAAACCGAGCTCGGCCTGAGGTGTTGCCTCTTGGAAGTAGGAGAGGAATTCTGGGTTTTTGTAGACCGTGCTTTGGTAGTTTTGGCAGCTGATGTTTGAGATGTCTTCCATTAGGCTCCGCCATTTTTCTTCTCTTGGTGGCTGAGGAGGCTGCAATGTAGCAAGAAGCACCGCAGTTGTGTAAATCTCTAGCTGCCTAACAGCCGTCTGTGGTATCCCAAACTTGGCTTGCACCATCTCACCTTTCTCTGTGGAACGGAGTGTACCCTGCAGAGTCAATGCAAGACAATACATGTGAACTCTGGCTGAAAATAAAAAAAATGTCCATATGGGAAACTAACTCACCATTACAGATCCTGGAGGTTGGGATTGTATGGCTAGATAAGTTGGGCCACCACCTCGGCCAATACTTCCTCCTCGTCCATGGAACAAGGTAACTTTGATGCCAAATTCATTGCAAGCAGCCACAGCATCTTCCTGGGCTTTGTAAAGTTCCCATGCTGCTGTAAAACGTCCAGCATCTTTTTCCAGAATCTGAATATCCAACCATCATCTGCACATAAATAACATTAGTTTCAGACACACTTAGTGCAGCCTCCAAAGGTTGAAATTGAAATTAAATATATCTACATCTTGGTGGCCAGTGTGGTTCTTTGGATGTGCTCTCTGTACCATTCGATTGTAGCAATTTCCTTATCACCGACCCAGTGCCTCTTAAATCCTTCACCGTTTCAAAAAGAGGCACCACTCGCAGGCTATCATATAACGATAATAAATCAGCATACCAAGGACTTATGTCATCAAAAAGATAAGAGACATAGACACAACCTCCAATAGAGGTCACCAATATATGAAAGCAGGCAGACAGGCAAAATGATAAACAATGAAGTGTTCCTGCAAGAAATTACACTCACGTTCCAGCAGGCCATGGTCTTCCCAGCTCGCCACTGACGGCAAGACGGGCATCTTTCTGCAGAAGCTCCAGAGCGAGGACATCACTTACCTACAAGTAGCAACAAGTCAATGTCATCATATTAGTTGCAGACTAACTTAGCTACTCATCCACGTTAGCTTCAGAAAATAAGTGACTGCGAAAGACTCAAAGCTGTCATACATTTGAAGCCATGGAAATCACGTAAGCTCCAAGTGATTCACTTCCAAGCTCAGCAGCAACCCAGAAGGTGTCTAGTACTTCTTTCACTTCAGGACGAACCTGTAAAGGTTCAATAATATTCATAATGGTGTTAAAACATAAGACTACAAGGGATATGATCAGAGATCACTTTCTTATCATCAAAATGGCCTTCCTTAAAGTAAACTCAGAAACAACCAAGTTACTGATTACTCCATTTGGCCTAACAGAGATAAGTTGAAACTACTAATTAGAATTCATAATTAATTTCTGGGACATGAGCCTAACATAAAAAGAAATTCACGGTCAGTGTTAGCTGACCTCAATATTTGGAGGGACAAGGGGTCGTTTCCCTTTCAGTTCTCTTGTCAAAAACTCGAGTTTCTTCTCTTCATCCCATTCACTATATGTGCCCATATCTAAGTACGTTGTAATTGCATCCAAAGTTTCAGAATGCCTTGCAGCTTCCTGATTAATGAATAAAAAAAACAGCTTCCTGATTAATGCATCCTAGATCAGATAGAAATCAATGACAGAGAGCCAAAACAAGAAGGAAACAAACGCACCTGGCGCAAATCAAGTTTCATCAAAACCATGCCAAAGGTAGCAACTCTTCAGATTAGATCAGCAAGCCGACCATCAGCTAATACTCCGGCATCAGATGATTGCTGAGAAAAAAAGATTTTCACGTATGCAGTTCATGATTATTAATGCAAAGACCATTTTTCATGAAGCAAGATCCTACCAGAGACTCATAGCAGAGGAGTAGCGGTTCCAGAAGTTGGTCTAATGTTTCATAGTAATCCCAAGGATCGTATTCACATGGAAGACCCTCAAGAAGAAGTTTCAGAAGTCTCCGTGTCTTCAGAAGCTGTAACCACAGATCATTACGTGTAAGAGTAATTTTACTCAAAAGACAACAGAATTTATCAAGATGGTTATAAATTTTGTAATATTGACATCTTTCACATTTTTGACGAAGCTAAATCCGGCTCTTTACATGAACTTAATGAGAGAAATTTAGAAGGGTCAGCACCTTTTCCTGTACTTCGCCAAGAACAATCTGATAAGGAGCAATTCCAGCTCGTTTGAGTGGAGTTGGTTCTAATAGCTTCTGAAAACTGGTCCTCCCAATCTGAGACTCCGAAACGAGTTTCTTCTGAAGAAGTTGAGAACTCGAGGAGGAAGATCCTCGGGTAGTAAGACTTTGCTGAGAGCCATTAGAGTTGACCGAAGTTCCATTTGCTATCGTTATTTGCAAACTTTGGCCTGAGCCATTACTGGAAACGTCCTGAACTTCCTATTTTAAGGAAGAAAATCAAGTGAACTATCAAAAACAGACAAACTCAGCCAGAGTATATTTTTCAACAAAGAAGGCAGGCATATGCCAGAATCTTTTGAGCAATGCTTCACCTGACGATTGAGTGGCATATAATCTGTATGCATGCTTGTATACTTTTATATAAAAGAGTATAGTCTATTCATGAAATTCTTTACCAGCACATGAGGGAAGGTCAGCTCAGGAGGAAGTTGAGTGGGTAGGGATAAACCCTGCTGGCTTGGAAATTTTTGTTGGCTTCTACTAACATTCGGACCCCAGCTTTGAAGGTGATCTTGAGAAGAAGCTTCTGAGGAGGAAAAAAACAACTTGAAGATTTGTGTTCTCAAGAATCAAGAAAAATCTGAGACATGAGATGTCTCCCAGAAGCATACCTTTTTCAAGAATTTCATCTGCCAATCTTGACAATCTATCACTGCATCGATTCATAGACAATTCAAATCTTAAGCTATCGATCTCTCTTATGTACAGATCCATAGCCATCCACCTAGACATGAGTGATACTTCTTTCGTGACCTGGAAATTTATTGATAAAAATCATTGTGTGTTAACAAGTTAATCCTAATAGCTCTCTATACCAGACAAATAGTAGCCCTTTCTTAAAATAATGTAGAAATCCCAGGCAAAGCTCGCATTCTCAACAATATATAAATTGATTATTCAGGGGGAAAAGAGAAATATAGAAGACTCACCTTTGCCGTGACATTTGGATTTCCAGCTCTATCACCACCCATCCAGGAACCAAACTTTATCGGGGTGCAAGTTAATGGCAGAGGTTTCCCCGTAAGCTGAAGAGGACATAGAGAATATAATTCTGCCAGTATGAAGTCACGTTAGCATTCATAATTTTCAACAAATGAGAAAACAAAAAGTATGACCTTCTTCAAAGAACTGCTGACACGACGCAAGTAATGTGGTACAGCTTTCCAAAGGGATTGCTCAACAATGTTCAGACCTAACACAAGGAATAACACATACATGTAGGAAAACCTTGGTTTATCAAATAAAAGTTCTCAGAAATTTACAAAATTTAAATAAACATACCAGCCCTAGCTTCATCAACAGGTGTAGGCTTCTGACGTCTAAGTTCATCAGTTTGCCAGAGTGAAGTGATCTCCCTAACCTTTAAAGCGAAATGAAATTATTAGCTGTACTGCTTCAGTAGAGAAATTATAGGGAATATATAAGGAAGATAGTACCAAATCCTCAATAATCGTTTCTCAATCTTCAAGTCCAAGTCCAAATCCTCAAATTGCTTTCAGCAAGTATAGAAATTAATGTCAGGATTACCAACAACTTACAGCCATTCTAATATGTTTGTACTGCAAGGTTCGCTGGTTGCCATGAGTGGGGTGTGCAGTAAGAACAATTTCAACGCCCTGCATTGGACAACCTTTAGTAAGCAAACAAGAACCAAACTGAGGAAAGGAAAAATGGCGTTAAGTAGAATTGGAATGGCAGTCTTTGAAGTTTGAACTCAAATTTTGTAGTTACTGTCAAAAATGAAAGACTGGCAGCAAGAAAAACAGCAAAGTGTACCTGCTTGCAAACTGTGTCGTAAAGCTCATCTGGGGAAATTCCACTTTGCAATAGCTTACTGAATATATCGTTGCATGATCTTGAAAGTTGTGGAACGTTACAGCCTTTACGAACTCTGAAAACATGAAACATTTTGCCTAAATGATCAAGCAATCTTTCAGGCTTCAAACAGGGGTTAAGTAAAGCAAACCTGTGTTGAGTTTCAGCAATACCCATCAAATTAAGAAAATGACTGAAAGCACGAGCCAGTGTCAATGCTTCCTCCAGCGACATCTTAGATATTTCAGAAGTCAGCTGCTTCTCCAAAAGCTTTGCCGTATTTTCAATACCAGACAGACGAAGAATTAAAGCACTCTGAAAGGTAAGCCAAACCAAAATTGTATCATCACAAGGTCTATTACTCTTTATCTACCATCTGGAAAGAATATAATATTATATGCAATTAAAGACACTTCATCGTCCAGAATCCTAGCGAAAAATAATAACAACAACGCACAATCCAGATCTTAAGCGATTCTAGGATTCTAGACTGTGCAAATAAAACACAAACACGAAATATCGGAGCGCAACCAAACCGTTTTCGTCAACCGCAAGTAATTCGAAAAAGACCTCTCCTATATTTCCATTTCCTTTCCAATACAAACTGATCCTAGACTACAGAAATCATTTCGTTCTTCACCTTCTCTGTTTTCCCTTGTAAACGCTGCCTTAGAACCCCATTTTCAGTTCTACAGACGGATCGAAGTAAAAAAAATCACAAAGGAGCTCTGAAAACAGAGATACAAGCCAACAATAGAAGCAAAACCTGAGCAAATATCCGAGTCCGTTCGATTTTCTCCATGAAATCAGTGCCGACTTATCTCTGCAAGACGTCGTTGAAGAGACTTCCGAGCAACTTACAGTCATCCTCGAAGCTCTGAAACGAAATTTCCTCCGTTGTGTCCGTCATTCGTTGTCGAATAAAAACGATTCCTGAAAAAAACTGAGAGAGACGATGGAAGATGAAGATTTGCTTTGACCGTCGAGTAGACATGCAGAAGAAAACACACAAAAAACAGTGTATGAGAGAGATATCTAGTCAGTTGTAAAGTGGACCCTACTTACAAATATATGTTGACACGTGGTGTTTAGCAACTGAGAATTTGGCGGTCCGGAATAAGTAACAGAAATTTCATATTTTAGCTTAAAAAATGGAATTATATGAAATGATTTTTGGGTCCGGTTAGAGTTTAGATTCTCGAGAATTAAGAAACAGATCCCTCATAATTCAATACATGGATTTGACTATGAAAAATTAAAAGGCGGTAATATTATATGCATCCATTATGTTAACTGTTAAGCTTTAGCTCAATTATTTAAAGGTTGTAATCATAGAGGATTGTTCTTTAGATCCGTCTAGTAATGATAAAAACTATAGACTAATTGTTATTCCCACTTGAATGGTGATTTTGGAGATGCTGCTAAGCCTGATATACCGTATACGTCATTTCCATTACATATCCTATGTATGAACAAAATCACTGTCATACGCTCCTACATCATGAATATGAGTCCAAATCCTTACAAACACAACAAAAATTAATTTTGAAAATGAAACGTAAAAAAAAATTATTTCGAATTTAGTTATAAAAAGGGCGTGAACATTTATCTTTAATCTTGAAATGGTGAAATAATTAAATGAAATCAGCAAAAAAGATCGCCAATGTATCATACTACTGAGCAAGGAGATATTTTTTTATAGTGAAAGAAGTGTGTGATTTGAAGTTTCTCTGAACCAAAGTAGGTATGTCTCTTGCCTCTTTGTTGTCTTTCCTTTACGTTGATTTTGGTCTCCATAATTGCAAAGATAAAATCAATCCCACATCGAATATATAAAAGGACTAGCACTAATATATAAGGTATAGGTAATCTACTTATTATCAATTAGTTTTGAGTTTGAAAATCTATAAAATTTAATATGATATCAGAACTTCGTTTGTTGACTCAAATTGGATGGTTCAAGAAAGGGTTATTACCGGTCTTACAAAGGGATTCGGTTCAAGATGGATTGATAAAAGTTATCATTTCGAAAAGGCGTGTTAGAATCCCACATCATATATATAAATAAACTAGCACTAGTATATAAGGGATATAGGTCAATCTAGTGCTAATTGATTTTGAATTGAAAATCTATAGAACTTAACATGTTATAACGAACTTACTTGTGAGTGTAAACGTAAAAGTTAGGCTAGGAAAAGGATTACCATTGAGTTGATATTGCGAAAATGAAGTTAAGAAGTGGATTTATAAGATAGAAGAGAACCTCGGTCAAATCAATCGAATCAATTAAGAAGTGCAAGTAATTTACCTGCATTATTTTTTGGCCGACGTCGTTGGCTCTTTTCTACAACTATTGCTGGTGCATTTGATATTATGTCAATCTTCTTTGCAACGAGAACACATCATTGTTCTTTCATGTCGTGATAGTCGTCCTCTTTTTGATGGTTTCTCACGTGGAATTTTTCACTCGATCATATTCTTCTGGTCTTTGGCACTCTTTCGGAGAGTGGTGTATACCAGAAATTCTCATTTTGGCAACACAATAGTTAATTCTTCGACCCAGATTCTCTATTGACTTAGAATCCCACTTAAACAATTTATTTCCAAAACGGTAAGGGCCGAAAGCAATGGTTACCCCTTTTAAGCCCAAAATTAGTTCCGGTTTCAACATATGGATTCGAGGTTTGATTTCTCTTATATTGTTAAGTCCAATTCAATAAAGAAACAAAAAAAAAACGAATAACCCGGAGACATACCAATTTTGGCTTGGAGATTTTTTTTTTCCACCATCTAAATGTTATTAATAAGACTTTGAAATATACACCGATCGGCAGAAATAGTTAACATTTCGGTAAAAAAAGTTGGCAGCAGAAAATATGTAACTCCGGAAACAAAAGCACAAAAAAAATCATATAAAGTGAATTTCAAAAATCAATATCTAATCCGATAGAAAAGAATTTAGTGATTGAGTCTAAAGAAGAAACAATCATCGTCTAATGTACTAGTGAAAAAGACGAGCTATAGTTTATTATACCGCCGGATAAGCTTCTTTTCTTCATCAAAACCAACTCATGAATCTACCAGTGATGTCTACACCTAATTCAGCAACTAGACAAATGAATCAAAGAGTAGATCACGAGCATAACGTTTACAAAGTGACCTTTATTTACGTGTCAAAATAATAATAATAAAAAAAAAAGAAACATAAGAGGACTCATATCAAGAACACACTGAGCGTGACCCATATTGTAACCGGTATGGAAGATAACTTGTTTCCAAGAAAAGCCAAAAACAGGGAGAAAAGCCATGTGTCAAAGCAGGAGAAAGTGGTGGATTTAATAAGTCTGTTGTCTTCCGGTTTCGTGAAGTCGCTCCAAGAGCAAAACCTATGGTGTATGAAAACGATTTTTTTATTGTTTAAAAATTAAAACAGAGAAACGAATATATATTTAGTTTAAAATATTTAAACTGTATATATAATCAGGGGCAGAGGTAGTATTCTACCATGGGGGTCAATTGACACCTATGAAATTTTTGCAAATAGTTTAATTTTGATTAAAATTTCTAAATTGACCCCAATCCAAGATTAAAAAATTGACCCCTATCAAATTTTAATTTAAGTGCAACCAACTAAATATTAATATATTAGAAATTGTTAGTAAAATTAAACTCATTACAAATAAATATAGAATAAAACATGTCTATTAATATAAGTTAAACCTAATTATATATAGTTTTTTGCTAGTTTATGATTTTTATTTTCTTACTCACTATTATCTATTGAAATCTTGTTAAAATAACATTGTAGGTAAAAATTTATATACTTTCTAATTTCAAGTAAATGGATTAAAAAAAAAAATTCGTGTAATGGTGGATACAAAAATCATATATCTCATTTTGGTTTATTAGTATTTGATTCTTTACATTGCGTCCGCATCCATCGAAAGATTTTTTATAACGCGTAGTCATATTGATATTTTCAAAGTGATTGACTAGTTTTTATGTATTGTAAACGAAACGAAACAATGATAAATGATTACAAAATATGAATGTACATAAGATATATCTTAATGATATTTTTTTTCTGATGATACTCTTATTTTTCTAACAAAATTTGTATAGTGTTTTCTTTTAAAATATATTTTGACCCTCATAAATTATTTTTCTGTCTCCAACATTGCATTTAATTAAAATTATCTTTAAAAAAGTATTTTTGAAATAACACAAATCTAATACAAAATTTTAATAGTTTAACTAAAGATAAAAAAATATCATAACCATCAAAATCAAAATTATATATATCATGTTCTAATTTTATTTTTTTGGTCAACATTTTATTTTCTAATTATTTTTTTGTGAGCTAATTGTTTAAATAGAAAATGCAAGTTTCCGCCATGTTTGTAAAACAGAAAGAAACTTTTGTGTCACGTTACCGTCATGTTTCCGTATTGTGATTTTTAGGAATTATATTTTTGTTATGTTTTCCCGTGTTTTCAAAAAATTTCCTCGGTTTTTAAGAATTTCTCATTTCAAATATTTTCCTGTATTTTTAAGAGTTTCCATTTCGAGTCATTTCTAAAGCAGAAAATAGATTTCCATGCAACTTAGCCATAAACACACTTGATTAGTCGTTTAATTACCTAACTAACCAAAAGGGACTCGCGAGCATAAAGTTTACAAAGTGACAGGGTTAATTATGTAAATAAACAGGAAATCAGAGTAACAATACGAACACAAGCCGTGCAATTGGAATGGCTGGTTTTTGCCAAAACGCATCATTGAGGAGAATTAGAAGAAGCTCTGTATTAGAACACGTGGCTTTGTTCGATTAGTTAGCAGATAGAAGTCAGTGAAACTACACTAGGCTAATATGGTCAGCTAGAGATATTTTGTCTGTTTGGGCTTTTTACGGGAATGGATATCAAAACAGAGATGCTCGATCTCCCCTAAATTAGGAGTAAACCCTAATTGTTTCTATACCTTTAACTCTCTCTCTCTCTCTCTCTGGAAAGAGATCAGGAACTCGCGGCTTGTGTTTGCTTTACCTCTCTAGAATTTAGCTTTATCTCTTGAATCTCTCTTTGTTCTGTGGTTCTTCGTGGTGTTCCGGCGAAGAGAGACACATACAGATCGGATATGGCGGCTGATAATACGGGCGCGAAATCGAGCTCCGCTGCTGATTCTTATGTAGGGAGCTTGATTAGTTTGACATCCAAGAGCGAGATCAGATACGAAGGGATCCTTTACAACATTAATACTGATGAATCTAGTATCGGACTACAAAACGGTACGATTCACTTTCACTTCCGTCGGAGGACAATTAGATGTGTATTCTCTTATAGTTTTTGTTTTTTTCTTGTGAAATTTTGCTCCAATCTTGAGCTGTTTATAGCTCGGTTTGAAAGAAATATTGTTCTTGTGCTTGAAATTCATGAAAAATAAGTGTTCATGTTTACTTTCTAACTTATCAAATTGTAATCAATTCCTTTGAAACTATTGGTGGAGCTTGAAAGCTTACTCTTAGATTGTCGATGAGGTAGATTTTGGTGAGATTGAGATAGCTTAATACTTGAAATTTTTATCTTTTGTAGTGCGATCATTTGGAACTGAAGGAAGGAAAAACGATGGTGCGCAAGTTCCTCCAAGTGACAAAGTTTACGAGTACATATTGTTCCGTGGAACTGATATAAAGGTATCCAACAAGATTATGCTTGTGTGTTATCAGTTGTTTGGCTACCCACTTTGGACACTAATTGTTCTTGTTGTTGGCAGGATTTGCAAGTCAAAGCTTCTCCACCAGTTCAGCCTCCACCTACTATAAATAATGACCCTGCTATAATTCAGGTGAATAGTAGAAATGTTAGAGGATAATGTTGTCAGTGATTTTAGAGTCAATTGATGTAAATAATGACCCATCCTCCATTTGTTTTTGGTTTGCAGTCTCACTACCCTAGCCCGATGCCTACATCTAGTAGTTTGCCTTCTACCGTGAGCTGGTCACTGCCTAACATTAGTTCTCATAATGGACAACCTGGACAACACGGGATTGGATTTCAAAACTCAATGCCTTTGTATCAGCCTGGTGCAAATCTTGGTTCGTGGGGAGCATCACCACAACCGCCAATGTATTGGCAAGGATTCTACACGCCACCTCCTAATGGCCTTCCTCAATTGCATCAACAGTCTCTGATTCGACCCCCTCATGGGCTGCCAATACCCAATTCTCTTCAGCAACCCCTGCAATATCCTAACTTTAATGCCCCTCCACCTGCTGGTTCATCAACTTTGCAGGGTTCAAGCTTGCCAGAACCACCCTCTTCCTTGTTTCCTTTTAGTACCAGTTCTCAAATTCTAGCACCCAGTTCATTGCCTTTCTCTAGTCTACCACCTGTGATGTTGTCTTCAGGCCTGCAATCTACACTGCAGTCAGCATCATCTCCTTCACTAGCTTCAGAGATGGCCCCTCCTTTGCTGTCAAACAAAGCTCCTATTGCTGTGCCTCCTATCCTATCTCAGGATACTAATTTTCTTCCATTTTCTCTACCAACTAATCGGGCCATCGAAACAAGTACTGGCCTTCTGCTGTCTAACAAACCTAGTGTAGTTACTGGTCCAATTTCTCCGCCGCAGACAACACAGTTGACATCTGCTCCTGTTTCTATAATTTCTAGTTCTATTAGCCAGGATAAGCCAAAACCTTTGTTGGTTACTCCTGGCCAACTGCTGCAGTCTGGATCTGCTGCAGTCTCTTTGCCCCCACCTTCTAAAAACGAGGATAAAGATGTTGAGGTGGTTCAAGTATCGTCATCATCAGCTGGGCTGGAACAATCTGTTCCAGTTACATCAGAAGCCCAACCTCCAATACTGCCATTGCCTTCCTCTGCAAGGCCAATTCAGAAGGTTTTTAACTTGCGCACAAATTTCCAAATCTTTTTATCTACTCGGCAGCCTTTCAAAGACATCACAGCTTCACTATTGATATGACAAAGAGCCTTTAATTCTAGATATGCGTTTTCGAGGAGTAATTAACGCTTTACATGAAATGATCTTGCATTTGCTGATGCCTGAGTTAGCTGGAATAACCTGTAATGGTTATATTCTCACCTGTGGTTATGCCCATTTTTTTTTCTTTGTTGAAGATGCATGAAAATCTCTCTCGGTTCCTTGATGTATTAGATTTCGTCTTCCATGTTTTGCTTATAAATCTTCATGGTTTGATGATTAATTGAACTTGTTTACTGAATTTTTACGCAGCCAAATGGGCAGGCTTTCCCAACTCATAATGGTTACAGGGGACGTGGAAGAGGAAGAGGGAGAGGAGTAGCGGTAAGATTTCTTCTCACTCATTTGTAGAATGTGACGAGGCATTTATTTCTTTTTACCAGGGGAAAGATCTACTAATTAATAATGCTCGTAAACTATAGCCATGTATGCTAATAGTTCTTGTTGGCAGAGATCAAACCAGGTAATGAAGTTCACTGAAGATTTTGATTTCACGGCGATGAATGAAAAGTTCAATAAGGATGAAGTATGGGGACATCTTGGGAAGAGTACCAATGGAGATGGTGATGATGCCCCAATCGAAGATGAAGCTGAGCTGCCTAAGATCGATGTCAAAGTAAGTGAAGTAGACTTCTAGTCAAGTAAAGCCGTTATATTTCCCCATCTCTAGTCTCATATACCTTAAGTTTTTATTGGTGTAGCCTGTTTACAACAAAGACGACTTTTTCGATAGCCTCTCATCAACTGCCATTGACCGAGACTCCCAAAATGCAAGACCTAGGTTCTCAGAGCAAAGGAAACTAGATACTGAGGTACAATTTATAAATATTTTCACATTGGAAAGCATACGGGGCCTAATTAGTCACCTACCGTTTCTGGAGATGCTCAATTTTCCAGAATCTGAAACCCATCGACCTAAAAATCGTTATTGGTATAACTGCAGACATTTGGTGAGTTCTCGAGATTCAGAGGAGGTCGAGGAGGGCGTGGTTATGGTCGTAACGGTTACTCACGTGGCGGTTATGGTGGGCGTGGATATGGCGGTTATGGTGGGCGTGGTGGTGGTGGTGGTGGTGGTTATGGGTATGGTGGACGTGGCCAGGGGAGAGGCGTATCAAATCGTACCTCCTAAAAGTTGTGCCAATAAGAGAGCTCTACAGACTCAAAAATCTAATGGGAGCTCATGCTTTTGAGTGCTTTTGGTATTTGTGGCAATAAAACAAAAAAACTGAGTCTGATGTAATGTTTCTGTTATAAACCCCTTGTGTGGTTTTCGAGTGTATCAATTTGATTTCCTATCTTTGTTTTAATACTTGGTAATAGCGTCTTTCTTTCAGTATTCACTGTTGTTTTGAACTTTTGTAGACTTGACATTTGTGAAATGCTATTTTCCTTTTCTCTTTATTGCAGCTACTTGCTATTTAGTAAATGATTAGTATGGTTGGTGTCTTGGGGACCTTGTACTTGAAAGTCAACATTTTGACTTTGAGAACAGTATTAGCAGCCTTATATAAATGGAATGGGCCGTACAAGAAGATAGAGAGGTCCATATTCATATATCCATAATCTTTTACTTTCTTGATCAAAACATCATTTTGTCGGCAACTTGGAGTCAGAGAGACTGTACTCAACTTTGATGAGATATACTAGAATGGATTCTTCAAGACTACCACTGGTCTTGTTTGCAAGGCTTTCCGGTTTAGTAATCGCAGTCTCGGTTTTGTACCGGGCTCTCTTCCTTCCTAACCAAGGCCTAAGCTACTCTGTAACAATCACACTCTCTTGCTCGTTGATTTCAATTGGGTCTCTCTAATCAAGTTTGTTATACTTTTGTAGAGTCTTCATCCTCTGCTGATGGTGATTGGCTTCATTCTTGTTAGTGGAGAAGGTAGTGATGATCCATCCTTCTTTATGCCCTTTTGAAGATTTCAGCTCTCTTTCATGAATATTTATAAAGAATTTGGGGTTTGATCTGCAGCGAGTCTGATACACAGATGGTAAGCTGGTTCAAGGAAAATGAAGAAAGCAGTACATCTATGGCTACAAGGAATGGCATTGGGCTCTGCTGTGTTTGGGATTTGGACAAAGTTCCAATCCCAAAGTGGAGTTTTCGCCAATTTCTACAGTCTCCATTCTTGGATGGGTTTACTCTCTTCGCTGCCCAGGTTCGTCTTTTTCTATTTCTACCAACCAATGTTATTTTTATCTAATATAATAATTTAAACATCAGAGATAGTTTTTTATGCATCATCAAAATCATCATCGAAAAAGAACTAGATGCTTTCCAAGAATTTTTCTTTTTATTATAGGGTTACACGTTACTGTCATTATTGTTTTTCTCTTTTTTTTTTAAAAATGTTTGCCATCAATAATCTAAAGAATGACAGAGGACGAAATTGAATACCCACTTGGGATTAGTTTCTAATTTGTCACGTAAGCTTTCAAGCTGACAAGATTCCCCTATAAGATTATTAAACGACTTATTTAACAGATTAAACCATTTATTATTGTCACTTCAATCTATGTGCTATGTCCTGTAACAAAAATATTTCAAATTATTGCCCAAGTGTCTTTTTCTTAAGGAGTCTGTTTACTAATTAGCCCCCACGACCACGAGGATCCTTTAAGAGAAGCGGGGGTTTAAATCTCAGGGCATTAAGTTATCAGTATTTACGAAAAGGCCTCACAATTTCTCGAGATGGAGCAATTTTGAAGATTATTAACAATGACGTTGTATTACAGTGGGTGACTGGGTTCTTGAGCTTCTGGCAGAGGA
This sequence comes from Cardamine chenopodiifolia, assembly GCA_963922655.1. NCBI lineage: Eukaryota > Viridiplantae > Streptophyta > Magnoliopsida > Brassicales > Brassicaceae > Cardamine > Cardamine chenopodiifolia. Next base: position 5,833,834 of record OZ000467.1, read on the forward strand.
GAAGTACGGACTACAAGAACAACGTTTCTTTCATGGCACGTCTTCCTCGGACTCTATACCTACGCTCTAGCCATTGCAACTGCCGAGACCGGAATTCTTGAGGAGCTGACGTTCCTTCAAACCAAGAGAAACGTCCTTAGACGCAGTCATGAATCAATGCTCGTCAAATTGATTTTTGTTGTAACAATACATATATATATATAAGAGTACAATTCAAAATTTAGAATAGATGCATGAATAACATAAGGACTTGCACATCTTTACATGTGATTGCATGTTCTTAGATATGTTTGCATGAAAGAGAATGAAAGAGAGTGAAAGAGAATGTATTTACATGTACATGCATAAAGGAGAGAAATAATGATGGAAAATTGAATTATGAAAATATATTGATAGTTATAATACCATCGTTATAATGAATTATAACGTCAAAAGTCTTCCCCCTTGTGGTTCTTTCGAGTAGGTTGCCTAAAGGAACCAACAAGCCTCTCGAGTTCAAGCATTGAAAATATGGAATCCATCCCTGGAAGCACTCCTAGCTCTTCTCCAACCACCTACTACACAGGAATATCCAAAACAAATGAGGACTTCAAAATCCCAATTTTGTTCAGTCGAAACTCCAGATATGAAATTGTGTTACATACCTACCCTTCAAGAACCCCTTGGGTCATATTAAGTCGAGCGTTTGCTTGCTTCAGCTGTATAAGAGGTTCTAGAATCATTCTACAGTGTTTCCAGAAACCGTTGTTAAGTAAGTTCAAACATTGAACCAGACATAAAGTATGCAAAACAAAAGGAGGGAAATACTTTTGTGGATTCCAGCCTAATCACGGAGAGATTATCGTTGATAAAGGTAGGAGAAGTGCCAATCTTGGTTCCAAGGAGGAAATCAGCAGAAGGATCTTGATTATGTACCACCAAGAATGTACTGAGCCCAGCCAATGCGTAATGCTATGAGCATATCCATTTTCCATAGACAAACTAGTTAGCAACAAAACACAATCTCTATAGACATATTGTTTAAGGTGTAGCAAGAACATCAGTCTAAGCAGAGATAACATCAATACAATACTCAATTCTAACATTATAGGATTCAGAACTCAATGCCGAGGAAAATTCAGGACTTCCGTCAAAATTGATTAATGCAATTGACATCAGAGCTACCGTTAAGATTGATGAATGCAACGAGAAAGAAATCATAAAGAATGTTTTTTTTTTACCTGAGCAGCGAAAACAGCGGCGGTGGTCTTGCCGCAGCCGTCTTTTCCGAGAAATGTGACGAATTTCGTAGAAAACTCACCGATGGTATCGTTATTATCTCCCGAAGATGTTGCCGCCACAGAAGCTGCTCGACGTTTCCTGGAGAGTGAAGCTGCTTCTTCAGTTCGCACAACGGGAATGAGATTGAGACTGGGGCTTGAGAATGTAAGAGAAGAAGCAAGCAAAGACACCATTTTTTTGTGTAATTTCAAGAGATCAGATTGGCCGGAGCTGTGGAGCCGCTTGTGATAAAGGAGTGACCGGAGCTGACACAGCTACACACAATTCACGTTTGCGTTCGACTAACCGATTTAACAAACATACGCTCTTTACGTTTTCAAACTTCTTATTTCACGCACGGTAAAAAAAAATGTAATTCTTAATTAGTGTCCATTTTAGTTACTAACAGTTTTTTTTTTTAAACTTATCTAAAGAATTTTTGTAAACAGGTACATATGATTTAGAGGTCTGTGTAATAATTTTTTCATAATTTAGATTTCAAATTTCTGGTGTTATTATTTGGTTTGTAATATACTCGAAAAAAACTTTTTCGAGTTTAGAAATAGAATATTATCAAAAACTTTAAATATAAAACTAAGCCTTAAATAATATACAGGTTTTAAAATAGCCAAAAAACGTAAAAGGAAAAACAAACCAAGATATAAATATATGAATACATGGCGCCAAATATAAATATATATGTAAACATGTAGTAATATCGAAAATACATCAGCAAAAATTGTTTCAAAAAGGACTTTTAAACCAAATTCTTTTCTTGTTTTAGTTAAAACTTTTAAAAAAATAGGATACCGACGTTGGGGACAAAAAAAAATTACCAACACGTTTACCAGTCGGCGAGCGCGTGGGAAAACAACAATTTGGCAAGAGTCAAGCAAGAGTTTTGCTATTGAGCATCACATTACATACAAAGAGGAGGAAATTAGGAAGATCAATCTCGATTGGTACGTCTTATTGTTTTTCAGTTCATCTTTTAATTCAATTGGGCATGAATCATCTCTGTATATTTTAATTAATCCCCGAAGCCCTAAACTATTTTGGGTTGATTTTGGTTGCGATTAGCATGAATCTATTCGGAGATTCTAGGGTTTGTTCAGAATTTAATCTTACATGATCCTCTCAATGGATTAGCTTAATGGTTCGTCGATAATTTGAAGATTTCTGTTGACGTCTGCTTTCTCAGGATTCACAAACTTAATCGACTTTGACAATTTGAAAAAAATTCAGCTGATCGAATCAATTGCTCTTATTACTGTTTCATTGATGTTAGTTTTATGTGTTAATCCTTTCAATTTGTTCCCTTTTGCAGTCGGCTCTATCAGCTGCCAGAGCAGATAACTTTTACTATCCCCCGGAATTGACTCCCGATCAAGGTTCCTTGATCAAGTTTCAAAGGCAGCATCCTCTGAGAGAGAGGGCCAAGAAAATAGGCGAGGGGATTTTGGTCATAAGGTAATGTTATCAAAAACTGTATTAGTTCATTCTAGTGACTGCCTAGTTCCAAAGTTGATTCTTTGGGAGGGAGTTGCTACTTTTGGTTGAATTCACACAAGTTGTTCATTAGATTGCTTTCGTAATCCATGACTAGAGATGAGGCTATGCCAAAATGTAACGTCAAACTATTATCATGATCAAAACTTAGATAATATGTGTATTAGGCTTGAGTTATTGTCCGTTTGTTGGTTTGCCTTGATGTTGAAGTTTATCCCTGATGTACTTTCTGTTTATCAATTAGAAGCTTTGTTTTTGTTGAATTGGCAGGAGGGGACTTTCACTTTGGCTGAATTTTTCATACGTGCTTTTTGGTTCAGGTTCGAGATGCCTTATAATATATGGTGTGGTGGCTGCAATTCTTTGATTGCCAAGGGTGTTAGATTCAATGCAGAAAAGAAGCAAGTTGGGAACTATTATTCTACAAAGGTACGATTGAGAGTCTTTCCTTTCTCTATGATCACTTAAATATGACACTCAAACTTCTGTTTCTCTTGTTCATAAAAGACCTTTGATTGCACTAATACATGTGCGCTGCATTGTATATTGTCTTTTTGTTTGCATTTGAACTATGGCTGAGGTTTATTTTTATCATAGTCAGATATGGAGCTTTGCAATGAAATCACCATGCTGCAAGCATGAAATAGTCATTCAGATAGATCCTCAAAACTGCGAGTATGTAATTACTAGTGGTGCTCAGAAGAAGGTTGAGGAATATGACGTAGAAGATGCAGAAACCATGGAGCTTACTGCTGAGGAAGGTTGTTTTTTTTACCTCCTTCTACAAGTTTGCTTTTTAGAAGCTCTCTTGGTCTTTCAATAGCTGTTCGTTTTTTATCCTTCTTCTTTATTCCGCCGGCTCATTCTTGATATGATTTTATAAACTTGTGCAGAGAAGGGAAAGCTTGCAGACCCATTTTATCGTTTAGAGCACCAGGAAGTTGATTTTCAGAAGAAGAAAGCAGCAGAACCGCTTTTGGTCTATCTCCAGCGAGTCTCTGATGCAAGACATGCAAACGACTACTCCCTAAACAGAGCTCTACGTGCACAAATTAGGGTAAGTTACAAGTTTGCGATTTCTTTTCTGCTTGCAATCTCGTTTGTTAATTCCTCCTTTCTATCTTTTGCTTTTTCTCCAGGGACACAGGAAACATGTAGCTGAAGAAGAGGCTACTTCAAGGAAGCTAGGCTTGGGGATAAGACTGCTTCCAAAGAGCTAAGAAGATATTGCAGCTGCATCAAAAGTGAAATTCAAGACCAAGTTTGATAAGAATCAAAAGGACAAACGAGCATTGATCCATGCGTCTTCCCAAATAGACCAAGATCCAATTTCGGGTTATTTCTTGGTGAACATGATCTGCCATAATTTTCCCGAGTCATCTTACTCTGATGTCATCATCGACAAGAAAAGAATGGAGCTAGAAGCAAAGAGAAAGAAAATAACCGCAGTCTCTGCATCAAGTCTATTGAGAGGAGGATTCAAAGCTCCAGCATTGTCTAAAAACCCATCAGCAAGCAAACCTTTCATCAGTTTCTGTAAGGAAGCTGTAGTTTTAAGCTACTGTACTTAAATCGTTGAGAAGAGAATCAATGTAGTCAACTTATTATCAATGAAGCTCTCTATACGTTTGGAAAATTGGATTTGATCCTGGCTTGGTCTTGTTTTTTTAGATTGTCAACTTTGTCTATAATCTATATCTTCGTTATATACAAATAGCTCTACCTTTAAATAGTATAGATCCAATTCATACGGTTTTGCCATTCGTATAGTGTCATGTAATAGAACCGTATTACATGAATAATTCCTCATTTCAGTCTATATTAACTCATTTAGCCGTGATCTCAAACCAATCTGTAAAAATCAGATCAAGTGTGGATAAATGATAAACACTAATGCTTTGCTTCTTTTTGGCTAGTTATAATAATTCAATCACTGGACAGTCCACCACCTTGTGTCGCAATATCATAAAAGTACATTATATATCATTCATCACTAACCCATCCTTATCTCTGTATTATTTATATATAAAACGTACTTAACTAGACCTACCGAAAATATCACAGCCGTTGATCTATACGAAAAGCGTGTTACGATGGAAGTCAACGAAAAGTCGTCGCATGCGATGGATGTCGCAGGCAATTAAAATCCCTCGCTCTTCCAAAAACATAAACTGGCGCCTCTCTATCTCTCTCTTCTTCACTTTCCCACTTATTTACGGGATGGGATTTTATTTTATTTTATTTTCTCAAAATCTTTTCATATCTCTCGCATAATAAAAGTACATAAGCAACAGTAATCGAGTTTTAAGTATCCATTGGGGTGTTCGAGGAAACTTCGAGATATCAATTTGACTTCAAGAGAGTTGTTGTCTAGGGTTTTCTGATTCTGCTTCTCTTTGTTCTCTGATCTTTTCTTCATCGAGCTCTCATGGCTGGGTAAGCAGCACTTTTTTTTCTCTCTACCCCGCTCTGGGTTTTTACTAGGTCGAGTTTTAAGTTTTAGACTCAAAACCTAATTTCGATTCCTGCTAATTGACGAAAAAATTTGAAGCTTTTTCTTTCTGCCATTGTAACTCAATGGAGCTCTGTGATTTTACTACCCGTGATGTAATTTTAAGCGAGAAAGGGTTTTATTTGAAATCTACATTTGGTTCGTTCATTGCTATGGTTTTGAAAATTGGGGGGGTTTTAGGCTTCCAGCCATATGATGCTTTTTCTCCCAGAAATTTTGATCGATGAGCTTGAGTTTCGTAAATCATACATTTTTTTTTACTGCGGTTTAGTATCCTGAATATGTCTATAGCTTTTACATGTATCAAGTTTAGGTCTTTGCACTTTATCCAAGTAGATATCCATGGTTTGTATAGTGGAACAGTCCTATCCATGCTTTGTATAGTGGAACAGTCCGATTATGCTTTGTTTTGCAGACATAATGTTTGTGTCTTTCAAGAAACTAGCTATGGATTGAATATTGTTTTTCTGTCACCATGTCTTCTTTAACCTGTACTTGGAAATGGCACTGTGAAACTAATTCTAAACCTTCAGGTCTTTCATTAGAGCTATGTGTTTTTATATCATCTCTCTGATCATTCTGCTTTGTCTTGAATATACGGAGCCACTTACTTGACTAATGGATGTTTTTCCTGCTGTATATGCAGACGATCATGGCTGATCGATAGCAACCGGTTTGCAACAAAAATTATGAGTGCATCTGGTAGTTCTGACCCGCGCCAAGTGGTGTGGAAAAGCAATCCTACAAGACAGTGTCCAAACTGCGATCACGTCATTGACAACAGTGATGTATGGTTTTCTCTTTCGTTTCATTTGTTGTCAAATCTCTCATACTATATTTCTTTGTAGTTGTAAACAAAAGTTTTGTACATTTTCAGGTTGTTGATGATTGGCCAGGATTGCCTCGAGGTGTGAAATTTGATCCATCTGATCCAGAGATCATATGGCATTTGCTAGCTAAAGCTGGTTTATCAGGTTTAAGTCCTCACCCGTTCATTGATGAGTTCATCCCAACCATCAGTCAAGATGATGGAATCTGTTACACCCATCCTAAGAATTTACCTGGTTAGGCATTACAGATTTTCTTTAGTGATCAAAGAAGTTCTGAAAATTTTATCTTACTTGAAATTGAACTATTTAAGGGGTTAAGCACGATGGTACGGTGTCCCACTTCTTCCATAAAGCAATCAAAGCTTATAGCACTGGAACTAGGAAGCGTAGAAAGATTCACGACGACGATTTTGGCGATGTGCGCTGGCATAAGACAGGAAGAACTAAACCCGTTGTGTTGGATGGTGTTCAAAGAGGATGCAAGAAAATAATGGTTCTCTATGGCGGAAAAGCTGTGAAAACGAACTGGGTTATGCACCAATATCACTTGGGAATAGAAGAAGATGAGAAGGAAGGTGATTGTGTTGTTTCTAAGATATTCTACCAGCAGCCCGTAGTCAAGCAAGGTGATAAAGCTGAACAGGAAGTCTCTGAGGATATCTTTGCTGCAATGACTCCAAAAGCGGATCCTGTCACTCCAAAATTGGTAACGCCGGAGCCTCGACATACTGTGCGACGTTCTTCTGATTCTCACCCGGCCAATGACTATGTGACTACCCAAGAGGTTTCTCCCATTGACTATGTAACTGCCCAAGAGGTTTCTCTTGCTGAGGTAAAATTCTTTTTGTTTGCTTTCTATTGATAAGTCCTTGTGCTAGTCTAGTAGAGGAGCATTTTGATTACTGTAAGTGGTTTGTATTTGATTGTCAGTGTTGTGACAGTTCAGCAACTATTGTTGAGATGGTTAGCTACAGAGCTAACTGATCAAAAAGAAATTTAGGCAGGATTTGGGGTTCACAGGATTTGTCTAGGGTTTGGGATTGAGAATGGGGTTGAGAGTAGAGATTCTCTCGTTAATCAAGTGTGACCTCTTGATGAAGGAAATAAAGAAACAGTTTACCCGGTTGGATCTGCTCACATTCCTCTGTAAATTTACAACTTATTGCTATTGCACTAACTGGCACTTTTTCCTTTGTTTACCGGTACCTAAGACAACCGAAGCAATGTATATGGAAGAGGAGGTTCAGGGTATTCAAGCTACTTATGAAAGACCAATTTCCGAGGATGAGCATGAGCCTCAGATTGGGATTGAAAACCGAGAAAATGAAATGATAGATGATAAAGAAGAGAAAGAAAATGATAAAAACGATGAAAACCAAGTGGAGGAAGATCCGACTTGGTTAGACAGTGGATCTCAGTTTGTCTTGGACTCGCAACAGCTTGTGGAAGCGTTGTCTCTTTGCGATGATATCTTGCAAATGGGATCACAGGACAGGGAAGAAAACACAAACAATGGAGGCTCAAAGAATAAGCAACCATGTTTTGCGGATTACGCACATCTAGGAACAGAAGACTTCAAAAGGGATCTGGAGGACTGCCAGAAAATCGTTCTTGATCCCTCCAACATAGAGCTCGATACTCCACCTGAATTTCGTCTGAGCCAGCTGGTAAATTAAATCCCTTTATTCTCTTTAAACTTTTGGATGCAACCAGACACAAAAGCCAAATGTGTTATGTTATGCCTGTTCAGGAATTTGGATCACAGGAGAGCTTTCTCGCTTGGGGCACTGAAAAGATCGAGTGACTAAACAAAACTCCCACGAGCTCGATACTATGAAACTCTACTGATATTTTTTGGTTGGCAAAAAGGTGCCACGCTGCTGTAATATGGTAGTTTCCTCTGCGTCTCAAGGGCTTGGATTCAAACTGTTTCACTTTTTGTTTTCGGATTTAGAACAACTCCTTTGGTACGTGTTTCAGATCTAACTTGCAATGTCCGTTTGTAAATATGATGCTTTTTCAGTATGAAACTTAAACTGAGCTCTTGTTTCTCGCTCAACTAACACCAAAACCAACCTAGGCCGTTTTAAATGTAAATGCAACGTTTGTGTTTGCTTTAAAATGTTACCACAATATTGTAATAATCACACAAACTGCGCTAGGAAACAATCGTGGCTCTAGTGTTTTGACCAAAATGCTGCTCTTTGCTGAGTTTCGTTGTGTTCACCATACGAAATAGTCCTTACTTGAATCGATTATTATTCCAATCAAATATTGCATTCACCCAAAGGACATTACATTTTTCTCTTCTACATAGAAAATACATTTGTTTATCCATCCAAGTTCAAACATATAAAAATAAACAACAACCTTCAAATATCTAAACAAGATGATTAAGAATCATAAACATGATCATCATCATCATAATCTTCACCATATAATGTATCCAAAATAGATCCAGCAGAGGACGAGTTCGACCCGATGAGCCGGTCTAGTTTATCCTCTCCCAACCAACCTGACACTTGTAGCTTACGGCGACCCTTAGATTTGTCGCCCGACATGATAGCCGGTGACACGTGGCAATTACTGTACTTGTACCGCCCACATTTTCCAGTGAATTTTGAATGGTTGGTAGGCTTCGATTGTACTTTTGTAAATACTCCAAAAGCTGGTGGTGAATCCAACTGGTTCACGGGCTGGTTTGTGGGTCGAGGATTAAAACCCGACGGATGAATCATCCCTGTCCTAACGACACCGTGTTGACGACCTTCCCTCCTCATTATTGCTTAAACTGATTTGAGTTTTTATGAATTGTAGAATTACCAATGTTTGGATATATATATAGGAACATATGTGGAGGTGCATACCAAATATGTTTGCTCCACAAGAAAATTTTAATAGTCAAACATACTTGTCCATCAAGAAATTAATATTATCACGTTGTCTGATACAGTCTAATGTAACTAACTACTAACCACGTTGCTTTTTTTTTTGTCCTTCACTATGCATTAGTCATTGTAAATCATAATAGTAGCAATTTATCAATGGGTTGACCAAAAATATATAATCCAACCCAAATTGATTACAACAAAGTGGGCATCATGACCTTTCGACATAATTATCTCGTCAACTTAAAAAAAGATAGTATAGATCGGTTTGACTTGGTTACCAAATGAAACACAAATTTCAGATTTGTTTGGGTTGGGTTGGGTTTAGTAGATTTACGGTGAACTTTAGGTAATGAATATTTTGTCTGGTAGTGCATGCTGGCCACGTCACGGTGAGTCTTTTTTTTTTTTGTCATAAGTCACGGTGAGTCGTGACTTGTAGAATTTACTTCTTCACTGACGTAACTCTTTTTATTTATTCTCTCGCGAGACGAGACACTCTCCCCCATCACTATTTTGACACTATCCATCTACTCGTATTCTGTGTGTACTTTCAATAAAGGTATATGCCAGATAATTGTATTCCATCGCATTATTACAATATAATAAAGTATAAACTAAGTATTAATTACAATATAATAAAGTATAAATTAAGTATTAATCAGGTTTATTTAAATAAATTAGTCAAACCCGAATATTGAAAAGGGAAAATGGATAAAGTCAGCAAAGAAGTCTTTCAATGACTTAACTCCACCCGCTAATCTCTCTTTCATCTTTCTTTCTTTTTTGTCATCGTCAATCACAGTACAAGCATTCATACTTCCCTTTACTCTGAGCTCTCTCAAATCCAAATTCAACTAATTCCCACAATGCCCCTTTCTCCTTCTTCCTCCCTCTTCCTCCTCCTTCCCTCCTCCATCTCCTCCCCATTCTGTACGTCTCCTTCTCTCTCTCCACCGTCTGCTCGATCTCCAGATCTGAGCATAAACTGAATTCTTACTTTCTTCTTTTTTTGTCTTTGCAGATACTTCTTTCTTCATTGACTGTGGAAGTCCCGAAGGTTCTACCGATGCTTTCAACCGCACATGGCTTCCTGATTGATTTTACTCCGGCGGAAGCACCGGCGTAGTGTCAGAACCTCTTCGATTCCATCTAATCGCCGAGAAAACAATCAGGTACTTCCCTCTTTCCTTCGGGAAGAAGAATTGCTACGTCGTTCCACTTCCTCCTGGTAGATACTATATCAGAACTTTCACCGTTTATGATAACTACGACGGTAAATCTCATTCGCCGTCGTTTGATGTCTCCGTCGAAGGCACACTTGTTTTCTCCTGGAGATCTCCTTGGCCTGAGAATCTTCTTCGCGATGGCTCTTATTCTGATCTGTTTGCGTTTATCGGAGACGGTGAGCTCGTTTTGTGCTTTTATAGCATAGCTACTGATCCTCCGATTGTAGGTTCGTTAGAAGTTTCACAAGTCGATCCTATGTCTTACGACGCCGATGGGACTGGTCAAAATGTTCTGTTGGTCAACTATGGAAGGCTATCGTGTGGTTCGGAACAGTGGGGACCTGGGTTCACTAACCACACTGACAATTTCGGGAGATCGTGGCAGTCGGATGAAGATTTTCGCTTGGACGATTCGAAATTGGTGGCTAGGTCGTTATCGACGGTGGAGAAAATCAAGGGAGTGGAGCAGCCGCCGAATTATTTCCCGATGAAGCTTTATCAAACGGTGTTTACAGTCTCTGGAGGTGGATCGTTGGTTTATGAGCTGGAGGTTGATGCGAAGCTTGATTACTTGCTTTGGTTTCATTTTTCTGAGATTGATTCTACAGTGAAGAAGGCTGGGCAAAGAGTGTTTGATCTGGTGGTGAATGATAACAATGTGAGCTTGATGTATTCAATGAGGTTGGAGGATTTGCAGCATTTAGTTTAAACTACACTGTGAAGAATCTGAGCAGTACTACTGTGAAAGTGAAGCTGTCACCTGTTTGGGGAGCACCAATAATCAGTGGGCTTGAGAATTACGCCATTGTTCCTGCTGATATGGCTACTGTGCCTGAACAAAGTACGTTTAAATTAAGGACATTGATTAATGTGTGTTGGATTATAACATTATGCCTTTCTTGATTTGATTGGAACTTGAGATTTATAGGAATTCTATGTCTATGTCGACTTTCTTTGGTTGTTTTTGCAGTGACTGCTATGAAAGCGTTAAAGGATTCACTACGTGTTCCGGATAGAATGGGTTGGAATGGTGATCCATGTGCTCCTACTAGCTGGGATGCTTGGGAAGGAGTTGCATGTCGAGCAAACCCACAAGGATCTGCTCTTGTGATATTCCAAATGTGAGTTTCATATATGCAGACATTAACCAGAACTGACTTGTCTTATTCACAAATTGTTTATGAAAGCTGAAATTTAGATTGTCAAGTCAATTAGAAGGAAATATTAAGAAAGAGCAAAGAACTTGATTTGGAAAGGCTTTTTAAAGTTGTATCGGAGTGCGTGGTTTATAAACATTCATCTCTGTTCGTTTATTGTAGACTGGGGGTTGTAAATTATTTTATTTATCTGGAATTTTGTATCCTGGCATTACCACAAGTTTTCCAACAACTTCTTGGAATAATATATATTTAACTATAGCTGGTAACTTCATTGATAATATTGCCTTATCTGGTGCTTATTATTTTTTATGTCTGCATTGTGGTTTCTTATTATTAATGTGTTATCATGTACTTTTTAAATAGGGAGTTGTCTCATTGTTCTTTACCTGTTTCAGAGACCTTGGGAGTTGAAAGGATTTATCAGTGAACAAATTAGTCTGCTGACAGATTTGAATAGCCTGTGAGTATCATTTGTTGACTTCGTTTATCTATCTCAGAGTTCATAGCTCATTATAATGCAATTGGATTCATGTGTATGCCTTAGTGATTTCGCTTTAAAGACGGGAGCTAACTTGTTATTATTGGGCGAAGGCATTATGAATATTTCTTTTGTTTTTCTGGCAGGAACCTGAGTTCTAATAGCGTAAGTGGTTCACTACCTTCAGGTCTTGGACATAAATCCCTTGCGAGTCTGTAAGTTGACACGCCTCAGTTCATGATTAGTTGCCAAATTTTATCATAGATTGGAATCTTTCTACCTTGTTACTGCTTTAAATTTAAGATGACAATAAAACAATGATATTGGAGTGCGAGATGGTTTAGAGCAACTTAATAAACAATTGTGCTTATTGTTTGCTTATTCGGTCGCAGTGACTTATCAAACAATCAGCTCACGGGACCAATACCTGAAAGTCTGACCACTTCAAGCTTAAAGCTCGTGTAAGAAGTCCTTCACAGCATTATTTAAACTAAACTGTTTTGTGTCAATATTTTTCTTCATTTCATATAATAAAAACCATCCTTTACATAAGAGAAACGGGGAAATAACGATACATGTTAACTGAACTAGATTGACCTTTTCAATATTAGATGTTAGTAAAGTAGAGTATGCCCAACAAGTTTTAGTGACAACCAGATTTATTAACGTTAACACAAACTCTGACAGATTTAACTATGATGTGTTGTTAGGCTTTTGAATGGCAACAAATTGCAAGGAAAGGTACCAGAGGAGGTTTACTCAGTTGGTGTTCATGGTGGAATTATCGAGTATGTTAATTTCGAAAGTCCACATATAAACAATAGTTTCTTTTTGCTCTATCAATGGCAAATTTACCTTCCTATTCATTATCACACTCACCTGCAACAATCTTCATCTTTTTGCAGTCTCTCAGGAAATAAAGGATTATGCGGTGTACCCTCTCGTCCGTCTTGTCCCCTATTATGGGAGAATGGTCATTTATCCAAAGGGGGTAAAATAGCCATAGCCGTATCTTGTGTGCTAGTATTCGTTCTGGTGCTCTTGGCCTTTTACTTGTGTTGCATCTGGAGAGGAAGACATGATTATGACTTTGCTCCTCCTCACGATTTAACATGTGAGTGCAAAGTTACGAAAAATTCCTCATAATTGAAGAAGATCAAGTACATTCTGAATCTTGATCTCTCTCGTACTCAACCTCTTTTGTTGTATGTGCAACACAACGCTAGCAGCGAAGAGAAACAGATATCAGAGGCAAAAGTCGTTAATGCTACTGGAAATGGAGAGCCAGCACGCTAAAGGAATGCCCACACTTCCCTTGAATTCGCAATAGCTGAGAAAGAGAGATAGGAACTTGACTTGGACAGAGCAAGGAGATGAGATGAGGATTAGAGATTTTTCAATGTAATTAGTATACAAAAGATTACTCCTCAAGAAGACCACAAATAACATTGAAGAATGGCAATGGATCAAGAGTGTGCAACTCCCCCAAAAATAGTAAGAACTCAATATTCTTTCATTGTAATTTCAATTTTTTGGGTCTCTCTTAGATATTTTATGATATAATTATTAATTGATAAACATTCTTACTCACACCCCTCCCCCTGTATCTGTGTTCCATGTATCATATACCACATTTGTTATTCTTTTTTTTGAGTTTGATGGATATCACCATATATAGATTAACCAATTACCAAACCTGTCTCTATAATGAAAAATCTAAGTTCTAATTTATTTTTTCTTGAGGTAGGAATCTAGTTTAGTTTCTTTTCTTTTCTTTTTTTGAAATTTAGTTTAGTTTAATTTCTGTCTCTATGCTCTTCTTTTCTGAACAAGTAGATTATTCTCTGTTTTTACGGGAAAATATGATCCCAACTTTATTTATATATTACTATAAATTTTTTGAAAAAATTAATGTCGATTGCTCTCTATTTTCTTGTGTTGATAAAAATGAGTTTCCGTTAGGAAAAAACATTAAACTGTTTACTATTTTCTATAAGAACAGGTCGATGCTAGTAATATGTCCTGTGTGATAGGCCATAGCGAAGTTAATTAGTCCCAATATATGAAAGTAAATACTAAAATTCACAACAGTGAAATATCAGATGATTTTTTTCCTAGTTCCAAGAATTCAGACGACCTGAATATATTTTCCTGCTGGGTTTACGATGCTACTGTTTCAAACTAAATCACTGATATCTTTTCAATAAATGGGCCATAGATCGGCCCATAACTGTAAACAAAATAGTTTTGAGTTTGTTTCTCCCTACATAAATTTCAAATATATATGAGCATCACTGAGAATCTCTCGGACAATATGAAAAATATGATTAAAATATTGGAAGTCTATCAAATAGTGTGATAAATGAAAGTTTTTATACAATTTGAGAGATTTTCAATATTTTAATTATATTTATTTTTTATATTATTTAAAAGATTTTTTAATAGACTACCACTAATCATGCTCTAATGCTCAAATATAACGTGTGTTCAATTCGTCCACGCTATTTGACTCACTCAAACTTCTATATAATATATATACTCAACGAGTCATAATGTCCCAATATGAGACATTGAGAATGCACTTATTAATTACTCCAACCAACTTGATATGGTCTTCGATTTGAAACTTTCACGTGATTTGAACTCTATACGTTAAAGTATATGACTAAAATTTATTCTCGTTCCGTGATTTTCAATCGGGATATAACTAAGTTGCGGTGCTCTTCTTTTTTTTGTTAAAAGGGTAACTGTTGGTTTATCTTCTTGCACACGATAAATCTATCTTAATTAAATTCGGTAGAAAATTTGACGTAACTGTGATTGTCATGTAGTATTTATATATTAAGTTCTTTAGCGGAATTCCTTAAACTATAAACTATAAACTATTGGCGATTCCATTGACTTCATATATTTGGCAATCCTATTGACTTCGTTGACCTCAATGAATGTAAGCTAATTGTCTCCGGGTCTTTTGGGTTACATGTTATAATTATATTATTTAACCCATAATGGACCAGCTCGTTTTAACTATATGCCACTCATGATTTATATAATACATCATTTAGCATTTGAGTCATAAGTTTACCAATTTAATTATGGTTTTGATTTTGATTTTGATTTTGGATTCATCATAAGATCGTTCATCTATAACCAAAAATATATATAAGATATATTTTTCATTTTTTTTAATAATAAATTATGTTGTGATTAAATAGAAAATATAAAAACATATATATATATATATGATCATTGCCATCGTAATATCCAAAATTTAGACAATTATAACAACGAATGTATTAATATTCATATTTATTGATGTGTTACTGATGGATTTCCGACATATAGCTGTCGAAAATTTGTCGGATAATATAAACGTTAATATAACCGTTTGAATTTTAAGATATTCTGATAGATATTCATGTTCCATCGAAAATTTGTCAGTACATTTTTTACGGACACTAAATTATCGAAGGTTTGTTGAAAAATTTCAATGAATTTTCAACAAGTTGTTATTATCGCAAATTTACTGCATATACAAAATTTATTGCGATGTTAGAATGTTTGATATTCATATTTGCAGAGATATACATAATACATTAATGGCGTCTTAAATATATTGAAATTATTGTTTGGTTTAAACGTTATCCAAATTAAACAAATATCATAGTTAAGAAGGGAATAGTCACTCTAAAAGATCAAGAGATGTACCTTACCGCTGTAAACCCGATAAATAGTGGACAATCAGATTATGAATCTTGGCTTTGGCGTATTCCAACGTTGTACTAATGTTGTGTAATTAATTCGATTAATTATGTATCGCATTAAAAACGATGATAAGTTTTATTGCCTTGCAATTAAAAACAAATAACATATATTACAAGTTCCTTCAAAATGATAATTCTTACAATACGTTTCGAAATGAATTCTATATTAGGATGGACATTAAAAATAAAAATTAAAAGAAAATGTGAATGAGAAGGAAGAGAATGTCTAGGAAGCCAACAATATGTTCTAAGATTCTGCGTATAAAGAAATGCTTAGAGGGTAAATACAAAACCAAAGCAGCCATGGGTTTGTAGGAAAACATATGAAAACCAATGACCATGACTCTTCAAGTAAAGCAAAAAAAAAGGCATAGTATGTAAAGAGACCAAACGTGGAAGTGAACCCCCTTCCCACTTGGCCCTCTCTTCTATCCCCATTTGCTCTTACATTGTCCATTACTCAGTTCTTTTATATCTCAACTACTTAACTCTAACAATAATTTAAATAATTATTCATTTTATGGACCATTCGGTACCTTGGATTTGCGGGAAACTATTCCTCTAAAAACATCTTCACCTTACACTCGGACATACTAAAACGAAATGGGCACCTGGTTTTGACAAAATATAAAATCAAAAAAATTTCTATAATATTTACCATTTTTTTAAATAATATCAACGTACATGCACTTCCTTGTGTATATATACTCCAACCCCATCCCTTCATAAAGCAACAACAACTCCTTTCTCCTCTCTTTTATTTTTTCTCTAAAAAAAGCTCATTTTCGTTCAACAAAATGGATTACAGCTGTGTAGACGACGGTAGTACCACTTCGGAATCTCTCTCCATCTCTGCTCCGAAGACAACAACCACGGCCCAACTACCTTCTCAGCCGGCAATGCGTCTTCACAGGATGGGAAGCGACGGAAGCAGCGTCGTCTTGGATTTGGAAAACGGCGTTGAGACTGAGTCACGGAAGCTCCCGTCGTCCAAATACAAAGGCGTTGTTCCTCAGCCTAACGGAAGATGGGGAGCTCAGATTTACGAGAAGCATCAGCGAGTTTGGCTTGGCACTTTCATCGAGGAAGAAGAAGCCGCTGCTTCTTACGACATTGCCGCGAGGAGATTCCGTGGCCGCGACGCCGTCACTAATTTCAAATCCCCGCCTCAATGTGTTGATCAAAACGACGCAGAATTGGCTTTTCTTGACGCTCATTCTAAAGTTGAGATCGTTGATATGTTGAGGAAACACACTTACGCCGATGAGCTTCAACAGAGCAAAGGGAAATATGTTAACGCTAACGGTGACGGTAACGGACAACGCAGTGGATACTCGCTTGGAAACGACGCCGTTATGAGAGAGCGTGAAGTTCTTTTCGAGAAGGCTGTTACACCGAGTGACGTCGGGAAGCTGAACCGGTTAGTGATACCGAAACAACACGCGGAGAAGCATTTTCCGTTACCGGCGATGACGACGACTACGGCGACTACGACGACGATGAATCCGTCTCCGACGAAAGGCGTTTTGATTAACTTGGAAGACAAAACGGGGAAAGTGTGGCGGTTCCGTTACGCGTACTGGAACAGCAGTCAAAGTTACGTGTTGACCAAGGGTTGGAGCCGGTTCGTTAAGGAGAAGAATCTCAAAGCCGGCGATGTGGTTTGTTTCGAGAGATCAACCGGACCAGACTGGCAACTGTACATCGACTGGAAAGTCCGGTCCCGAACAGAACAAAAACCGGTTCAGAATGTGGTACGGCTTTTCGGGGTCAACATTTTCAATGCGACTAGCGCTAAACCAAATGACGTCGCAGTAGAGTGCGGTGGCAAGAGATCTCGG
The DNA here is from genome assembly GCA_963922655.1 of Cardamine chenopodiifolia. Classification (NCBI taxonomy): domain Eukaryota; kingdom Viridiplantae; phylum Streptophyta; class Magnoliopsida; order Brassicales; family Brassicaceae; genus Cardamine; species Cardamine chenopodiifolia. The sequence continues at coordinate 5,851,305 of OZ000467.1, forward strand.
GAAGGTGATTTGTTTGCAGCGTTAGGGTGTTCCAAGAAGCAGACGACTATCAACGCCTTATGACAATTTCCTTTTCTTTTCTTTTTTTTTTTTCATTTTGAAATTTTTTTCTACTTTTTTAAAAATGTCTATTAAATTGGCAAGTTGTAAATTAGGACAAGACAAGAAAAATGATAACTAGAAAATAGTTTTTGGTCACATCTAAATATCTAATTAGGGTTTGTTTTTCACCCTTGCTGAGTATGATTATTATGATATGTGCTTTTCCATCTTTTATCATCTTGGTTATACTGATCTTTATTGCACATTTTCAATTAAAATATAGTTAATAATTTTTTTAGTGATCCTACATATATTTATGCATTTAGTACTTTCATACATACATTATTGGAGAAAATATCATCTTTTTGGACGTCAATGGAGAAAATATCTTATACGATCAATATAATATAGTATAATATGTCTACATGTCCAATTTAAAAACGTGGGAGCGATACGAAAATCTATTTATGTGGTTGAGATGCTTAAACAGAGAACAACTGTTGGGTCGATTTTACTCAAGCCAATTGGGCTTAGTAAAATAAAGCTGAGCGAATAAGAAATGGACCTTAGTGGTTTGGTTAAATTCGAAAGGAGCTCGGGTAGGTGTGAGGTTGGGTGAACGGAGAGATCGTAGAAGCTAAGAGAGGAAGATCGGTAGCGGATCCCTTGAGACTCAGTCTCCTTGGTTGCGCGATCAGGTCGTGGCATCTTCTCCTCGCCCACCTCTCTTGGATTCGCGTGAGGAGTGCTTCAACCGGTTGTTCATTGATTTCAAATGAAAGCAATCAAAACTCCTCTATTTAAGCAAGAGATCTTTCTCTCATCTACACACGCGATAAAACACTCACATTCATCAGCTAAGACTCAAGCTATGTCATAATTTAAAAGTAAGTCTTTGTTGAGAGTATCATAGGGTTGATAGTTTTTTTAGAACCGAGTTTTGAGTGCTTACGAAATCAGTTGTTTGGTTGTATCTTGAATCTCAAAATCTCAAAATTTCGTGACACTACGGCTGATTCAAAGAAAAATATTTCTATTTTACCTCCACTCAATTCTTTTTTTAATGTTTATGTTCTTGACTTTCATTAACTTCCATGGTGTTGCAATTCATGCTCCTACATTCTTAACTCTTTGTTGTTCTATAAACATCTAACGGATTGAAATTGAGAATCATAAACGTGAGAGTTTGTGTTGCAATTACAAGTCTCTGTTTACCAGTTGCTATTGGCTAAATGTCACGACGAGAGCTTGCGAGTCTCTGAATTTTGTTGTGATTGCTTCATTCGAATTCTCAACAACGTCGATCGTTCAAGATTTTCTACGTCTCTAATTAAACTAAGTTTAAAAACTGTGTTCTTGTACTATTTGTGAAAACACTGACCAAAATAATTAAGAACATGCACGGAATCTAAATTACCATTTTAGAACCATTGATATATTAAATAGAAGTACATCTCGAAGTTGTTATTATTTGTCTTATGCCTCAAGATTCACGCATCTTATTTGTTTCACGAAGTATAGTTGTGTTTCAAAAGCATCAATCAGATCTTAAAGGCTACACCTAATGTATGTGGACTCTGCAGGTTCGTGTATTATTTTTCTCATAACAATAACCACATTTTCTGCCTTTCAAATATTTACGACACACTATCAAGATATTTATATTCATTGTAATATTGAAATTTCTTGGTTGGTGAAAGAAAAGTACTGTAATTATATCTTCAGAATTGCAAAATCTAAAAATTATTATAAATTTGTTATATTGACATATTGTGAACATATATAGTTACTACTAAAACCGTAACATAATTGTGATAAAAGATTTAGTCCTTATAAAAAAAACACGTAAACAACTAATGATTTTCCAAATTAAACGTAGAAATACGGTTAAATTTTCTAAAACATGGGTTCAACAAAAAACCCAAAAAGTAAATACAATAGTCGATTTCCTAGTTTAGTTGATGAATTGTTTGCTCTCATGACTTCGCGTACAAAGTCCATTCTCATTAACATATATAAGTCAAACATTTGTTGATTTTCTCATGTTATATATTATGCGAACTTGAAATCTAAAATTTGTGGGTTTTGATGTAAATTGAGTTGATATACATAAACTAGCCCAACTCATTGTGAGTTGACCTGCGACTCATTTTGACGTCTTATGACAGTAAAAAAAATACTTGGCCAGTTGGCCTTGGAATCTCAAAGAAGCTTTGAAATGTTTCGACATATTTGTTCATCGCTCGCGCAATCCGACGATATATCATTTCTTTTTCTGTCAACTTTTGGTCGAACCATAACAACTAAACACATTACGTTTTTAATATTATTATCTACTATAACATATACGTTGTGTGGCTCCCCTTTGACAGAAAATAACTAATACGTCTTTGTTTTGTTGGTCATGCATTGCTAGTTTTCATTTCAAAATGGACAAACACAGCGGACTCCAGGCAGGTAACTTTCGACATACTTTCAGAATCAAATTTGCAAGAAACCAGACGGTCGTGGTAAATCAGACCGAACCAGATGCAATTTTAATGCTTGCGAAATTCGATTTTGCTCCCTCTATGCATTCAGTATCAACTCAATCCAATTACTATGCTTTGTTTACCAAAATGATCGCCACTTTATAATTTTGGATTCTGAATCTTAAAACTTAAAAGAATTGATCCATATATATCCCAACAACAAATCCTAGGTTAAGTTTCCAACGAACATAACAAGAACAATCAGATTTCTCAACCGTTACTTAAATTACTTTCAAAAAGGCTCTTCCTCATATATCGACCAGACTACAAATATGAGACCCCCAAATTCTTTTTAAAAAAAAGACTGAGCTGAGTATTTCACAGCAAGGCATGCAAAGAATGACCTAGCAAGCTTCATGATTATAATGGGAAGAGATTTGAGCATCTTGCAGTTCTTAATCGATTATTCCAATTCTAGTAAAGGAGAAAATACAAATCATGTTAAAACTTGCAGCGGTTTGTTGTAAGACACTTGAACTTGTATTTCTTAATTTCTACAAAATGCTGAGAAATAACAGTCGAAACATCTCATTAGTGTTACTGCCAAGGCCCGTGTTTGCAACTAGCATTTGCATTGATACATGCAGTAAACATCACAGTCAGGTGATACTAGATGTGGGGAATAGTTACACCATTGTAGTGATTTTAAAATGGGCCAACCCAGCCCGTTTAACCGTTGGTCCGTTTAAGCCTGCCCCATTTAACATTTTTCTGTAACCCGTTTATAACTCTTATCTGTTTATGACCCGCCAAACTCGTCTGGCCCGTTTAAGTCCATTTAGGCCCGCCAGAATTTTTTTCCTTTTGGTGTTGAAATTGTACAAGTTAATGGTTTCCTAAAACTTTATAATTATATTTCCATGAATCTTTTTGTAATCTATATTATTAAGGTGAATAATTAATGTCGTTCCACTTATTATCAATTGTCACATTTCCAAACTGAAAAAGTGAGAAAGAAAGAATCTTACTAGTAAAGCTTACTTAAAACATATGTTATAGTTGCTTCAAATAAGGTACCAAACAAATGTTATATCACCAAACCATAATCAAAATAATAAAACAAAATAAGATGCTTCAAAAATTAAGAAAGAAATAACACGAAAAGTCATCATTGAGTACATGAAAAAAATAACAGATTGATTTTGAGAGACATCCCGGAGTACATGAAAGAAATAACATAGATAGATGGATTTTGAGAGACATCCTGGAGTACTTGATCTCTCTAGATGAGTGCTTCATCTTGCTTTCCTGAAAATTCACAACTATAAAGTATAAGAGATTGAACCAAAATTAACACAAATATGTCAAGAAAGCTCGTTATAAAAGTATAAGAGTCACTAAGTATTGTTTCACTGTACATGTGAATCACCTGATCTTGAATCCTCTACTCCTGAACTACTTTTTGCATTTCTAACATCTTCATTGCCAATCTCATCGTTCTCTTCTATGTGAATCTACATAGTGGTGTGGGTGGTTGGTTTATATTCCAACAAGAAGCATACTAAATCAGAAGCTTGCTTAATAAAACCTGCAAATAGCATTAAGTCATCCCTAAACCCATCGTATACAACCGAGTAATCCTACTTAACTCCCAATGATTAGAACTTTAACAAACAAAAAACTCCCAGTTATCATCATATGTAAGGCAGGGAATGGTCATATTTAACACAAATAGTTAATCTTTGAAATGAGAGACTTACAAGCCGAGAAAATAGAACACCGCAGAAAGCATTTACCAACCTCATCAAAAACAAGAATCTTCAAACAACTTTGACATAGTTCTCCAATGCCGTTCGCTTTTCAAGAACTTCCACATTGGCACACCTTTTGTGTTTTCTATCAGCACAAGCCAAATTCAGCAATGTTTTTTCCTTACAATACTTCTTCTTCTGAAGAAGAAATTCATTCAAATCGTCATCTTAGACGTATCAAATTTTATCTCAGCATATAAGCTATTAGTCAGCTTATGAGATAAAGTTCATATTTTCAAATCTACGTATATGGTTTGTCGCCCAATGACCTAAAACTAGGTGGAAGTCCAAATAAATTGTATTTGGCATAATGTAAGAATTAAGATATGGATCTAGGATACAAAAGAAACACTTAATTTCATAAACCAAAATATTCAAATCCAATGAATTCGGTGGCTGACAACAGCTCAGCCAAATATCAAACCGATGTCGTGAGAAGTTTCTTGAAATGTTTCATCTTTTCTTTAATCAAAATGTGTTCTTGCATGCAATTTTAAACAAAATATTTCTTTTTATGAAATCTTCTTTCAGCCACTTCTAGCAAACTGTTGAACGATTTTTTTTAATTAAACACATTTTTATATCTTTTATTTTGAAAGAAAGACCATCGATTTGAATTCATTAGTTCGTGCATCTATGATCTATGTTTCTACTTTGTCACTAAACTGCTTGCATGAAAATAAATGGAAACATTCATATTTTTTAGAAGATCACATTTTCTTCCGTCAACTTTCAGTCGAATGATATCCTTTATCAAACAAATCTTCCAATCGAATTATCTATATTATTAAATGGGAAATATTATTACCTTAATAACATTAAATTGTTAAAATTTACATAAAATACCATTGGAATAAAAATTAAAAAAAAATTATTAATGGCCAAAAATATATCTGTATGTTAACTAATATATATGCATCCAAATAAAATTCATAATTAATTCTCTACTATCCATACAACCAAACATTTTTTTTAATATTAATTATAATATAAAATTTTCATATAATCTAAAAATCTCTAACAAAATCGTTTATAGTTTGATTTCCATATAAATAATAAAATTTATGAAAAAAATTAATAATAAACTGAGATTTTTTTAATTTAAATTATTTGCTTAAATGATTAATATTAATATGTTTAATAAGAAAAAACATTATTTAAAATATAAAATATATATATATATATAAGATGTTTATTTGTATGAAAATAATATGGTTAAAGTTATTAATATATAAACTTTAATAATAACAGATTACTATTAATTTCACAATGCGGAATGTTATATTTAAACTAAAATATCTGAAAATTTCATGCTTTGAGATAAAGATTTTTATTAATTTAAATAAAATGAAAATAAACTATACAAAAATATCAATTTAAATCTAAATATAAGAAATAATTTCAATATTATTTTTAACGAAGTTTATTATTTAATATATATAAATATATAGAATTTATAAATGTCCCCAGAACAATTACAGTAAATATATTTTCAAATGTATATAATTTTATTTTTCTAAATTATAACAGATTTTTAAGTAATTCATTTTACTAACTACTTATACTTTCAGATACCATAATTAAATTTTAATTACTCTAATATCGTTATTCGATGAAATCAATTTGTTATTTTAAAAGTCAATATATTTATGGTATTGGTACGGAAAATAGTGGGTATGGAACATAAATTGATATTTTGGGTAATAGAAAAAATATACTCGAACGATTTTGATTTTAAAAAAATGATCAAGAATTTTGGGTAACGGTACGAGATAAAAAAAGATGGGTAAATTCAATTATCAAATTTTCACTAATTTAGATAAATATTGAATATGAGACGAGTAAGAATCAACTTCGAGACGAATATTTTGGAAATTACGGATAATCTTTTAAAAAATATTTAGAGATTTTTTTTGGATAATTTCTATTAGTTTAATATAAAAATAATCAAAAGAGAATACATGTATCATGCCTGGACCCTTACCTAATATCTTATAATAAATATTGTTGAATGAGTAATTATTTAAAACAGAATAATTATGAGATGAAAAAAATTTCATATGGATAAGGAACAAAATGGTTTTTTTGTTCTAAAATAGATACACATATGTTATATACTGAAATAACATAAACTAAAATCGAATCAAAAGCTGATTTAATTCCTCTAATTAAATTGTTAGAAATATTTTGATTAATTTATAAAATATACATGTAATATTATATCTTAAATTTAAATATCGAATAAATTTATCTTATAAATATAACTTTGTATGTAATGCGGATATGATTGTAGTAGCAGTTAAAAACATATATTTTAAATGTAACTTTTACTATGACTATTAACAGAACAAAACAAAAATTACTACGACATATACGTAGTGGTTCCTTTCAACAGCATATAGGTAATATTTTGTTCTTTGATCATGCATAATTATTTTCGGTGATATGTACTGATGCACATTTTTTATATCGATAAATTTGGGCATCGGCATAGTAATTTTACGAAAGTGAATGCAATCATTTTTGTCACAATTTGTTTGGTATATTAAGGAAAGGCTGACAATCTTGTCTACATTTCTCAGGAAAAAGATTCAATTTAAAACCCAAAAATATCTAATATCAAAACATATCTTCATAAAATAGACAGGTGACAGTTAGCTGTATTTGAGGTAAAGGGTGGGCCACATGGCCTTTAGGAGAAGGCAAGGGTCAGCTTTGTTAATCCAACCTCTTTTTAGTGGGGTGTTTAATGCAAATTCAAGACATTTGAATTCGATGATTTACTTCCTGATTACATGGATCCTGATTCCATGGGATATTCACTTTTAAATTAATATCTGTTGAATGCAAATTGAAGATATTTGAATTCGATGATTCGGTTTGGTTTCAAAACTATTCTTTGAAAAATAGTAGGCGTCAAAATATTTTTTTGAAATTGAAAATATTTTCTAACTTTTGTTTTTGTGTTTTCTTTATAAAATTATTTTCATAAAAATGAAAAGAGATATTAATCAAAGAAAAGAGGTAAATTTTAAACATTTTAGCAAGGGGTTGGTTGTTCATTTTATCCAGATTCGGTTTTAAAGCATACACGAAAACTTTTTAAAATATATCACAAGAAGATAATATTTTTAAATGGAAGAGAATATCTAAACTAGAAAAAAAAATAGCGGAGAATATACTTTAATTGGACAGCATCCATATCAACTTTTTAAAGTTGTGTTTTGTAAGGAATCTTTTATCTTGTGGTTATTTTAATCAATGGCAAGACAAATGCCAAAGAAAATATATGCTTCTTTTTAAAATTCCAGAATATTCGGCCGCGGGGACTACACACCTCTAAACGAAAACAAACAAAGAATGGAATTTGAGAAAATTATAGCATACGACATTACGACCCCATATTGTTTTATTAGTAAATAGTTATATACATTTGATTATCTGTTTGTGCATTTAGGAATCTGAGTAGGTCATATTTATATTATTTAAATAATCACCGCCTTGGAAAAAAATGATTATGCTTTCTCTCCTAAATGGTCGTTGGTCCATTGCTGATGAACAATGAATTCAAACCTTACCACGTGGACCATTATGAAAGCGCGTTATTACTGACCACCATGGACCAGAAAATCTCTACGTCTTTGTATTCAATTGCACAATTCCATGTTTAGTTTTAAATAGTAACAAAATCTTTTGATGTTGATTTGTATTTACTTACCGATCATTCTCTGATATCTAATCTAACCATATCAAATGCAGTGTGAAGAATTTTCCTCAACCAAATTCAATACTGTTATAAAACTCGAAAGATCAAAATTCTTACTTTATCGTCGTTACAATTTATTCACAATTTTGAACCAAGAACGAACATTCCTTGGTTAACAAAATCAAATTTATGAAGAAAAGAATTTCATACAAATCGGAAGAATTTATGACAGAGGAAGCAGGCGTTGTGTGTGTGTAGAATAAGACGTTGCCGGCGATTTACAACGTCGGATGTTTCTCTCTCCCGACGGTGAAGATTGCGGCGGATGTGCCGCCACAGGAGCATAAACTCTGCTATTCGCTGCATCATGCGACGGCACCCTAATGCCTTCCACCACCATGAACTGAGGTTGTTGTGTATTTTCGCCGCCGTTGGTCACTGCCGGAGTTGCTGGTCTTCTTGTGTGCAGCCTATATTTCTGAAAATTCAAAATAATTTTAGCTCACAGAAAACATGTGAATTAGCATAAATAGAATTATGATTAGTAAGAACATAACATGATTATTATTTATTGTACCTGTAAATGACTTTTAACTTCGTCATTAGTTAGACCATTGACCTTCATGTGATCTCTAATCTGCTTAGGTGTAGCAACTGCAGATTTTATAAAAATCATATGAATATCAAATCTTCATTAAATTAGCTAAGATTTATATTTAGAAATAGGTTTTGATTCGTTACCATGTGATCCTCCGAGCTGCTGAAGCGCGTGTAGGAATCTCCGGTGTAAATCCGGCGACCAGCAACGTCTTTGCTTCCTATGAGATTTAGATTGTTTCTGCTGCTCAGACTCTCTTTTACCTCCTCCACTGGTTTCCGCCGAGGAACTAGATGTGGTCGTTGGCGTCGGAGAGATTGCTTTTAAAGGTTGAGAATCAACCTTGACTGGTACGGGATTATCCTTTTGAAACGGTTGAAACGCACCGGCGTTGCGTTTGACCTCCACCACCGTCACCTTCTTATTAATCACCAGATGATCCTATTTATTAAAAAATTAGGGTTCATCAGAAACCATTTATTCCGGGAAACAAATAAGATGAAATGAGGTGGATGAAAGATTCTCCAACTACGGTTACCTCTTTAGGCTGTGGATCCGGCGATTGGTTCCATAGCTGTACAGATCTTAGCCAATCCGATTTTTTCTTATCAACGTCATTTTCACTCGCAAGTTTCTCATCAGCTCCGTCGTCTTTATTAGGTTCTTCACATGATTCTTCATGTTCACCGGAGGAAGATGAACTTCTATTGATTGGCATGAACTCTTCAAATACGATAGTAACACCGCCGCACTCACTTGTCGTCCGCTCAGAACATTCTGATTGGCCGTGAACGTGTTCTGACGTTGACGATCCGGATAACTCTTTCCGACATGATTCGATCGCTATATTAAATATATAAACAGTCAATAAAAATGAAATCGAGTGTGAAAAAATATAAAAATAAATAAATACCTTGGGTTACGAGGTTTAAACACAAAGGAAGCTCACGCTGGAAGACTTGGATCTTCTTCTGTTCTTCTTCAAGAGCTTCAACGTACTCGTGACATCTCTGCATTTTCTTGGTGTAATCCATGATCATACACACACAGATCTTAGACTGGTTTTGGCTATTCGGAGTTAACAAAACATAAAATCTAAAAAGAGAGAGAGATAAGAATGTTTGGATCTAAATCAGATAAAGGAATAATAGACTTGACCCTCAAGTTGGAAGTTTTAAGGCGAGAGAGAGATAGAGTTGGTGTCTAAGCGAGGTCGGGCCGTCGCGTGGTTTGTTTTATATTAGCAGAAGAATATTCTGGGTATATGGGATTCGATATTCGATCGCATCGGGGGGCTGAGTTGGCAATGACGTCAGCATTCTCATGACGTTGAGATAAGAACGACGACTCATTCTAGTCATTTTAGTCATTACTGACCCTTTCTTTTTTTTTCTTCCGTTATTTAATCCCTATTATAGAAAACAAATGAATGATTAGGCTAAATAGATTCTATTACGTTGGACATTCTGAATCCATTCACACACACAAACAAACTCGGAGCACCCATGATCCAGTTTTTCTTTTTTTTCTTAAGTTCTATTTAATTTCGTATACAACAAAATTTGACATCGGCCAACAAACCGAAACACACTAAAGGCGTAAATAAAACCAAAATTAAATCATCTAAGTGAAAGTAAACTTAAGCACCATAATTTCAATTTTTTTTGTTTCTAATTGATACGGCTAAATTTCCTTTATGAACAATCGAATAAAAATCGTTTAAAATGTATAATGTTTGGTTCTGAATCATTTTTTTGTTAACAAAAGAAATCATCTTCATAATAAATTACATTTTTGAACAGAAAATAGAGTAATGTAATTTATTATTTTGTAGAAGTGGAGGAATATTCCTTGGGAGTAGGGAGGAAAATAAACAACAAGCTTGAAAAAAAAACATAATTAAATTGAAAAGAATGGGAAGGAGAATCTTTGAAAGAGTGACGTGACATTCACACATAGCCAGGTCGCGTATCCTCATGAATTGTTAATTCCTTGATGAAACTTGACCCTTCACGCTACCGAAGAGCCACCTGCCCGCACCAACCTACTCGCCTTTTTCACGCGCTTCAGTGCGTCTATGTGTATTCAAGCTATTCTCGTGAAGAAACTGACACGCCAATAATAAAATTCCAATTTTGTCATATAAATAGTATCCAATTTTGTCAAAACTCAAAAAATATACCGTATACCAACAAAAACACCTTATTCGAGCAATAAAATGTCAACCACTTCAACTTCCATAACAATCTAGCCATAATTATCCTCTTATGTCTAGCTTCAATCTGTAAACTAGGTTGTAAACGAAAGAGTCTAGTTTTGAGTTGATATCCTCAGCTACGAAAAACTTGAGGAAGCCACTAAACATATCTTTAAAGGGCTTGGAGATGGAGGTTTTTGTACTGTTTACTATGGTAAACAAACTGTATAAACTCGATTATGTACCAGTAAGATCCAATCTTGGGTTTAAAACTTATATATGCAATATTCTATTAACTTAGTAAAAGATGAACGAGTTGTGGCTATAAAAACTTTGTAAATATACACACAACGACAGTCCTAATAATTGATCATTTTTGATCAAATTCTTTGGTTTAGCTAGTGATCAGACACATGGATGTGAAGAACCCCCAAAATTCTTCTAGACATAACACTTACTAAGTGAAAGCAGTTGATTTTAGGTTATCACAGCTGTTTCCGATGTATCAAAATAAACTTACGTTTCCACAACGTTGCATGGCACTTCAAAATATGGTGACCTTGAGTAGTGTCAAACTGCCAATGCTAACGTAGCAATGAGCAGATCGAACAACATCTATAGCTTTGGAGTCGTTTTCTCCAAACTCGTCTCTTCCAAAGAAATCATTGACATCACCAAAAATTAAGTTTGAGTTACGTTTGGATATATTTTACCCATATTTATTATTTCTATTCCTCTCAAAATCATTCTTAGGGACTAGCCAAAAATGTACTTTTTGGTTCCACTTTAGTTTCACTTACATCTTCTCTACTCTCTGGGATGTGAAATATTGTTGTCAATTAAGATGAAAATATGAAATTTTATCCTACTATTCATTGGGCTACTGAAGACAAAGAACACCTTGGTAAAGAAATATAAAATTAAAAGAAAAAGGCCATGCAGCCCATTACCAAAGTTTCGGACAAGTCCACACGGATTATATAGCGATTTCTTTGCCTTACAAGGTTTTTTAATTAAATACGAAGAATAAAAAGACTTTAAAGAGACGAAAACTTGAACTTTTCAATCTCTGTTTCTGTTTCTCTAATGTAAATTTTATTGTTTATACACAAACTCTACCACCTGCTACGTGTCTTGGACGAAAATCTTAGTCCAAATGTATAAAATCCATGTTTGCTTTAGTTTTTGGACTAGGCCAATCTTTGTCCAATTTGAGCCGAAGAGAGTCCAACAACTCACGTAAACCCTTATATGCTAATAGATTATTCAAAACATTTTGTTCTAACTTTGTGTTTGTTTGCCTTCAAACGGCTTTAAATAAGCTCAACGAAACTTACAAATTACTCATGGCAAGAAAATCTGCATTATTTTGTAAAGGATGAACAAATCAATCAAAATAAATCAGTTCCCAAACTTGTTTTTATTTTCTATTTTCTATACAAATAAACGAAGTAAAAATAAAGAGAGCCAAGTCTTTTTTCTATATATTTTCTATTTGGAGTGGCCAAACCAAATTTTGTCAAATCGAAAAGTTTTATTTTTCCTACGGGAGGAGAAGGGAATTGTACAAGAACGAGCAAAGATACATCTTCCCGAGAAAGAATCGTTAGGCTTAAGAAGAATAATAATTCCAAAAGGCGAGACACTCAAATCTTCTTTTGATTCATGTCACAACACTCGAAGGTTTATTAAAAAACAAAGATTTCCGACTATGTCATCGGAGGTGAAACAGCTGATCGTCGTTGCTGAGGGTACCGCCGCGTTGGGACCTTATTGGCAAACTATCGTCTCCGACTATCTCGAGAAAATCATCAGGTTTTTTTTCCATCTTATCTCCTCGTCTTCGATCCTGATTTCCCCTTTTTCCTTCGAATTTAGGGTTTAGTTGATTACCCTTCAAATCAGGCCTTAATTTCAATTGTTTGATCGAACCGCTGCGAAAAGGTTTTGAATCAGGCTTACAGTGTGATGATCTTTGAATTATGCTGTAATTGACAAGTTCCGTATATTATTTGCTCTGTGTTTCATATGGAGCAATCACTTAACCTAACTTATGGTATCTACATTTGTTTTGATTCTGTGTGAGGATTTTGTTTTTGAATTTTGATACAAAGCAATGAATTAGTAATTTCTTACTTTACATTACGTAGAATAGTATTAAGATGTGATTACAGAGAATTTACTAAGCATAGCCTTGTTCAAGCAATCGCCTGTACATTTTGTAACTAAACATGGTGGCTATTCTTAATATCTATTAAGCAAACTCTGCCAAAAGATTCCATATTAATATATTTCAAAAGCTGGAATGTATGGTGATAAGTGAGAGCAGCAGTAGGAAAAAGCTGACTTCTATATCCTATACAGATTATTTTACTGTTATCCTCTTCGCCTGGTTAAGAATACCTCAAAACACTCTCAAAATAATGAAAAGTCTCTCTGGACAGCGTTTCTTGATGGTTGGTTGAGTAACAGAAAAGGTTGTATCTACTTGCACATTTTTTTTATGAGTTGGATTGTTCTTTTTTGGTGGATATTGAGAATATAGGTTAGATCAGTGAATATTAAGCAGCTTGTTCTCCTTGTTGAGGTCCATAGAGATAGTTTTTTGAGTATGTTGAAACTTGTAAAAGAAAATTTTTGGTGGATCAGGCATCACTTTAACTAATATCTCTGCCTGTCAATTTTTTGTACATCTGTTAATGCATTCTTGGCGTTTGTGCAGGTCTTTCTGTGGCAGCGAGTTAAATGGAGAGGTACTGTATCTGACTCATCTCTTATTGAGCAAACTCAAGTTTTCATCCTTGAGCAAAAAGTTATTCAGTGTTTCGTACTGTTACTTGTACATAACAAATATTTTATGTGTTAGTTGGTATACAACCGTTTTCCGTCAAATCATTGTGACACAAAAATCAAGCGAGCAAGTAGACAGTTTAATATGTCTGATTCAACAATTGATGAGTCTTTATATATTCACTGAACTTGCAGAGCAACCCTGCTGCTGCTGTTGAGCTATCACTGGTCATCTTCAATTCTCATGGTTCATATTGTGGTATTGTTCCATTTCCCTGATAGTCAAATACAAACATTGTTTGGGTGCATTTTCATGGCCCTGGTTATTCCATTTATTTTGATACTGCGTTTCTTATATTTTGTTCTTCTTAGCTTGCTTGGTACAACGGAGTGGTTGGACAAGAGATGTTGATATGTTCTTGCATTGGCTTTCGTCCATACAATTTGCCGGTGGTGGTTTCAATGAGGTTGCCACAGCCGAAGGGCTTGCTGAATCATTGATGGTGGGAAACTTGATCTTCTATCATCTATGACACAACTAGATGTACATATGTTTGGGTCACTGTCTTCAAGCATGTTATGACTAGTTTACTTTCTCAATGAAATTTTATTTTTTCTTCCCATGGCTTCATTGTATATGATGATGCTTCTGTCAGCAATATTTTCGGATCCTTAAACCTCACAATTTTCTTCTGACTTGATGACACAGATGTTTTCTCCTTCAGGCCAAGCTCAACCAAGTAATGATTTGAAAAGGCACTGTATCCTAATCACAGCCAGCAACCCTCACACATTGCCAACACCTGTGTATCGTCCAAAATTGCAAAATGTGGAACGAAATGAAAATGGTGATGTGCAATCTGAAAGTCGTTTATCAGATGCCGAGACAGTGGCTTCATATTTTTCTAGGGTACTTCTTTTATGACTTCCCCATGTAACAATTACCTACAATTACTCCTTTTAATTGGGGATCACTAACCTGCTATATTGGTGTGCAGTGTTCTGTTTCTTTGTCTGTTCTGTGTCCGAAGCAGCTTCCAAAGATTAGAGCACTATACAATGTGGTGAGACTGCGTGTTTATTTGCAATTCACTAGATGGTCAGCTATAATAAGTGTTTGTTTTGTCAGCCTGCTCTTTCAAAGGCTGTCTTTAGTCTCAATGCTACAGACTGATGTAAGATCATATTATGAGTACTTTTAAGATTTTTTTTCTTTTAAATGCAGGGAAAGCTCAATCCACAAAGTGCAGACTTGTCAATTGACACTGTTAAGAACCCATTCTATCTTGTCCTGATCTCAGAGAATTTTGTGGAGGCACGTGCTGCCTTAAGTCATTCTGCTACAAATTTGCGACAGACCCAGAGCCCTGTGAAAGTGGACAGGGCCTCTGTTGTTCCATCTCTTCCAGTCACTGGCCAACCTTCAGCTCCTCTGACATCAGGTTCTTTTGCTGACCACGCCCTTTTTTCTTAGTTAAAATATCTTGATTTGTCTTCGCACGGCTTCGAATTTTATCATGCTTCTTTCTTTGTAAAGATCTCTTTTTGTTTGATTTTCAGCCAATGGACCTATTCCGAACCGGCAACCAGTTTCTGTTGGACCAGTTCCAACTGCTACTGTGAAAGTTGTAAGTCTATTTGATCCCTTTAGTCAGTTGCAGGAGGCAGCTCTATTGACAACCAACTCCTGTTTGTTTTATAAGAACTAAATTAATCTTAAATTTTAAGACATGTACAAATATTTTTTGATATTTAATTAAATTTATTTAAATGTTAAATTCATTTGAATGTTGTATATTCAAACTCAATCACCTTATCAGATAACATATAGAAGCTTGTTAATTGGATCTTTTGGGATCTGTTTTCAGGAGCCTAGCACTGTAACTTCTATGGCACCAGTTCCAAGTTTTCCCCATATCCCGTCTGTAGCTCGACCTGCTACACAAGCAATTCCTACAATTCAAACATCTTCAGCATCGCCAGTTTCTCAAGATATGGTCACCAACTCTGAGAATGCACCAGATATTAAGCCGGTGGTGGGTGGAATGACACCACCATTGCGTGCTGGTCCTCCTGGTGGAGCAAATGTAAATCTGCTGAATAATCTTTCTCAAGTTCGACAAGTCATGAGCTCTGCAGCTCTGGCGGGTGCAGCCTCATCGGTTGGGCAAAGTACCGTTGCAATGCATATGTCAAATATGATCTCAACAGGAATGGCTACATCATTGCCTCCTTCACAGACTGTGTTTTCATCTGGACAGCAGGGAATTACTTCAATGGCTGGTTCGGGTGCACTAATGGGACCTGGACAAGCAGGACAAAGCCCGGGTCCTAATAATTCCTTTAGTCCTCAAACAACGTCAAATGTTGCTTCAAACCTTGGTGTTTCACAACCAATGCCAGCGATGAATCAAGGAAGTCATTCTGGAGCACAGATGATGCAAGGCGGGATTCCCATGAACCAAAACATGATGAGTGGTCTCGGTCAAGGAAATGTCTCCTCTGGAACATGTGGAATGATGCCTACTCCAGGAGTTGGCCAACAAGCGCAATCAGGTATACAACAACTTGGTGGCAGTAACAGTTCAGCTCCTAATATTCAGTTGTCACAGGCATCATCGGGGGCTCTGCAGACTTCACAATCCAAATATGTTAAAGTCTGGGAGGTAATGTCAGTTTATCTTTTTAATAGCGTGGTCTTATGCTTACTTAACTTAAAATTTCAAATTCATACAGGGAAATTTATCTGGGCAAAGACAAGGACAGCCTGTTCTTATCACCAGACTTGAGGTGTGTTTAGGGCACTAACTATCACCCCCATTCGCAGTTCTTTCCTCTTTTATGTCTTTTGCGGAACCACATCTTCCTTTTCTAAAACTTTTTTGAGTTGCCTAGCAGATGGTAACGACTTTGTTTATATTTGACAGGGTTACCGAAGTGCTTCTGCCTCTAGTTCGTAAGTTTATAACTAATTGCTATATGAAAACTTCTTCCTTATTAACCCTCATCAAGAGAGCAATAGTTTTCAATTGCATTTTAGTTGTTAAAACAGTTTTTGCTTTCTCTTTTCGTGTGTCTCCCCAGGTTGGCTGCAAACTGGCCACCAACTATGCAGATTGTGCGTCTCATATCCCAGGATCATATGAATAACAAGTAAAATTTTCTTGCTATAGCTTTCCTTATATCTACCAGGTGATGGGTGGATGGCGTTTTCTTGCCACTAATTCTTTCACCTGACTGCAGGCAATATGTTGGCAAAGCTGACTTCCTTGTGTTTCGGGCCATGAGTCAACATGGATTTTTAGGACAACTTCAGGATAAGAAGCTTGTGAGTTTTGTTGATATTTTATGCCGCCTCTCTCCTTTTCCTATTTGTTTCACTCGCTTGTTCAGATTTAATAAACAAAATGATGACTGTAGTTACTGGTTTAGTTGATATTAGGCTGACATAGATGTTGAAAATGAAATCCTTGCAAAAATATATGGACTTGCATCTGTAAACTTGTTCTCTGTGAATTTATCAGTCTCTTGCTACCTTCACCATAATCTTAACAACGCCTACACTTGTAGGTTTGTTTTGATTTGCTTAATCGTGTGCCATACTATTTCCATCTTCTTCACGCTTAGCTCTGGTGGAGTTGTATGTGATAACTTTGTTGACCTTTGAAGTGCAGTGTGCAGTCATCCAGTTGCCATCACAGACGCTGCTGCTCTCTGTCTCTGACAAGGCTTGCCGCTTGATTGGAATGCTTTTTCCAGGGGTAAGGAAGCACCAAAATTTATACCTACTTAGGTGTCTAAAGATGTTTTGCTTCACATTAGTGGGTCTTGAGTTTTGTTTTGTTTTGTGTAATTGTTTCTCCCAGGATATGGTTGTGTTTAAGCCACAAATTCCAAACCAGCAACAACAGCTCCAACAGCAGCACCAACAACAACAGCAGATTCAGCAACAGCAGCAGCAGCAGCAACAACTACAACACCACCACCAACAGCAACAGATGCCACAACAGCAACAGCAACAGCAACAGATGCCACAACAGCAACAGCAACAGATGCCACAACAGCAACAGCAACAGCAACAGATGCCACAACAGCAACAGCAACAGCAACAGATGCCACAACACCAACAGCAACAGCAGCAGCATCAATTGTCACAGCTCCAACATCATCAGCAGCAACAGCAGCAACAACAGCAGCATCAGTTGACACAGCTTCAACATCATCATCATCAGCAGCAGCAGACGTCACCACTGAATCAGATGCAGCAACAGAGTTCGCCATTGAATCAGATGCAGCAGCAACAGCCTCAACAGATGGTAATGAGTGGTCAAGCTTTTGCTCAAGCCCCTGGAAGATCACAACAAAGTGGTGGTGGTGGAGGGCAGCCTAACATGCCAGGAGCTGGCTTCATGGGATAAATTTAATTCTCCTCTTCAGGTTTCTGCTTTTTCTAAATAGTTTGGTCATAACATAAATTATTTCTTCTTGTCAACTTAACCGAGGCCATGGTTTTGGACTGTTTAGCTCGTGTCTTTCGTCTCTCTGTTCACTTTCTGCCTGAAAATGGCGTTCTAATGAGGATCCCACCAAAGACCATAACACCAAACTTTTTTTGTATTTTTTTTGTCTAGCTAAATATTAAAAAAATACCAAAATGTGGGTTGTCTAATTTTTTTTTGGTTTTGACAGGCTGCTATGAGGCTATCAAAAAAACCATATGTTTACTTACGGTCATGTGTTTGTTTGCAGGTATGAAAAATACATTTATATATCAATGATTGATTCTATCTGTTCTTTTAAAAAATTTGCAAAAGGTTTATGGTAAACGAAAATCGATATTTTTATTGAACTAGACTAAATATAACCATTTTCAATAGCATTATTATTTAATCGAAAATACATAAATGTCAAACTAGGATTAATATGTATAAATATCTTCGTTATCTCTTGTTTTCATTCTGGATCTTATTCCAATTATCATTAATATTGGTTCACAAGTCAAATACACTATCACAATCCTAAAATGCTTCTTCTAGTTGTAGCTCTTTTTTTTTATATTTTTGGTAACTGATCTTTTGTTTTCACTCGGATAATTCATCATTTTAGTTAGAAACTGTTACTGTTTTTGTCTTTTGAAATAAGCTTGGAATTATGAGAACATAACCAAAGGCCCTTTCTTAAAAGATGAGAGAGTGAAAGAAAGAAAATGCCAGCACTGAACTTTTTCGGCAAATTTTTTATTCTCATAAGCTTGGACTTGAGAGTAGTATCCACCATCAAGTGGGATTTGGAAAAGCAAAGATGCAATTTGATTATATATAGAAACTAACAACTTTTTTTTTGTAGGGAATTGAGATTTTCTAAATAGAGACAATTACTCTTTGTGGGTGGGGGTTGGTGGACTACATTACTCTTTTATTTTTTCTTAAAGGTTTGATTTGGCTAGTAATAGATCATATTAGAAAATGGTAAGTAAAATACATATTTCAATCACAAATTAATCTCCCATAACGAAGAGATTAATTACTTGGAGTGTCTAAAAGAGTGAAAATATGACGGATTTTTTTGTTTACGTTTACCTTTTTATGTTGTAACTTGTATTACTATAATCACCATTATTTGGAGACGTAAACGAAAGAAACAGTCGTGGTCTCATGGGTTACGGTCAATGACACAGACTGAAGAAAATTAAAAAATGTCGAGAGAAATATATGAAGCTAAAATAGTTAAACTTTCACGAGTCGGTTATTACTTCTATTTTTTTACGCGTATCGAAATTTGATAAACTTTTCAACTTTAAAATGATCACAGTGCGAAACGAAATAAAGTTCCTTTAAATGAGTATCCGACATAAAATAAACCGGGGAACAGAAAAGCCGAACAAGTGACATTTAATTTAGGTAAGATTTACAAGAAAATTGCATTAATAAATTTTATTTTGGAAAAATAAAAACTCAAAACAGCACTTAAAAGCTTTGAGTTGTCCACATTTCGAGGGAACTGAGATTGTCTCACTATACACCAAAACAACACACACAATATGGTCTCTACTTCTCCGGTTTCTCCTTCTAAGGTAGAGCTCCTTCCATAATCACCTTCTCATTTCTTTCTTCTTTCTTTTTGCTTTTCGTATTAGTTAACTCGTGTTTCCAGGAAATTGATCGGAAGTCCGACGAGAAATGGACGGCGGTAGATCCATCACGACCAACGAAGTGGTGGTACTCCACCTTCCACACCGTAACCGCCATGATCGGCGCCGGAGTTCTCAGCCTCCCATATACCATGGCTTACCTTGGCTGGTACTCTTTTTCGATCATATTTACAACTTTTATTGACCTAGAATTGAAATTATGTTGTTTGCCACTAATTGTTTAAAATAAAAACATGTAAATAAATAGAAATTTTAGTAAGATACTTTTTAAATCCGTAAATATTTTCACGTTAAGCTGATGAATTTTGAACTGGATGCAATTAATTAAATTCAGATGTACGAAGATTCATAAATTATTGTTGTGATTTCTGCAGATGTTAGTCTTTTTGTTTTGAATTTGAGAATTGAAAAGATGATTTGATAGAGAATTGCTTAAACTTCTTTCATTGAAAACTCTACATTAGTCTAGCTTCATACCTAATCAAAAGGATTTAATCATGACTTCTCTGATTTGCAGCAGCTAGATCACTCTCTTAGTTTCTTCAATTTCTCTAGTTTGGTTTAGATACAAATCGACATCAGTCAACAATTATGCAAAATTCATTTTTTCTTGTTGGTTTATGAAATAAACAGGGGGCCAGGATCTTGGTGTTGGCCCTTACATGGGGACTGACCCTAAACACGATGTGGCAAATGGTGCTGCTCCATGAGTGCGTACCGGGAACCCGGTTTGACCGGTATATCGATCTTGACCGGTACGCTTTTGGCCCAAAACTAGGCCCATGGATCGTCCTCCTTCAGCAGCTCATCGTCCAGGTCGGCTGCAACATTGTTTACATGGTCACAGGTGGCAAGTTCGTGGATATTACATGCTCCATCTGCACTCCGGTACGACAGTCGTACTGATCCTCGCCTTTGGTGGGGTCCACTTCCTCCTCTCCCAGCTCCCTACTTAAACTCCGTCGCCGGCGTCTCCTTGGCTGCCGCAGTCATGTCCCTCTGGTCACCCTCACACCTTGCAATACATATATAATTTGCTTTTTGTTTTAATAAGAATACATATACATATATTTGTTATGGTAGATCAGATTTTCAGTTTTCGAAAAATGACATGAATATCCATTAACTAGTAACAAAATCATTACACTAGAATTACTTGATCTTATATTTTATATTTTAATCAATTGGACATCATTAGCGTGGTCATTGAGTATATTAGCTAGGATCCAATTATCTTTTTAATGTTTACACTTAAATTATTTTCATGCATAAACGCAATTTACTATTTTTATCCCAAAGAATAGACCTTTACCATTTCTAATATTTTTTTATACAACTAGAGTACTTGACCAATTTATACGAGCCAAAGTCATTGGCCTAGAATGATTCGGTTCACATTGTATTTCAAATAAATGTGGATCAACAACAATAATTAACTAGGTCGAGTAGCTAGCGTGGGCAGGAAGTCTCTCACATGGAAGAATGCCTGACGTGAGCTACAATTGCAAGGCAATGAATCCAACTGACTTCATGTTCCGCGTCTTCAACGCCTTGGGTCAGATCTCATTCGCTTTCGCTGGCCACGCCGTGGCTCTGGAGATTCAAGCCACGATGCCTTCTACTCCTGAAAGACCATCGAAAGTGCCCATGTGGCAAGGCGTCATAGCTTACTTAGTCAAGTCGTTTGCTATTTCCCTGTGGCATTAATCTGTTTTGGGCCTTTGGTCAAGACGTAGACGACAATGAATGTACAGAGACCAGCTTGGCTCATTGCTTCTGCTAATCTCATGGTTGTTGTCCACGTCACTGGTAGCTACCAAGTGTTTGCTATGCCTGTCTTTGATCTTTTGGAGTTAATGATGGTTACCAAATTCTGTTTTAAGGATGGACTTGTTCTGAGATTTTTCACTCGAACTACTTATGTCGGTAAGAATTTACTTTTGTTCATCATGATTAGATATATGTGTCTAACTCAAAGAATCTAATTATATATAGAATCTTTGTGATTTGAATTTCAGGACTTACATTGTTCATGGAGTGACCTTCCCCTTCTTTGGAGACCTTATAGGCTCCTTTGGAGGATTTGGTTTCGCACCTACTTCGTAAGTTCTTCTCTAATTATAAGAGGAGATATCATTAGACTATATAAAAGTTCAATGTTTTGAAGATAAGTAATTTAATAATTTTTTATGGATATATGATCGATGATATGATACCGCAGCTCCCAAGTATAATGTTGGCATCAACAATTGGAGGACTAAGGAACATCATCGCAGATTCTTCTACTTGTAGTTTTTTACGCATAGAATGGAATATATCTGTCCGCTAAATTATAGATCATTGGATCATCTAATTATAAGTGTAGGAATAAATCATGTAAATGGTCAAGCGGATGGACTTAGAGAGAGATGTATAATCTTGCTACTTATTCAATAAGACTTATATTACTAGTTCCGCATTGATCTTCGATGCCATCATCGGCACAAATAGGTTTGTTATTGGATGAAGAAACAAAAGCATATTTTACCACTTGTGCATATACTGATACCCCTATCATATGTGTTTCTCTTCATATGCATTACACACAAAACTTCAAACCCAAAAAATAAAGAGAGAATAAACACTGATTACCAAAACTTTATTAAAAGTCAAATGGTTGCTTCAGCCCATTTAATATTATCAATATATAAATAATCTTTGAGATTTGTGTTGTAATCACTTCTGTAAACGTCTAATATCAAGATCAAATATCTAAGAAACTAGCTGTTGGATAGTGACGTTCTTCATCTTCAGCTCTCCCCCACACACCTGCAATTTTTTCACAAAAACAATAGAGTAAGACAGAAGAGTATCGTCAAAATGAATTTGATGAAAATAAGAAATATATTAGGATGCAGAATTATACCATAAAGAAGGTTTGTGAAGCAATTAGGCCTCAACAGAAGTAAGAAACGATTGGATGCCAAAAATAATGAAAAGCATTCCACCAGAAAAAGCAACCTACAACAACAATATTAGACGATCCGAGTTTTAATTTTTTGATGATTCTTTATCTCAAATATAGAAAGGGATAATGAGAGATATTTACAATTCGTTCGGATATCTGAGACGCTAAGCTTTTTCCTCCAATCACAGCAGCAGTGGTGCACAACAGCTGTGCCCTGTGTAAGCACAGATTAGTCAGCAACATTGATTCAGACATAATTTTTTCATATACACACAAAATGATTATAGCGGTTTTATAGTGAAACTTACACAGCTCCACCAAGGACCACTCCAAGTGGATTTTCATCTGCAGCCAAACCAATTGTAGCAAGCTAGAAAAAAGAGTTATGGTAAGTATTTGAAGCATTTAGATTGAAATAATCGAGTAAATGAAGTTACCTGACTCTTGTCACCCCATTCACCAAAGAAATTAATCGAAAATGCCTGCAAGAAGAAAGGGGAAATATGAAACTAATTCAGAAAAGTCTACTGCTTTTGAGAGGAAATTATGAGAGAATCTTTTAATCACCTTGAGGAAAATTGGAGAGAAGAATTGTGTAAGGAACGGTCTTTTCTGCTTTTTGTTTTCATCTTCAATCTGGAAATAGAAAATTGACAGCAAATAGTTTTGTGAAAATCTTAGCGTATGCAATTCCCATACACAGTCTGCGATCTTATAGTTTTACTTCCTTACCTCATTGCTGTCTTTTGTAGTTTTACCATTAGCCTTCAAATCAGAATTCTGTGAGAAACACACAAGAAAGTTAAACCACAAAAGCATTTATATCTAAACATGAGAGAGAGATTTGCAAGAAGCAAAAATAAACCAGTTCTGCTTCGACTTCAGCCAATTCTTCTGAACCTCTGCCAACAAAATAGAATCAGATAACAAACATGTCAACAATGAATCACATTTGAAATGTTTTGAATGTAAATATTCATTTTCATATCATCGAAACTGGAAGAAGAATCATTACCCTCCTTCTTTAAAACCATCCCACAATGACCATAACCCGAAACCAAAGAACAAAAATGTTGTTATGTGATGGGTCCATTTGCGAGAGATCTGCAAGTGAAGGGTTTGAACCAGCATTTTGTAAAAAGATAGAAAATTTCCATCACAAAGGGAATTTGTAAATAAGGATGTATCGAATACAAACTGAGTTTAAGCAAAAAGCAGTTCATACCAGATTTGGAGCAGCCCATCCAAGAGTGGCAGAGAGTATAGTCATGACCTAAGAATTAGCAAAGACATATAAGCTTCCAAATCTAGAGAGAGGTCATTGAAACAACATTAGTCAAATGAACTCAGAAAAACTTACAATCAAAGCCGATAGACAACCAGCCAACACAAGTCTCCTAGGATAGCGCATCGCCAAAATCTGATTTAAGGGAAAAAACGATTAAAGCTTGCAAATCAAGAGAACAAAACAAGTATCTTACGCCCTCAAGGATACAGTTGCAGATTCCAAACACCATCAAAACACCATAGAAACTAACTGGTAATATAAAAGCTATATGACCCTCCTCTGACTGAACACAGATTCATAAAGAAAACATGAACTTGCTCAAAAAACAATTTTATCTCCAACCAATTTCAAAAGTTCAGCTAAATTACCAATTAGGAAAAGGCAAATCCAGAGTTGTTTCATAACAGAATCAAACTAACCTTTCATAGAAAAGCCATTGAATTCTTAGACCTTAAACCCTTAACATTACAGAAAGCAAAAATACTCAAACTTTTGCGAAGAGGAACACTTACCGCTGCAGCAAAAAACGTCTTGTCGCCAATCTCTGACACAAACGTCATGGCGAGTGATTTCGTAAAACCCTACAAAACCCATCAATCGTAAACCCATAACGATCTTCAGAGAAAATTTTAAGTTTCTGAAAACAGATCTCTTTTTACTGTACCTGCAAAACCGAGCTCATGGCTGCCGCGTTAAAATCGACAGCGACTTAGCTTATAAACGGGACAAAAAATTCGAAATTTCCGATCTTCTCCCGCTAGTGCAGAGACAACGGAGTGATCTATCGCCGGAGGAAGCTAACAGTCGGCGACAGAGAGAGATAAAACATACAAGAGACGATACTCGGTGAAGAGTAAAAGATGAATGCTTTTTTAGGTGAATTTGATTCTGATTCTTTAAAACTTAAGATCTTGCCACGTGGATAAATAACATCCAACGATTTAGCTGTGTGGGTCCCAGAAACCCCAACTTGAGTTGAGAAGATGCTAATTTGTTCCTATGGTTTGGGCACTCCTCGAGCAAACGATAAGACTTTACTGCGCTGATATATTGTCGCGATCACGATTGAGACGTCACATAGAGAATATTTATGTGTTTTTTTAGAGATGCCCAAAACTTATTGGAGAGGACATGTTTCGCTAATCTCAACTAATTTTAATTTGGTTTTATCCAACTAGTTTTTTTTTATACAATTCTAAAAATAAATTGACCGATTTCTGATTGGAGATGAACTGATTCGCAAACGCACGATTTAATTTGATCTACTTATTTTAAGTCGATTTTATCTATAAATAAATAATTAAATTATGTGACGATTTTGTACCTGCAGACCTGTATAAAAATAATTAAACCAGCTGATGTATCACGATAATTTTTTTTCTTTTCTTTTTAAACGTTGCTAAGAACAACGAGTCAAACTGAAATTAGAAAGTGTATTAACTTTAGGGAATCAAGAAATATAAAGTTGATGTAGACTTGGAGTATAAAAGGAACTGTTGCGTCCAAGTAAAAAGCCTAACAGGTCCAGGTCCATGAGGGACCATGAATTCACATTTTCAGGTCATTGTAGTCCTCGTTGTGTATGTGTAGTTCTATGCGAGACACAACTGTTAAAGAGTTATTTGTGATATGATCTGCATAGGTATGTTCTTTTGTCGTTGTCAGAATGCATATGTAATATCCAATAGTTAAGAGTTACAGCTTTTTAATTTTCTTAGGTACATTGTTTAATATCCTATTGTAGCTTTATAGACATAGGTCCAGAAAAAAAAAACTGAAATGGGTGAGCTGTTAAATTGAAAGTCATTAACAAGGTCATTGGCAAATTTGTCAAGAGAGGAGATCTGAAACAATCAAAAGTGGCGGAGTGATAAAAAATAAAGAGTGATTAGATTAGATTAGATTCTAAACAACAATGTCCACACTAACCGCAATAAGATCATAAAACAAGTTTATTTAAATCTTCCCACTAAAAGACGATGAAGAAACCTCCTCTTCCACTTAAACCATTTATAAAATCTTGGATTAAATTCTTCAAGATTCGCTTATATAAATCTTCTTGGAATCTGCAAAACCCCAACACAGCTTTTCTTTTGTTTAAAGAAGTTTTTGTCTCATTTTCCATTCCTTTTCTTCATCTTCTTCTTCCTCGCTTTGCATTCTTCTGTTATCTCCAGAATTTTACTAGAGAGCTCCGTATCCACTACGTCGATTCTTGATGTCGCTGACTCCATTCGCATACCCAAAGATACGTCGTTTCGATTAAACCAGCTAGAAGAAGAACAGAGTCACTCACCTACTTCGTCATCTTCTTTTAGATTGCAGCTTCATTCTCAAGCTTCCGTCCGAGGAGATGATCAGTCAGACCACAAGTCTCTCACACTAGCCAGACTCAACCGTGACTCAGCCCGAGTCAAATCTTTCATGACTCGTTTAGATCTGGCCTTGAACAACATAACAGCAGCAGATGCTAGCTTCGTTTTAAATATTTGAGTGAAAATGAAAAGTCAAGTCACTTAAGCTAAATGTTAATTAGACTACTGTTTCCTTTCATTTGGTTTCTTGTACTTGTTGTTGCATAATAGAGTGAAAAGAGTAAAAGATGAAAATTTGTTTTGGTAATTTTATAATGAAAGAGTGGTAAAGTGAACCTTGAGGGGTCCAGTTACAGGTAATGTAGACCAGGTTGTCCAACACACGAAGGACTCCTTTTATGAGACGTATGAATGAATACGTGGTGCCACACTCGTGGTGTTAAGAGTTAA
Source organism: Cardamine chenopodiifolia (assembly GCA_963922655.1). NCBI lineage: Eukaryota > Viridiplantae > Streptophyta > Magnoliopsida > Brassicales > Brassicaceae > Cardamine > Cardamine chenopodiifolia. Next base: position 5,878,071 of record OZ000467.1, read on the forward strand.
GCCCAAACACATGATTGATCAAAGAAGTTAAGCCCGATAACATGATAGATGTTCTATTGATAGATGAAAGAATATATATTAGTTGAAGAAAATAGGTCACATAAGAATTGAGAGACGCACTATATCTACACTTTTCGAATTAGATTCAAAACTACAAATATAAGCAGTATGTATGCTATTAATTTTAAAAAACTGGTGTATAATGGTTGTAATTGTGTAAGTTGATCCAAAGTAAAACAACATCATGTACTAAATGATAGTTAATCTCGATGTGTTTGGTGTATTCATGAAAACAAGATTGGCAACAAAATACATGATTGATTGGATCTCTCAGTGAACAAATATTGTACTTTGTTGTTTTGCCTCGACTCTTGTTGTGGCTATCGCCATGAACCTACATCTGGCTTCAAAGAAAGAGCAGGAAACAATATGTTGCTTTTTTTTGTGTGTGTGAAATAGGATAGTCATCCAAACGGAGATGCTTATGAAATTACACGAAAATAAAATGTCTGATCAAGTGATTTTCTTGAATACATATATGTTAGTAAACGCTAGTGATTCTATTTAAATAAATTTTGTTAAAAAGAAAGTAACATGGCAAGAGAGAGAGGTGGCGAAGTCATGGTGTCACTACTTGTCATCACAACAAATGAAGTGGCAGCCATGGATGGGGTCAATCATTTTGCCCTAACAAAGCTTCATCTTTCTTTTCTCCTTTTTTTAATGTCAACCTTTTACTTTCTCCTTCCTTCATCCAAAACACACTCTTTTACTTTTACAGTTTTATGCTACAAATAAAACTTACTCCATAAGAGCAAAAACCTGGAAAATTCAATGTGTTTTGTAGGAATATTTTTCAGTATTAAAATACTGGTATATTCGTTGACAAAAGAAACAAATAGTCGTAGATTCAATAGATGATTTTGACCTGCCCTTTTAAATATCTGAGTATTTTCTTACATACGTAAGTCATACTAATACATTACACAAGTGTTGCATTAAATAAACCACGTCCAAGAAAATAAAAGAATAATACATCTACCACATTTCCCTTGTTGGTGAAAGTATAATTTTGATATACCCGACAAAAAAAGTTTGAAAACTATATGCACTTACCATTCACATCTTTAAATTCTGATTTATTTCTCTATAAATTCAACAAAAATCATTTATCGTTAGTAGTAGTTGCATTATATGTTCTTTTTCAAATAAAAAACCTAAAAAAAAATAACCAATATAGAGAAAAGGAAACAAAAAGTGAATAGTTACGGAGGGAGAAAGTGTGACTCGAAAACGACCATTGCAAAAAACTATATACGCTTCTTATCCAATTAAATGACAAAGAAGAAGACGAAGAAGAAGAAGAAGAAAGGACAAATCTTCACTCTGATCATCACATTTCTTTTGACTCAAAAACCCTTTGATTCATGTGTCTCTCTCATTGACTATTCTCCTTCATTTCTCTCTCTTCTCTGTGATATTATTCAAAGATGCTTCTTCTATGAAATTTGGTTCTGTTCAGTGAATCTTCTGTTCCTACTTCATCATGAGTGACTCCACCAACAGCGTCTCTCCTTCCTCCGATTACGCCTCCATTTCCTCCGGTGACCAGGTTCTCCATTTTATTAACCTTTATCAAGTTCGATCTGGGGTTTTCTCCACGAATCTCTTTCTCTGTCTAGGATTTTGAGAATTCCTTTCTGGGTTTTGCTTTCTACCTAGTTTCATAAAGTCTTTCTTTTTTGAGTGAGATCTTGACGAACTCACATCTGGATTTGTTTCTTACATGTTAAGTGCCATTGGCTACTTTGTTGGTTTTGTGACTAAAATCACGGGTCAGTCGCAAATTTTGTTTTCTTTGAGTATAAAACTTGTGACTTGTGTCAGTTTGATCACGATATGTCTTTGCAGTTTGCATTGTACTCCTAAGAAGATTCAAGGTCGTTGCTTGTGTAAACTTTACATAGAAACCAATGTTTTTTCATTTTGATTTGCAGAGTCTTCAGCGGAGTCGAAGAAGTGGAGATGGAACCCGAGTCATTGTCCGTGAGTCACGTCACTGGCATGATGTCTTCTGGTCAGCGATCTTTGTGACCCATATGATTTGTTTGGGATTTGTGCTCGCGGTGCTTGGTCTCAATAGGTTTAGAATATCAGATAGGTTAAACATCGATAGATACACTCAAGGGTTCTTGGAGAATCATAAAGGGCTGACTGAGGACTACTGGCCTCTTTATGCTGTTGCTGGTGGGATTGGAGTCTTTATAAGTTGGGTTTGGTCATTGCTACTTGGCTCTTACGCCAATGAGATGATGAAAGTTTCCGTTCATATCTTAACAACTTACCTAGCTGTAGTTAGTGTACTATGTTTCTGGTGTAGACAGTTCTTCTGGGGTGGTGCATTTGCCATTGGAGCTCTGTTGCAGTTCTTGTATGTTATTTCAGTTATAGACAGGTGAGTGTGAGGTTGAATGTGGTGGAATCGCTATGGTTATTTGGTAACACTTTTCAGTTCTGATGATTTGAGTTGTTTCTTTTGTAGACTTCCCTTCACGATGCTGGTTCTGCGGAAAGCGTTGAAATTAGTTTGGGGCCTCCCTAAGGTGATATTGGTGGCGCATGCTTTCACAGTAGTCATGCTTTTGTGGATGTCTCTATGGTCTTTTGGAGCAGCTGGTGTTGTGGCATCAAGTATGGGTGATGAAGGACGATGGTGGCTTCTTGTGGTGAGCTGGCAAGTTTTTGCATTTTTTCCTTACGGTTTCTGCTTTAAGGGTCTGAATGGAAACATGTTTAGATTTCATTCGATCATTGGATGATATATGTATGCAGGTTCTTTCGGTTAGCTTATTCTGGACAGGCGCTGTGCTATGTAACACTGTCCATGTTATAGTTTCTGGGATGGTGTTTCATGTTCTCTTTAACTGTGACCAAGATGAGTCATCATCGTTGCCTCCTAGTTCTTTAATAGACTCGCTTAGGTACGCCGTGACTACATCTTTTGGGAGCATCTGTTACGGGTCACTCTTTACTGCTGCCATTAGAACACTTCGCTGGGAGGTAGTCTCATGATTCTTTTGCTGTCCTGTAAAGACGTTATTGTTCTTCCAATTCTTAAATAACATTGGGCTACAATTTTGTGTGTTGCAGATAAGGGGATTCCGTTCCAAGATTTGTGGAAACGAATGTCTACTTTGCTGCGTTGATTTCTTGTTTCATCTAGTTGAAACTCTAGTTCGGTTTTTTAACAAGTATGCCTATGTCCGGGTAATATAGATGTAGACAGTAAGCTCATCATTTCCCTTGTTTGAGCAATGAAGAATCAAAATGATAAACTTTTAGTTGACTGAATAGATTGCAGTGTATGGAAAAGGATTCAACAAATCAGCGAGAGACGCGTGGGAATTGTTTCAATCGACAGGTGTAGAAGCACTAGTTGCATATGACTGTTCTGGTGCTGTGCTTCTAATGGGAACCATAGTTGGAGGACTCATTACAGGCTCTTGCATTGGTATATGGGCGTGGATCAAATACAGTGACAGAGTTATAATGGTTGCATCAACGGCTATGTTGATGGGAATGGTCCTTGTAAGTTTCCTCTTTTGTGCACTCTTTAGTCACTCAAAATTTACATTACATCACCAAATTGTTCAATTTGTTCCAATGTGGGGTTTCAGGTGGGTCTAGGAATGGTGGTGGTGGAGAGTGCAGTGACATCAATATACATATGTTTTGCTGAAGATCCTTTGTTGATTCAAAGATGGGATGCTGATTTCTTCACTGAGATGTCTGAGATACTTCATCGTCGTCTCCAACATCGTAGCGCTCGAGCCCGTGAAGTTCTGACGACTGCTTGATCAGCCTAAGTCTCATGGAAAATAGGAGATGTAACTGTAGAATGTGCAATTAGAAGGTGTTTAAAAGCGGGATAACCCGTCGGGCTAAAACTATTTTGTCAAATGATTCATGCTTTCAAATTGTTAAATCATGAATTGGAAGTTGTTGACGATTTGTTTGATCAAAATGTATCAAATTCAAATCTAATGTATCAATTTAAATAGAAAGGTTGGATCAAGTGAAGCATATATTGATTTGTGTCAACACTGGTAAACAAAGAAGAATGTATCGGAGCAACTGAAAATGTAATAAAGAGCATACAATATTACTAACAAATATAATTGCAGTTCATAGCCAGCAACCAAAATGGCGTTTTACACAAACAAACCAAAGAAAATTGCAGAGAACACGAATAATTAGAAACTTAACTTAACGATAATACATATGAAAAGAATAAATTCAGGATTGCGCCGCTGTGGTACCATCGATGGAATTTAGCGCTTGGTTTGCAAAATAACGAACATCAACATCAGGGTCCTCACTCAGGTCCACCAAACACTGACGGATTGTTTTGTCCACCACCTTCAATTTTTAGACAGTACAGAAATTAAACTTCAACAACTTCCATTAGTTTTTCAATATAATTAAGTTTATTTTCAATCTTACTGATTGGTCGACTATGGGGATGAGGGATTGCAGAAGTTTTGCAACATTGAACTTGATGTTTGGAACTCTGCAGATATTATATATGTGCAACAACACCGTCAAAACTAAGATGTGTTCTTCAAGGAGTTAGCCAATTTAATCTAATTTATCTTACCTGTCTTTTGATGCTTCAACCACCACAGGAAGAAACTTAGAGCATGTGATTTCTGATCCCATTACAGGAGCCATGAGAGATATAGCACGCAGAACCATCATCCTGTGTAGGTAGTGCGGATTGTTAACCATGTCTAATACCTGCTTACATGTAACAAATAAAGGGTCAAATTAGATATCTCTATCAATATATACACAGCTTTATCTATTTCAAAAAAATAAACCAAGGATAGAGATTAAATAAGATAGACGAAGTTGGGTTGAACAAACCTGGGGAACTATGTGCTGCATTGCCCATTCAGGACCAAACTCCTCTGCAAGACGCTTTAGGTTGTTTGCTGCAGCTTCACGGATAGAGTAGACCTGAAGAAGGAGAAAACAATGTCAATATCCAGAATCACAAGTGGATGAGAAATTTATGCCAATATCAAAGATCCAAAATCAAGGATTCAAGGTTAACCTTGTCTTGCAGCCATTGCATGCAAAGGGCTCCGAGCTTGTCATCAAAAAACCCTATGCCTAACTGGCTGGCCAACAGAGGAACATACTCTATAATCGCAAGCCGGACTCTCCAGTGCCGATCCTCAGCAAGCTCTACAATCGCCGGCAACAAGGATTGTGATAGCAGATCAATTCCAATGACCTGCCGCAAAAGATCATTCAGTCACCACTTAATTGCGGAAGTAATAAAATTGGCTAATCTAAAGCACACAAGAGAGAAGCAACAAACCTGGTTGACTTGATCTAGCTTGCTAATGATGTTGAGGCGTACATCAGGAAATTCATCTTTCAGAAGTGAAAGAAAGATTGGCAATAGATGCTCAATGGTTGAGTCCTGTACAAGATTTTAGTTAGTAATTATTATAAGGTCTGCATCGCCATTTGGTGCTGGTATAACCAAGCCATAACACATGGTGTGGCTGATTTTGTTGCTGAAAACCGTAAGAGCAAACTAAACTCCAAGAAATAGTCACAAGATGCGAAAAATGTTGGCTATCTTCAATTCATACCTTCCCAAGGATAGGAGCCATCCCCATTATTACTGAAGCTAGAGCAGAGCGGACATGTTGAGATGAATCGGATGATAATTCCTGCCAGAAAGCAGTTGGAATCAGAATATTTCGAGACAGTGAACATCAAACAACCCGTCAATATAGAATTTGAGGAAATTTTATTAGCGGAGAGAATGTACCTTCACACAAGGAAGGATGTGCTGAATTGCTAGCTCTGGATTCAAAAGCCGACAGAACTTGGTCACTTTTCCCGCTGCTGCTATTCGCACTTCAGCCTCATTGTCTCGTAGCAATCTCACATATGCTGGAACCAAATCCGTCCTAGAGATATTACAACATAAATTTTGAGTAAAAAATAAGATACATGTACAAACATAAAGCTACCATCCAAGGCACTTACATGAACGGAAAAGAATAAAGAAAATTTCCAATAAATACTCTTAGGTGCTTGATGGTCAAAAATTTGTTTAACGAGAAAGAAAACCTAGATCTAGCAAGGATGACAAAAAAAAAAAAAAACTCAAAGTGTCACAAGGCACATACCTTGTGCAATCAGGACCCACTACCTCGCAGAGTTCATATAGCTGGTTAGCAACCATGTAGCGCACTCTCCAAGATTTATCCTGCTCTCAGAAAACAAACCATATAGGATCGAAAGACATCAGAACTGCAAACTTTTACTGATGAAAACTATGCATGCAATAGCAAATGGTGACAGTTAAATAAAAAAGCCATGAATGTAAAACCAAAGCTCAATTGACCTGAGAGAAATTAACAATGACAGGTAAAACGCGTGCAACACAATCCTGTGGTTCCAGCAACTTTCCAAGGGCTGCACAGCCTTCGACAGCCAATAGTCTAACAGAATCTTGATCTGAAATGAAGGTTAAAATTTTACCAATATTAGCATGGATATGAAACAAACATTTCTAAAGATGTACGTTTCCACTATAAAAAGGTTTCTTTATTAATCCTTGCTTCTTAATTTCTAATGTGATCTATTTACCATGCTCCAGGATCCAAGCAAACTACTTCTAAGAGATGGGCACATAAAGTAAGACATAACATATTTCACGCATTAAGTACCATCTTTAGTAAGATCATCGAACATAGTCATGATCTCAGCAATCAAAAAGGTTGACTCCACAGTTGTAGCAAATTTCCCCAGGTTAGATGCAGCAGCTCTTCGCACCATTGGCATATCATCTTGGCACAATTGGCTATAAGTAGAGCGTAACTCTGTCTTCAGCACATCAGTACAACCTGGGTATGCAACATGAAATAGACCACATGCGGAAACTCTTGCTGCAAACCATTCACCAGCTGCCAGTCTCTACAAGATTCGAGAACAGAACAAAAAAAAGTTCTTGATTGAAAAAAACTAATAAAAGGAAGTAATTTAATGCTACACATATCTCCTCTCTCAATATCTAACCTTCACAAGAGGGACAAAAGAGTCGACAAGGTCATTTTCTCTCATTTGAGATCCAATCTTACAAAGCGAGTCTACAGCTTTTTCTCTAACACAGGTTTCTTCGACAGTACAGAGAGATTCCAGAGGAGGAAGAAGAACATGAGCATGCTCAATTCCTCCAACAAAAGGAATAAAAACTCCCAATTCGCCAGCCATTGCAAGGAGCACCTCATCGTCATCATCACTGTTCTCACTCAGAAACGGGATTAATTCCTTCCTTGTGCGTTCCTCTCCAAGGGCACGAGCAATTGTAGAAAGGCGACGGATCGAGTTCAAACGAAGGTGAATATCATCATTCTTAAGCTCATCTATGAGCACAGCAATTGGATATAACGGTTCATCTACCAAAGCCATCTCTAATCCCACCTTATGTGAAGCTCAATCAAATCACTAAAAGACAACAAAAAAAAAACCAAATTATTCTTATGAGCAGAACTTCACAGGTAAGAGCTAATTGCTATAAGAGATCAAGCAATAGTGAAAGCATCAGGTCAAAATAGAGAGATTTCGGATCTCGATTAAAATATTCATAAATTAAAATGCGATAATCGTCGTTACAGATCCTGGAAAAAAAAACTAATGGCCACTAGAGTGTTATCTCAGCTACATCAATTTTTCAATTTCACAGAAGGATAAGGAAATATTGCAGATTCCGAGATTCATCGGAAATGAGAAACAGAAGAAGCCAGACAGTCCCAGATTCAACAGCTCGAAGTAGATTAAAAGGATATGGGAATCGGAAATGAAGCTATGAAGATGAGATCTTATGATACAAAAGAAGAAGGTGGAAATCATCTAACCGATCCAGGCGTCGGAGAAGAACTATTTCAGATTCCGAGGAGCGAAAAGGAGAGAGAGAAGAGGAATTGCGAGCGAGAAAACAATATTTTGCGTTTGATACCAAAGATTAGAAGAAATTTAAGGACAAACGAAATAAAAAAGTTAATAAATACCAAAAGGAATGTCCGATTGGGTCATATGTAGCTTATTGGGCTTTTCAGCAGATCCAATTAAACATGCAACCCAGGTTCAGTTTTTCAGATTTTGGCATTTTTGATGCATCAATAACAGACTAATAAGTAACTACAAATCTGATATACATTTTACATCGGCTTGTAACTTATAACTTACTTAAACAAAAAGAAGAATAAGGAACTTATTTCACGACGAAAAATACAACAAATCAACTATTCACCCCCCCCCCCCATAATAAAACTGCAAGTGCTTGTGTTAATAATCCCTGGAGCTAAAGCATCTGCTGAGTCTAGTCCACAATCCAGCTTTATCTATCTTGTTCTGTGTCTCACTTGCTTGTTCTTTGAAATCAGCTTTAGTGCTTAGCTCCTCAAATGCGTTTACAACATTCTGGAGCCTTGCAACAAACTCAATCAATAGAGATGCAAATGTAGCTAGCGACAAAGAACTCGCGCTTTCATACACTTTAGATTCTATCTCATTGATCATAGAACCGCCTATGAATGAGACGCTTGGCCAGTTTTCTCGGTTCCTAAGCATCATACTCTCTGTTGAAACCCATTGCTGAGAAAGTTTGTGGATTCTGATGATGAAGTTATCACTTTGCTTTCATCGTCTTTGGCTTCGTGATAGTTTTGTTGTGCTTCTTCAGCTTCGGCTTTCTCTTTCACAGCAGCCCAGCTTTCTGAGTTGACAAGAAGGAAAGAGTTGCTGTCTATTTTCATCTGCAGTTCCTCTCCTGCTCGTTGAACGTCCTTCAGAACGTTTCCTGGGCTTAGCTTCTCCACCTTTTCTCCAAACAACCTCAAGACTTTGGCTCCTTCGTTTCTGAAAAATTTAGAGTAAGCTCACACACAACAAGGTAGGTGAAAGATTTTAATTTGTTTTATTCTTCCACAAACCTCTGCATTTCTCGACGAATTCGTTAATTAAATAAATATCATTCTCTGAAGCATTCCTTCTCTTAAGATTTGCTTACTGTTACTATAATTTATGTTTTTCTCTTTCTAAAGTTCTTCGTCTTCTTCAAATCAGAGTTAAATCAAGAACCTTTTTACACTTCTTCAAATCAAGAACCTCTAGGATTTTAGGTTTATTATAGCTGTGTTTGTTTCTTTATCTGGGGTTTTATCTGCGAGTCTTTGTTATTACCTCTTGTGGGTTGTGTCTGTTTTGAAGAACAGGAACAACTAAAGTCGGAATTTTTGTTATAATAACATATTTGATGCTTGAACAGTTTGATTATATATGCTTGTAGTTATGGATATGCCCATATATATATATATATATGAATAGGAATAATCTACATACTACATATATTACATATGTTCGAATAAATAAAAAACCCGTCTTGTAATTCGATTAAATTTTGTGTTTCAAGATATGGGTCCGGTCATGGTGGAGGCACGGTCGTGTCAATCAATTAGCCAATTATTCAATAGACCGTGTCTGAGTGCAAGTAATTGCGCCAATGTTTTGCCATAATGAAGGTTTCACAGATGGTAAGTGTCAAGGATTCCGTCGTTGCTATTTCCGCAAGAGACATGTTGATGAATAAATATTCTCAACAAAGATAATTATCTTTTCTATCTCTTCCATCATTTTTTTATTTTATCGTTTGCCTTTTAAAACAACATAGAGAAATCTAAATCTTGAAATTTTTTTTTGTTTATATTTTCTGTTATCTTCCAAAATTAAATAATAATGTCTTTCAGTAAAGATGTTCGAGTCTTATCTTAAATATGACTAGTGAGACTTGCTTATTCATTTAGATTGGATTTATAAATAAAACATGATAATCCAAGTACATTTTTAATTTTAAAAATCAGTTAAATCTCATTTATTACATATAAAACAAATAATCGTTTGTACACAATGTCATCGAGTCGAGAAATTCATACAAAATCGCAAGTATCTACTGCTTAAAATATTTTAATAATTCTAGCGAACAAAAGCAAAACAAAACATAATGGATATATATATTTTTTTGGTTCTGTCAATAATCCTTCAAAACTCAAAATGATAACCAGCTCCACAAAACAGAGCAAAAGAAATAAACAGCTCTAAGAAACAGAGCAAGACGATTTTCTTCATGCTCGTTAGTGTGCGAATAAGAAGTTAATAATGTTAATCGCAATAAATCAACAAAAAATAGATGTAATAAATACTTAAATTATACTATTAAAAATCATGCTAGAAAGATGGTTAGTTAGTGTGCGAATAAGTTAATAATGCTAAATCACAATAAATCAAGTGTAAAAAATTACTTCAATTATATCGCAAATCCATGTTAGGCAAATATTTATACCCGCACACAATAAAATCAAGTAAGTAGTAAAGAAATAAGCAAGTTATTCATAAAGCAAAGAAACAAATAAAGAAGTAAAGCATGACGTGAAATCAGAGAAGGAAGAAATGAACCAAACAGAGAAATCAACGAAGCAAAGAAGCAGTGTCTAAAAGCAGATGTCATAGAAGCAAAGAAAATGAACAAGTATCTAAAGAAGCAATCAAGGAAAGAAGAAAGCAACGAAGTAAGAAAAAAAGGAACAAGTAAATTTTGACCCAAAAAAAAAAGGAACAAGTAAACAAATTAAGCATGTATGCAAAGAAACAACGAACAAATCAAATAATCAAAGAAACATATATGCATGAATGTATGTGTGTATGCAGGCATGTATGTGTGTGTATGCAGGCATGTATGTGTGTGTATGCAGGCATGTATGTGTGTGGATGCAGGCATGTATGTATGGATGCAGGCATGTACGTATGCAGGCATGTATGTATGTATGGATGTATGCATGCAGGCATGTATGTATGTATGGATGTATGCATGCAGGCATGTATGTATGGATGCAGGCATGTATATTCAGAGATTTGAGAGATCAACCGAGATCACTTCGTTTCTGTCAATAGCTTAATCCGATTATAGTACCTATGTAGAAATTTTTTGCCTAATGAGTAAGCCACATTGGCTATGAAATCTGATACAGCAAAAAAGGAAAATGAGACGACAACTTCAAACTATAACTATAAGAGAAAAACTGAAGAATAAATAGAAGAATCAGACTGAAAACATACCTGAAATATGACAACCAAAAAAGAAAAAGGCATACCTGAAACTAGAAGATGGAACTCTAGAGGTTGTCTGGCAAATTTTGAACAGCAAATAAGTTATGTGCTTCTGATTTGAGAACACATCAAAATAAAGGCTTCATTCTTTTTCTATTTAATTACCTTCAACAAATTGATTTCTTACTCCAATTCTTGAATTTTCTCTGTAACTTCGACTGTTTTGTTTTCCGAGCTACATTATGGGTGAAGAGATTCATCAGTCTCTATGGGGATATGAAATAGTTAAACATCAATAGGATCCATCACTATGGTTTGAGAAATTGTTTTGAGAAGACAACTTACAAAGTGGTTTGCTTAGGCGTAGCATGTGCTACACAAAGATGAAACTTCTTCCAACAATTTCCACTTTCTGGCACTGTTATAGACCAAAAAATGAATGATAAGAAGGCATGTCAACTCATAGCCTCTTGTTGGTTTATTTCGATTGGCCTCACTATATATATAGATCAAGACAAGTTTATACTGTAATACCTTCCTTATTTGCTTTGGTATAAGTAATTTTGCTAGTAAGCAAGTGGTCACCATGGCCAGGACCAGATCATCACCGTGTGGATATGAAATAGTTTATCTACTATTTTGTATCTCTACCGACTGATTTCACCTAAAAATATACAATTAATCAAAAAGATACAAGCACAGTTATGAGATTGCTGCACCTAAAGTAGAAAAAGAAATTGTCGAATGATATAATTAACTAAATTATCTTACCATCTACACCCAATACAACTTCAAGGTTACTGAATAAACTGAAAGACCATAGGTTCATGCAATTCGGCAGATATCTTCAACAACATAAAACCAAGTACAAAAAAATCAGAATAGTATCCATTCTCTAAATATACATATCGAGATATCATAACATAAAGAAATATTTTATAACAGATGCTACCTGTGCTGAATCCCGGAGGAATTTTGACTTTTATGCTTTTCTTAATGACACATCTTTCTTTTGAAATTTTCAGAAATGATCTCACCATCAAGACCACCTAAAATGGAAAAAACACACATGTAATTCATTAAGAGATGACTATGCCTACAAAAATGAAATTTCACAATTAAAAACCCACAAAAGAAATGCAACAGTTAGGACCTATGAAAAATAAGGTAAATAGTATTTGCATATTCTCATCTTGGTTCTTGTTGTGTCCCTTAAGCTTCACATGTGTCAAAGTTATTTCTTTCTCATATCCAAAAATGGCCTTCAACAGTTCTAAAGTAATTTTATACCTAAAAAGAATCAGAAATAAATTGAAGTTTGATCATTTTTTGAGTTTTCAAAGCTACTTCAAGTAATGAAGAGGATAAAAAAAACTAATAAAATCAAGTGACTGAAAGCGGACAAAGAAAATGTACCCCAAAACTATAAAAGAAAAAACAGAAGATTAAATAAAAGTAAGGATTGAAGAAAAAATACCTGAGAGAAAGGGATTAAACTTAAGAAGCTTGAAGATGGAACTCTAGAGGTTGTCTCTTTTGTAAATATCTGCCTACATTATGTGATTCTGATTTTAGAACATATAAAAAAATTACAATTTACAATATAATTTCAAAACCAATGGTTCTTGTCGTTTTTTATTGAGTTACCTTTCCACAAATAGGTTTATTGCTTTAGTTTTTTGCCTTTACGTAACATTATGTCCCATTTCCAGAGCTATTGATTGCGGTGATTTAAGCCACAAATCCTACATAAACATATAAATGAGAGATTTCACCAATGTACTTTTGGATATAAAATAGTTTAGCATTTGTGCGGATTTATAAAAATGACTTGCTGGGCGTTTATAGTCTTGTCATTGCTCCTTCTGGACCTGCAGAGAAAGAGAGAGAGATAACACATACACAATCAGTGAAAGGACGAGTCAAAATCGGTGTTTAGGACTCGGTCTCGTTTCCAATCTCAAACCTTATGTGATTGCTTTGCAGCTTTTTTTTTCCTACAATTTCTCAACCATCATTTTCTTCTTTCTGGTTCTGTGAATGGACTCAAATGCTAGCATTAGATCCTTAACATTGCTAAAGTAAAGTAGCATTAGACTTGATTATTCATTTTAAAATTACCAAAGTTAATGTAAGAGTAAGTCAAGTCAAATCTCACCGAGACGCCTTGGTGCTCAGTTACTTTAGCCATATAGCTATTCTCTTCTTTGTCATCCTACGTGAGAAAATCAAAATGCTGAATATTAGTTGTCAAAGATTGTTTTGTCAAGTTAGCTATGTCACTGAAACTCAAATGTCTTATATAAATGTTGAAATGTCTTGATGATCCCAAACCTTATGTGAATGTCTTGTGGACATCCTTTCTTCCCTCTTCTTCCATTGATTCTCCTACATGAGAAACGAAAGATGTGACATTAGATGGATATGCGTGATTTTTCTCATGATCTTGAAACAGTTAAGACCTATTTTTATCAAAGATATCTAACCGTAATGCAAACTAGAATAAATAAATCTATATAAAGCTCTACTAATCGTGTGTTTAAGCTAAATCTATCAAAACCCAAAAATTTATACTTTTTGATAAATTTTGGGTGAAAATATTATGAAAAATGAATTAACAAAACAATCATGTCCATTAAAGATTGCCATTTTACCTTGATCTTAATAATATGAAAACTTCTACATACCCTGCATTGAACAAGTATATCTGAGAAGCAAAAAGACAGTATTATGATAGAATCCACGTATGTAAAACTGATTTTATCAAACACTAGTTAATTTCACATACTCGTAATAAAATTCGAAAATAAAATACTAAATTGCATCGAGCGCATACCTTTTCATGATCATGAAGACTACTGTAAATGAGCTGACCGTCTGAAGGCCACAACCTAAATTGCACATTCCCCGAATATTTGTTCCACATAAATAAACTTAGCAACCTTTTTCTGGTTCCGTTTGATATTTATTTAAGAAGTGTTAAGATGGTAATACCTTTTCTGATGAGTTGAATGATCAAGAACCTCAAAGTAGGAACCAAAAGGAACATTATGCTTTCAAACTGTTGCACAGTTTCAGAAACCTGAAAGAAGGGAAGACAAGTATCATTAGACAGGATATTAATTCTTTCATTTTGCTTCTAGAGCCTATACAGCATTAGCAACTACTATATCCCATAGGAAAAGATTTTCAGTGAATCATTTTTATCTTTATGTGATTGATCAACGTGTTGTCAATTCGTCACAGCAGTGTCGGGTGGACATATAGGACTTTTACAAATGGATCTGAATTTAATCTCTCTAACTTGAGCATTATATTCTTCAGCAGAGAAGTTCACATAAAGACAACAATGAAGTTCCTGGGAAGTTGAGTCAAAGCATGAGCAATACTGTAGAAAACGCAAAAGAAAAAGACGTATATGAAGACTTATGATCAAGATAGTAATGCCAAACTTACATTAAGATCTCTCAAACTTTACCATCATATTCTTCAGCAGTATGCCACAGCTTAATCTGAAAGATCACATAAAGACAACAATGAAGTTCCTAAAAAGTCTAAAGCATGAGTGATCACATAAAAACAACGAAAAGACATGTGTATGAAGACTAATGATCAAGCCAAACTTCCATTAAGATTTTTACCCTTCCGTGCAGATCTGTACTCATTAGTTGAGTGGAATCATCAGCCAACAAAACGTTCAAGAATTGCTCCGGGGTGGGTGCTGGCAGAAACATCTACATACAAGACTATGAAGCAAACATTTAAGGATAACATTATTTGAACTATAGCAGTAACAAGAGTATGAAGCAAACTTCAACATTGCATGATAATTATTTACTGCAGGCTGATTCATGTTCCTAAACGCGACACAAATTTATACCTCAATCTACCTGAAATAAAGAAAGAATTCCACAGAGACATAAACATAACAAAGTACCATTACAAATGAAAAATTTCCAAAAGGCAACGCGAGGAATCAACTTGCTGGCTTGTGCCGATAAATCAGGAACTATCGAATAAGTGTTTGCTAAAGATAAAGAAAGGCATGGAGGTCGATAAAATCATAAATATCCAATAAAAGAGTACTAGCTCATCTATATCTCCCAGAGCTACAACCTTCAAAGAGTGAGGATGAAAACAAGTGGTTCGGTATCTGCAGTTTGTTGGTCAACTAATTTTCACCTAAAAACGTTAGATTAATCAAAAGATAGATGATCAGTTATGAAGAAACAAGACCACTACATCACAACGTCCTTCATGAATGGTCAAGTGAGGCAGTATTACCTTATGTAGTTATTTTCTTCAAATAAGTCGACATGTCATTTCTGCCATCCTAACTAGTTTTTCTTGAGATTAGTGAAGTGAGCTTGTTCTGCAGAGCATTCCTACGAAACACAACCAAAAAGCTAAGCAAGTAAGCATGCATCTTTTCTAGTTCAGAATATTCCCAAGGCATCTGAGAAGAGTTAACTAAAGCAATGAATGTATCAAAAAGGAACAATAAGCAAACACATCTGAGAAATTATATTTGTGAAAGAGTTGTTGGTATGAGTCCTACATAAAAGAGGAACCTTTTTCATGGTGCCAGAGAATTTTTGAGGCTCTTGATTCAGAAGCAGGTTGCAAGCTAGTTCATCTCAAATCCTGAACAATTAAAACAGACAAATAAAAGATTTAGATATAAATGAGATCACCTTGCATCAGTAAAACCCATGGTACATATCTATATATAAAAGCCCTACAATGAATCACTTGATGAAGAAGTATAGAAAGCAGAATGATCATAGACCTTGATTCTTGTATAACTGGATTCAGTGAATGCATTGATGACAACAAGGACTTTTTCTTGATAGATGTTCAAGAGTCTCCATCTGTATGATTTTCAAACAGTAACCTAGAACTATCTAATACAATTGAGAAATCAAGCTAGAGAGTGTGAGGATCTCCAAGCAAATAAGCAAAGCAGAAAAAATGTTACAAGAAAAAAAATCAAGAAAGAGATTTTGTAACTGGACCTCTAGTATACCGTTAGTGCAGGATGATAGTACTCACCGTTATCGGATCTTCTACGTCAAGCATTCCAGCATTATTAACCAACAGATCAGTATATTCTCCCATTCACCATATTGCAACCCGCACAAGAGTTTCCTGCCCAAACATTATAATGACCCTCTTACTCCTAAGTTACAAGGTATTCAAATTTGGGAAACGTCTAACCAAATAAAAATGTCATCTACCTGTTCAACAGATGTATGTAATGCTCTGTACAAAGCCCTGACAGCGTACCCATGGAGATCAGGGGCATTTGTTATTACAACATTCAGCGCATGCCATACATCATCTTTCACATAAGTTCCAGCCTGTTATGAACATAATCTAGATTAGAGTCTCAAACTAAACTCTACTTATTTACATATTAAGTAAAAAGTTTGTTGCTAGTTAAAGAATCCTGCATGTCCATTGGTGCTGATAAATGTAATCTCACAACCTGGGTTAAAAGTGTAACTCAGATAGAACCTTTAGCATTTGCTCAATGTACCAAACTTTCTCTGGAGCAAACCTAGTCAGCAAGGAAATGCCAAAAGTTAGTAACCAAAAATCAGGTATGATGGGCACCATTCATCCAGGCCAGTTTTCTAATAAAATTTATGGATTACTTTTGATAGAGCTTAATTCACATCTTCGTTACAAATTAAAATGTTCAGTTACCATCTACTAGAAGAATGAAATCTCAGTACATGCTAGTTGAAAAGCTGTGTAACTTACTTTTCAACAATGGAGCATATCTTTGCAGTAAGATCTCCCTTAAAATCTTCTTCGTTTACTTCCAAATATTCTATTAGGTCCTTTGCTAATGGCCTTCACGTTATTCTCATTTGCCAGAAGGTAAATAAGTTCAAGTGCCTTTTTCAGAATCGAAGCATCTGAATCCTAAATCCCATATAAAAGAAGACTTTCCATTTAATAAAGACTTTCCATTTAAGTCCACCTAAACAGAATTGGATGGTTAAATGTAAAAAAAAATAGATACAGCACGCTATAGGTCTAAGGCATAAAAAGCATTCCAAAACCAGTAAAAACAGTAGAAACAAAATACTGTAGTAAGTCATTAAGCTACACCCAACAAAGAAACTGTAACACGACATAAAATACCTTAACACATTCCAGGACTGTAGCTCTGTGTCTCTGCACCGCTTGGGAATCAACAGTTAAGGCTCTCATCAGTATGTTTCATGCTCCGTATCTGAGAAAGAAAAGCTAAGGTTTATTTTTTTGGAAGCTGGTCACTGGAGAGAGGAGAAACACAACCAAAAAGCTAAGCAAGTAAGCATGCATCTTTTCTAGTTCAGAATATTCCCAAGGCATCTGAAAAGATTTAACTAAAGCAATGAATGTATCAAAAAGGAACAATAAGCAAACACATCTGAGAAATTATATTTGTCAAGGAGTTGTTGGTATGAGTCCTACATAAAAAAGAGGAACTTTTTCATGGTGCCAGAGAATTTCTGAGGCTTGGTTCTGAAACTGGTTGCAAGCTAGTTCATCTCAAATCCTCTGAACAATTAAAACAGACAAATAAAAGATTTAGATATAAACGAGATCACCTTGCATCAGTATAACCCATGGTACATATCTATATATAAAAGCCCTTGATGAAGGAGTATAGAAAGCAGAATGATCATAGACCTTGATTCTTGTATAGCTAGATTCAGTGAAGGCATTGATGACAACGAGGACTTTTTCTTGATAGATGTTCATGAGTCTCGATCTATATGATTTTCAAACAATAACCTAGAACTATCTAATACAATTGAGAAAATCAAGCTAGAGAGTTAGTTATGAGAAGTTAGTAAGGGAGTAAAGAAGTTAAACAAGTCCTGTATGTAAGGAAGTTAAGTAAGCAAGTTAAGCATGCAAGCATAAAAACAAGTAATCAAGGAAGAAAGTAAGAAAATAAAGGGATCAAAGAAGCAAGCAAGAAAGTAAACAATGAATCAAGGAAGTACACAAGTCAACAAGGAATCACGTACGAAATTAAGGAACAAGAAAGTAAACAATGAATTAAGGAAGCACACAAGTCAGCAAAGAATCATGTAAAAAACAAGGAAACAAGCAAAGTAAACAACGAAACAAGGAAGCAAGCAAGAAAGGAAACAATGAATCAAGGAGGCAAGCAAGAAAGTAAGAAAACAAGAAAACAAGAAAACAAGCAATAAAGTAAACAACGAATCAAGGAAGCACACAAGTCAGCAATGAATCAAGTAAGAAAACAAGAAAACAAGCAATAAAGTAAACAACGAATCAAGTAAGGTAGCAAGTAAGGAAGTATATATGCATTTATGCATGTATGAATGAATGTATGTGTGCATGTATATATGAATGCAGGTGTGCATTTATGTATATGCATTTGTTTAAGTGATTGAGAAGAACCCATATTTCATTCTTTGGTTTCTGAGATACGTCACATTAGACTATGAAACCTGTTTCTACCGAAGAAAAGAGACAACAACATCAAAGTGTAAAATCAAACTCAAAGACCAAGCAGAATAAGAGGATTTAAGATAATATACCTTGGACGAAAATGAAAAAAAAAAACCAAGAACAGACTTGACAAAGTTTGGTAGGCCTGTACCCCCCTTGATTGATTTCTACAAGCTTTATTGTAACTACTACGAATCAACAATCCCAGAAGACAGATACAAAAGTATATGTTTTGGAGTCGTATGAGTAACATTCGGTGAGAAAAAAGCAAGATATTATACCTTTTGTTTCAAGTTATTGGAGGATGCGTCCTTGAGCCATAGATGTGATAGACCAAGTATCTGAAGTGATTGTCACAACCTCCTTGTTAACTGCGGAAGTAGATGTGGCTGGCAGAGAGTAACATAAAAAGCGACAGAGAGAAATAGAGAGAGCAAAAAGTAACAAGAGGTGGAGACGGGTTTGTGGCTATCATAATGAAATACCTTGACAATTTGCTCCCAAAATAGAGTCATTATTAACACCTTTTGCACCACGAGGGTGAGGATGCTTTTTGTTCCTCTGAGTATGTAACTGAAGACCTGGTGAAATCAGTACAACCATCCATCAGAATAAGAGATGATAACATTGGAGGAAGTCATGGTAAAAATCCAAAACTAGGCATTGTGTACCTGACAGTATCTTGATGACACTAATCATGAGCTCTGTGAAAGACAGTCGGGTTCCATGAGAACCCATGCTAGTAATTGTTTCCAACAAAACAGAAAAGAAGTACAGGTACCATCAAAAGAGATTTTGGACAAGCATGCCTTCTCTGTCAACAACAAAGCTACCCATTTCGTACTTAGCTCAGGCCTCATCCTTTCAATTTTATAGCTATCAATCCATCTAAGATCCTTGCAATTAACAAGAATGTCCTGGGCTCTGGACAGTATATCACAAGAGCTTGAATCATGCATATTGGCTGCATCACGTGCTGCATCAACATCCTTGATTACTGATAAGAGCCTAGATCCTATATTCCGCAGCTTCCCTTTAGTCTCAACAGCTTTATCAAAAACTTGATGGAGTTGGGTGACTCCATAAAGTTGTCATCTTGACCCTAGAATAATGAAAGTAAAACGGTAAACAAGCGAAAAATGCCACTGGAGCAAGAGAAAAAAACATCAAAAAGCAAATAGTGTATAAGTCGCTTACATCAGCCGTTAGCACAAAGAAAAGGGTAGCTGCAGCATGATTGCTTGGTGTGTCATCAAGGCTGAGACCCAAAATCGCATCAGTTATTGATTGTGAGGTCCTGCAATAACAAAATCCCAGAAAAAAAAGGGAAAGTTTAAGTGAGACTTCACAACACTCATTGTTTAGGACTTCTCATCAACTGTACCAAAACTGCCAAATCAAAAATTCAAACCAGATTTAACATTTACTAAAATCAAACATACACTTTTATGAGATGACTTTTCCATTGCATTTCACTAGAAACAAGAAATCTTTATTAGTTTCTACATATTCATACCCTAATACCCTAAGCAAATGTAGCTTCGCTAGCTACAAGGAATTGTACCCAATTGTGCCCTAATCCGTTATTTGAAAATACCCAAACCCAATTCAGGAAATTTCCAAGAACTCGATAAATAATAAACCCTAGAAAGGCTGACGTACCCTAAAGCCCTCAAAGAGCGTCGCTGATTTTGAGATTCGCAAATCGACAATAGAGACGAAAGTGCAGCTCTTCTGATCCTCACATGATGACCTTTCTTCAACCCATCAAGCGCGAAATTAACTTCGTCCTCGTCCTCCATTAACTCTCCAAACTCTTGCGTCTCCATCAAAGTCGAAGTCAAACCACCAAAGGCTCCAGCACCGTTCTTGGGTCTCTTAACCCTCTTCTGAGAGAAATCATGTCCAAAAAACTGGATCTTGAAGAAAAATTCAAGAGTGAAGATGATTCTTGAGTGGAGAAATCAAATGGCTCTTCAATGTCCGGAGACGAAGACGAAGAAAGATATTCCGCCTGTGAACCGACGTTGTTAAAGGAGTTGGAGAAAGTCCTTAACATTCCCGGTTTACGACGGCCGTATGTTCGCTCCATCATCGCCGAGAAAGCTTCAAAATTTTCTCTTCTTTCGCAGATTCGAAGTTGGGAAAATCAACACAAGGGTCCGGTATTATTTAAACTCGTTGTTTAACCGGTTAAAGCTCCGGTGTATTATTATATTAAATATTTAAAACGTTTATTAAATAATCTTATAGCGCAGTTGATTAGCGCGTCTAACTTTTGATCTAAGGTCGTTGGTTCGACTCCAAATGTTATAGTCGTTTTTTTTTTCCTTTATAACCAAAAAACCTCGACCAGTTATTGCGCTTTAGGGTTTAAATACCGGGAACTGGAACTTCTTCCACAGTTATTTGTGGATTCTCTTCGTGACGGAGAAGGAAATCGAACAATGGCATCTTCCTCTCTGAAAAGACGAGAGCAACCAATGTCACGAGATGGAGATCAACTTATCATTACTCCTTTAGGCGCCGGGAACGAAGTGGGTCGGTCTTGTGTTTACATGTCCTTCAGAGGCAAAACCATTCTGGTCAGTTTCTCCATTTCCCTAGTCGGGCGAAGGTGTTTGATTTTGGTTGGTAAATGTCTTATTGTTTGAATTTGCTGTGTTTTGCAGTTTGATTGTGGGATTCATCCTGCGTATTCGGGAATGGCTGCGTTGCCCTACTTCGATGAAATTGATCCTTCCACCATTGATGTTCTCTTGATTACTCAGTATGTTTACTTCTTCTTGCTCTTTTGGCTTGTTGAGTAATGGGTTTAACGAAGAGAATCAAATGATAAGAAAAAAAAAGAGGAATTTTGGAAAGAAAACTAAAATTTTGATTTGGATAAAATGATAATCTGAATTTTATTTGAGCATAATATTAATTTTCTCATCATAAGAGATCAATTAGGTAGGCTACTAGATCAAAATCTTCGAACTGTGAGTTGTGTATATAAAAACAGAAGGATGATGTGTAGAGGAAACCTTTCTTGGATTAGTTCAAGCTTTTAGAAGCCTGGATTTTTCTTCTTTGTGTCTGTTTGTCCACTTGACAAGTGTGTTTTTCTTCTTTTTGGTGAGAGGTTTCTTGGCTTAAGATAATGCTTTCTGTTGCAGCTTTCATTTGGATCATGCAGCATCCTTACCTTATTTTCTGGAGAAGGTTTGTTTCTCGTTACGGATGATTTTGTTGTTGCTGCGTTTAAACATTAGCTGGGAACTAATTTATGTTAGTAATCTTTGATTAGACAACGTTTAAAGGACGGGTTTTCATGACACATGCTACAAAGGCTATCTACAAGTTGTTGCTTACTGATTATGTAAAAGTCAGCAAAGTGTCAGTGGAAGACATGTTGTTTGATGAACAAGACATCAACAAATCGATGGACAAAATTGAGGTTGGTACCACACACTACATCCTATTACAGCTTGTTCTTGTTATTTTTCTGCATTGGAATTGATGTTTCTGACACATGCATGATGTAAGAACAGTATCATTTCCTTGGTGTCTCGATTTAGTTATTCTCTTCTTAAGAGAAATGGAAACTAAAGTAGTGTGTTCAAGTTTTTCTATATATCCAACAACTTCCGTAGACAAACAACATTGTTTCGTGTGATTATGTTTATTATATTTAATCACTCCATTGAGTTAAGGTTAAGTTTTCAAAAGGATTTGAATCGGCTCTAAAACTAGTGATCATTGAATTGAGGTTTATGTTTAATTCCTCTGTAGGTAATTGATTTCCATCAAACGGTTGAAGTAAATGGCATAAAGTTCTGGTGCTACACGGCAGGCCATGTTTTGGGTGCAGCTATGTTTATGGTGGATATAGCCGGTGTGCGAATCCTCTACACAGGAGACTATTCCCGTGAAGAAGACCGACATCTAAGAGCAGCTGAGCTTCCTCAATTCTCCCCTGACATATGCATCATTGAATCTACTTCTGGTGTCCAACTTCATCAATCTCGTCATATCCGTGAGAAACGCTTCACTGATGTAATCCATTCAACGGTTGCTCAGGGTGGGCGTGTGCTAATTCCAGCTTTTGCTCTCGGCCGTGCTCAGGAACTTCTCTTGATTTTAGATGAATACTGGGCGAACCACCCGGATCTACACAATATCCCTATCTACTACGCATCGCCGCTCGCCAAAAAGTGTATGGCGGTTTACCAAACCTACATCTTATCTATGAATGACAGAATCCGCAACCAGTTTGCAAATTCTAATCCGTTTGTGTTCAAGCACATTTCTCCATTAAACAGCATCGATGATTTCAGAGATGTCGGTCCATCTGTGGTTATGGCTACTCCTGGAGGTCTTCAAAGCGGTCTCTCAAGGCAACTCTTTGATAGCTGGTGTTCAGATAAGAAAAATTCTTGTATCATACCGGGTTATATGGTAGAAGGTACACTGGCGAAGACGATAATCAATGAACCCAAGGAGGTGACTCTTATGAACGGTCTTACTGCTCCTCTCAACATGCAAGTGCACTATATCTCATTCTCTGCTCACGCAGATTACGCACAGACGAGCACGTTCTTGAAAGAGCTCATGCCTCCTAATATCATCCTTGTTCACGGTGAAGCTAACGAGATGATGAGGCTCAAGCAAAAGCTCTTCACAGAGTTTCCTGATGGAAACACAAAGATCATGACCCCGAAGAACTGTGAGTCCGTTGAAATGTATTTTAATTCTGAGAAGATGGCGAAAACCATTGGGAGATTGGCAGGAAAGACACCAGATGTTGGCGATACAGTGAGCGGGATTCTGGTGAAGAAAGGTTTCACTTATCAGATAATGGCACCAGATGATCTCCATGTTTTCTCACAGCTATCAACAGCAACTGTAACTCAACGGATTACAATCCCGTTCTCTGGAGCTTTCGGTGTGATAAAACATCGCCTCAAGAAGATTTTTGAGAGCGTTGAATCTTCAACAGACGAAGAAACCGGGCTTCCGGCATTGAAAGTACACGAAAGAGTAACGGTGAAACAAGAGTCAGAGAAGCACATCTCGCTTCAGTGGTCATCAGATCCGATAAGTGACATGGTTTCAGATTCCATTGTAGCTCTGGTTCTCAACATCAGCCGTGAAGTCCCCAAGATCGTTGTGGAAGAAGAAGACGCTGTGAAATCCGAGGAA
The DNA here is from genome assembly GCA_963922655.1 of Cardamine chenopodiifolia. Taxonomy (NCBI): domain Eukaryota; kingdom Viridiplantae; phylum Streptophyta; class Magnoliopsida; order Brassicales; family Brassicaceae; genus Cardamine; species Cardamine chenopodiifolia. Next base: position 5,901,927 of record OZ000467.1, read on the forward strand.
GAGAACGGGAAGAAAGTGGAGAAAGTGATATACGCGCTTCTTGTGTCGCTCTTCGGGGATGTGAAACTAGGAGAGAACGGGAAACTTGTGATTAGGGTCGATGGCAATGTCGCTGAGCTCGATAAAGAGAATGGAGATGTAGAGAGTGAGCATGAAGGTCTTAAGGAAAGAGTAAGATTAGCTTTTCAGCGGATTCAAAGTGCTGTGAAACCAGTCCCTCTCTCAGCTTCTTGGTAGCTTTTTATCGTTGTGGTTTTTAAACACCATAGATTTGTATCATCTGTTCCTGTTTTCAATTTTATTAATGAGGATGGTTAAGGCTAATGGATGTTATTAAGAACGTGTTTTATGAAACTTTGCTGCTTCTATAAATTAGTCCAATGGATGTTATTAAGTAGGAGTTTTTTAATGAAACTTTGCTGCTTCTGTTCCAGAAGGATTTGTGTCATTGAAGAGGGATGAATCAGATGTTTTGAGTTATTTAGAGAATCTATAGACAATTCAAAGAATTTTATTTTTTTTTGTTAAAGATGCTGAATCAGAGAATTACGTTAAGTTTGGTTCAAATAATAGTTCCTTTACTTTTTTATTCTTTAGGTATTATTCTGAAATCGGCTGTGATTTCGTCTCTGTTTCAAATTTCCTTAACGATTCAATCGTCTTCTACTAGTACTACCTCGTCTGTCTTGTTCTTTGGTCTGACGGCTGTTCTTAACGCTCTTCGCTTCTTCTCGAAACAGAGGCTTATTCTTGAGGTTCCATCCATTTCCATGGGCTTAAGACCTAAAGGGTATTGCCTTTTCTTTCTTTATCTTCTTTGGGTTATCTTTACAGAAAGAATCCTATTGGTTTTGGATTTTGATTTTGTGCAGGACTTGTTCTGGCGTTGTCCTATTTAGGGGTTTTCACAAAAAAGCAAAAATTGCCCTTTTTCATAGTTCGCTGAAACTAAAAAAAAAGCTTATAAAACCCTTATCTGAGTCAGCAGTTTTTGATCAGAGGTTTTGAGTGCTTTCTTGGTGTTTTGAAGTGTGAATTAGGTATGAAGAAGTCCTCTGTGAATTCTGAGAAGTTTAGAAAACTTCGTATTATTCTCAGTGATCCTTATGCTTCTGATGATTCCTCTACCGACGAAGGGCTAGAGTTACCTAAACCTCGTATTTGTCCATGAGATTAATCTCCACTCTCAGCTGGCAGAGAGTCCTCAGGTTCGTCGCAATGGTGTCAAAACCTCTAAAAAGAAATCCCCTAGGCAGTCCTCAGGTTCGAACCCAGTCACTAAAACTAAGAAATGTTTAGGTACTTATGAAACTCGTGAAGAAGCTGCTAAGGCTTATGCTGACAAGAAAGTTGAGTATGAGGCATTGTTGGCCTCTTCAGTTCTTCTGTTGTATCAGTGAATAGCCAATGCTTGAGTTCTCCTGCTTCTGTTTCTACTCCTTGTGTCAATGCCAATGATTTGTCGAAAGATGAGATGTCTCTGAACAAAGATGTTGCTGCTTCTAGTGATTTAACCAATGAACTGTCCAATTTCGACTTTTCTGATCTGCAAATCCCTGATTTGAGCTTCTTAGCAGCAGAAGAGGAGTCTACGGTTTTTAGCAGAAATGGTATCAACATTGGCGGGTTTGAGAACAGCGTTCCAAGTGAGCTAACCGACTGCGATTTCACAGATATGGAACTCGAGTTTGGTGATTTCAAGTTTGCAGTTACTGATCAAATGACGCTACCTCTCCACATCGCTTGCCCGCCCCAGAAGCTTTTTCTTTTGCAGCTTTCACATTTTGATCCAACTCGTCCCTTCTGATTTGGTTGATGTAATGACAAACTAAATTATGCGGTTTATGCCCATTATCTTCTTTTGGGTTAAAGGGGCGTTAATGTTCAATCCGGGTTAATTCGTTTCTATTTGACTTTTACTTTTGTGTGTTTTAAATAATACTGTTGTCACATTTAACAATACTATAGTGTAAAAAGTTGGATTAATAATTGTGATTTGTCACAATCTCTGAGCTTGAAGCGAATATAATGAATTTGGATGTGGGCTTTTGAAAGTATCCAAAGTTTGAGGTTTTTGAATGTGATCTTTGGACCCAAAGTTCTTTATTTTTGTGAATGTTCTTCGATCTCAAAATGGAGGGTTAAAGTCGTTAGCAACCTTTTTTGGTCATTAACTATATTTAGACCATTATATGGCCACTTTGGAGTTTTTAGGTAAACTTATAGAGATTTATGTGGTCACTTGGTTAAATTTATAGAGATTTTTAGCCACATCCCCCCCCCCCCCTCCCTCCACACCAAAGATATAAGGCCTTTTTATTATTATATCTACGAATGCGTAAATTAACCCTTTTTCTGTAAACTGGAATTTAAAGTTGAACTCAACACATCCTGAAAATCATTTCATCTAATCGAAAAGGTATTCTATATTTCATTTTAATTATTTGATGGAACCATGCATATATTAATTATGTCTAGTTTAGAGATATACAAGACAATTATCTAATGTTAAAATTTCCAAGTTGTTCACTAGTCTGATGTTTTCCATTTGTTCATAGTTTATTCTTAACATCCATTAAGAAATTTCAAACAAAAAAATTTAGAGAAATCATAGTAGATTACAAGACATATGTTGGAATGTGTTGTAATAATATTTTGTTTTACAGAGGTATCCAAATAATCATATATAATTTCATTTACGTCATATACGATATACTATTTTGGAAGTCTATTTCACATTATTTATTTTTGTTATAACTCATATGTATGAATGTTCAGTAAAATATTTTTAAAGATGCAATCCATCACAGATTTTAAATGCATTTTTATCATTTTTATTTAGAAAAGGTTTTCTATTGAAAGCATTATATATATATATATATATATATAATATGGATATACAAAAGAGGTAGCCAGAGCACTATCCCGATTCAGACCAAGAATTGCGACTTCCAGACGGATTGGGACTCACTTCACTTCTTGTGGTAATAAGTAAAGACTTAAAGAGGTAGAGATTGGATAATGATAAAAGGTGAAGTTTCAAGTCCCTTGGTTAGAGGCTCAGGAAACTTAGCAAAGGGATCCGGAGAAAATTTGGTAGTCTTAACTTTTATCTACGCATAGAAACGGCTAAACAGAAATGTATATGATACACACACGGAATGGTCATAACCTATGTAAAGCTAAAATAACCATGGGTTCCAGAAATTTTCTTAATTGATTATAACCTCTTGAAAGTTATTATTTGTATTTATCAAAAAGTAATTACACTTGTAAAAAACTGTGGGTAGGGAGACTAAAATAAATACTATGAACGAAAGAGATGATGTCATTTTTTGGGAGGTTTACTAAGTTACCACTTACGATTGTTGTTGGTTCCCACTTACGATTTTCCGGCAATGCTATGAGGCGGTTTGGAGATATCGCCATCGGATGCAACAATTTAAAGCCGTAAAGATACCTAAACATTAATCCACTGCTCACAATAAAACGATGCGTAGTTCCAATATCTACAAAATCGAGTTTTATTGAGTAGACATCAATGAATGTCTTATAAGTTATAAGTCTAAATCAATCATGTAACATAATTGATAATTCACGTGAACAGGTACTTATGTGACGAGTTTTCATTTGCTTTTTCAAGTTGGTGATCTTTTAACATCGCCCTTGTTTAGGTTGCGCATTTAATTTAAATTGATTACTATTTATCATAAATATAAATAAAAATTGATTTTTTCTTTTAATTAACATAATTTTTACTTGTTTACTACATCATCAATTTCAATACGGAACTACATAACTTTTGAATATGATCTAAGTTTATCGTTCCGTACATAAATCTATATATAAATTTGTTATTAAGTAAATAAGTCGTGTAATGTATGTAAATATATATATATATGTTATTCTGTTCGTAAGTCTATACAATATAAATCTTTCATTAAATAAATAAATTTGTCATGGATATAAATCTACAATATAAACATCTCCTATAGTAAATAATTCTACCATCAACGAAATTAGTTAGATGGTTGTTGATTTATTTGTTTCAAATCAGATTAACTTTTTGGCAGTCTTATTTTTCGTAATCTTATTTTTCTTCAACCATTTTATCAAATATTTTTGATGCAAATGAACTTTTCTAAAATATATAAAAATTCACCAAAATTGTCACGAATTTGTAATTTTTAAATATCTGTAAATCTAAAACTAATACCAAAATAATATAAAACACACATATAAACACTTTAACGTAGAAAAACGCATGAATATGATAAACCGAAAGGAAAAAAGAAACATCAAATGAAATATAGAATATACCAAAAATTGGAGAAGACGGAGAAGAAACCGGCGGTGGAAATGGGTGCTTGAAGACAATGGTAGTGAAAAGAAACCCAAAGAATACAAAAGTTTTATGGTGGATGGCCGGAAAGAAAGCAAAAACAAGATAGAGGCGGTTGCTGAGAGAGCTCAAAGGAAAAAAGAGGAAGAACAAAAAAATCCATTTTGAAGTTTTTGTGTCCAAAAATAAATCATAATACCATATAGATATTTTGTTAATTTGAAAGAGGGTTAGATGATATTTTTCCCAAAGTTCTGTGTTAATCTAGTAAACATAAAGATGTTTATAAGTAATAATAATTATATAAAAAAAACAATTTCATTCTACGTAATTTCATAACAAAATATAGGTTTTGCGGGTCTACTTAACCGAGGAAGAATAATTTGACAGGACAAACTTTCCTGTACCTAACTCTGTAACCCTTTAACTTGCAAAATCAAAACGAACATTTCTGCTAACTGACACGTCTCATGTCCTCTCTTTTTTACATATTTCTTTCTAAGGGAAAAAGTTTTCAGCTCAATGAGATGAACTAAATGAGGGTAAAACTCTTCTCTCATAATCATTTGCTCCATAAATGACATTTGTCTGGTTACAACTGGAAACAAAATAGCAAAAAGACAGGTAAACGAATCATAAAAAATACAAAGATAGAGCGTTGAGTGGCATGAGAGTTTGAGTCCTAACATTAACTCCTCTCATCTGCCAACTTTCCCCTGTCACTCCTTTATATCCCAAACCCTCTCTCCTACCTTTCTCCCTCCAAACCTCATAGGCCACCCAAGATGTCTGATCTCTCGAGCTCTGTGAAACTCAAATACGTTAAACTTGGTTACCAATACCTCGTCAACCACTTCCTTACACTTCTTCTGATTCCAATCATAGCATCCATATCCATCGAGCTTCTTCAATTGGGTCCTGAAGAGATCCTAAATCTCTTGAACTCACTTCACTTTCATCTCCTTCATGTCCTCTGTTCATGTTTCCTCATCATATTTGTTTTAACCGTTTACTTCATGTCCAAGCCACGTACCGTCTACCTCGTAGACTACTCTTGCTACAAACCTCCCGTCACATGCCGTGTCCCGTTCGCCACGTTCATGGAACACTCTCGTCTTATCCTCAAAGACAATCCCAAGAGCGTTGAGTTCCAAATGAGAATCCTCGAACGATCAGGTCTAGGAGAAGAGACTTGTCTTCCTCCAGCTATTCATTACATTCCTCCAACTCCAACCATGGAATCCGCAAGAAGCGAAGCTCAAATGGTTATCTTCACAGCCATGGACGATCTCCTCAAGAAAACAGGTCTTAAACCTAGAGATATCGACATCCTTATTGTTAACTGCTCTCTTTTCTCACCAACACCATCTCTCTCCGCCATGATTATCAACAAGTACAAACTCAGGAGTAACATCAAAAGCTTTAACCTTTCCGGGATGGGATGCAGCGCCGGTCTTATCTCCGTTGATGTAGCACGTGACTTGTTACAAGTTCACCCTAACTCCAACGCAGTCATAGTTAGCACTGAGATCATTACTCCTAATTACTACCAGGGTAATGAGAGAGCTATGTTGCTCCCAAATTGTCTCTTCCGCATGGGAGCCGCCGCCATTCTCCTCTCTAACCGCAGATCCAACAGGTGGCGAGCTAAGTACAAACTCTGCCACCTTGTCAGGAACCACCTGGGTGCCGAAGACAAGTCGTACCATTGCGTTTATGAGCAGGAAGACAAGGATGGTAACATTGGAATCAACTTGTCTAAAGATCTCATGGCCATCGCTGGAGAAGCCTTGAAGTCTAACATCACCACCATAGGTAACTATCAATACTATTCAAACATGCTTTGAAATCTAATTTTTTAATTATTATAAATCATGACTCTAAGCCCATTCCTTCTTTAGAAAATAGCGGTCAAAGTTATAATAGTATTAAAAGTATATATTTTCAGCTTTTAATCAAATAGTTTTGCAAAATATAAATTCAAACAAAAGACTTTTAAGCTAGAGTTTTTGCTTAAAATGTTTAAACTGGTGGGTTCATATGAAAACAATTTGATATTTGCTCTTATCTCTATGATCATGAGTTTTTTTTTTTTTTTTTTTTAACTAACACAAATATTGGATTGAATAGGTCCTCTGGTCCTACCGGCATCGGAGCAGCTTCTCTTTCTCATATCTCTTATAGGACGTAAAATCTTCAATCCAAAGTGGAAGCCATACATACCGGACTTCAAAATGGCCTTTGAGCATTTTTGCATCCACGCAGGAGGAAGAGCCGTGATCGACGAGCTCCAGAAGAATCTACAGCTGTCAGCAGAACACGTGGAAGCTTCAAGAATGACACTGCATAGGTTTGGTAACACCTCATCTTCTTCGTTGTGGTATGAGCTTAGCTACATCGAAGCTAAAGGGAAGATGAAGAGAGGTGATAGGGTTTGGCAGATCGCGTTCGGGAGCGGATTCAAGTGTAACTCTGCTGTTTGGAAATGTAACCGTTCGGTCAAGTCATCACCGGAAGGACCATGGTCGGATTGTATCGACCGATACCCTGTGTTTATCCCTGAAGTCGTCAAACTATAAAAATAGTTATAAAGGTTATAAAAATAGCGAAAAGTGAAACAGACGAGATAACAATACCATAAATGTTCATATCTGCGTATACTTTATTCTCTACCTTCTCATTTGGAGTTTTTTTTCCTTAAAATTTTTTTTTTCATAATGTATTTTGGGATATATCAAATACTAACATTTTTCATGATGTATTAATTTTTTAACGTTACTTCTGAATCTGCTGACATGATCTGACGAGTTATTTGTAATGTAAAAATCGCGGGTGATTAAAGCTACTGTAAGTCAAAGATTCATAATTCCCTCGACGGTGAAGTCGAGGAGAGGCTAAAAAAAAAATTAATAATTTTTTATTTAATTTTATTAATTTTATTAATATTATATTATTAAATAAATAATGAATCAATAATATTACGACACGTGGTAGAAAATTTTTTTATGAAACGGTTTCTAAAGTTTCTTCCCAAATAAAACTGTTTCAACTGAAAATCTTACAACTTTTATTTTTTTTCTATCTCTTTTTATTAGATGAAACTCATAAGAGTCTCACCATTGAAAATAGTTTAAAAGATACAAGAACAGATAAAGCAGATTTTAAGTATTATTTCTCACCGTTCTGATTTGGGGTTGACCAACAAGGGATCTGTAATAAATATGGGTAAATTAATTAAAATATGGGGATTCTTGTGAGAACGTCATTGTTAAAATAATCATTAGGCGTTAATCGGATGCTTGATATAAGTTTAGAGTCCAAAATTTTATTGGTTATAGGAGTTGTATTGGGCTTTCTATACAGGGTAAGTGTATAATAAAATGACGTATAATCAACCAAAACACACACGAGGTTATTAAACGAAAGAACTTGAGTACTTGACCAAATTTTACATGATATCAGGGATTGGAAACAAACATCAAAGCTAAATACATTAATTTTGAAACAATACTTGAGGGATTCAAGTCCCAAAAAACGAACTTGATGGATGGTCGAATCAAAGGCAATAACGAAGTCTAATCAACCTCAATGGTTTGACTTGTGATAATAAATAGGCAAACAAAAAACCCGAATCCGCATATCCGAACCGAACCCGAACCGATAAGACATACCTGAATCCGTTCCGTATCCGACCAAATTATTCCATTAGGTACGAGATCTCTAAACCCGAAAACCTGAACCCGAACCCATTCCGAACCCGAAAACCCGAAACCCGAAAGCGTACCCGAAATACATAATTACCCATAAGAAAATACATAACTACTCATAAAAAAATACCCTAACTCGAGGATTCAATCCTATAAATGTGGATTTTTACGTATAATATACACAAATCGAGCCGAATGCGAACCAAAAAATCTAAAAAACCCAAAAAATCCCGAAAAACCCCAGAATCCGATCCGAAAACCCGACCCAAAAACCAAAAAAAAACCGAAAACATGAAAACCCAACCCGTACCCGATCCGAAAACACGAAAAAAACCCAAACTCGAACCGAATCAATACCCGAAATTTTCGGGTTTTTTCCGGGTATCAAGTCTTGTACCCGAATCCGATCCGAACCCGAACCGAATCCGAACCCGAAAAATTATTCCATTGGGTATAAACTTTCTATACCCGAATACCCGAATCCGATCGGGTTTTACCCGAACCCGATACCCGATCGCCCACCCCTAGTTCAGCATACTGAAACCCGCAAGAAAACTCTCCTGACGTGGAAACTTATATAACTAATAATTATCTTCTTGTAGCATAGATTAAAAATTAACCCTTAATCAAAATAAAAACATATATTAAAATTAACAATCAAACCAAAAGTGAGGTCTACATTTTCCATAAATCGTACAGAACTTCTGGGCTTGAATTATGGGGCTTCAAATATTTATAAGGTAAAGTTTGTTTCCAGTAAATATATCGGCCCACATAAAAATGAGATGGAGCCCGGCGAATTAATGCCTCTGTATTCTGTAACACGATGATCAGTCCCCGTTTTTTTCTTCTTTTTTCATTGGTAATCTTACGGATATATTAACTCGTGCAACACCTATATACTATGTTAAAAACATTATATGGGTTTAAGAGATCATACTTTCTGTCACGATATTAGAAGGGAGCCCGCATCATTCTTTAACTTAGAGTCCACTAATCTAAAAGCAACATTCCAAATTCCGAGTGTAAAGTGAATGATCCAAAACTCTACGAGTTTATGCTTGATACCTAGGTTATCATCTTACCACTCAACCATCATTGCTAGGCTCAAAAAATATATTTTTTGAATATTTTCCCTACAGAAAAGACTTAAGACCTCCTGATGCACATGCAAGAGAACACTAAACCACGTGCTTTCCAGCGACTCCCCATCTTTAAGAAGCTGTAATAAACAGTTTTAACAATCAATTATTTTAACAATATATATATGGTTTAATAGATTGAAACATTGACTAACATAACATATTTGGATAAAAATAATTACCAAAGCTTGGGAAAATTTTGTACAATAAATCTCATCTTGCTATTAGTAATATAGTTTACGCAAACTTTGTATCGACATTTGTGAATCAAAAATAGTAGTTCAGATGGTCGAGGGAATACCCAGAAAGTATGAACCCCGTCCTAAAAATACGTGGGGGCACTTATCAATATTTTTATTTTATAAATGGACACAATAAATTTTTCTAATCAAATATATGAATGCGCTCTTTGCAAAAAAAAATAGAAAAACAAAAATCAATCTATCTATGAATTCATGTATAAACTATTTCTCTTTATATCTAATAGTTATCTAAATAGTTATCTAAATAGTTATCTATTCGCTTTCGGAAAATATATTATGGTTAAAGTAAAATTTCATGCTGGAAATATAATATTTTCTAGATTGATGACCAAATCAGGTGGTACGGTGTGCTTGTTGGCTTTATAACCAAATCAGGGAACAGATGATCAGGTCATACTCTGAATTCTCTTAATTTTATTTGTGAATTTTGATGGATTTTGTTGGCATATTTTTCGAATCCACGTTAGAGTATACACCTTTTTTTTTTATGAGTGTGGTTATTTTGAACGATCATCACAGACATGGATAAGTAGAGTTAACAGTCATATTCTGATGTTTAATTGTGGATATGGATAGATTTTGTGGACTTTTAGTTTATTTTCTACAGTTTGATATACACTCAAATTGTCCACAAAAATGGTCATGGTGAATATACAAATATATTGTTTAGTTATCTCTTTTTCTTTTTTCACATTTTTTTAATCGTAGACGTGAATGGTTGTGGTTGCAGTACACAGTTAGATGATTGTGCGTGCCCTGTTTGTTCTCTAAGTTTTAATTATAAATCATTTATCTTGACAAAAAAATGATTATCTTGAATAACATTTATAGTTCAGGATAATCAAGATCTACCCGATTAAATTACAAGAAATCCAAAGGATAAAGAAGCTGACCAATTAAAACATTATTACGAGGATCATCTTCAGAATTCAACCAATCAAAATCCAGATAAGGCCTCAACGTGGGTCCCAATTGACAACATAAACACCCAAAAAGTGCATAAATTTTTTATAACTTCACTGACAAAAGGAACATTGCCCAATTCTATACACCAAATTTTCTACGAGGACACTAAATCTAACTTTTTGCAGAGAGCAACTATTTGAGAACAGATTCAATTATTGAAACTGAACTCAAAAATCAAAGCTCTCGTGCTCTCTCGTTGTAGATGTTGGTTTTATAGAGTTTTTATAATGATGAAAAGTTTGGCGAATGCTGTTGGAGCGAAGACCGCGAGAGCCTGCGACAGCTGCATGAAGAGACGAGCACGATGGTACTGTGCTGCGGACGATGCTTTTCTTTGCCAATCTTGCGATGGTTTGGTCCACTCAGCGAACCCTCTAGCTCGCCGGCACGAGAGAGTTCGTTTGAAGACGGCCAGCCCGGCGGCCGCAAAACGTAGCCACCACTTACCTTTTCCTCCACATGAAACTGCCACGTGGCATCACGGGTTTACTCGTAAAGCTCGGACTCCGCGTGGCTCTAGCAAGAAGAACAATATGTCGACTTTTCATGACTTGGTGCCGGAGATTGGTGTTGAGGATCAGGATGATAGCTATGAGCTAGAAGAGCAGCTCATCTGTCAAGTGCCGGTTCTCGATCCATTGGTGGCTGAGCAGTTTTCAAACGATGTCGTTGAGCCGAAGATTGAGTTTCCTATGATAATAAGCGGTGTACTGATGGAGGAGGAGGAAGACAACGCTGAAAGTTGTCTGAATGGTTTTTTTCCGACTGACATGGAGCTTGAGGAGTTCGCTGCTGACGTGGAGATTCTACTTGGTCGTGGGTTAGACACCGAGTCGTATGCCATGGAGGAGCTAGGGTTATCTAATTCAGAGATGTTTAAAATCGAAAAAGACGAGATCGAGGAAGAAAAAGAAGAAAGAAAAGCCATGAACATGGGAATATGCAATGATGATCGAAAAGACGAGGATGGAACGGTACCGTTTGAGCTAAGCTTTGACTACGAGTCCTCACACAAGACAGACGAAGAAGAGGCAATGAAGAATGTTGAAAGTAGTGGTGAATGTATTGTTAAGGTGAAGAAGGAAGAAGAAAAAAATGTTTTGATGCTGAGATTAAACTATGACTCGGTGATATCAACTTGGGGAGGCCAAGGTCCACCGTGGAATTCAGGAGAGCCACCGGAATTAGACATTGACATCAACATTTGGCCAACTGTTTCCATGGTATGTTATATAAACTCACTCATTAGAAGTCTAAATTCTCAAATATATGTGAGTTGTCTCTAATATTTAAAAGTTGAAATTGTGTATTTTAGGGGGAAAATGGAGGAGAAAGTCATCAGAAGCAGTATGTTGGTGGATGTTTACCCTCAAGTGGGTTTGCAGATGGAGGAAGAGAAGCTAAAGTGTCGAGGTACAGAGAGAAGAGGAGGACGAGATTGTTTTCTAAGAAGATAAGGTACGAAGTACGTAAATTGAATGCAGAGAAAAGACCTCGAATGAAAGGAAGATTCGTTAAGAGAGCTTCTCTTGTTGCTTCCGCTGGTGCTGCTGCAAATTCACCATTAGGTGTGAATTACTGAATAGTGAATATTCATGTTAAGATAATTAACTGTTAGTATGTACATAGGAATAACCAATAACGTGATTTTCTTGTATGAATAGCGCTGATGTATATATTTGGTAATAAGAATGTGAAAAGGCATTTTGATTGTTAAAACTAATATAGGTTAAACATAATGTTACCTCTCAAACAGAAATCGAACGAACATAAGTTTTACAAACCAAAAATTGATCACCGATTTCTTAAAACATGTATATATATATATATATATATATCACCACCGTTACCTTTATATTAAAACTCTATAGTTCCATTAATAATTCCTATATAAAAAAATTTCGTTTGTTTTGCTAATGTTCTTAGATGTTTTGAAAAACAGTTATGTAAGTATGATGCTTTTTCCCACCTATTACGTCATATCGTTAGATCTTATCTTCTCCGTTTGTCAAACTACTAGATCTTATCCTATTACGAATAATGTAACCACGCTTATAAAATCAATTATTTACAAAACTTATTACTTTTTCCTTTTATATTTTTTATTTCTAATCTTACGAAACTATTTCCCCGAAATTTATGGAAAGAGTTGTCTCGCCCTCCTAGGTATGAATAAGGTCAAAACACATTGCCTGAAGTCTAATTTGGGAAATTATTTCCAAAGTAAAAAAGAACTAAAACCCAAGCAGAACCAAACCAAAATGTTGACCAAAAAAGAAATCGAATGTTCACCTTTAAGAATTTCAAAAATAATAAACAGTAAAATCATTTTCTTTTATACTTTTTTTCCAACCATTATATCATTTAAAAAGAGATCACAGTTAATTACAGAATTGGGAAGTTAAAATAAAAATGGCTCGACAGTCACATTACAATAAGTACAATAAACAAGCGATACGTGAGTCGCCATTGTCCCTACTAAGTTTGGAGTTTTTTTTTTTTTTTTTTTTTTGGTTTTCTTGTATAGTCCGATTCGTTTTTAATTTCTAGCAAGATGAAATTGGCAACTAACTACCACACAAGCGTACATTGGACCAAATATCTATCAGCGCCCATATCGTTATCAACGACCCAGTATTAATTTAAATCTGTGGTACATAAGAAATGTTACTTTTAGTGGTGCTTAAAATTCTGGTTAGATGGACAAATTTCAAAGAAGTTTTGTTTGGAAGTGCTATAATATGATTATCTGAAGCTACTACGTAGAACGGGTAAATAAAATCTGGGTAGTACACTAAATAAAGTTGCGAGGAATCTTTTTGTTTTTGTTGTTATAAATGATAAAAATGTCCAAATCATTGAAAGGCAGGACACAACTAAAAGATGTAGAAGTCACATCGTTTGGATGTTGTTGTGGAGCTGAGAGTTGGGTCCGCACGAAGGAGCCTGGAGACATTGGTCTTGTAAGTTATATCACATTCAACCTTCGATTTGCCGCTTCTTCTATTACAGTTACTGGATAGTAGATAAAATCTACGTACTTATAAAAATATAATATTAAAAAAATGCAAACATACTTCAAAAACAATTTTGTAAAACTAATAGAAAGGCTTCTTCTATAAGAAGTTTCTTTCTAAGTGCTTTCCTAGTAAACATGACTCGAACAACAGAACCTCTCGACGAACCTTCATTATTGAAAAAGTGATATTTCCAATAGTCACTCTCATTGAGGAAAAACATTAGAAAATAAGGGAATTTTTTTCTCCAATGGTACATGAATAATAGTGCATCATATTGAGGGAACACTAATCATAAACTCATACTTTTAAAATGATGTACTATTGGAGAAAATTTTCCCTCATTTTTATGTTTTTCTTTAAAAACTGGAACCATTAAAAAATAAAAATAGGTTTGTTTAAATAAATAATAAGTAGTAATAATAATATATTTGTACTATTGGAGAAAAACTCAAACTCATTTTAATGTAACCATTGGACATGCTCTAATTACACAATATTAATGATACTTTCGGTATTCATTATTCTAAAGGACATGATATTTTGGGTATTAATCATTCTAAAACTTGACTTAAATAAATACACTTGCTATAAATTATACATTTTCAGAATTTGGGGAAATTTTATAAAAAATTAAATAAAACAACACTACGTTTACAGCAGACAAAAAAAATCATACAATTGATGCGAAGTTTGAAGTCTTATCTCATTCTCAATTTAATTAAAACAATGAATTAGAAGATATATCTACGCTAACAATTTATCTATCGAATTTGAGGTTTCAAATAACGTCATCACAGATAAAAGATTAAAGAATCGAATTCGAATTTTTCCCAACAAGAACAAATAAGGCACGCACGCAACAAATCTAAAGACTTAAATTATACAAGCAAAAAACTATGAAAGCTGTTTAACAGAAAAAAACTATGAAAGGATTTGGAAGCAATGTAAAAATTTCTATGGTTTTAGGGAATACTTATATGGTCAGTATAGTATTATAATATTGAAGTTAAACTTGTTAGTTATAGAATGTGGGCAAATTTTAAAGTGATTTAATATTATTATAGATAATTAAGGGGCATAATTCGTATAAACCGGCCTATCACTAGTCAAGGTGGCTAGATTTATTTATTTTTTCTACGTGGATGGTATCGGATTTGAAATCTATGTTAAAGTGTAAAGATTTATAATATTTATTAATCAGACTAACAAAAAAGTGTAAATAAAAGATATTCGCATTAGATAAACACTCTTATTTTTAACTGATTTAGTTTTTTTCTTAGGTTTGTTACTTCATCCTAATTTACAACATTTTTTCCTTACTATTTGTATATGTTATTAGAATACAAGGCCGAAAAAATTTAGATTATCAAATAAAATATCAAAAATTTATATGATTTTCCGATGCTAGTGATTCGAAACTGTCTTCTATTTATTATCGATGATATGACAATTGTCACTTTTTTCATTGTCAAATATTTGAAAGTTAAAATGAAATAAAAATTAAGAGGGTGCTAAAATAATCTATATAATAAATTACGTTAATTTTTTAAATAAATTCTAAAACTTACTTTTTTTGAAAAAACTGCGTTTCTTCTTTTATATATATATATTCTTTGTTTGGGTTATTATACCAGATGACCCTAGATAATCACATAATTAAACATTTTTCATCTTTTTCCCATAGTTTTTGAGCATTCAAATCCAAACAAAATAGGCTTAGTGCTAGATTAATTATTTTGTTAACGATCAAAATATTTGAGAGAGATCAATTCTAATATTTACATTTAATTATTTTGTTTACACGATAAATATCATTATATCATGTGATATATATGGTTTTACATCGAATTTATTATTTACTGTGGTGTAAAATATATTGTCAACATAATAATTTATTCATCTGATAGTTGATGGATAAAAATTTTAACAATAATTTATTTATTAACATAATATATATTATGCTATATTGATAAACATTGTTATAATGTTAACAAATAAATTATCATTAATAATTTTATCCATTAGCTACTGGATAAATATATTAATATGTTGACAACATATTTTATAGTATGTTAAACAATAATTTAGATGTGAATCTACATATTACATAATATAATGTTTTGTGTTAACAAAATAATTATTCGTTAAAATTGGACATATCTTTCTCAAATATTTTGTCAGATTATCTATAGCTATTAATTAAATTGCTGCTTCTTTGTTTTGTATTTATGGATTGGAAGGTCAGAACCTTAACGTTATTAGGTTTCAATGTTTTGAGGATTAAAAACGATCAATAATCTTATTTCATTGTATCAATTTTAAGTTTTACTATATGTCTAAAATACACGACATTTGGTTTGATGGTTTTGTGTAAGATTTTTAAGGTCTTGCAAACAGAAAGATAGTTTAGTGAGCTTATGGAAATGGAAAGTTTAAATTTTCTATTTTTGTAATAAAAAAAATAGTTTAAATTTTCTTTATATCACTTTATGAATAAAAGAAAACTTAAGATTTTCAAATAGTATTGGTCAAATTTGGAGAATTTGTTTTCGAAAACTTCAACAAACAAGAAAAATTATGTAGTAATTGAACTCCGTCTTAATCAGTAGAGAGATTTATTCCAAAGATTGAAAGGGCAATTGGACCCACCAAATTAAATTGAAATTTTGGAAATTTGTGATAATTTCATTCATATTAAGAGAAGGGTGGCTCATGGCTGGCTTTTTGGGCTGAAAACTGAAATGACATTTTGTGGTCCTCTCTTCTCTCTTCTATAAATAAAATTGAGTAACTCCCAAAATGTGAGGGACCGTCACTTTGATAAACCCCCGTCTGGCATCTACCCTTTTTCCTACTAATTTTATGGAGACCCTTCAATAATATCTTTCTTTTTAGAGAAATTACTCAAGAATACCACACTTTTAAGTTTTGTTGACAAAAATATCACTATTAATTTAATGTTCCAAAAATACTACCAAAAGTTTTAGTTTTCAAAAATACCACAAAAACAAAAATTGATTTTATAAAGTTACTCAAGAATACCACACTTTTAAGTTTTGTTGACAAAAATATCATTATTAATTTAATGTTCCAAAAATACTACACTTTTAGAAATTACTCAAGAATACCACACTTTTAAGTTTTGTTGACAAAAATGTCACTATTAATTTAATGTTCCAAAAATACTACCAAAAATTTTAGTTTTCAAAAATACCACAAACACAAAAATTGATTTTATAAAGTTTATAATTTAAATTTTTGGATTTAGGTTAAGTATTTTAAATTTATGGTATAGTTTTTATAAGATAGGATTTAGGGTTTTTAAATCATAAATCGTAAACCTTAAAAGTTTAAGGTTTGATGATTTATGGTCATTTTATTATAAAATTTTTGATATAAATAAAAGTTTTTAATTTTTTTAATTTTTGTAAAAGTAAAACATAATTTAGTGGTATTAACGAGAATTGCCCTTCTTTTTATGTCAAAATATATTCACTTCTATTATGTTACTTATTCATTACTGTAATATTGGATATCCTAATCCTCTTACAAGTAAAACTAAATTTCTAGTTACTCCTGCAAAATGAGATCAGGTTGAAACAATTTATAAGAATTCAAGCAGATAACACAAAACTTAATATACTATGCATCCCAAGAAAATAATAGTAAATTATATGGACCCTTAAGTGGAATATATGACTTCTTCCACTAAGCCTGGGGGCATTGCGATCTGCACCTATCCCAGTTCTCTTACATGGGCCTAACAAAAACAAAATTAACACAGAACTTCTTGGACAAGTGAATATATCAACTGGGCTGAATATGAGGTATTGAAGTAAATTTGGTTTTAAGGTTTTGCCCCGTAAATTAACTAAAAACCAATTAGCTAGTCAACAGACTCACTTCGGCCATCTTCGTCTTGTGTGTTTCTGTGGAATTATAGGCTATAATTGATCACAAACGCATTATATACTAGATTATTGTGCGGGTGTTACTGATATAAGGGCTACAAAAAGCCCAAATATAATCATGGTAATAATATATTACATCAGCTTTCATGGATAGATCCGAACCAAAAGAATTATAAACTGTTTGCTAATTACGCAAACAAACAAACTCGATTAGCAGTCCCACATACTATGAAAACTCAACATAAAACTTATAAACCATAAAAAACCGTAAAACGTAACCTTAGACCAAATAAAGTGATAAACTAAAAATTAACTAACCATAAAATCAATATTAAACTAAAAATAATAAATATTTTAACCTAAAACTCATAGACGAAGGTTGTCAAGGAGTGTGTTCGCAATTCCCTACAAATTTTATCCTCACTTTGAAGACGAGATCAGCCAAAATCGAAAATACACTCTTTCGACAAGCCTTTCTGTGAATTTTATTGTTCATGATTATATAGATTGAAAGCAAAGTTGATGAACCTGGTGATAATAAGGTTATTCAAAATCATAAACACATTACACCATTTTGTTTTGATGATCCACAAATATTAAATTGAGTTTTAAGAGTTTGTGTGGTTGTTAATCGAGTTTATTTGTTTGTTTGTATAGTTAGTAGAAAGTTACAAAAATTCGTGCAGTTTGGATCTTTTATATTGACGACTATTATATATAATTTTTAGATTTCTAGTTACAGTTTATCATACCATAATATGTTATGCCGAATTTTAATATTTTGTGTGAAGGTTTTTCGAACACTTTTAGTTTTAGGATATGTTAGTTTTATGTATTGAAAATAGTTTACATAGTTTAGGGCCGTTATTGATTTGTTAAATTTATACAATTATTTTACGGTTACGCCTGATCCACCAGTATTCACAGTCCACATCCACCCACACGCCTTGACGCAAAAAAATTGCGACAAGTACCACACGTGTGTCCGATGGTTCTATGCTTATCATGTTGTACATACGTTTTTATTATTACTTCTAGTATTACTGATGCGATGATGCGATGTTCAAAACTAGTTCACCTTTATTTGTTACTTTCTCATCGTAGACTTTCTTTTTCCCGGCTACTTTTTAACGTCGAGATACAAACTTTTCACGAAACTACGTCAATTTAAGTGGGTCCTTCGTCAGGACAACCTTTAATATTATCAGCTACCAATCCTTGCTTCTTCAAATAAATGCTTCTTCTCTTTTTTTTTTTCTTTTTTTTTTGGGATAAATTCTCTTTTCTTTTTTCTTGTAGAGGTAGTGGTCATTCAATGATTAATTCTCCTATTCTCTATTTTGAATTTTGTGATTTATTGCTTTAAGCCTTTAACATATTTATAGCTAGTGGTAAACACAATGGAGAACTTCCTGATATAGTCTAATATCAATGTTCCTCAAAAAACATGTTTCTGCTTTATAAGAACTTACTATCATACATAGCAAGCAATGCTTACTTTTTATAAATTGCATATTTAATTTTATCCTTCATGGAACCACAAATAAAAGGAAATTGTGGGAAAGGAGTCCTAAAGAATTTACTTTAATCTGATCAAATGAGATATCAGCGGCGTATGTACACACATCTCTTCAATAAATATTTCCTCATATGTGAAAATAAAGTGTCAGTGGAGAAGATACCGAGGATCAAATCTTCCTTGTTTTTCTTCCAATTCCTCTTCAATTCATCATTTCAATTTTCAATTTCTGATTTGTATTAAATTTCTTTTAGAAAACTGCTTCCAACAAAACTCAAACGTACTTGTCATTAGGAGTGTTACAAATCCGGATCCGTATCCGTGCTATCCGTTAAAGAAAATATTACCGGATATCTGGAAAAAAACGAATATTTAAAATTAAAAACGGATATTCGGAAAAAAATAGATATACAAAAAAATCATATGTATATCCGTTTTGAAATTTTTTAATATTCAAATCTAAATTTGTTTTACCCAAATATCCGTTTTTGGATCTAAATTCAGATAATCATGTCATGAACAAAAACAATATAAAAATATAAGAATTATTGATAAAATCTCAAAAGATATTACGTACAGGAAACATGTATGTTAAAAAAATAATATTTTGATTATATTGTGGCGA
Source organism: Cardamine chenopodiifolia (assembly GCA_963922655.1). Taxonomy (NCBI): domain Eukaryota; kingdom Viridiplantae; phylum Streptophyta; class Magnoliopsida; order Brassicales; family Brassicaceae; genus Cardamine; species Cardamine chenopodiifolia. Next base: position 5,921,422 of record OZ000467.1, read on the forward strand.
GTAAATTATACATACTATAAAGTAGGGTAATTGACCCCTACGAATTTATTTTAAAAAAAACTTATTTCCTTGTTGATCTCTATAATTAAAATACTTAAAATTTTGCTTGTTGATCTCTATAAAAATGTTAAAAATACATTCTGACCCCCTAAAATTAATGGATAGCTCCACCACTGCTATAAACACTTTGAAATTTTGATCAAACACGCATCTGAATGAACCAGAGAATCAAAGCGTGAAGGTGTATGAATAATAATAAATTAATAATAGAATATGAATGGATAATTGATGATGATATCATAATTCCAAAAAATACAACTTTCATATAAAAATGGCAGTTTCTTTTATTGAATTCGGACATTTTCAAACCTATAGAAGACCATGATGACAAGGACAAAACTATGAAGAAGAGACAAATAAATATTATTTTTCTCATAGAGTGTTCAGACAAATTAACAACTGATTACTGAAAAACCGTTACGGAGTTTATTTATTTACCATATTCATATTCCTTTGATTCCAATGTGAAATAAGCAAAATGCTCTCTCTTTTAACATCAGTCCAGTTTTTAAGAAAAATACATTCAAACAAAGTAAAGTAAGAAAAAAAAAACTTAGGGTAATTTGGACAGTAAGAGTTCAAAAGAAGAAGGAAGAAAATCAAAGAATAGCTAAAGGAACTAACTAGTTGTGGAGGCGATCTGGGGAACTAGGGATCCTTCTATTGGAATCTTCAAAGCGAGTGTTGGTGTTGTTTAGACCAAAAGATCTTCCCTTGAAATACTTTTGGAAGAGTCGTTCAACATCATCGTCCTTATTGTTCTCGGAGGCGAGGGTATTTCCGTCTTTTCCTAGTTGGTTGACTTCCGACAGTTCCCGGACTTGTCCTTCCCGGAAAAGCCAGATCTGGAACAGAGAGATGAGTATGAGAGCGACGGAGAAAGTCAACAGAATATCTCGACAACCCATACAGATAAGAGAAAACTAAGATGATGATGAAGAAGAAAGAGAATGTTTCGATGATGAAATGATAAAAACTTTTTTTGATTGACAAGAAGGTCAGAGATTTTTATATTCAGACAATTCCATCTCTCTCTCTCTCTCTCTCTCTCTGTGAGCTATAATGAGGTGGAGCAGGCGCAGCCGGAGGGAAGATGACGGGCGTGCTATGTCTTTGAGTCATTGACTCATTTGTAATTTGAGCCAGTCTCTATCTCTGTCATTTTTATGTCTCTGCTTTGTTTTTCTTTCGTTTTTTTAATATATAATTAAATGAAACAGGTGTGTAAAATATTCAACGAAATACTTATATACTGTATCTGTAATTACAAAACGGCTGGTTTATATAAGAACTTGTTGACAGTTTTGGGTTCCTTGTCACATGCATATGCATATTCCTTTGATGTATTCTTTTTATTCCTCGGTTGGTTAAGAATATGGTCCAAATTTGAAGATTTGATTTAGTAATTAAAAAATAAAAATGGAGTGGTCCAACAAGAAATGCATGCAACGAAAAGATGATAATCATAAGTTGCATTCCCAAGATAGATGCAATTTCTGTCGCGTTGGGAATTGAATGGGTGCTATCCGACGGAGATGTAAAGAAGGAAATGTATACAACAAAAGAGGAAACATGGAAAAGAAGCTAAACTCACGTTTACAAGTGTGTCGGTGGTCAAAGTTGAAGACAACATATCGATGGAGGCGAAGCAGCAACATTGATTATAATCACGCAAAACCTATTCTATGATGTAATAATAAACAAATTATGTGTTATAAAAGAGTTTAAATATAACAAAATTAGTGTATGATAGTGTTAAACTTCGTCAAAGTGTAGTCAGACAAATGTTTATATATTTCTTGACAACGTGGATATGTTTGGGGAAGGACTCATATGAGTCAACTGGTCACATTCGCATGGGTATGTCTGATAAGAATTTATTTTTAGTTTTTTAATGTAAAATTTTATAATATCAAATTCGGATAGTCTTATTTGGGCTCATAGCAACAATTCAATTTAGTAATCAGACCCGTCTTCGCAAGTCCATGAGAACTCCCACAACTTTAAAAAAAAATTTAATGTGTGGCCATCTTTTTTAATTTTCACATCTTTAGTAAAACATGTGATAAATCAGTTAAACTATACTTACCATAAACGAAAGTATTAAATTATGAAATAGGTATAAATTAATTAAAGGGAGGATGACCAGTTTACTAAAAACTACCGTTTAATTGCTAGAATGACTCCCGTGTATTTAGAGTTAAATATTGTGTCTAAATCCCAATCGTATCCTTGCTAAGTTGTGTTAGGAAAAAAATAATTACGATGGTGCCATTATTAATTAAAATCCACCGCCGAAAAAAATTACAAAAATGCCATTCAGTAAACATTGGCGCAGACTTATTTCTTTGCAGACTTATTTAAAGTTACCGCAGAGTTATTGTGTTATATATGTTACCACAGACTTATTTCAGTTACTGCAGAGTTATTTAATTATCGCAGACTTATTTAGTTACCGCAAACTTATTTTACTTACCGCATACTTATTTCGTAACCGCATACGAATTGAACATTATCGCAGACTTATTTAGTTACCGCAGACTTATTATAGTTACCGCAGAGTTATTGTCATGATGTCGCAGACTTATAGTAGTTACCGCAGACTTATTTAGTTATAGCAGACTTATTGTAGTTACCGCAGACTTATTGTGTAAATGCAGACTTATTGTGTAAATGCAGACTTATTGAACGTTGTCGCAGACTTATTCAGTTACGGCGGCTTATTGTAGTTACGACAGACTTTCTGTAGTTACGACAGACTTATTGTAGTTGCCGCAGAGTTATTATGTTACCGCAGACTTATTTAGTTACGGCAGACTTATTGAGAAATCGCAGACTTATTGAAACGTTGCCACAGACTTATTTAGTTACCGCAGACTTATTGTAGTTATCGCAGACTTATTGAAAGGTTGTCGCAGACTTACTGTGTGGTTACGACAGACTTATTGTGTTACCACAGACTTATTTTGTATTTGCCGCAGACTTATTGTAGTTATCGCAGAGTTATTGTGTAGTTACCGCAGACTTATTGTGTTACAGCAGACTTATGTTGTGTTACCGCAGACTTATTGGATTGCCGCAGAGTTATTGTGTATTTACCGCAGACTAATTGTGTTACCGCAGACTTATTTTGTAGTTGCCGCAGACTTATTGTAGTTACCGCAGACTTAATGTGTTACCGCAGACTTATTGTTTAGTTGCCGCAGATTTGTTATATTAACGTCCGACTTATTGAGTTATCTTCTTCGGTTAGACGATAAGGGCTTCGTCCTGGTTTGGGCACGCCGCCTCTTATTTTCTTCCTGGGTTTTTCCTCTGCTTCTTCTTCTTCGTACTAACAGCCAATTATCTTCATCCAAACAGCCAATTGAAGGTATTTTTTATCTTCATCCTAATCGTCGTCGTCGTGTAATTCGGTCTCTGTGTGCCGCAGAATGGAGCAACAAATTATTCTTGTATGTGGAAAATGGAATTTTGATAGGAATAGATGGTTGTTTGTTATTGATGTTAAGTTAGGATCTCGAATTCTAGCAGCTGAAGATAGTACCAGTTATGAGAATTTCGTTCGAATGGTGTACGATGATTATGGGTTGGATAAGCGAGTTTGTGATGTCAAATTGAGCTACATATTGCCAAAGAAGATTAAACAATATTTGCCTCAAGATACACCTCCTGTATATGTTGACAATTGTAGGCAATTTCATATTTTTTTGGGCCAATCGAAAGCAATTATGCTTCGTCTTTGTGTGGAAGTTTATGATAAAGTTTATACGGAGAAGATGTCAGAAGATAGTTTTCCAAAAGCTGAAGAGAAAATGCAGGTCCATGTTTTCGATGTTGATGAAGATGATGATGTAGCTAGTGAATCTAGATTCGATTATTGTGACGACTCTGACGGAACAGATTCGGGGGATGAGAATTTTGCAGCGTATGGATTGGAGGCTGAAGAAGAGGAAGAAAAACCAAAACTACCTCTCAAGAAGAGAGGTAGCTCAGTGTATGTAAGTGAAGGCAATGATAGTGTTGAATTTCAGAACTTAGAAATGAGTTCTGTGGAATTAGCTGTTGGACAATGTTATGATACAAAAGAGCAGCTAGAGACAAGAGTGAAAATTCTCTCTGTTGTCCAGAAATTTGATATCTATGTATATAAATCGACACCGGAGCTATGGGTTGTCAAGTGTTGGGTGAAAGGATGTTCTTGGAAGTTATGCGCTCTCCAATAGGAGATCATCCAAGATTTCACATTCGGAAGTATGTTACAACACATAGATGTTCAGTTACAAAGCGTTCTGCAAGATACCGACAAGCAACTCATGAGATACTTGGGGTATTATACAAGGATTTCGTTGGTGGCGTTGGACCAACTGTCTTGCCAATACATGTTGTTGAAGCTCTCAATAGACGATTTCAAATAAAGGTACATGTTTGCATATGTATTTGAATTACATCTTTTATATATAGATTTTATATATTTAAAACTTTTTTGTATAGATTAGTTATTGGAAGGCATATAGAGCATTAAAACATGCTCGGAATTTGGTTAGGGGAAGTGAGGAGAATGGATACGCATTGTTACCTACTTACTTATACATGATAAAGAGAGCAAAACCTGGTTCACACACACGACATAAAGTTGATGAAAAGAAAAGATTCAAGTATTTGTTTCTAACATTTGGTGCAAGCATCAATGGACTTCCATACGTACGGAAAGTTATGGTTGTAGATGATACATATTTGCAAGGTAAATACAAATGAACACTTCTTACCGCTATAGCTCAAGACGGTAATTTTCAGATATTTCCGATTGCTTTTACCATAGTTGATACCGAAAATGATGAATCATGGGAATGGTTCTTCAAGAAACTGAGCGGTGTGATTCCTGATGATGAAAGCCTTTCCATTATTTCTGATAGGCACAAGTCTATTGGAAAAGCTATTACAACGGTATACCCGAAGGCTAGTCGTGGAATATGTACATATCATTTGTACAAGAATATATTGGTCCGTTTTAGAGGTCAGGATGCGTTTCGTTTGGTGAAAAAAGCGGCCAGTGCTTTCACAATTGCTGAATTTCAGATCACCTTTGTTCAGATTGAAGCGTTAAATCCTGCACTTTTTAGTTATCTTCAAAAAGCTGATGTAAGATTGTGGACACGTGCTCATTTTCCTGGAGATAGGTACAATCTTCTTACTAGCAACATTGCTGAATCAATGAATAAAGTACTATCACGCTCTAGGAATTTGCCTATTCTACATTTACTGGAAGAAGTGAGATCAATGATGACAAGATGGTTTTCAGACCGAAGGACTGCTGCAATGAATTTGAAAACAAAACTAACCCGTGGAGTAGAACGATTGCTAGAGGTAACTTATTTTGGTTACAGCTTATAGTTACGGCAGACTTATTTTGGTTACAGCTTATAGTTACCGCAGACTTATTTTGGTTAAAGATAATAGTTACCGCAGACTTATTTAGTAGTTGTCGCAGACTTATTTTGGTTACAGCTCATAGTTACTGCTGACTTATTTTGGTTAAAGATAATAGTTACCGTAGACTTATTTAGGTTACGGATAATAGTTACCGTAGACTTATTTAGTAGTTACCGCAAACTTATTTTGGTTACAACTCATAGTTACCGCAGACTTATTTTGGTTATAGCCCATAGTTACCGCAAACTTATTTTGGTTACAGCTCATAGTTACCGCTGACTTATTTTGGTTACATCTTTTGTCTTATATTGTAGCTGACTTGTTTTGATTTTTTGCAAAGTCGTGTGGAATATTCTAAGGTTCTAAGTGTTGGAGATATTGATGGAAATCAAGTTCAAGTGACACGCAGAGGATCATCGCTACATGTTGTTAATTTGAGAGAAAAAAATGTACATGCCGTAGGTTTGACTTGGAGAAGTTGCCATGTGCACACTCAATAGCTGCATCTGAGAGCGCGAAGATCTCCCAAATTTCACTTTGTCATCCCTATTATACGAGCATCTATTTGTACAATTCGTATTCGGCTGCGATCATGTTGAGGGATTTTGCTTTACCAATACCGGAAAATGTAGCAACATGGACTTGTTTACCACCTGTTATTCGACAACAACCTGGTCGGCCGAAAAGATCAAGGATGAAATCATTCCTCAAAACTGCGAAGGCGATAAAGAGGCCTAGAAAACAACACACTTGTGGAAAATGTAATCAAATGGGACATAATCGTGTAACATGTAAACTATTTAAAAGCATTGTATACTATATTTTACATTTTTATTTGTAAACTTGACATTGTAACATGTAAACTCTATTTGATACCATTGTAAACTCTAAATAACTGTGTTTTAAACTCTATGTACAACATGGTAAAATAAGTCTGCGACAACTACAAATAACTCCGCGTCAACTTGAAAATATTCAGTAGGTACCGCAGACTTATTCAGTAGTTACCGCAGACTTATTTAGTAGTTGTCGCAGACTTATCTTGTAGTTACGGGTTCTGTGGTTCGAACCCTTGAGGTTGCCATATCCTCAAAACTTTTTTTGTTTCTGATTCCTCGGAAATTGGTGGCAAATAAGTCTGCGGTAACTAATAAATAAGTCTGCGGTAACCACAACATAAGTCTGCGATATATGTATATATATAAGTTTGTGGAATAATTAACGCAGACAACCGTGGCACAGTGGTCGAGTGCCCCGCGTCTTTAAATGCCCATGACTATGCTTCTCAAGTTCGATTCCAAATGGTTGCAAGAAAATCATATTTTCTTTTTAACGCAATAAACAACGTATATATATATATATATATATTAGTTTATGAAACAAAATCCCGCAGACAACCGTGGCACAGTGATTGTGTGTCCCGCGTCTTTAAATCTTGTAGACCAACGTAGTCACCGCGGACTTATTCAATAGTTACGGTAGACTTATTTAGTAGTTGCACAGACTTATCTTGTAGTTACGGGTTCTGTGGTTCGAACCCTTGAGGTTGCCATATCCTCAAAACTTTTTTTGTTTCTGATTCCTCGGAAATTGGTGACAAATAACTCTGCGGTAACGAATAAATAAGTCTGCGGTGCGGTAACTACTAAATAAGTTTGCAGTAACTACTAAATAAGTCTTCGGTAATTACTAAATAAGTCTGCGGTGACTACGAAATAAGTATGCGGTGACTACGAAATAAGTCTGCGGTGATTACTAAATAAGTCTGAAATCAAACATATACGAAAACATTGTAGACTACAAAATCAACAAAGAAAATCAACAAAATCTACATTGTTAACTCATATTGAGTTATCATTAAGTTGTGGAATTTTCATATCTAACCCACGAGGTAATGGATTAGTCATCGTGTGTCCTGCATACTGCGGAAGTTCATCAACCATCTCAGCCGCTAATCGCAACCGCAAGTCCTGAATGGTCCTATCGCTAAGCCCTTCGAAGGTCCATCCTAAAGCAAGACACTCGATGTATTTTATGGCATATACACCGCAATCCCCCAGATTTTCATTGATCGGCACGCCATGTGTGACTCTATGCACCTCAAACATTGCATAGCTTGGCTTGCGGTCTTTCTCCGGGACCATAATGGTTAGAATTGCAGGGATCATTTTTCGGAGAAATAGACACGCATCAAGCAGCTCCTTGTTGGAGGTATGATTCGGGATAGAGTCGTAGACATATATCTTTTTCTTCGGGAAGTCAATGTCTAAAGCAACCCAATGATTTCCTTTTACATTCAGCACACCGTACAAGTTATCAATGTCATAGAACCATGACTTGTTTGACGGCTGGAGAGGAATCAAACCGTAGAAATGGTCAAGATAATTCTTGTCAAACAAGAATTTCCTGCTATTTGGCGGGACTTGTTTGAAATCATTCCCCATGATAGAGGTGAAATATGGGCCAAGGAAGCCGATTCTTTCCCGGTAAGGTGAAGGACCACGAGTAGTTCTATTGCAGAACATTGTCAAAGCATCAACAATGTGTTGTAAATTTTTTTTTTTTGAATAAGTCTGTGATAATAAGTATATAAGTCTGCGGTAACTTGTAAATAAGTTTGCGGCAACTAGTAAATAAGTGTGCGGTAACAAGTAAATAAGTCTGCGACAACTAGTAAATAAGTCTGTGGCAACGAATTAATAAGTCTGCGGTAAGTAATTACCGCATCTTCAAGCCATCCATAATATGGATCCGGCCACTCCTTCCTTGGAGTAATAATCTTTTTCAAATGTTCCACATCTGGATTAATGCTTCCAAGAGGTTGTTCCCTTAAAGGAAAACATAATTTCTCAGCATTGCATGTTCAACATAAAGGTATTAGAGACAAAGATATAAGAGACTTACTCATCAGTCTTCATGAAATCCATTAGCTTACGCAATTTGGATTCATCGACAGATTCCATAGGATCATATTCGTGTTCAGAAGTTATAACCTTAGGACGTCTGCGTTTGACACTTGGAATAATGCGTTTGACAGTAGAGTTACCAACGTATGGTAATATTTGGGAACTTGCCAAATGTGGTACTCTTTTCGGCATTTTTAATAGATCATCCAGGTCCTTCAAATTTTCTGTCTTTTCATCCTAAACCTTCAGCTTTGCCGCTATATCACCAATAGTCTCTAGCGGATTTGACCCTTCCTCTGAAGTTGATGCCATTTTCATTTCCATTTTGGCAACTTTGGCTTCAAATTCTTTAGTTATGTCCACGACATCATCTTTACCATGAGAAATCTTTTGCCTTTTTTTCAACCGAGCATCACTCTTATCAACTTTTGTAAGTGGAAGCTTATCTGCCGGTTTCTTAGACTCCATTACCAACCGTGAATGCATATAAGTGTTAGACAAACCCATTAAACAGGTAAAACAAAAATAAATAACTCTGCGGTAACTACAAAACAATTCTGCGGTAACTACAAAACAACTACTAAACACTGCGGTCACTACAAACAACTCTGCCGCAACTACAAAACAACTACTAAACAACTGTGCGGTAACTACAAAACAACTACTATACTAAACAACTCTGCGGTGACTACAAAACAATTCTGCGGCAACTACAAAACAACTCTGCGACACCTACAAAACTACTACACTAAACAACTCTGCGGTGACTACAAAACAACTCTGCGGCAACGAATTAATAAGTCTGCGGTAATAGATATTACTAACCGGTGTTTTGATATTGGATTCATGATCGGGTTGATCAAGTTCGAGGTTCTTTGGTTCTTTGTAAGAGGTAGAACCAACGTTTTTTGATTTGCCCATATCTCCTTGCTTTGCCAAATCAAAATCAGTCTACAGCAAAACAATAATTAATCTATAGGAATAGGTAAGTCAATCTGCAGCTAAATACAAAATTTTACTTTAACTAACCGGTGTTTTACTACTCCTTTCATCATCTTCTTTCTCTAATTCTTTGGGAGAATTAGCCTTCCCCTTCCCTCCTCGCTCTCGCAGATCATTGATATCTGCTTTAAGTGTGGTCAGCCTTGAATCAACATTTGATTCAAAACCTCCCAATCTTGCGCCCAAGTCGTCCACGGTCCGAACTAATGTTTCTATGACCTTAAACATTCCAGCTAAGGTCTTCTTTTCTTCAGCATCCTACACATTAAAAAAATAGTTAATAACAAGAGTAATCACATACAATAAACATTTGAATGTTAAAATAAGCGACAACAGTCATAACATTTGAATGTTCTTTGTCTTTGATCATCAAGACTTTCTTAGAACTTCAACCGCAAACCAACTTAACACTCTTTCGTTCCTTTTGATGCCAACAATATGGATCCAAACTATCCCCAATGATGTCTTCAATCAGGTTGTCAAGTTGGACATCCTTGTTTTCTTCATTGTCACGCCAGTAGGGATAAATTTCTTCTAAAGAAACTGGAACCATATGCCTAACACGAACCTACATCGGAAACAAGTACCATATGAATATCATCATTAAAAAAACAATCTCTCATCATAAACAACTGTGGCATAATCAATTCATAACTACTCTAAAAGTCTGCGATAACTACTAAATAAGTCTACGGTAACTACTCTATAAGTCTGCGGCAAGTACTAAATAAGTCTGCAGTGACTAATAAATAAGTCTGCGGTAACTACTAAATAAGTATGCGGCAACTACTAAATAAGTCTGCGGTAACTACAAAATAAGTCTGCGGCAACTACTGAATAAGTCTACGGTAACTACAAAATACCTCTACGGCAACTTCTAAATAAGTCTGCGGTAACTACTGAATAAATCTGCGACAACTACTAAACAAGTCTGCAGTAACTACTAAATAACTCTACGGTAACACGAACATAATCAATTCATACCTTTCCGTGTTCAGCTTTCTCCTCTTTGATTAGATCTTCAAATCTAAAACGCTTCCGACTTCCTCGCCAGTTAAGTAGTGGAGGAACATCATCCAGATTTCTCTTATAGCCATATATCTCCCCCAAAGCATGAACTGACTCAAACAACCATACGGACAGAACATTAACACATCCGTGTAATGTGTAATTTTCCGTTTTGAATTCCAAAGCTTTGATTGAAATTACCAAACTCGTAAATCCAACTCTACCCCACGGATAGTTTTCAAAATTCTCCTCATGAAGCACTAATTTTGCATCGCTCAAGGGGATCCTTGATGCATGATTGATACCATGTATTCCAACATGTAATATACATAGTCTTCCAACCATCATCCTCTTCTCGTAACTCCAGTGCTGACAACGTTTCAAAACACGCTGCATCTCCCCAAAAGTAGGTCCATCCCCTAATGGAACGTTCATCTCTTTCCAAAAGGCTTCATAATCAACAACTGGATATATGTCATAATTAGATTGCACATCATATGGAAATACGTCGCAATTAAGACCTGTGATTTCTTTATATTCGTGCAGCGAAAATCTGATTGGTTGATCATCAATCACTGACCAAACTTCATGCATATTCTTCACCGCCAACTGATGTGTGATGAAGTAATGAACGTAAGAAGATGCCCATATGAACTTCTCCCCCATGATGTCTATATCATATAACTTAAAAATTATACCAACAGATGATGCCTTCAACGCCTCCCAAACATCATCGCCAATACTCTTCTTGATGGCCCCAAATTTGGATTGGGAATAATAGTGGTTAATGCTATCCACTTGAACATGACATTTCACATCTTTCGAAAGCCTAGCAGGATAAGATGCCATATCTCTGCAATCAAGTAAACAACTTATCAGTGTAAATAAATAAGTGAGCGCCAATACAAATTAAGTCACCGGCAATACAAATAACAACTAAAAATAAAATAAATAACTACTAATAACTACTAATAACTACTAAATAACTACTAAATAACAACTAAATAACAACTAAATAAATCTGTGGTAACTACTGAATAAGTCTACGACAACTACTAAATAAGTCTGCGGCAACTACTAAATAAGTCTACGGCAACTACAAAATAAGTCTGCTGCAACTACTAAATAAATCTGCGACAACGAATTAATAAGTCTGCGGTAACTACTAAACAAGTCTGCGGCAACTACTAAATAAGTCTGCGGTAACTACTAAATAAGTCTGCGGTAACTACTCTATAAGTCTGCGGTCTCTACTAAACAAGTCTGCGGCAACTACTAAATAAGTATGCGGTAACTAATAAATAAGTCTACGGCAACTGCTTAAGAAGTCTACGGTAACTATAGAAGTCTGCGGCAACTACTAAATAAGTATGCGGTAACTACTGAATAAGTCTGCGGCAACTACTCTATAAGTCTGCAGCAACTTCTAAACAAGTCTGCGGTAACTACTGAATAAGTCTGCGGCAACTACTCTATAAGTCTGCGGCAACTATTAAATAAGTCTGCGGTAACTAGTAAATAAGTCTGCGGCAATTGCTTAACAAGTCTACGGTAACTACTAGATAAGTCTGCGGCAACTACTAAGTAAGTCTGCAGTAACTACTGAATAAGTCTGCGGTAACTACCAAACAAGTCTGCGGTGACTACCAAACAAGTCTGCGGTAACTACAATAACTCTGTGACAACAAAAAAGCTAAAAGAATCTTACAACGAAAAACTACACAAGACAAATGTGAACGAAATCTGAAATCGACGACAACGAATAATGAAATCTGAATTATAAGTTCCGGTTTTTGATGAACCGGACCTTTCTGAAACTGAACTGAAACTGAACGACGACGAAGAAAGACGGAAACGAACGACGACGATGAAAGCGGCAACGACGAGTAACCCTAACTCTCCGACGGTATCGACGGTGGTGTCTCGCAGAAGTTTCTTTTTTTTGACAAAAGTTTTCTGAAACATTTATGACCTTAAATTACCATTAATGTTGTTTTTTTGTAACTATTTGAAATTTTTTCGTAACTGTTTTCGAAAAATTTAAATATTAATGGCAGTTTTCGTAATTATTTCGTAACTGTTAGGTTATAATGTATTTTAACCATCTCAAATTTAATTAAAGAAAAACAGGTCAATCCAACAATTACATCTAAAATTTGAGTTAATCTGTGCTATTTCCTCTTAATTAAATACGGTGATTTAGAGATTGATGAGAGAGCTTGGTTTGGTGGTTGTAATATTTTCTTCCTTTGGTCACTTTTATTAAATGAGAATGTGAGGAATATTTGAATTTGATGCATGCTAATATTCGGTTCAATTTGAGTTTAGTTAAATAATGGAGAAAGCAGTAAAGTACAAAAACCAAAACTTGTCTTCTTTTCAACTTCTCTCGCCACTTTCTTCTTGTCCTTTTATCACTCTTGCGTTTTTCCTGTAATCCCAAACACTATTCAGTTTCTTTTGGCTTCCAATGTTATATATCGCTTATACTATCAGTTTTTTTTGTCGTCGCTTATACTATCAGTTTAGGAAGTTACTTCTCCTCTATTTCTCTTAAAACTACGGCTCTATACCTTACTTCATGGAGTATCATATCATATACGTACGATTCGAACCGTTATATTATTTATTTTTTCATTTTTTGTGTAAAATGATTGCTTTGCAAAAAAAATATTGAGTGCGATTGGTGGCCAGTGAAATAAAAAAAAAGAAACCATAAGAAAAGGTTGTACGGAGTTTACGGTAAAGAAAATCCTTGTGCTGTAAGTTTTGTTCAGTTATCATTTGTAGGCGGTAAGGATAAAAGTATTTTATGTAATTTAACTTTAGTTTTACTTTGAAATTATTTATTACAACCTAAGTGAAAATAATATGTAAAGACAAAAAAACATAATCGGAAGATAAACGTAATAAAAAAAGTAAAGGAAACCCTACAATACAAAAATTCACAAATATATATTTATTCTTCAATATGATTAATGTACATATTGAAGGGTAAAGGGTTAAGGACTCGAGGAAGAGATATACACCCAAGGGGACGAGCCTTGATCAAGAAGAATCTTCCAGTAGTCTCTTCCATCTTGACCTTGTCTCCTAGGGTAAATACTTCATAAGTATTATCGGAGACTACGATGGAAGAATGGATTCGCGTTCCATGTGAATGCAAGGTCACTAGCATACTATGATGGAGGATATCCAAAGGCTTTACCTGTGTCATTGGATTGGACAACATTAGGGTTGTCAAACGGATCAACCTGCGGATCATGATTCATCAATCTGTAAATCAGTTAAAATTTTTACCCGCAAAATTTGAATTCAGTTAATTTGCGAGTTATAAACTATTGATCCGCAGCTATCTCGTTCAAAACCCGCTAACCTGTGTTTTTTTGTTAAAAAATTTTTGATCCGCTAATCCGTCAACTTGGTCCTCCAAGCGTCCACCGGTTTATCTAACCTACCAAACTTACAAAATAAATATTAAAATAAATCTCATTTGCAAGTTATCCGCCAACTCACGAATTTTGATCGTATCTGCCAACTCACGAATTTTGATTGTATAACATACACCTAATCCACAAAATTTCATTTTCTGTCAATCCTTACCCACTCTACGGTGGGTCATAACCCATGGATTGAATCAAAAATTAACAGTTTAGACAACATTCATCAAGTGCGATACATCAGTTTTATTGTCCACACTCACTTCTAGATTTCCTCTACCAGCTCTTCTATGTTTTTCCCCTACAAAACGGGTTCGAGTTTAAAACGGTTTGGCTCGGTTTATAAGAACCAGGATTCATTTCGCCCAAAGATAGGTTCATTTTGAATTTTTGAGTTTACAAGCGATTCAGTAGGCACATAATTTATAATTAAAGAACAAAATGGATCAAAAACCACATAACATTAACAAACTTAGTTCGGTTTATTGAGTTTTATTTTCTTAACCGGAAAACCCAAAACTTATACTAAACCAAGAAAGAAAAAAACAAAACCAACTTGATTTTTGTTTAAAAAAAAACTCCTTAAATTAAAGATATTTTTAGATTAAAAAAACTCATGATCTAATTTTAAATGAAACCATAACAAATCAAAACAACTAATTTTGATTACAATATGGTTCATACATAAAACCGAAAAGTCCAATAACCAAACCGACTGAAAAACCTTGAACCCCAAAACAAAGGATCTCTTGACTTCAATCTTGTGTTGTGTTATCTAAAGGAGGAAGTTGAGTGGACGTGTTCAAATTCCAAAGATCATCATCCCACACAACATCATTGAACAAAACTCCATAGTTTTTCTCAACAAACTCCACGTCCCAGCATGAAGGCAACCAAACGGTGCTCCACGTCATCAGCTCGTCGACCACAACATCTCCGGCCTTGAGCCTCATCCCCCAAAATTCCTCCTCCTCCTTCACAGCCGCAGCCGCAGCCACCGTTGCCGCTGCAGCCAATGCATCCACCACCACCACCTCCATCTTCCTCTCCTCCTCCACCTCCCTCTCCTTCTCCTTCTCCTTCTCCGATCTCTGTCTCTTCCTCTCCCTCTTCATGATCAATGCATGTATGAGTGTAGGGAGAGAGAGGCTATTTAAAGGAGGGATCAGAAGAGAAAATGAGTTTTGAAGAGAATGTGTATGAAGACATGGGTTTAGGACATGGAAGGGAGAGAGATACTAAAGTTGCTTAATCACACACCATCTGTCTGTTCCTTTGGCCCTACGTGTCCTCCATTACTTTTTGCTACAAATATCTTTGAGAATTGTTCACCAGAATAATAAATCGAGTTTTTCCTTTTTAACGTGTTGAAAAATCAAAATGCCACCCAAAGGAAATTCAAATCCGTACAAATTGTATTATTAGTTTCTTCTGTTGTTCCTTATGATGTATAAGAGAAAAAAGAAAGAATAGATTCGTTTGAGTACTTTAGAAAGTGGGGAAATGAATTCCCACCTGGACCGGAAATAGACCAAACGTTCATGAGAAAAGAGACAAAAATTGTAGTTTGGTTATAACAAAATAAGATAAAATAAAATGTAGTTTGGAAAGGGCGAGTTGATATTGCGTGTCTACGAAGGGGCAACTCGCAAGTCGTAAAGTGAACCATTCTCTCTCACACGCACTGACGCACACGACCGTATGACGATTCTTTCCTCTCTTTCATTTTATTTTGGAATTACATAAATATTTCCAAATTAGAACATGTATATCCTATGGTCGGTGAAGAAATGATAGGGGCTTTCACGATGCAAGTGTGAATTGGGCTAATTATACAGAAGGTATGCATTTCATTTGTTTTATAGTAATGAAACTAATTTTAAATAAATGACAATAATGTGACAATTTAAGACTTAGATAGGGTACAACAACATTAAAAATATATTCATGCGAATTGATACACCAATATTTAATCTGCTAAATGATAATATAAAATTTCATGATAATATATCACATACAAAAAAAGATAGTTTACTTTCAAATCTTAAAATAAGTATTTTGTTTTTTTTTATAAATATAGTTCTATTTATATTCTTTCATTTGCTCCACTGCGGAATATCGACTATAAGTTTGATTATAAATCAAAAGCCTCTCTAGTCAAGAATAATTTATGTAGTCTTTTGATTGCACCCTCATTTCTTGACTTATTTGTTTGTTATCTGAGTAAAAAACCATTTTTGCTTGAAAGAGACAAAACACTAAGCAGAGTTAAAGAAGAAGAGATTTGACTTCCAAATCAACCGAAACGAAACGTGTTATTTTGGTTGGAAATGCATTAGGGAAAATTTAGCATTCCTTTTTGTTTTGGTAACTGGATTTTGGCTTGATAATTGATACCATATGAGATTCTTTGGACTTCCAAATCAATTTAGTTGAAAGTGAGTGGGTTGGCTCTTACCTCTCTTATATTTTATTTTAAATCATTTCTAACTTTTTATATGGGATCCTAACTAATAACATCTTTGTTTTAGAGCTAAAATTGTGGAGTTTCCTGTGAGTTTCCTTTTTTTTTTGGCTGAGAGAGCTTCATCGAGTGCCACACTGTTTTCCTAGATAAGTTGTGAGCTATTTAGGGTTTTGTCTTTAATTTATTTTAGAGATGGCTCTAAGACATCGATTTAATCCAATAGGAGACCGTATCATCTCTTCTTTCAAACCAAGTGGATGCCACGAGATTCCAGATAAGCCCTTTATTCAAATTCGGCATTCATCTGGTGAGCAATTGCTGAAATCATTGAGGGGTGGTCTGATCCTTCGAAGAGAAGGTTTAAATATTAGGATTTTTTAGCCAAAATCATTTAAGGATTTTGGAAAGCAATGACACATGGACAAAGTTGGCCAACTTTAGTTTTCAAAAGGAGCATCCAAAATTCAACATCCCAAAATTGACTTCCGACCAATCATGAAACCAACAAGTGGGTGTATTATAATCACATACTCTTTAGATCAAGATTTGTTTTTTTTCTTTTGGGTCAACAACTGTTTAGATTAAGAATATCTCTTCTCTCTGTGTCACAACGTGAGTAATGCAAATTAGTTCGAAGATTAGTCGTCCAGTTTGAATATTTTACACAAATTATGTTAATGTTCCTTCTACAACTTACAGTTACATTCATAAATTCATTGATTTGAACATATAACCGCCTATATTCTCCACGTTGCTCACCATCTCCATCATAATAAATCCATGATCATTTATGATCTAGATTTGTAAATTAAGTAAATTCATGAAAAGTTTAGTTATCATAAAGTTTGCTTTTACCTATATCAGTAAACAATAAAATAATTTCTCACTCCAGCTACCTACTAATGTCATGTAAATGGGATATT
Organism: Cardamine chenopodiifolia; assembly: GCA_963922655.1. Lineage (NCBI taxonomy): Eukaryota > Viridiplantae > Streptophyta > Magnoliopsida > Brassicales > Brassicaceae > Cardamine > Cardamine chenopodiifolia. The sequence goes on from OZ000467.1 coordinate 5,938,661, forward strand.
CTTATTAAAGGAAAATCGGATCAAAAGAGTTGCCAATTAGTCGCGATCGCGAATACTGATATTATTTTTAAATCCAAGAAAGAAAAAAATATATTAACTTTTTTTAATATATTTTAACAAAAAGAAACAGGATCAAAAGACTTTGAAAGAATAACCAAAAATCAAAGGTCTCTCTCAGTGGTTCTAACGCTTTAATAATGGAAGACTCAAGGCAAGGAGGATGCAAAGACAAAAGGTAAGTGATGTGTGGTCAAATCTTGAATATGCAACTTCGACCAAAGGTAAACGGATCTCTCTGTTCATTTGAAAGTTTCCAACTCCATCAGAGTCTCCGGTCAAAATCAATCTTCAATGTATTTTTTCCAATAAAGCAGCAAGCACCAACGACTATTGTAGAATTTTAAAGCTTGCCCACACAAATCTTCATCTTCTTCTCTTGTAATGAACCAAAACACGTCTGTAGCAAGGACACCAATGAAGACTGTCTCTGTGTTGGTCTTCTTCTTCCTCCGGCTTCTCATGGTAGAAGCAAGCAACAGGAACAGGACAAACAGGACAGGTTGCAAAAAACATTCACCTGCGGAGAAGTCGACTTCAAATTCCCTTTCTTTAGCACAACCATGCCATCTCGGTGCGGTCTTTTCAAGATGAATTGCCTTGGAAATATTTCAGAGATACAGCTTCAAGAAAATGGAAAATGGTATACAGTCAAGAGCGTCTCTCAGGCCAACACCATAATCATCACTGACCCAAGGCTTAACCAAAGCTTGAAAACAGGAAACTGCAGTGATTTGTCAAGCTTCTCTCTTCCAGACTCACCATGGCTCAACTTGACCACTTTGTACAAATGCAACAACAGTAATAGGAAGGATGGTTTCACTTATGCCAATTGTGGAGGAGGAAGCAGCTTCTACTACAATTTGGGAGATGGCCATGATGTTTCAGGGTGTTCACCTATCAAGACTCCAGAGAGCTGGGTGGTTCCAAAAGATAATAACCAGTCTGATCTAAATGCTACCTTCTCTCTTCCTATAAAACTGCCTGGTAGCTGCTTTGGCTGCCACAATCGAGGTGGAGTATGTACGATGTCCAATGAAAAATTTCTTTGTGTTGGAGATCCAAAAGGTATGAACACAATGAAACATGTTCACTACTACTGCAATTCTGCTTGCAAAACATTTGAGGATAACTTCGATTTCTGTCTCATTGTTGCAGAACGAAAAAATCACCAAGAGAGGATGATTAAGCTAGTATTAGGTAAAAAGAGATGTTCTGTTTTGCTCCTTCAGTTTCATCTTTCTCCGTGAAATACTCAATTTCTTCTCTAATCGTCCAGGAATCGGAGGACCTGTCATCTTGATTATCATCTTGGTGGCACTCTTTATTCCATCCATAAGATTCGCAGAACAAAAGATGATTCAGAGCTCTCTAGAGACAACTCGAAATCTGACGTCGAGTTTAGCCATGTCTTCTTTGAGATACCAATCTTCTCATATAAAGAACTTCAAGAAGCAACAAACAACTTCAGTAAAGACAGATTCTTAGGAGATGGAGGCTTTGGCATTGTGTACTTTGGTAAGATTGATCAATGCACCAACACTTATAGAAAATGTGAAATCTCTCTGTTAAGCTAATCTTTAATCTTCTTCTATTTTGATCTCAGGAAAAGTGCATGATGGGCGCGAAGTTGCAGTGAAGCGTCTCTATGAGCACAATTACAGAAGACTTGAGCAATTCATGAACGAAATAGAAATCCTCACACGTCTCCATCACAAGAATCTAGTCTCCCTCTACGGATGCACTTCAAGGCGAAGCCGAGAGCTTCTCCTTGTCTACGAGTGTGTTCCAAATGGCACAATTGCAGATCATCTCCATGGCAACAACCCGCCACACCAAGGCTATTTAACGTGGTCAATGCGCATGAGCATTGACATAGAAACAGCAAGTGCATTGGCTTACCTTCACGCTTCGGATATCATACACCGTGATGTCAAGACTACAAACATTCTCCTCGACGGAAACTATGGAGTCAAAGTTGCGGATTTCGGACTATCAAGGTTGCACCCGAGTGATGTAACACATGTTTCAACTGCTCCTCAGGGTACTCCGGGATATGTGGATCCTGATTATCATCGGTGCTATCATCTAACTGATAAGAGTGACGTGTATAGCTTTGGAGTGGTGCTTATCGACTGATATCGTCGAGGCCAGCTGTGGATATAACAAGGAGCAAGAGCGAAATCAATCTATCAAGCTTAGCTATAAACAAGATACAGAACCACGCAACCCACGAGCTAATCGATCCGAATCTTGGATACAAAACGAATGAAGGAGTTAGAAAAATGACTACAATGGTGGCAGATTTGGCTTTTCAGTGCCTGCAGCAAGACAATACAATGAGACCGACAATGGAATAAGTTGTAGTAGAGCTAAAGGGAATCCAGAGTGAGGAGCATAAATGTCAAAACTACGATTACAGAGAGGAGACACTAACTCCGCACCCTTCGCCACCGGAATGGGGCGAGGCTTCCCTATTAAAGAATATGAAATTCCCACGTTCACCAATCTCTGTGACTGATCAATGGACCAGTAAATGAACCACACCAAATACAAGCGCCTACGAATTATAGAATCCACCAGGTATTGGCTTTTCATTTATGTCAATGGAACTATATCAGACGAGGCACAGAGTTGTGAAGCTGTAGGTACTGAGAGAATGTACATAGTGACATAACTTGCACTACCACTCACCACTTTTCCATGTCTAATTTTGTCTCACACTCAACATATGTAAGTGTGTGTAATATTGACTCAAAGGTATTAAATAAAAAGAAAAAAAAAATGACTGAAATGGTTTACCTGACTCACACCTTAGTTCATAGCTCCATTATGATCTCAATAGTATCTACTACTTTCAGGCCTATCCATCTCGTTATCACTGGGTGATCACCGCAAACTAGCTTGCAGACATTATCAGTATATAAGACTTCTTTTTCTCTCTAAACGTTTTATCGTTCAGAACCAACACAGCCATTTCCGTGGCTGGTCTGTGCTACAAGACTCTTTTCTTGGGGTTACATTAATCCTATCCGTATTTGCTGCTGCCCATTTGCTAAAATCGGGCATCCACATCATTAAGTCTATTACCACAAACAAATTTGAATACATTATCGGTATAAAAGGCAAGATTCCACAGGCTCCACAGACAAATCTCTCTAACCAGAAACACGTCTTTCCTCAGTTGTCACATAGTTCTTTTAACAAGTGCTAAAAGCTTATAACCCGGGGAAGAAGATTCCGTTACCTTGTGGTAGGCTAGGTTGCACTGAAACGGATACGGGGTCGAGAAACGGTAAATTTAAAATTTATAGAAACGGATACCATATGAATATCTCAGTAATAATATACAAAAAATATTCATAATTTAAGATATAAAAAATATCAAACATAACAAAAAAATAAGCTAATCAACGAGTAAATTATCTTCAAAATCTGGTTTATCCAATGAAATGATCGCAAACTCCAAAAATCCAATTACTTCCACGAATCAAATTTCAAGGTAACAAAGATAAAATGAGGAATCAAAATATTAATAAACTGTTTTAAAATAAAATAAAGAAAAACAAAAATGAAGAAAGAAAGACTCATAAGATAGAAACTATACCTCTAATTACTCCATCACATCTATTATTGCAGGAAAAAGAGAGACCAGAGATATACCAATGCAATAAGCTTCAGATGTGGCTTGTACCATTCTCCAACAGCAAAATCCTGTGAAACAAAAAAAAAAGAAAATTAAAAACACAAGATTAATAACCAACATTAGAGGTTGTTTGTTTGTCTTCACGATTCAACAAAGTTTAACTCGGAAGGGATTGAGACTCACAAACACAGCTTTATTTAAAAACTATGGAACCATCAATCATTTCAGAAGACTCCTTCCAGCAAGGAATTAATCTCGTCTAAGCTCCATGGGTCCATTGGGTTTTCCTCTTCCAGAATCACAACACCAGCATCTGCGCCGAGCAAGGCTTCCACTTATACTGGAGAGTTCCATAAGCTGTTGTCAAGGTATTCCATCAGATCATCAGACTTATCGTTGTTATTGTTGACTAGCATTGAAGAGATCTCGGGTGTTTTTGGTGCCGAAACGTCTACTATGTCCCAATCCCCGACGTTGCCGTCCCCGTTCAGTGATTGTCCTCCCCGTTTAGCTTGAGACATGTCGGGGACGTTTCGACGGTGTCTCCATGTGTCCTCGTACCCGGGACGGGTTCTTGGTCCAAATTGAGGTATCCGGACATCATAGGTCGTAGGTAAAGCGCTAAAAAGGAAGTGAATCATCCTCCCAAAAATTCCATCCAAAGCATCTACATTTGAAATACCCAAATCGCTTTCTATAAATCCCACAACCTGCAATTTGCACAAAGAGACAAGAGGGACCTCAATTATAACTCTGAGAATACCTAAATGAATGTGATCTTCAAACACTCTGATCATAAAAAGGGCAAAAAAGTATTCATTGATAGGTTACACATTTGTTAGAACAACGAGAAAAGGTTACAACTTGATCACCGCAAGGCAAAAATTTACTTAATTGGAACATGACTTTTAAGAAAAATAAAACCTATGGAGCATGTTTGTGATTCTCTCAAACCCAAATCTTTATTTGCTTCCAAGAGGGATAGGGGAAGTAGTATTGATCTTATTAGATTGAGTTTGTGATTCTCTCAGCCCCAACTCTTTCTCTTCTTCTCCTTCTCGTCGACTAACTAGACTCTTTCTTTCTTCTTCTCTTTTGTGATCCTCTGACTTAATAGTCTCCGGTGGCACAACTTGTCGGAAAAATCTAAGCATCATCTCATAGGTTGTAAATGTGATAACTGCCGATGGAGTTGTCCTCAGTAGGTTAGTGGCACATCCACGGTAGAATCCGGGAAACCCTTCACTTCTAAATACCTTCTTGATGCAATCAGTGACTCCCAAATACTTAGTCTCGGCATTTCTCATTTGCCCTTGTTCTTGAAGCTTGGCCCTAACTACCTGTGGACGTAACATAAACCCAATTTAGTATTGGATCAGTTAGTTATGAGCCTAAGAGTGAGGTCAGCATGAGAGAGGAAGAGGAGAGACCTCGTGAGGGTAGGTCAAAACAGAGGCGATTACTTTCGCGATTGACGAGGCAATAGCAACGTTTCCAGGACTCAGATTCTCGATGGATGTATTATCTGAGAACTTTAACAAGCTATGATCAGAAACTAGTTGGGATTGAGGAACAGCACCATCCAAGATTATGTAATTTAGCGGAGAAGTCATGTTTTACCCATGTTTGCCATGTATTGCTTGATCTTTTCATATGCTGGAAATTGGATTGCGACATGACTTATTCCCACCAGAGAAGGCAAAATGCCACTGTTTCAACACAGGAAAAAATAATCAATATATCTTAAAGTTTAACATAAACCCAAAATATCACAAGAAAAAGGTGTTCAAATGTTCCATTTAAGATACTGACCTGTACAGCCCTCGGAATCCTTCTTCATGACAAATTCTACTAAATGCAGACATTACACTTTTGTAGGGTACCACATCCGGCCTAATTCCTTGTGTCTGCGAATAGGGAAAGAGTAAGAAAACTACAATTTGAAAATACACTCAAGAATGTTTAGCAAAGGTGAAACTAAAGAAAGAGGGAAAAACTCACCATTAATCTCGTCTTGACAACCCAAAGCGGATTCGTTGCAATAGATGTGGCAGCTCCAGCACCAGCAGCAGCTACCATGTTTGCCCCAATACTAAGCTTGCCATCTATGAGGAAAACAGGAAACAGTTGAAAGACTGAATGATAAAAAAACAACTTGGTAAAAAACGAAAATAAGCAATAACTGGAAAGCGTTATTTGAGCAAAAATAAAGCACAAAAAGATTAGTTAATAATGAGAACCAACCACCTGACTGCAGCACATCCTTTAGCTTCCCATATACTGAGAAGTAGACCTGCTCATGATACCAGTATTTCGATTACAAGGCAAGACATAACATATCACCAATAGCAGAGTCATAATAGAATGTTAAGCAAGTAATCTCTTCTATGAAAAGGCAAATTTACTTGACGAAACAAAGCTAGGCAGAAGGAAAAGTGGTGCTTACAGCCCAATTCGGAAGTAGAGCTAGGATAGTTGGTGAAAGCCCTCGATACATTCCCCTAAAACCTTCATTCTTCACTATATTCTGCAGGCTTGTAATGATTACACTACCTGCTATTTCAACAGATGCAGCTTGTTAGCATCTATAGGCATAGCTCCAAAAAGAGAGAGACTCTTGATCAAAGATGCAACAATATTCAATAGAAACAAAACTTGCATTATCAGCTAAGATCTTAAGCAAATAAAGCTCAATTTGTAGCAAACTACCTCTTTGACCAGAGGCTGGAGCTTCCGGGAGACCAAGAACCTGTAACCTTGTTTTGATTACATCTAATGGACAAACAAAAGTCGCCGCGATTGCCCCTGAAAGTTCTCAAATCAACTAGTCACTCACAAGAACCCAGCTACGCGAATCAAAAGAAGAAACTGAAATCAGATAATTGAACTGACCAGCGGTGGCTCCGGCGCCGGCGTTGCAAGCAGCTTCTCTAATGCTCCGGTAATCCAAGGCTGAACTCCCATGTTCAATCATCTCCGCAGAATTAAACCCTAGAATCTAAAAAATGGAGGAAATTTCTCAAAATTGACGAGATCGAGCAATTGATGAAGAACTCGGCCGCGTAAATCGATGATTATAAACACTTCCCGTCGTTCTTGATGACATTGACCCGACCCGGAGAAGAACTGAAAATGTCGGGGCGAACGTGTAGACGGGTAAAGGAAGAGACTTTGTAGTGCGTCGTCTCTGTCTCAAAACAGCGTATGATTTAGGCGGTCCCAAGTCTAACCACGGACCATTTTCTCAAATACCATTCTATTCAATAAATTCGGCCAATATACATTTTTATGTTTTTAATATAATTTTGATTTAAATTTAAATAAGAAAACTGGTAAAAAAAAAAAAAACTATAAAAAATTGTGGTTCTTTCTTCTGAAGAGCCAAATTGAAGATGAAATATAATGGATCTTAGTTCAAAAACAAATAATTTGGACCAGATTCAATCTGATTTTTTTCCTCTTTAAGTAACAATTCGAAGTGCTTTTCTTGTGTATTCTTGATAAACCAGCATTTATATATAGATGAGATAGGTTAAAGACCGTCGAAGATAAGGTGAAAACATTAAAATAGAATAACAAGGACAAAGAGAAGGAGAAGGTATTTAAAGATGATGATGCATTTAGTTTTGGTGATGACCATTCAGCTCCGTGGCAGCGTGAAGAAGAAAACTTTAGCTTTGGTGAAAGTTGCTCAACAGCAAGGGATGAAGCTAAAGGTGAGATGGGTGAAGGTGAACCTTAGCTTTCTCCATTTCCAGGACATGTTGAAGCTGACATGGATGAAGGTGAATCACAGCTTTCTCCGGTTCCAGAACAGGCTGAAGCTGACGTGGATGAAGGTGAACCACATCTTTCTCTGATTTTAGAACAGGCTGAAGCTGACATGGATGAATGTCTTCCGTTACCAGGTCCTCACCTTGTTCCCTATCCTACTTCTCCGGTACCTTAACCATCTCCGATACCTCAATCATCTCCGGTACCTCAATCATCTCCGGAACCAATGAAACATAGACGTTTTAAGACATGTACTAAGAAGAGCAAAGGAGTCTAAAGCCTCCAAGTACCAACAATCTTCCTTTACGAAAGAGAAGAACAAAGACCCCAAAAAGAAGCGGAAGAGTAATGAGTCACCAATATGTTTTATGTTTTTCTAACGTTGTTGGTTGAGGAACTCTGATTACAAACCACTATGTTTCGTCTAATTGGCTTGTGGAACTCAGGATATAGACCACTTTTATTTGTTTTTTGGTTTGCGTTTTATAGAAACTTAGGTTAACGTAATCTTAGGTACAATTATGTTCATTTAGTACAAGTGTTAATATTATGTACAACTCTGTTAATCAACCGATTTAAAGAAATTATTTATGAAAATAAAAATTAATTTCAAAAGTTGTTAAAAATTTAGTTTATTAATATTTTAAATAAAAAGTTAATTTATTATTATATTAATAAAAGTTTAATAATAAAATAATATAATTCAGTTAATTTATTATTATATTAATAAAAGTTTAATAATAAAATAATATAATTCATTATTTGCAATCATTACAAGTATAAGGTTGATACCTATGATCCGATCAAAAGTACATAAAGTTATGAAAAATCAATTAACATAATTGTACCATAATTGTACCTTTTGCAGTTATACTTTGAAATGTTCATACTTGTACTTTCACAAATTTTTCTTTAATTAGTTCTACTATACTAAAATTTAGTTTTTCCAAGTTTTACCACACAAACTGCAACTAAAGGGTAGATTAACTATAGTTTTATATAGCAAATGTGAGAAATCATCATTTTCACCCTTTTGGATAATTTCTATTTCTTCACATCTAAAAAAACAGTAAGATTATAAGTCATTTGTTGGGAAATTATGATGAAACGTGACCAATTAAAACAATATCAATTTTTACCCACGTTCTAAAAATGATAGTGATATAAAATGAACACAACTAAACCCATCATTGGTCTTTAAAGTACAAAAAGCAAAATGTACATATAATAAATTCAATATAGGTGTACCAAAGTTTTACTTAATTGTACCTTGACATAAATAGAAATTACTAACATATCTATATTATGAACTATTACCACGCACAAACTAACTAAACATACCTCTCGTACGGTTACTCGATCCTCTCCCACGATGTGTCGATCTTTGTTCCCTTACGACCGTGTTCTCCAACTCAAGGGTACCTAAGTTTTTGTGTTCTTCTTTTTTTCTTCACATATTCTACAGAGAAAACATACATCTCCCGTATCTCGTCGGGAACAATCAACTGAGAATGATGGCGTACTAGATATAGCATCCTGAGTAGGCCAATGACCATATCTCAACCAAATAACATTTAGAGCACATTTCATGTAATGTGACCTCTCCATTCATGTTTCATTTATTTGCTGTCAGTGCATGGGCAAAATGATACTTATCAATATCAAAGTGCTTGCAACCACAAGTTTTCCTATCCAAATCCACCACATAAGTAATCCCATCAAGCCCAAGAACTGTGTAAACACTATGAAAGTTGTTTAACTCAATCAATTGCAACCGATTTGCATCATGTAATTTATCAGTCATTAGATTCTCGATATAGGGAACTAACTTCTGTGCAGAAAGAACATCAATCAAACTCTTCTGATGTTTATTAAACCAATCAGACATTTTTGCTACAATTGCATCAAACATTGGTTAAATCGAGTACTCCCTTGCATCTCTAAAAACTCTACTAATTGATTCTACAACATTGGTGGTCATCAAGTTGTATATTTCTCCTAGAAAATAACATCTCGCCTACTTTTTGAGTTTAACACTTCGATCCAAATAATCGGTTGCAGAATGGTACCTCTTCTTGAAAGTGAGATACAATATAGTGAATTCCGACTCTGTATAAGTTTTGACATATTTGATGAACTTATCAGCAACTAACTTTTTCTTGACGTGGTGAACATTTGCTTTCATATTCTGTGACAAATAATACATGTAATATCCATGTTGAGATAATGTGTATATTTCACTCACCGACTTGATGATACTTTGAGTTCTATCCGTTAAAAACACTAATTCCTTGGAATCTAGCACAACTGATTTAAAAATTTCGAGAAACCAAATCCAACTTGCATCTTTCTCACCATCAACTACACCAAAGGCAAGTGGATAATGGTGGTGTTCAGGATCTTTAGTTGTGGCAACAATTAAAACTCCACCGTGTACATTCTTAAGGTGTGTTCCATCCATAACTATAACTTTCCTTATCGCCCTAAACCCTTTGTTGGAAGCTCATAACGCAAAAAATATGTACTTAAACTTGTGCTTCTCATATAATTCCACTCGTGTTAATGTATCATGGTTTTGGAACTTTAAATTGTGCATAAATGCATACACCAAATTATAACTTTCTTCTGCACTGCCCTGCACCTCATTAGCACCTTGTATTCTTCCTCTATATGCGGTAGAGTATGACACTTCAATACCAAATTTTCTCTTAACCAAACCTACGATAACTTTCAGAGTTGGGATTTTAAATTCACCAGGATAATCATCACGCACAACAGATGCAACTAACCGTTTCGTGTCTTTCCTTCTATTTTTCCTAATACTACTACTACTAGCTCGAGAGCATGTATGCATCTTGTTGTGGGTTCTTCTCGAGAAATAATTTGCACCCTTTAGTTTTGCAACCCATATATTCCACTTGTAACCATTGTTTGCTTCACGATCACCACGTATAAACATGTGTCTGATTTTATAATATTAAACTCGAAACATTTTTGATGTGGAGTTTTTCAACTATTTCTTGCACTTTGACCATACTATGAAAATTTTGGTGCAAAGTTACATTTACACCATCTGCCAATGCACAATTCACATTCCGACTTTATTCTCTTTCTAGTTCTTCTCCTCATCCTTCTCCTTGATCTACAACATTTTCCAATTGATTATATTCAAAAAAAGTTGGGTTATCCACGTTAATTAAATCATCATCATGTGAAACATTTCAATATTGTTCACCAACACATGTTCCATTGGTTCCTCTCCATAACGAATAAGTATACCATCATTAATACACGCTGCACTAACTTGATCCTCTACTTCCTCACACACCTCATTTTGTTGAAAATCTTCCAAAACCTCCACATGCAAAATACTCCCAAATTTATCATCAGAAAATGACAAAAAAAGCAAATAATTCTTCATCATCTGCAATAAAAGATGGTCTTTTCTTAGGATCCGTATTTGGAATGTAATACAGTTTCAGCTTCGTAGCAGCTTCATCTCTCTTCATCTTCTTGCATATGCTATGAACCAACTCAAAATAAGTTACTTCCTCTATAGATTGCTTCATCACAAAAATGTAAATTCAATCTTCGCTTTGAATCCACTCCATAGAAATGCCTCATTTATTTGAATAATATCATCCGTAATCAAAATGTATGATTATGCATAGCTTCTTATTCATTTTCTCCTAAAATCGAAAAAGAAATATTTGATAGTTAGTATTCAGGTACCCTTAGTATTACTAGTTGTACTACTTATACGAAATATATACAGTTGTACAAAATATACTCAATTATACCAGTTGTACGAAATATACTCAGTTGTACTATTTTATGGGTAATTTCGTCATATCCACAATGATTTTGATTTCTCTCTAACTACGACTCACTATGATTTCACCTACAAAATCCCACATATAACAAGTTTTAACAATATCCGACTTTAATCGATGCATAATACATGTTTATTAACTTATTGTCCACACAAAAATCAACCAAACTTTTAAACAAAAATGAGGTTTTAAAATCTACGACACATTATCTTTTTCCATTGCATTAACCCTCCAATTTTGTTTGAAAGTCACCCAAAACAACTATACATCGTTTATATATCATTAATAAAAAATTTTAAATTTTTTTTTACCTTAAATAAAAATTCAAATTTTGAATTATGGAGGATGGAAGATTTTCGCAGCAAAAAAAAGAAAAAAAAAGAAAACAATGTTTCTAATTTGTTTTCTAATTTTTAATTGGTTCTAATTTATTCTTCACACTAAATTTTCACTAATAAAATTCAGCCATTTCATTAATTAATTACCAATTATATTCACTCACGTTCTCTTTCTTTTTTATTTATTTTATATTCTATACTTTCATCGTGTAAATTATTTCTTTTTTAAAATTATTTTTTTAATGAAAAAGAAAAAAAAAGTAATTTTTGTCATTTTAGTTAAAGAGTTATAGAAAGGTTTATGAAGGATAAAAAGAAGAGAAATGTGCATTTGATTCTCCAACCACAAACAAAGAAGAAAATGGTCGAATTTTTTTTATATCCTTGAAATAAAAATCTGAGAGATTCCGAAGAAGAGAAAGTATCCGAGTTGGTTTGAGATGACGTCACACATCAATCAACACACAACCCAAGAAGAAAGTTGAATACTTTGGCCTGCTGCTAAAATGTTGTTGTCACGGAGAATCATAACTCATCTCTTCCTTGGGTTTACCGTGAATACAAAGAGTCCATTTCATCAAATATGCTTAATCCAATCAGAGTAACTAGATTTTTTAATACAAGATGTGAAAAAAATTATAAATGATTGAATAATTTTGGATTTTATTGAATGTTTTGATGTGTTAAATTATGATATTTACATACCACCTCCGAAAAACAAATATGATAGCCCAAATTTTGAAATTATTTTTATAGAAAAAATTAAATTAAATAATAAAATGCAAAATAGACTATCAAAACTTTATATAGAATTAATTTTGAATTTCAAAAACTATAAAAAAATCTCTTTACTTCACTAAAAATCTAAGAGCCGTAAAAAAAACCTAAAAATATAAGAAGTTTTAAGAGATAGAAAACCGTTAAGCTTTCACATAAATCAGCAAATGGATAAAACTAGTTCAATAATGTTTAGCAATTTTTTTTTAACATAATACACTTTTCTATAAATAGTTATATATCTGTTAAAATAGTTTAGAAATTCAAACCGATGATATGAAGTTTGCATAATACAAATTATTTATTTTTAATAAAAGATTAGTTATAATTTTTTTTGCATCAATGATTTGTCCGGTAATACCTTTATTTTCTTCTAAATATCGTTATACTGGTTGTATATAAAATGTTCAATTAATTTCTTAGTGTTCCTCAATGGGTTTACTAAATTTATATATTGAAATTGAATGAATAAAAGAACTCTTCGAGTTTAGTTAAAAAAAAAAAAATCTTTGAATTCGGTTGAACCCGATCAGACTAATTTATAACCGCAATCCAACAATTAATCCGATTTGGTTTTGAAAAAATTATTTTCCGCCACCACCTATGCCACGGCTGCTACCACCGGAGCCAACATCATACGTGCTTTGGATCTTCAAATTCTGCAGAAATGGCCCGTCTGAAACTTGCCGTGGTCATCAAGAACTCTAAAGACGACGCCGAGTTCCTGCTCGAGAAACAAAAACGGCCGGCAAAATTTGGAGATGAAGCGTATGATTCTTTCGTCGATTCCGATCTCGGGGACTTACCATCAATAGATTTACCGGTTTTAGAAGACGGAATCAGCTCCGGATTTACTCTTTCTATACTTGAATCATGCTCGGAGGAGCTCAATTTGAAGAATTTTGACGTCGAATCCACCTTGAATCTGGTAAGTTGCGGATTAGCACAGTCCTCTATTTCTCGCATTTTGCTCATTGTTTCTGCGAATTAATGCTTCGATTAATGCAGCTGTTGGCTTATTTAGGACTTGATTTTAGCGATGTAGGAGAGTGGAGATTCCTCAAGTCTATAGATGAGCCTGAGTTTGGACCTGACTCCTCCGTCCGTACTTGTTTCATCGCCGGGAAGCTGTTGGATAGTAAAGATCGAATTTTTCAAGGTTACCCTTAATTTAATAGTAATACAATGTTAATTTTGTGGTTGAGAGACTAATTTGGGTTTTTTTAGTGTCCCATTTCTTCTTGATTTCCACATTTGTAGAGCTTATGGGAAATAGCTAAAGAAACATTGAGAACTGGAAACTGAAAAAACTAAACTCACTCGTTTGTTGTCTTATAGTGCAGACAACCTTAAGTGGATGTCCATGGAAGCATGCTTTGACTGTCTTATAGATGTAAAACCAGGCAGTGATCGTGTTGGTCCATTAGTACTACTTGGACTCGGGGATGGTTCCCGTCAGTCCATGAAGCAAAAGATGTCACCTTCTCTGCCTATCCAGGTCTCTTGTTGCCAGACTATCTTTACTTTTCTTCTTCATCTTACTTCATCAAACTGGTCTTATCTTTACTTTTATGTCTGTTCTATATCCCAGGAATATCCACCTGGTGTTATGCTTGTGCCAATGCGTAGTAGAACATTGAAACCTTTCAAGACAACAAATTTGGTTGTGTTTGCTCCTGAAAATGGTTCAGGGGACTATCAAGGGACCGATTTTGTAGCTCATGGGGACGCGTTGATTGTGGATCCTGGATGCCTCAAAAAACTCCACGTTGAGGTTTGTTTGTCGCTAGCTATGTGTAGTTTTCGCTCTTCGTACTCTAGTATTTCTCTTCAGAACGGAACAAAAACATTTCACCAGCCTTCGGTATTTACGTTTATCGTTTTAAACGATTCACAACTGCATTGCTTTGTCTTGGCCAGCTCAAGAAAATCGTTAATGCTTTACCTAGAAAGCTAATTGTCTTCGTTACACATCATCATCGTGATCACATTGATGGTAGGGATCTGTTGTTTTCCGTTCTAGTTTGGTGGCTTCTTTTGTTTTCCTTCTTACTCTCGCTTGAAAATCTAACTCATATTTCTTTATGCCTATGATCTTCCTCTTCATCGGTGTTTCAAGCCTTTCTGCTATACATGAGAGCAATCCTGATGCTATTCTAGTGGCACATGTCAAGACTAGGCATCGCATTGGTATCATTCTTCAATATTGTTTTCAATTCATGAAATCCAACTTCTTATGTTAGAATACTGTGTGATTCCAGATGGTTGGTCTGGTAACTATACCCCAGTTTCTGGAGGAGAAAACATCTACGTCAATGGTCAGAAGTTGACCGTAATATTTGCTCCGGTACCTATGCAGCTATTTTATATCCTTGGCAACCCTCAGATTTACTGGTCTGATGGAAAGTATACTTTTTGATAAACTATTAACCAATAAAAATACTCCAGGGACACACAGATGGCCATATGGCACTACTTCACATCTCTACTCGTTCTCTGATTGTTGGTGATCATTGTCTTGGGTAAGACGGACAACTTCAGAATTTTGTGTTGCTATATAGGCCAATTCAAGTCAGTGAAACCAAATTGACTCAAGAAATGTTTAATCGCCAATTTGGGTTGTTTCAGTCAAGGAAGTGCTTTCTTGGACATCAGGTCAGGTGGTAACATGACAGTAAGTACTAAGTATGCTCAGGTTGTTTTTTTCTATTTTGAATACTTCAATTCCAAACATAGTGTGGTTTGGTTGACCTATCGTAGATTGGAATGTTTCCTAGTCGTGGTCTGTTTACAAATTTTTTCCTTGAACATTAGAAGAAGTTGACCAAGATAGCAATGCATTTATTGGGTTGTTCGTAATACTTTAGTCATTTACTAATGTAACTACTGCAAGTTCCTTAATCACAACTTTTCCTTTGTAGGAATATTTTCAATCAACATATAAATTCCTGGAGCTTTCTCCACATGTGGTGATTCCCATGCATGGAAGAGTCAATTTGTGGCCCAAACACATGCTTTGTAGATACCTCAAGTATGGACAAGAATATACTGCTGTGGATAATCTGATTTTCTATGAGTAAAAAAGATACGTAGTTAAAAAGAATTTTGATGGGCGGATTGATCTTGTTTTCCAGAAATCGCAGAAGTAGAGAAGAATCCATCCTAAAGGCCACTGAGGATGGAGCTCAGACGTTGTTTGACATAGTTGCTAATGTGTACTCAAGTGTTGATTGCAGTTTCTGGTTGGCTGCAGCGTCAAACGTAAGGCTGCATATCGACAATCTGGCTGTAGAAAACAAATTACCAGAGGTAAACTCTTGTTTTAATCCATATCAAAAATGCATATAAAGCTTGCATTTTTAGAAAGTTACTATCAAAGTTACTACTACTGCTTCACTGCTTATTATATTGATTTGATCCAGGGATTCTCAATCCAGAAGTTCAAAGCAAGTTGCGGATTGCGATTTATGATACGGTGGACCGCGGGTTATATCACTAGCCGGATTCCATTCAAGATCAATAAGCCAGGTTTTATTATGTCACTGATAGCTGCAGGAGCTGGATATTTACTTCTGTACACATCCAAAAGGCAGAACAAGATTGAATCTTGATGAGTAACTCATAGTAAAAGTGGATAGTAACAGCTTATTTATCCATGTGGACTCAAGAGGGATGTATGAATCATGAAACACTTACTTTAAATTCAACTTTCTGTTTCTGAGAAGTTCATAAATAGTTGAGTAAATATGGTAATATCTCCTTTTGAGAACATCGACTTCGCTATTGTTAATTGGAAAGTTGACTCTAATTGTTAAACTGACGTTTGGGTGAATATGGAAACTTTTCAGTTTCTTTAATATAAGATCATTTTAGTTGATATCTATCATATTATATTCCAGTGACTTGAGATTTGTTTCTCGAGCAAGAACATGTCCCAGCTTAGTAAACCTAGAATGATACTTTAATCGATGCATAGCATAATAATAGCTGTAAGTTTGTAGTTACGTTGTATGTGTTATTTCCTAATGCATGTTAGTAAACAGAACATAAGGTTTTTAGCTTTGAGTACTTACGTGGAGAACATCTGAACATGAATGAATTCTAGTTAGGCCTACATTCCATTTCTTAGTAACTATACTCAGTTTCTAATTTGAAGTTTTTTTCCCATAATTGATTGATTAATTAGGGAGTATGCACTATTCATCTACACTCGACCCAAAAAAGAAGAAGTAAAAACTAGTGAGATTTAAAGACCTAAGTTTTTAAGGTAGCCAAATTATAGTTTCCTATAAGCAATTACATTCCATTCTTTTAAAAAAAATTTGGTATATTAAATTTTAAATTTGACCTAGTACAAGTGGATTTATTAGAACCGGAGACGAAGAAGAAGAAAAGGAAAAAAAAAAGGAAACAAAAGGCCTCGACCGAGGTTGTGCGGTGGGTTGAGATAAACGGTTATTATAAAAGATAAAGCAATCCAACGGCTACAAATTTACCGTCTCACTCAAAAATGGAAATGTTCTGAACCCGGGAACATGTGAACTTCCGATAATACCCTCCGATCCATCACTGATTTACAAAAAACCCTGAATTCTGTATATAAAACACAGCTCCAGCCTTCTCTCTGGCGGTATCTTAACAAAAAAACCAAGCCGAGAAAATAAAAAAAAACAGCACCGCACGATTTTCCGGCGATCCTGAAAATAACGATTTTTCTCGAGAAAATCTCTGTGTTTTTAGGGAGGAAGAGAAAGAGATTTGATTCGTTTGTGGTTCGTGGATCGAATAGAGAAAAGAGTAAGTGCACCAAATCAATGGTATTTCCTGGTGAGATGACGACGACGAAGAGACCTGAACGACCAAAGACTCTTCACAATTTCCCTCTCCCGAACTTATGGGGGAATCAGCGACATCTCAAGTGCATGAAGAGCGACTCTATTAGCAGCGGTTCCGGCGATCATCACCGACTTCGACGCCGATCTCCGCCTTTGAAATTCGCTGATTCTTCTGTTTCGATCCCGTTACGGTTCGGCGAGGCTGATCACTGCCGGTTGAGAAATGCACCGTTTAAATCTGGCGGCGAGGAAGGGATCGAGGAGTTCAGGGTGAAGATTATGTCGGATCTGAAGACGGTGAGGGATAAGATCACACAATCGATGTTTAAGAAAGAAGACGTTATTGAAGAGCAAGAAGAAATTGACGGTTCCGGTTCCGGTTCCGGTCAAGAGAAAGCGACGGAGATTTCTCCGGTTAAGCCATGGAATCTAAGGAAAAGAAGAGCAGCGTGTACGGAATCGATTTCTGGAAATCACTGCAATAGCTTCAATAAGGGATTTGTAATTGAAGAGAGGACAGTGATGGATCCATCGCCGTTGAGAGGCGGAGTGATCGAAGCGGAGACGAAGAAGATGCGTCCGAAGTTCGCCGTGAAGCTATCGAAGAAAGAGATCGAGGAGGATTACATGGCGATTTTAGGTCAGCGACCACCGCGTCGGCCTAAAAAGCGGCCAAGAACCGTTCAGAGAAAACTCGATGTAAGTATATTTGGATTTTTTTCGATTTGATTATAAATTTGTTTAATTATTCTTGAATTGATCTGATTAGATTTTGGTTTCTTTATTTGGCAGAGTTTGTCTCCTGGGTTTTATTTCACTGAAGTGACGCTTGATGCATATAAGGTCCCAGAGGAATCGAAGGTATCATCATCATCATCATCATCATCATCATCATCATCATCATCATCATCATCATCATCATCACGGATTTAAAAATTGATAAGCTTTTTTTAGTTGTAAGATTCTGATTCTCTTTGTTTTTTTTACAGAATCCGCAGAGGTGATGATGATGATTTGTCAATATTTGAATCTGGAATTGAGGGTCAAGTCTTGAAGCTCCTTCTTCCTCCTTTGCTAATTTTCGTTTTCTTAGTTATTCTTTTTTTTTCTCAATTGTTCTGAATAAACTGTACAAAAAGTAATGGGAACGTTTAGGTTCCGGTTGATTAATACATAATAATAAAGTTTTCTTCTTTCTTTCAGAAAGATCATACTGCAAATCTTGCAGCTTTTCAAGTGTTTCTCTCTCTGAGTCTCACGTGTGTGCTTAATTAGTGTGGTCTGATTAATTAGTGAAAGCAATCACGGACAGAGGAAAACCCAAAAATCTTATGTGAGATTAGGACAACAAAAAGCTTGTCTGCATCAAACTGACGAGAACAGCTTAATGTCTGAAGAAGAGAGTTGTACGGTTCAATGTCTTTGAGATTATTAGGAATGTGGTCTAACTCAACCTAAACCCCTTAGAATATAAGTATTGAACTATTTATACTCAGCTTATATCTGATAAGTGTTAATACTGGATATATAACCTGTCTCTCTCTACTTTCTACGGTAACATGATGTTTGTTTGCGAAATTTTCCCTTTTTTAAAAAATATATTTCAGTATATCAATCAAACGGAAAGTTAAAATGAAAAATAATACTTTTGTCTTTAGCAAGAAAGAAACAAAGGACCCTTCAGTTCTCTTTTGCTTCTTGCTCAGTTTACCAATACAGAGCGATCCATGGCAGAACAACCCTTGAACTCTTAGCTCTGAATCTGTTTGTCTCTTCTTGGTTAAAACTGAATGAACGAATAATAGATAACTAACCTTGAGAGCGAAGTTGATCTTCCGATAGAAACGAATGTTTAGGAAAAGATTTTTGGGTATTGTGAGGGGGATTGGTTTCCTTGGGAAGCAAGTTATTATTAGGGTACAGGGATTTGGTAGAGAATATGGCAGGTATGTCTTCAGCATCTGACTCAGGATTCAATAGCAGCTCCTTGAAATCTAATGATTCGCCAAAAGCGAAGCCTCGCCTACCAAAAGTTACCACAAGAACACTCGCCATTGCAGAAATGATGAAACCTCTTCCTATCTCTCAAGATAATCTCTCGCTGCACCACTCGCGACAAGAACTTGAAGAAATTATGACAATCACCACAAGTCCTCAAGTTCTTGAAAATTCTAATGGTTGTTCCCGGAGAAAGTTTCATTAGCCCATATGCAACCGCAATCTTCTCACTATGAGTAGTCAACATATCTTCTTTGTGACCATCAGACTCTACGTCATGCAACACAAAACTCGTGTCTGGTACATACCCGAGACTCCTCATCTCTTTACCCAACTCCTAAATATAGTTGTAAACAGCTTCTGCTTCTGGATGCGATGTATCATCCACCAGAAACGTATGTATTTGTGTCTCCACTTCAATCCAACTACAAGCCAGTTCCTTTTTCACCCCTCGATCTCGCATTAGTTTACGTACCCTTGCCATTTCTTCCAACTGGCAAGTAGCTGCATACATGTTCGATAAGAGCATGTAGGTCCCATCATGTTCTGGTATGAGACCGAAGTGCTTTTCTGCAGCGATGATCCCTAGTTCCATGTTTCCATGGATTCTGCAACCTGAAAGAAGAGCTTCCCAGATTTCTGCAGTAGGTTCAAAAGGTAACGATTCGATTACACTTTCCGCATCAGAGAATTTCCCAGATCGACAGAGCAAATCAATCAGCCTAGCGTAATGATCTGCACCTGGAGGTATATGGTACACAGTCTCCATAGAATCAAAATATTTTCGTCCCTGGTCCACTAAACCCGCGTGGCTACACGCTGTCAAAACCGTAAGCAATGTAATCCGATCAGGTCTTATTCCTTCCTTCAACATCTCCTCGTACACATCTACTGCTTCAGCACCATGTCCATGCTGTCCCAATGCAGCAATCAAAGCATTCCAAGAAACTGAATCCAGACAAGGCATTGTTTGAAACACCTTTTGAGCTTCCTCTACAACCCCACATTTCGCATACATTGTAATGAGAGTGTTTCCGGCAGAGAGGCTCGAGTCAAACCCTATTTTAACCAATTGGGCATGGAACTGTCGACCGTTGCAATACGCTCCCAGCACGGCACATGATTTGATCGCCCCAGAAAACGCTTAATCACAAGGCTCGAAACCTTCTCTCTTCATACAAGAAAACAGCTTCAAACCTTCTTCTCCAAACCCGTTTTTGGCTAACCCTGATATCATTATCATCCAGGTCAAGATATTCTTTGCTTTCATTTCTCTGAAAAGCAACTTCGCCTCACCTATGTGCCCTGAACTAACATACCCTGACAACAAAGCGTTCCAAGAAACCAAGTCTTTTGCCGGCATTCGATCGAAAATGGCTCTTGCCTCATCAAATTTACAGCATTTGTAGTATAATGAAACCAGCGAATTGTCAAAATGAAACGAGAAATCCTCCCTTCTTAATACATAAGCATGAACTTGTTTTCCAACTGAAGCAATCCGGCAGTGGCACACGCCCTTATAACGCTAGGATATGTAAACTCATCAAGCTCAATTCCATATGACACCATCTCTCTAACCATCTTCAATGCCTCCTTATACAATCCACGATTAACATAACCAGAGACCATAGAATTATAAGCAACCAGCTTCATATTCTCGTCCATTCCCTCGATCAACTCTTTCCCTGAATCAAAACAACCATTTTTTACATAACCCGTAATCATAGTCGTCCACGACCTCTCATCTTTCTCAGGGATCTCATCAAACACTTTTCTAGGTGAATGTAACAGAGAAGGCGAAGAAGCACATTTGCAATACACAGACACCAGAGCGTTCAAAAGAGAAGTGATATAACCAGTGCCAGATTTCAAAGCTGCAGCGTGAAATTGCAAACAATGCTTCTCCTCTTCAACAACAAGAGCTAAACCCGCGAGAACACTCGCGAAAGTGAAGTTATCTGGTTTGAATCCTTCTTGCTTCATCTTACAAAACATTTTAATAGCAGAATAGCCATCATTGTTGTGTGAGAAGCCAGTGATAATGGCATTGTACATCACAGTATCTCGCATACTCACAGGAGTTTCCTCGAAAACACAGCGAGCGAGAGCGATATCCCCGGATGCACAATAGCCGGAAACCATGGTGGTTCTGGCGATTTTATCTGGTTCGGGGATTTCATCGAACAGTTGGCGTGCATAATTGAGGACGATTTACAGTAAACATCAATCAAACGGTTAAGGATATGGGCACGTGGCTGGAAACCAAAAGTAATGATATGAGCATGGACGGCTCGCGCGAGTTGCAGAGACGTTCTTCTGAGCGGTAAACAAAGGCGGAGATTCGCGGCGTAGCGGTTAGCAGATGGCTCGGACAAGGTCTGAATTCAGTTGCATTTCATGTTTGTGGTGCGGTTCGTTTTTTCAGACTGTACCAAATCTATTTTTATATAAGCCATCTTCGGTTGAAAGGAACCCGAAGAGCCAATCAATCACTCCGGTTTAGATAAACGCCCATTGATTTCGTTACCTCTGGTTAAAAGTAAAACCGTAGAAGAAATCAACGTCTCGTCTACACCATTAAACCCTAGAGGTCTTATTTCTCTTTCTGTTACTTACCAATTTCGGCGCCATGGTTCTCAAAGAAGAGAACTCCAAGAAATCTCTTGAGCTCTTCCTCAGTATTGGTTTGGATGAGCGAACAGCGAGCAATACCATTAACAATAACAAGGTCACCTCCAATCTTACCGCCGTTATCCACGAGGTTCGTACTCTCCTCCTCCTTCTTTGTGTTCGATAGCGGCTCTTATTGTATCTGATGAGATTGGATAGAAGAGGACTAAGTTTTCATTTTCATTTGAGAAAGTTAATCTGTTGACTAAATCCAATTTTTATGTAATCTCAATTCGAAATGATTAATTTGATCATTTTGAATCCGTTGCATGTATGTATCTGTTGTAAATTGATCTCTTACCTCATCAATTCGATTATCAAAACTCAATTTTGATGAGGTTTGTCTTGTGCACAGGCTGCTGTCACTGATGGGTGCGATCGAAATACTGGAAATCTTTTGTACTCGGTGAGATTTATTCTGATTAATATAATCCCAATTTTTTTTAAGTTAGCAACAGGAAGCTTTGTCTTTTTTCAATATTTGAAAGAAACTTATTGAGGTCTCCTTGCAATTATGATTAACAGGTAGCTACTAAGTACCCTGCAAATGCTCTTGTGCATCGTCCTACATTGCTCAAGTATATTGTTACCTCTAAGGTTGGCATATATAGCTCCTTTTGATTGACAGTTTCTGCTGCTGGAATGTTATCTGCCATAGTTTCACTTTATTGGGTTGAGTTCTGTTTTGTCAATGGGCAGCCGGCTAAAGTTGTTTTGATTCTCTATGTTTAATGAATCTCCAGATTAAAACTCCAGCCCAGTTGGAAGCTGCATTTTCGTTTTTTGCCAATACCGGTTCTGAGGACTTCAAGCTAAATGAATTTGAGGAGGCATGTGGTGTTGGTAAGAACTATTTTGTATGCGATTATGAGCATGGATTATATTTCTTTCTTTTATGCCAATGTGTGTAAGGTTTCTTTTTCTTATTAACACAATGCTTTGAGGTTACAATTTGCTGTGTGTTTTCATGTATTTGGAATAAAATCTTCATTATTGCTTTCAAACAGGGATTGAAGTTTCCCCGGAAGACATTGAGAAAGCAGTTAAAGAAATCTTTGAAGAGAATAAGAAAATTATATTGGAGCAGCGCTACCGAACTAATGGTTAGTGTTTTCTCTTTACCTAATTGTCTAAGGCTTTCTGTTTTCTTGAGGCATATGTACCGTTGCTCCTTTTTCTCTATATTTGTATTACCAGCTTATTCTGTTTCTTGGTTGAATGACGTATTTATGTTGTGTAGTGGGTGAATTATTTGGACATGTCCGGAAAATTTTGCCATGGGCAGATCCTAAGATTGTAAAGGTGCGTTAACGTTTTAGCAGCCTGTCTTCTTTGCTAGTCACAAACAAAATTGTAGTTTTCTTATTCAGTCTCATGTCTGCAATAGAAACTCATAGATGAAAAAATGTATGAACTGCTTGGTGAGAGAACTGCTGCTGATAATGAAAAACCTACAAAAAAGAAGGAGAAGAAGGAGAAGCCTGCTAAAGTCGAGGTGATTGGAGGTTTCATTTTAATGTGTTTTCTATTGTGTATGTTGTGACTTTAATTATTCATTTCCGTGGCTTATCTTTAGGAAAAGAAAGCTACTGCGGAAGCTACCCCAGAGCCATCTGAAGAGGAACTTAATCCATATTCTATATTCCCTCAGCCAGAGCAAAATTTTATGGTAAATTGGCTTTTATTTGTTTCTGCCTTCTGGTAGTTTTTTTTATTGAGATTTTCATGTCTACGTTCTACACATTTGAACTCTCTTCCGTTGATAATCATACGTCCACGTGTTGATTCAGTGATAACTATACTAGAATAAATATGATCTGTGTTACTTGCCTTTTTATACGATGTTGAAAATGGATGATGCAAACATACTTGGCGCGAAATTCTCATTTTTTCATGGGCGGATGCATAGCTTCCATTTGCCATGTAACATATGCTTATGGAGATTCGTTTGCAGTTTGTAAGTTATTACTATTTTGTATTCTCAGGTTCACACAGAAGTGTTCTTCAGTGATGGCTCTGTGCTCAGATGTAGCAATACAAAGGAAGTGCTTGACAGACATCTCAAGGTGACTGGAGGGAAAGTTTATACCCGGTTCCCCCCTGAACCAAATGGTTATCTACACATTGGCCATGCCAAGGTAAAAGATACATGATATGAGTTTTTGAGATACTTTGCATGTTGGTGTATGATTGGTTGGGGCTACGGTTTTATTTTCGTTTCCAATGCTTGTACTTTCAGGCTATGTTTGTTGATTTTGGTCTTGCCAAGGAGCGAGGTGGCTGCTGTTATCTAAGGTAAAATTCTTGTTTGTTTTTACTTGGGTTTCTTACATCTTTGCTTCTCTATAGCAACCCTTCTTTCTTCTATAAGGACAATGTTCAGGATTCTCTTGAATATCTGATTTTTTAGGTATGATGATACAAATCCTGAGGCAGAAAAGAAAGAGTATATTAATCACATCGAAGAAATTGTGAACTGGATGGGTTGGGAACCCTTCAAGGTATTGTCATTTTTTCTTTGGCACGAAAAGCTTTGATGTTATTATTATTGACTTATTGTGTTTAAATTCATCTGACACTTGCCATTGTTTTCTTCTAGATTACATACACCAGTGATTATTTCCAAGAATTGTATGATTTGGCTGTGGAGTTGATTCGGAGAGGCCATGCTTATGTTGATCATCAGGTTGAATCAACTTAAACTTTCTGATATTTGGATTCCTGTTACTTCCTGTTACTTGTCATGCTTTAGTTCTAAATTGACTGCAAGTCTACCACTACTCCACGCATAAAACTTATCCTATTGAATAATTGTTGCTATACTTGCAGACTGGCGAGGAGATAAAAGAATACAGAGAGAAGAAAATGAACAGCCCCTGGAGGGACAGGCCTATTGAAGAATCTCTAAAACTTTTTGATGAAATGAAACGAGGAATGATTGAGGAGGGGAAAGCAACACTAAGAATGAAGCAAGATATGCAGAGTGATAACTTTAATATGTATGACCTTATTGCCTATCGTATAAAGGCAAGTAAAACCAAAATCATCTCTGGTTATATATAAGAAATAGGCTCTCTCCTGTGTTTTGGTTTCTGACTTGTTTAATGCTTTGCAGTTCACGCCTCATCCTCATGCTGGTGACAAATGGTGTATCTATCCAAGCTATGATTATGCCCACTGCACTGTTGATTCTCTTGAGAATATAACACACTCGGTTTGTTCCTTTCTAGTTCTTTTGGCTATTTGCTGCATTCCTTTAATACAACTTTAAATGCTGCATTTTGTGACTTACTATTTATTCTCAGTATCAGAAAATCTTTTTTCTGTATCTGAAGTGTCTGCTGTTCTAAAACTATTTCTTTGGTTCTTACCTTTTCTTCTATCTGCATAATTGTAGCTTTGTACTCTTGAATTTGAAACCCGGCGTGCTTCATACTACTGGCTATTACATTCCCTGGATCTCTACATGCCATATGTGTGGGAATATTCACGGTTAAATGTCACAAACACTGTAATGTCCAAGCGTAAGGTTGGTAAAATACTTAACTTATCTGTGAACAATTTTGAACATTTTTTTGGGGAGAATCATTGTGGTAGTACCATTTTTCTTTTCTTTTGCTGCAGTTGAATTACATTGTGACAAACAATTATGTTGACGGTTGGGATGATCCTCGTCTTTTGACACTTGCTGGTTTGAGGCGGAGGGGTGTGAGTCCAACTGCGATTAATGCATTTGTACGAGGAATTGGAATAACCAGAAGGTTTACTATATAGAATTCACATTTATACTATTTGGCATATGTCAATTATCTTCATTAAATCTGTTATCTATTTTTCTATGTTGAAGTGATGGTAGCATGATACATGTGAGTCGTCTTGAGCATCATATTAGAGAGGAGTTGAATAAAACGGCTCCTCGCACCATGGTGGTACTAAATCCTTTAAAGGTGGTCATCACCAATTTAGAGTCGGACACGGTTATGGAGCTTGACGCCAAAAGGTGGCCTGATGCTCAGAATGATGATCCCTCAGCATTCTACAAGGTGAACTGTGTTTCACATATACTAGTTTCTACTCACAATTGAACATTTTCCTGTTTTCTTGATCCTTTTTCCTGGGTTGTTGATATAGGTTCCGTTCTCTAGAGTTGTATACATTGAGCAATCTGACTTCCGAATGAAGGATTCAAAAGATTACTATGGGCTTGCCCCTGGTAAATCAGTCTTGCTAAGGTATAGAAATGGACACTTAAATTTTCACTCTTACTACTTTGGATTTGAATATGATTCATTTGTGACTAAATGTGCTTCCTGTTATTTACAGATATGCTTTCCCAATCAAGTGCACCAATGTTGTCTTTGCTGATGACAATGAAAGCGTTCGTGAGATTCATGTGGAATATGACCCTGAGAAAAAGTCAAAGCCAAAGGTTCTTTTGCTTTAGCTATCTTTATAATTTCTGCAATTTTGTGGCTTTTCCTAACCGTTACTTTTTCTTTCTGCAGGGGGTTCTACACTGGGTCGCTGAATCTTCTCCTGGAAAAGAGCCCATAAAGGTTGAAGTCCGGTTATTTGAGAAACTTTTCAACTCCGAGGTATATCATCTATTGTTCTCTAGCCTTTGTTATAGTTACAATGATTGATCCCTGAGCTTAACTATATTTAATCATAACAGAACCCGGCTGAACTCAATGATGACTGGCTCACCGACATTAACATGAATTCCAAAGTAGTAGTTTCTGGTGCTTATGCTGTATCAACCCTTAAAAATGCTGCGGTCGGGGATAGATTCCAGTTCGAGAGGCTAGGTATTTTCTGTTTCATGACCCACTAAAAAGTGCTTGCAATTCTAGATGAGCAACAGCACTGATACAAGTTTTAACCATTAACTTGTGATGCATTAGGTTATTACGCAGTGGATAAAGACTCTGCGCCGGGAAAGCTTGTGTTTAATCGGACAGTCACACTCAGAGACAGCTATGGGAAAGGTGGAAAGTAAAACACACCACCAATATTAACACTTAAAATTTATTTATGATTCATCTCAGGGCAGACTATGTTCTTTCACTATTTGGTACATCTAAAAATCTAAAAGAAGTGAGATCCAAACAAGAACTCTGGTTAGGTGATAATCTAGAGTAGTGATATAAAGGTGTTAGGAAGGAAACCTTGCTGTCTTGAGTTTTCTACACTAATTGTTTATGACATCATTCCTTTCCTAGCTGAAGACAAGTCTTGTTCATGTGTCACTCTTTCACGTACATCGACAGAAGACAAGGAGCTGAGACTGGCACTAAGACTTTTTAGATAAGAGATCCTTAGCTCCTCTTTGCTCACTAGTTCTCTAGTGCCCAAGGGCAGATTCTACAAAATCAAATAAATGAATAATATGATTTTTGAGAATATGTATACAAAAAGTGTTTGGTAATAAACCTTATCATCGGCCTCGTTTGGTTACGCTGGGACTCTGTTTTGACGTTTCGTCATCCACCTCCTTCCTCACTAATCTGGAATTTGCTTTTATCTACAAAGATGATAAATAAATTAAGGAATCTTTTTTATAAAATAGTGATAAATTATCAGTTTTACGTTTTTAAGACATCAGAAAGGTTTAGAAATAAAAATTCAATTTTTAAAAAATAAGCATGTTTTTTTTGAATAACAGAAAATTCTGATTAGAAATCCGTAATCTCCTTATTATGTCTGAAACCACAACACGTAAAATAAGCAAATTGTGTTGAATCATATACCATTAGTACATCCCGCAAAATTTCTTTAATTTGTTCTGTCAGATGAATTACATACAAGTTTTGGGACATCTAAATTTTGTCAATTCTTAATACATCTGCATTTGATTCGGAGAAAGTAATCACATGGTGTAAGTTTTGTCTCCTTTCGTGGAAGTTTAAAGGAATGGGTCTAGAGACTCTAGACCCAATTATAAAAAGAATTCTTCAATATTTTTTTTCAGTTTTTAATATTTTAACTGTCTAATTTTGGTTGTGCAACCTGCCGAATCAAGTCTCTGTAACTCGGGCTATGTCACAATGATTGGATTGGCGGTTGAAAGCCACCTCAATGCTAAAAACATCGATAATTTGTGGAAAAGTTTTTGGTTTCTCGTTTAAACAGGCAATTTACTCTCATATATCTACTAATTGTATAGTTTAAAATGTTTTAAGAAACTTGGAAAACAAAATAATAGTGTAGCAAAACAGGCGTGAGAACATATGCACGTCGAACCATGCTGCCACTGAATAAAGAAAATGAAATTAAGTCATCGAAACCATCTTTAACCAACTTGCAAACATCTTTTATAACTGGACTATAGTTATCGATATGTTAAATATAAATATTTATGTGAACAAATATTTACTGTGTACTTTGTAGACAGCTATATCTATCGTCCGACTAATGCGTATAAAATTTATAAAACATAAGATATGCTAACTACATCCAAATCAGTTAAACAAGCTAGACTTTCTAAATTTATCTTTCCATTTGCTTAAACTTATAAACTTACTTGAGAAGAATAAAAACAACTGATAAACTTATTTCCCCTATTTTATAATTATTATTCCATTGGATACATACCAAATTTTATATATTTTTGATAAAATTTGGCCAAATTTTTCGTATTGAGAATACAGTTTTAAGTTTTACCAAAATAATTAAGTATTTTCGATAACCAACCGAGTTAGTAGTGCTACTTGAGTTTTGTCTGATAGCCTAAATATGCAAAACTTGTGATGATCACTCGTCGATCATTAATGCAATTACTTCTGTTTCAGTTTTCACCATACTTGTTACATTAAAAGGGATACTCAAACGGTCCCGGCAGGTTAGATATATCTAACATTGAACATGGGTCCCACAAAATCTACTGCACAGTGGTAAATGGAAACCTAGCTATGAGTGTTTCTTTGGTCTCACACGCTTCTTTCTCGCAAGTCACACAATACAAGAGCAAATAACCAAATCATTTTAGAAAAAACTAAAACTAATTAAGTAAATTGTTGATCCCATCTTAACAATCTCTATCTACTGTATATATAAACTATCACAACTCAATTGCAAGTTTTATAAATGTCTTAGAGAAACAAAAAATTCACAATAAAAAACCATATTTTGGTTTTTGTTCGATCTCTGATGGCACGGTTTGAGCCATATAATTATAACACCGGTCTTAATTCTTTCTTCGCACAATTGAATCAAAACCGAGAGCTAATAATTTTGGACTCACCAGCTTCAACTCCATCCAGTTTCATGCTTTTCTCCAATGGAGCTTTAGCTGATGCCCATCACAATAGTTCTCGCTTCTCCCCAAATTTATTGCACGGTAAAGATTTTCTTTTCTTTTTTTGGCAACTCCCTCGTATTCATATAAACATACATTTGTTCTTAAACTTAATGAAGCTAGTACTAATCGCAGGTGATTCAGGAAGAAAAGGCAATAAGGACGAGAGTGGGTCGAAGAGAGGAAGAAAGAGGTCGGAAGAGGAAGAAGCCATGAATGAAGATGAGACTCAGAAGCCAAAAGATGTTGTTCATGTCCGAGCTAAGAGAGGTCAAGCTACTGATAGCCACAGTTTGGCCGAAAGGGTAATTCAGCAAATATTTACTCAAACGCACGAATTTTATTATTGTTTTTCTCACGTTCTTATATATATATATATATGGAAAATTTGGCATTTTTGGATTCTTTATGGAAAAGGTACGAAGAGAGAAGATCAATGAAAGGCTGAAATGTTTACAACATCTTGTTCCTGGCTGCTACAAGGTAACTGAATTTCCACAAAAACCCCAATTTCTTTTTTGGTTGATAGTCTAGAACTCCCTAACTTTTGTTTAATAATTAAGAAAACTAAAACAAAGTAATTAACTCCGGAGAACTTCTACAAAATACCAATTTTCTGGTGTTATTTTTATAACTTACAAACTTTTAAACAGTTTACTTATTCTTATGATAATTTTGAAATTAGCTCATAATTCTTCTAACTACTGAAATAAATATTTATATGCTATATACCGTCAAACTTGTGAATTAATCAAAAAGAAAAAAACAGGATTCAAATATTTAATATTTATCTAGAAATAATTAATTTTCACGATCCGTTTTTTGATACGGAACGCCAAAATTCAAATCACAGAGGATGTGGCAGTCATTACGTAAATGAACAGAATATTTTGAACAGTATGATGTATAACAAAGAAAAAATTCTACAGTAATATAATAAATTAAAATGGATTAGTTCTCTTTAATGATGTTCAAACATGTTGCAGACAATGGGAATGGCAGTGCTCGATGTCATCATAGATTATGTTCGATCACTGCAGAATCAAATCGAGGTTAAGCAAATAATACATTTTCTTCTTCTTCAAACATTCCATTATAACTTTTATAATAACTCAATGATAATATTCACATAATAAAATGGTTTTCTGCTATGGCCTCGTGAATGCAGTTTCTGTCCATGAAACTCTCAGCGGCAAGTGCGTATTACGACCTTAAGTCTTTGGATATTGAGCCAACGATACATTTCAGGTAATGATCACATATGAGATCGATTATTAAATTATATAAATCTTTATATATTTGTATATATTAACAATAATTGAGATAACAGGGAGGAAATATGTACAATCCAGAGGAGATTGAAAGGATTTTAAGAGAAAGTGTTGGAACACAGCCTCCTAACTTCAGTTCGACATTGCCCTTCTGACCATAAAAAATTATCAGAGCAATTATTCTCTTTTTCTATAATTAAACTCTATAAATAAGAATCACCACATATATCAGTATACGTTTATCATAAATGTATAACCTTGTATATGAAGCTTATAGTTATAGATGTATATGTACCTTCAAATATAATTGTAAGAGTAAAGCTATGTTACAAAGAAACTCTATTTTGATATAACATAAGATTTTGATATTACAAAGTAACGAGATACAACAATAAGACTTTTCCTTGAGACACATACTCACAATTTCGGCTTGCAACAATTTTGTTCCGAGTCACTGAAGGCAAATTTGGGTCAAAGCATCTGCGATATGCTTCATCGAAGGGCGTTTCTCGGGGCTAATACTAACGCAGGCCATTGCAATCTTGAGCACGACGATGACCTCTTCTTCAATCTCTGTATCATCAGGCACCAAATAAGGATCCAAAATGTCTGACATCTCTTTCTTATCATCTATACACATCTGTATCCACTTCACTATCTCCATTTCTGATTTACCCACAAACACAATCGGTAATCTTCCCGTTATCATCTCTAGCAAGATCACTCCAAATGAGTATACATCCCATTTCTGTGATGGCTTCACTGTTGCCTTCATGGCTTCAGGAGCCTGATAAAACGAGCTCAAGTTTGTAGATGGACCAATTGATGAGGCGTTCTTGTTGGATGGTCGATCAATGGTGGTTGGTTCCAATGTTCCAGCAATGCTAGAGAGGTGCATGAGTCCGAAATCCGAGATATGAGGCTCCATATCCTGTCCCAGTAGTATATTGCTGAGTTTCAGAGATCCATGAACATACTTTTTTGGACTAAGCTCGTGAAGATACACCAGCCCTCTCGCAATTCCTCTCATTATCTTTAAACGAACTCCCCAAGAAAGCGGCTTGAATGACACCATACAGGGATTCCCTAACAACCAAGAAATCAAAGATTCAGTTTTGATACACAGAGAAAAAATATGAGAGTATGAATGATCATAGAGGTAAGTCATTACCGTGGAGTGCATTGGCAAGACTTCCATTAGGAATGTAGTCATAGATGAGAAGCTTCTCCTCGACTGACCAATAATAAGCTTTAAGACTAACAATATTCGGATGCCTTAGCTTCCCAATTGCTTCAACTTCTGTCTGAAACTCCTTACATCTTTGGGATCCTCCTTCTCCCAATCTCCTAACAGCCACGGTTAGGCCATCTTCAAGGACAACTTTATACACAATCCCGTTACCGCCTTTTCCAAGAACGAAAGCTGAAGCCTTAAGCAGCTCATCTAAATCCAAAGCCATATGTTTATCTAACAGAACAAGATCATGTTGTGGCTCCAGATTATCCGAAGAAGGGGACTCTGATCCGTCTCTTCTAAAACAGAAAGAACCTTTCTTTTCTTTCCCTTCTTTCTCCAACACATAGCCTTCCTCATCCACGCTATTACGACGCGCACAAATCTTTAAGTAGCAACAAGAGAAGAGGAATCCCACAATGCAGATTCCAATAGCATCACAAATCACAATTGCAACAATAGCAGTTTTACTTAAACCTTCCCCTTTCGTAGACCCTCCTTCACCATGCTCGTTGTTCTCAGGTACAAAAGGGTGAGATGTTGAAGAATTATCTGTATTTGACAAACAAGAATCCTTCAATGGAGGGCCACACAGCATTGGATTCCCCAAGAATGCAGTTGGTCCTCTGTTAACCAAAGCACCGGTTTGTGGGATGGGTCCACTCAAACTGTTGTAAGCTAGATCAACATACACTTTCTCAGGTAAATGCCCCAAGCTAGCTGGGATCGAGCCACTAAACGAATTATGAGACAAATCAAGAGTTCCTTGCAATCTAGTCAATTGATCCAAATCATCAGGAATGAGACCATTGAGATTGTTGAAAGAAAGATCAAGCTTCTCTAAAGAAGCCAAAGCTTGACCAAATCCACTAGGAACAGAACCAGTGAGATTATTCTGGCTCAAATCAAAGCTCCTAAGTCTATTACACCCCAAAATCGTTTCTGGAATAGACCCATTAAGATAATTACGAGAAAGATCCAAAATTTGCAGAAACTTTAAGTCACCAATCTCATTTGGAATGGACCCAGATAAGAAATTCCCATAAAGAACCAAACTTTGAAGCCGTTGAGCTTGGAATAGCTCCACAGGTAAGCTCCCACTAAGCTCATTGCTTCTCAAATTTAAATGGCGGAGATTAGAGAGTAAACCCAGAGAAGAAGTAAGATGACCTCCAAGTTTCTTCTTTGGGATGCTAAGAGAGACAACAACCTTCTGATCATCACAAGTGACTCCATTCCAAGAACAAGGGTCTTGATTCTCCGAGTTCCAATTACTTAAAGAACCTTCTGGATCTCTTGAAATAGATCGCTTGAGAGTCAAAAGAGCATTCCCTTCATCGTTAAGAGCATTCAATTCGCCATTGAAGTTCCAGATAAGAAGAAACAAAAATAAAAGCGTTCCCACCGACATTTTCGGAAGAATCAGTGAAAGAAAAGAGCAGAATTTGGACTAAGAAATCACTACTGAAATGGAAAAATCAACAGTTTGCGGAGATTGATGAGAATTGGAGAGAGAAGTGAGAGTGTGAAAGCATGGGAAAAGAGAGTGAGAGACGTTGAAAAGAAGATTCGGCTTGGTAAGTGTCCTCGTTGGACTTTGGTTCTATTAAATATCTCCACTTTTATTTTATTTATAATAAGAAAGGGTTTTTTTTTTTTTTTTGCCTTATTGTAATGTAAACTAAAATGAATAGTTTTAAGTAAAATAGAAGGATGGGGAAAACAAAACTTGAGAATAATGATGAAAAATGTTACAAAAGAGAAGAAGGTCTTGGCGGAGAAAATTCATGCACTTTCTTTCTTAATATTGAAATACGTAAGTAATTTTAAGTGATTTCATACAAGATACTCCTACTCCTATATGATCCCTAATGGTTCACTCGAATTAATAATAGTTGCAGTTGACAGGAGTAAGCTGTAGTAGAGCGTCTCTGATTAATTAAAGTTAAATCCCTACTTCTACTTTATTGTGTTTCCAAACAATAGAGTCATTAGTACGGCTCCATGATTATCCCACATTCTCTGTATAACTTTAAAGGGACACCTTTATGAACTATGATGTCCCCCTTTGTATTTTTCCAGCCGTTAACACACATATATATGTATCATCAAGTAATCAATTCATAGAATAATGTGAATCATTGTGTCTATACTTGTCTAACTACTCCGAAAGTAGATAGATATATCACAACTAATAAATTTTAAAGGTTAAATTTTGAATTTTAGTTTTTTTTTTTTTGCTAATAATTTTTCTAATTAGTTGATATTTAATATGAATATATATATAATGTGTGTGTAGATGGAAATGTTTGGACTAATTCAAGTTAACTAAAAATAAAACGTAACAAATATAATCTTAAATATATGGAGATTGTCTAATCTTTGAAGAAAGATCTTTCAATTTCTAAAACAGTTCGAGGAAAAACATCATAGTTATTGAGGTGGATGATATATTTCTTCACGGAGAACTATCCTATATCACCATATATACCTCAAACTAGGATCACGTTCTAAATATCCCTAAAATAAAAGTTTTGAACTTATATATCCCTGAATTAAAAGTTACAACATATATCACCCTAAAAATATATTTTGAAACCTGAAAACCCATAAAACTCGGTTTTAATTGGATAAGTATTTTTAAATTAAATCCTAACCATCCAAAAGAGATATTAAACCGGATTAAGATTCAACTACAACTAATAAACCAATTCCAACTCGAAAAATCTTCAAATCAAAAATCTTCAAATTGAGAATCCTAAAAAAATCTCCAAGCCAACCCTACAAATAGAAAAATCTAAAACCAAATTGAGATTATTTGAAGGTTGAAGTGGATATATCGTCGTCGTTGGACCTAAGATAAATATGCTAGCAAGAAAATCATTGATTCAAAAATCTTGATAAGCAATTTAGCTATGAAACTAAGATTTCAAATAGAGAATGTGTGATTAAGGTTTCACATGAAGAAACTGGAGTTAGAGCTGTCAAATTATCTCAATCAGAAGTAGTAGGTACGGTTAATCTGAGACAAAATTCGATGAAGAATGTCAAGAAGAATGGATGGGTTTACACCGTCATTGAAATCTTGTCCGATCTCATCGCCAAAAAGTTGTGGTTACAAGCTTTCCGGGTATTTCAGTTTCTTTATTTTCGTTTCTTATTCGATGTAAGTTGAACTTAATTTTGAACCAA
The DNA here is from genome assembly GCA_963922655.1 of Cardamine chenopodiifolia. Classification (NCBI taxonomy): domain Eukaryota; kingdom Viridiplantae; phylum Streptophyta; class Magnoliopsida; order Brassicales; family Brassicaceae; genus Cardamine; species Cardamine chenopodiifolia. The sequence continues at coordinate 5,973,583 of OZ000467.1, forward strand.
TAGCTTTAATTTAACTAACATTAGAGATTTTCTAAGTGTTTTATCTGTAGCGCAAGGTGATTTTCTTCAATGGTGTAATTTATTGATGATCTTAGGTTTTTGATATGTCAAGGGAACAAACATTTTATTCAGCCAAAGGAAGGAACTAGCATGAAGCATTTCATCTTCAGTTCATCTTCTTCTTTTGTTCATCGTCAGTTCTTCTTTGTCCTTAGTTCTTCAGTTTCTCGTCTTTTTTAGTTCATCTGCTTGTTCTTCTGGGGTAATCTGGACAACCCATATGTGCACAAAAACTCCTTGACGAAATGCTTGAAGAAGGACTTTAGTTCATCTTCAGTTCATCACCGGTTCATCTTCAGTTTATCGTTAGTTCTTCTTCTTTTTCAGTTCATCATCTTCTTCTTCGCTAACAAATGAATTTTGGATAACATTTCATTTTGAAGAGTTGACACCTCGATTTTAATGTGATGATTTGATGCATTGATTTATGCGAGATCAGAAATTTCAATCCTCGGGTGGTAAATTGAAAGGATGATATAAGCCACTCTAAAGATGAGCAAGATAGATCCAAACCGAATCCGTAAAATCATGGATCAAAAGCTAAGAGGTTCAAAATCAGATTGGATGAAGAGGAAGAAGAAGTCGGGTTGATTATGGGTGGAGTTTTAGATCGGGTTGGGTTTTAATTCAGTTTGGAATGAGATTTTGGTTGTTTGATATTGGATTTAGGTTGTAAACTGATAAAACAAACATTTGTGGGTTATGAGGCTTGTAAAATTCATATGATGGATTTATAAGTTCAAAAATTTTGTTTCGAAAATATTTAGAATGGGGTTTTAGTTTAAGGTATATCTAGTACTATACGATAATTCTCGTGTAGAAATAGATCGTCGACCCTAATTAAGATGGTGAATTATATGAAATTATGGATGCTGATTCTAAATAGTAAGAATTATTTTATTTGTTTAGGTTTACTAGTGAATATCATAAACCTATTTTTAAACATTAATTAAAATTTGGAGGAATTTTATAAATACCATGTTTCATGTGAACATTTTTAAAACTACCACTTTCATGCTGCCATTTTCAAAACTACCATTATTGAAAGAAAAAGACAAATATACCCTTATTATCACTTAACCTAAAAACAAATTATCATTTCAATTTATTAAATAAGAATTTTAATTACAAATTTTTAGTTTAGCCATAAAATTACGGATCATTTTTTTGCGAGAAAATTGTGAATTCCTTATTTTGGCGGAAAACTTACGGAATAAAATATGTGGCGGGAAAATTTATTTTGGCAGAAAATTATGAATTTATATTTTATTAAAAAAATTATGAAATCAAATTGTTTTTTGCGGGAAATGGATAAGTTTTTGGTGGAAAAAACCTTATAAAACCATATAAATTTTTTAATAATATTTTATAGAAGTTTTATAAAGTAATTTTTCATAAGGCATTATAATGGTTCTTTGTAAGGTTCATAAGGTTTTATCATGGTTCTTGTAAAACATTTGTAATATTTTATAACGTTTTATAATGTTTCTTATAAATCTAGGGGCTTTATAAGGTTTTTAAAAAAAATTACCGTCAAAAATTTGATTCCATATTTTTTTATTAAAATGTAAATCCGTAATTTTCTGTAAAATAAAAATTTTGCAATTTTTCATCCAAAAACAAATCCATAATTTTTCCCATAAAAAATTAGATACCGTAATTTTCCTTCAAAATCTTGATTCTCTAATTTTCCATCAAAATAAAAAATGCACAATTTTTCCGTAAAAACGAATCGGTAAATTTCCCGACATCGTACATTAAACAAACATGCCTGGACCTGTATTTTATGCTTTGCTTTTCTAGCATATCAATAATCCATACCACCAACACACTATATATACTTATCATATTTAAAAGTTAATATTCTCAATCTTTATATATTAGATTGCACAAAGATTTACTATAGGAACGTAAAATGTTTAAAATATCATTTGATAGTTATTTTTAATTAGTAAAAGCACTTTATAGTCTGCCCCAGTAAAAGAGATGGATGTATGGAGCGGCTAAACATGATGACTATATTAACCATCTATATATTAGAGAAAGACAATCATAGACTCCGACTGTCACACGTGCGAAAATAGGAGCGTATGTTGCGGGAAGTTAGCCGTTGCCGTGGAGCACCTAGAGAGCATCTAACAAAATTACCAACCTAGGCATTCCACATAATCCGTATATATTACACAACAACATGGTCTCACTAACTCTTTACAGTTGTCTTTAATATTTGTGAAGCAATTTTGAGATGTTTACTAAAGAATAAAGAAGGTCACTTACAAATTTTGCTTAACCAACTATAAGGCTTTGTTTGCTGAAAACACATAAAAAGAAGAGAGGCCTTACAGACAAAATCAGTTTCAGTATGTGTTTTTAGTCGAGAAGTTTATAGGTTACAATTGACGGTGAAAACAAATTTGAGAAAGTTTTCTTAAATATGGAACCTCTCACAGGCGAAGAGTATTCGAAACTCTTAGCAACTCGGAAGGTTCTCTCTAAACCATTCAAATATTAAAACCTACATCACTAGATAGATCTCTTTATGAAAATATTTAAATATTTGTATTAAACGTATAGAGAACTCTGATACGATGCGTGAGGGATGCGTGTGGAGTTCTGAGTAAATGAGACCAAGAGCCACGTGACTTCTTAAGGTCCTAATGTTATATCCTGTGTGTATATTTCATGCAGTCCAAAATCACTAATTTATCAATGGATACGTTACATTTCTTCGTTATCTATGAACCTTAGATGTCCACCTTATTTAAATATTATTTTATTAATAGAATTGGAAACTTAGTGACGAAGAGAAGCGTTTGTGCGGCAAACATTGTTGCTTCTCTTCATTAGTATTACATATCTATCCTTCTCTCTATCTATAAGTACCCTCGAAGTGTTTGCGATCAACTCAAAATCTCAACCAACTTATCAATAAAAGATCACTCAAATCTATCAAAAGAATGAACAACCATGAAGAATTTGTGCGGCAATGGTCTGAGAGAATGAACTCGCTCGCTAACTCAGAGGCGCATAGTGACTTGCGTAGGATCAACAGAGAAGGGGGTGGAGAGAATGTTGGGGGAAAGAGGCAAGCTGAGTCGATGAAAAAAAGAAAGATAAATCGGGTTAAAAGACGGGGCGTGTCTAAATGTTCACACAAATATCAAAACAAGTTGTCGGAGAAGGTAACGAATAATTGTTGTATTATTTTGATGCGTCTTCCCCAAGAAACTCTTGATTTCCTCTTTTTTTTTTTTTTGAATACTTAGAAGAGACAGCGGGATCATATGATAAGAACCCATATACGATCACTTCAGGAACTAACACCCAATTGCCCAAAAGGTTCCCAACGTATACGTCATTAATTAATAAAATTCAAATGTTTTTTCTAAATATTTTTCCTTTTTCGTATGAGTTTGCAGTCGGATATCAGCGCCATCCTTGATAGTGTTATCGAGTACACGACCAGGTTGCGACTTGCAGTTTTTCTTATAGGTAAGATATATCTATGGTCATATACGCCTTGTTTGTTTGACAGTCGCAGGTGGCTGTGGTTCTGGCTGCAGCTTGCGACCTGCGGGTACATGCTGTAATTCTTGTTCGTTTAACAGCTGCGTGTCTGGTCGCAGCAACAGTTGCAGGATTCTGCGTCAGACAAACAAACAGAAATTAGCCGCAGCCGCAACAGTACGAAACGCAACAATAGCAGAGGCACGTCCAAATTTTTTCAGCGACTGAAAATTTTTGACGCATCGATCTGTGTATAGCACATCATTTAATCGCAAGAGGCTGCGGCTGCCAAACAAACATCGCTTGACCGCATGGCACAGCTACAAGAACCTGAAGCTGTCAAACGAAAAGGGCCATACTCATTCTAATTTGTTCATTCAAGATTATCTTTCGTTTTTTTTTTTTAATTTCTCTTCTTTTACTGCATTACAAGATTACGTACGTAAAATGTGACACTGGAGACTATTTACGAAAGCTGGTTCCGTTCGATATTACTTAAGAGTTTCTATTAGGTTCTTCTCGTTCTCTCAACTGTTCTTTCTTTGTTTGTTATAATAAACAGTATTGTATGTTTCTTTTCTTTTTTTAATACAATTTCTGGTTTTGTATTGATATTTGGGACTATTACAATAGAATCAATTTCAAGGTGCCTTGGTAATAAAGATATAATTAAGAGTTTTATGTTAGCTATAAGACTATCTTAAAATTGCGTTCAGAACTTAATACACGATCATGCAAATTAATGCATGATTATGTAAAAGTTAATACCAAAGGAAAAAGAAAATAGAGCAAAATAAATTTTGCATCACTATAACATATCACAAGTTTTAACAAAGAAAATGGCGGACGGTTGGCGGCGCAAGTGTTGGCCTATTGATCAAATTAGAGGATATTACAGGTTTATGAGTGGCGACGGCGGTGCTAATAAACAAGCGAAAACCAAATAAGTTAATTTGAAAGACGAACAATTGTAGTTCTTGCTACCATGAGGCATATACTTGTTAATATTCATTTTTTGTTATTAATTTATTTTAATTTGACAAGAATTTTTTCTTAAAATAAATGGTTTCTTTGAAAATTTAATTTCTAATTTTAACAAACATAAATTAGAACGAAAATAGAAAAGAGAGAACTACTAATCAACCTTCTTATTTTTCGCCCGAAAATCACTGTCAGACAAGATATCAATACTGACTAAGAAAACTAAAGGGGGGAAGAAAAAGAAAAGAAAAAAAAAGCAGAAAAATGTGATTAATATATAACACCAAATTTCTTGGTGAAAACGAAGCATTTTACACTATTATTCGCTGGGTGATATTTAAATATTTTTCAGTTTTGTGATGCAGAGTACTTCTATTACTAATGTGCGATGGTGTTGTCTCTGTTAGATATTACTGGGAGCCTTAAGGTTGGATCTAACAAAGCAAGTCTGCAATCATTGTTTCAAAGGAGCGGAATAGGAGCGCTGTCCATGAACACTCTCCGACCGTCTCTCGTCGGGTACTCATACTTCCATTGTGGTCCTAGTAGCCATGCCATTGCGCTTCCACCAAGTAAGCCACCAATCTGAATTCAACAGAGATGTTATCAGACCGAGAAAAATCTCTGAGTGGTTATACATTTGAAGGCAAAATTAAGTTACTTACATGTCCCCAGTTATCTATGCCTCTGGATACTAGACCTAGTGTCTGCATAGTCAAAGCTTGTTAGAACTCGATAGAGACTAAACAAAAAATTTCTAATGCAATATTTTCTGTTGTATTAATTACCATGCTTAGATCAATAACTTGAGCTATCTGCATGAGATCTTCATTGCCACCTCTGACCATCCATTTGTGTCTTATAACAAAGACCGCTAGCGAGCCAACCTACGAAAATAGAAGAGCATTTATTTAACATACTTCATTTGTATGAGACGACTCTGAAACAGAGGCTTATGTTTCCACAGGACTTACCAATCCGCAAATTGGACCTGAAGCACCAACTGATGGCGTTTTGTTGAACCAGTAGCTCATTGCTGAACCTAGAACTCAAAAAAAAAAAAGAGAAATGTTTTCATCCACATCAAAGAAAAGTCTATGAGCCATGAATTACTTGCAATTGCGGATGTCAAGTAAACGGCAAGGAATCTCTTTGGGCCACCTAAACTCTCAGCAGTTGGTCCAATAGAGTTCAAAGAATAGCAATTTATCTAAACAATAAGGGAAACAGTTTAGCTATACAGAGAAAAAAGAAGAAGTAAGCAGCATTGATTAGAAATTAAAGGCTCAATGGCTGCTTAGAAATAGACCATGAGATGCATAGGATTCGCATGAAGAACAGAAGCTGTAGCCAGTCTCCATAGCTGACCTCTTTCGATTAAACTGTTTATCTGCATTCATCCACATATCAATTTGCAGCAAGAAACAAACTGTCTCACATTTTAATCAAGTCTCTTTATAACGTACCTTGGCTCCCCATGTTAGCTCTTTTCCATCGGATGCAACTTGCGCTATATACATTCTAGCATCATTTACACGTAGATGAAATCCATAAGCAAGAATATACATTATGTTAATGGCAAGGAGGACATTGGTCCATCTCCGTCCATTGCGTGTATTTCTCTTGGAAGTCTCCTGGTTTGATGATTGATCATCACCTCCTTTAGGATCTATCCTACTCTCTCCTCCATTAAAGAATTATATGGCGAAGGAGTAGGTGAACCTTAAGGGAAGCTAAGGCAGAGGTGACGGCGAACATGGTGGCAGGCGTGTATAGATTCGGCAGTTGCGAAACCTCGAAACGCCGTAGATCCAAATTCCGGTGGCCAGAGATTATGATGAGATAATAATAACAATGATACCTTCTCCTTCACGTTTCTTTCTCTCCAACTGCGCTCCTTATTTTATTTTTACCTTTTTTGCGTTTGCTTGATTTTTTTTTTGCTATCTTTTTTTCTCTTTTAATCGAACTTCGAAATAAATTAAAAGAAAGGAAATAATTATCAACACTATTAGTGCAAGTAATTCATCTCAAATTAGTGTTAGAAAATGTCTCTCGAAATAGTCACTCTCCACTCCAGTAGGAAAATTATAGGTCCTCATTTTTAATGATAAAATTGAAGAAAATTTTGCATATTCATATTATAAATTTTTAAAAGCTTTACGATTAATTTAATGAACTAAAATTTGTTTACATATATAATAATATATTTATATACATACAACTAATACGGGTTTAAACAAATATAAGCGTCTACAAAATTTAGTATTGTGATTTGCTCTGTTTTAGTTTTCAATTTTCAGTATTTGCTTTTCTCTGTAAAATTATGTCATCAAACCTCTTAATGAAAACAACAAAATCTATATTAAAGTCAACCAAGACTTTTAAATTGGAAAAATTATTAAGTACTACAATAGTGTAGACAGGACAAATCTGATATTATCATTCATGTTTTCCTATGTTATCTTAAGATATGAATATTTTCGAATGTGAATATTTTTTTGGATATAATCGTTACTCCGTTCACTTTTGTGCTTCTGTTCCATAATGTTATCGTTTAGTGAAATCACTGGTAGGTTTCTGAAAAGTGATGTGTGTTCTTACTCGTAGTGTTGTTTAATGAGATTTCTTGGACTCAAATAATGTGTAAGCTTAGCAAAGATTGCTCATTAAATGTTCAATTGATTTTTAGAATAGAGAAGAGGTTAATAGTAGACATCTGACTCTCACCACAGTGACAACTGAGTATAGATTTGCCACACAAATAAAAAGGTGTAGATAGAAAGAGAGACAAGGGATTAGCATTGATCAATGGTGAAGGAGTTGACTTGTTTCTTCTATTCACAAGCGAGCTTGGTGTCAAAGCTGCTTAAGCAAATCGCAAACGCTTGAAACGCCGACAATGGATACCTATAATCCATTGTGAACATATCTTTCCCCACTTTACCAAACTGGAGAATCACCTTGTCTTGCTCTGGGTGAGGGGGTGCAGGCGCCGCTGCACCTGTCCCTTGCGTCTGCAGCTGTCTTGCCGCTACAAGCTGGAAATTCTTAACTGATGCAACTGTTACGCGTCCGCGGAAATTCAAACACCAGCATTGCAACTGCTCGTGCCACCTCGGCTGCTTGTTCTTAAGAATCAATGGTCTGAAGCTCGCCTCTTCTTCATTGTCGTCGTTGCAGGGTATTCCGATTTCGGAGAATCTAGAACTGCTGAAATCGAGGGAGCGGTGGTCAAGTGATGATTTGGAGAAGGAGATGTTGCTGCGGAATGATTCGTCAAGAGAGCGAGGTGCCGGCAGGAGTTTCTCAGGTTGGTTAGGGACCGAGCCACCTGGTTCGAGCGATGAAGTTGGGATGGAGTTCATAATGCTGTGCATTCGTCGTGGCCCACGTGTCCCCAACACGTTGAGCTCGTAGGTGATCTGAGCAATGTTGTAGCTGCCAGATGGGACTTTAGGAGAAACTCTTCTAGAGTGAAATCTACTCCGGCTTGTTCGGTCAGTGATAAGTGCGCTTGAAGATGTGCTTGATGGTGGTTGTGTGTCGTAAACCAAGAACTTTGTCCCAAGAAAGTTTGATCTGAGAGACAGAAACCTCAATGAGCTTTAGTAAAAGCCAACATGTAAATGGCAAGCACTAAAGATTATACGAACAATGATAAGTTTACTCAATCCTGATTTAATCGAACCGAGACCACACCTAACGAACCAACTCAAAAACCTGTCGAGAAAATAAACCAATTCGGTTTCAATTTTTTGTATATCCAAATCGAACCGAACCAAAAATGAGATCAACCGATAAAACCGCAATTTCTTTGAAAATCCTTCAAATCAAAGAGATTCTACATTTTCTAAAAAAGAACACATCGGACCGAAGAGGTTTCAAGCCATTTGGTTTAATATTTCAAAAACCAAAAACAAAAAAAATCGAACAAATACCGAACCAAAAACCGGATTGAGCACAAAGAGATAAAGGAATTAAAACAAACCTGAGCTTTCCAAGGTAAGCGTTACTGGATCTTGACATGTTATCAGCATCCATAGAGATAATGTACTCGGTCCGAGTAGTTCTACGAGTTCTTTTAGCCGAAAGAAGAAATTTCCCGTTCTCCACGAGGAGAGCTGAAAACATAATACAACATGTACTTAGCCACAAACTAAGTAAACCAAAAAAAGCAGGCTAAGTCCTAACAAAAGCTTACCAGGACTTAAACAAAGAAAAAGGTGAAATGTTAGCTTAGATTTATCCCTCTTGATGAAACACTGAATCATTGCATCGCGCGGCCCTGGCTGGAAAATTTTACAACAGAAAACAAATACTTCTTCATCAGTAGTTTGAACAACAACAATAATATCAAATTTACAAAACCGTAGAGAGCGAATCAAACCTGTTTGAGGGAAACTGGGAAAGTGAGCTTCCCACAAATTTCGGGACACACAACAATCTCTTGACACATAGCTCTCCAAGACCGACAAACGGAAGCACAAGCCACAACATGTTTTCTCGCAGGCCAATTACTTTCACTCTCCTCTAATCTTCTGATCACATCATATAGTAACTCCGGAGGAAGATTAGCCCATCTGCTTGTCTGAACTATCACAGGTGACAAGAGATCACGGGAAGACGAATACTCACGGAACGAAGATCCATGAGACTTCCCTTTGTGAAGACTCGAGAGCCTGAAATCGAAACTCCTCCTTGACAAGCTCCCAAACCCATCTCTCAAATCTTGAAAAATGCTCCTAAACGACATTTCTCTTTCTTTTTCTAAAGGATTTTATTCAACAAGATCAAACCTTTCTTGAAAACCAGAAATGCCCCAAATCCAACAAAGAGCTTCAGACTGAGATGAAAGATTCCACTCACTGTCCATAAGAAAAAGTCATTCAGCTAAGCAATTCTGAGTCATCTTCTTAATAAGTAAGAAATAAAGCCAAAAAAGTAAAGTGGAGCCTAAAACAGACTCGTATGTAACATAAAATCAACAGCATTAAACGGTTGCCACAATAATCAGATAATCAAATTCAATCTGGAAACTTTACAAATAGAATTTACTCATCTGTATTTACTTCCAATAAAGTCAAAATTTTATTTAATTTCAGACCAAAAAGTTTAATAACAAAAACCTTAGATTTCAGGTTAGAACATCAAAGACAGAAGTAGATGAGTAAAGGATGAACCTTTCAGACAAGCTGTTGAAAACCCAGAAGCTTTATTACATCAATCTTCAAAGACAAATCCCGTTAACTTAAGCTTCTCCGACCAAATCCAGAAGCTCAGCAAAAGCTAGAACAGAATCTGGGGCTGCTTCAAAACTCGAATCCTCCTAAAATTACGGGTAAACAGAAGAAATAAAAAAGAAGATCACACAGATTTAAGCAGATCCGTGGGAGCCTAAATCTAAACAAAAGAACCCATAAAAGTCAAATAACAACAACAAAACCAGAAAAAGATAAACTCTCGTCTTTAATTTTTTTTTCTCCTCTCTGATTTTTCCACTACTCAAGAGCTTTTCTTGATTTTACTTTAATAGTTCACGAGCCAACAAGAAAATAATTAAGGATTAATAAAATCTACTCTCTCAAATGCTTCGTCTCTTCTCTACTGGATTTTTTATCGAATTTATATGACAATTTCCTTTTTCATTTGTCTTCTGAAGAGAGAGAATGAATTGTAATTAGTGGACATTGTGAAGCATTATTGTCCACGAGGCCGCATGACCTACGCCTCGCATCAAGCTTAGACCCAACCATAAATGTGACTTTCTTTTCCTCTTTTTTTTAAACCTTTTAACTAAACTGTTACTGATAGAGATTTAACACCGTTGAACTTGAAGTCTTATCACTGAATACAAAATCATTATTGATTATACCACTGGTATATTTTCATCACTTCAGTTTTTTAGTCTTCGAACAAACGGATATTAGTAAAATTCCGTTAGTGATATATATCATCAATTTTAATTAAATTTTGAAAGATGAGTAAAAATATGTGAAGAATGGATAAAATGAAAATATTATAGTTTACCTAACCCCGTTCAATCATTATTAAGTTATTATGAAATTTTCTTAAATTTTGAAAATACTTAAAATGTTTTATAAAATAGTTTTAATATATATATATATTTAAGAAAGGTTTAGCTGAGCTCTTAAAGCTATATTTGGGGACAAATGTTGTTTAATCGTATCTAAAACCATGTACTAAAAAAAGAATTTGGGATTTTAACACTCTTACATAATTTTCTCAAAGTTAAATCCTAAACTAGTTTATGCATGGTTTACAGATTTCTTTTTCTATAGTTTAAGAACCTTCTTATTAATCTATAATTCTTTAGGAGATTTTCTAATATTCCAAACCTTTTCACATTTCTCAACCCGTCGTCCATCATAACTTCTACTACCCAAACGTTTAACGGACAGAGTAAATATGTGTTGTCTGCGTTTTTAATATGGGATACTACATTTTGTCTGCTCGTTTTACGGACAGAGTAAAATATACGTGTTGTGTGCTCTTTTAATATATATATTTTTTCTTTTAAACTTCCTGTATTCATTTCCTTTGGATCTTCCTAAAAAATATCGTTTTAAGCTTACATGAGTGAAAAGCCAATATATAATTGAAGATAAACAGAGCAACTTCGATAGAAGTAAAGAAATTAGTGAGCAAACACGTGTGAGTTGAAATCAAAGTAGAAGGAAAGTCGGTGTTGTTATGCTTGATGTATTGGAACCAAGCAGCAAGGTAGGTTTCTCCCAGTTGAGCTAAGATTGTGTTGCTGGAAGAAGTGGGTCTATCCAAGCTCGACAGTCTGCTACGGATGGTGAGAAGGACTTACTTTACAATAACCTGAGCTGAGAGAGAATGACCAAGGTGAAGTCTTGCATTCCGTTCTTTCCACAACTCATAAACCACGGCATGAAGAATCAGCTTGTAAATCTTTTTCCCCAAAGGTTTTAGGGGTCGGATTCGGACCTCGATATATATATTTTTTTTACTTAAGGGTGTATACTACTTCGGATATTTTAGGTCTATGCTCATTTTTTTCTAACATTTATTCGCTTTAATTAATTTTTTTTACTATTTTTATTGTTGTAAAGTGAGGAGAGCTAAGAAGAGAAAAAATACTTGTAACATTTTCATATTCGATTATAATGAAATTTATAGTCAAGCCCGGCCCTGACATAAAGCATAGCAGTTGTTTTAAACGTTAAAACTATATCAATTTGTTAAAGGCATTATTTGTTAGAAATGTTCGTTTGTGTACTGGTCAAAGTCAAGCTCGTAAAGCCCCAGTTTTTTTAAAATCTTAATAAATGGACAATTTTTCTTTTAACTTTAACCCATCATCACTTTGGGCCGCCCGGTCTATAGTTACAAAAAATGGACGGTGTCACATTGAGAATAAATCATCATCATTATATATTTGTAGCTTTTATCGTTTTATCGGGTCATATATGAGATTCAAATCCTAGCATACGTATTACATAACAACAAATATTATTATAATGGGAAAATTAAATGAAGAAAATATGCAATACATTGATTGATCCTGTAAATGGGCTTCACCCTTGTAGGAAAGCTAATTCATGCTCTAAAAGCTTTTAAATTTTGTTAACATGTTTGCACGGTAGTAAAATTTTCCGAAATTGTTATGAAGTAACAGGATTAGTTGAAGATTCCAAAAGACGAAATTTTTTTGGTCAGACATCGAACAATAAATTCAGTACTAACTCTAAAAAAGAAACAAATAATTATGCGCAAATACAATAGTTATTTTAAAATGATAGCAATAAATAGATTTACAAGAGTACTCTTACCAATTTGATGAAACGGTTATTTCATTCACTTAAGAAAGAGCTCACTAGTTACACATTATGTAAAACAAACAAAATAAACAACCTCACATGTCATTTTCTTCGATGTCATTGCTGCCGGAGAACCACCGTTGCTACCACTGCCAACAATAATCTCGAATGCTTTTTATGTTTTGGATTTCCGATGTCCCCTGAGGGAACTAATCAACTCATCTTTTTCTTCATCTCTTTATTTTTTTTCCCATAACACAACATATAGTCTACATATAATCAATATTGCTTCCAATACACTCAAAATTTGAATTTTTTTTTTTTTGCATATGCAAATAATTCCTATCTTGATATAATGTATTCTCTTTTTACCCTCCCAAATAAAGATTTTCGTCCAACAAACACAAGCCACGACGACAATTACAAGCGTGAGAGAGTTGAAGACGGTTACAAAGAAATAGACCCCTAAAACTTTTACACCGTGTCATTAGTGTCGCGATTAGTGCTGTTCCCAGGGGCTGATCCACCTTAGAGAATGTGGGTGCACGTGCATCCCTTAAATTATAAATAACTTTGTTGTTTTGGACTAGATATACTAATTAATTGTGGCAAAATGGTAAGAGTGCATCCACTCTTTGAAAGAGATCAAAGTTTCGATCCACTGGATATTCCTATTCTTTCTATTTTTATCGCACAACCTACCCATTTTGACACTTATATTATTCCTTAAACGTTTACATTCTTCTAACTCCAAGCATTCGTTTGTTAATAATTTATACTTCAAAATTAAATCGTTTAGTTAATAACATATACAAAAAAGTGACAGAAGAGAAATCGATACCGAGGCTCTATATAATTGGCAAAGCAACTTTGTATGTGACCATTGCTTATGCTTTTTTAGTTAGTCTCTCAATGTTTTTTTTTTATTTTTTATTTAAACTGTTTTAACCTGTTTTCTTTAACTACTTGATCTTCTTCTTTTTGTAATCTTGTTTAAACTGATGAATTTGAATTGTTTATTAGCTTGGAAATGGAAAATGTCAGGATACAATATGATACCATTTAAAAAAATAGGATTGGTATAGTAAGAACGTTAACTTGTTAATGTTAGTAATTATTGTAGCTTCCTGTAGTTTCCATGCTTAGATATCTATATTTTAATTGTTAAGGATCTGAGATGTGTCAAAGCAGTTTGCTCCATGTGAATCAAAGATTCTTGAGCATGAAAGACGGTTTCTTCTTATTTGTTTATTAATTGATTCACTGCCATGTCGCGTGAACGTTTGGTGAAGCACGTTGCTTTAGGATCTGTCATGTAACATGTTGGCACATCTTCGAATCACTTTATGTGATCCTCTTTACTTGTATTGATTAAACACGACTTGGTCTCTCTACTCTTGCTTAATTGATTTTTCTCAATAAAAATTTTGTCAGTTTTTCAAGAATAAATTGTTTCCGTCTGGCCTTTGATGCTTATTTTGAATTTAGTTATTTTGGTATCTAGGTAAGTCTTTTGTATGGATGTAAAAGTTCCAACTTCTTGGATATGAATCCCTTTTGTATTTTATTATTAAGTTATGATTTTCTTAACTATTTGACAGTTAAAATTGTGAAATATATGTTCTTGATACAATTTCTTGGTTATAAATCTCTAAACTTTTCTTTCATGAAATTTTTTGGCAAGCGTGTAGGTACTTGCTCAGGTGGTATTGTTATATAAGAAAATGGCCAAAGCTACAAGGGTTAGACGCAGGATTTATTCTCGACGAATCAGAGCAAGGCCATACAAATTCACATCATCAAAGCGAGTTGTAAGGAGGAGCGTGTTTGCTAAAAATTGTCCAAAGGTGATGGATAAGAATGAGTGGGAGGATGCTGTATGTTCGGTTTGCATGGAGTGTCCCCACAATGCTGTTCTTCTCCTCTGTTCATCTCATGACAAGGGTTGTCGTCCTTATATGTGTGGAACTAGCTTTCGATATTCCAATTGCTTAGACCAGTTCAAGAAGGCGTCATCTAAACAAATGCCATCACATCAGCAACCGATCAATAGTAAGTCTGAGCTTGCCAATCTAAAATGTCCACTTTGTAGGGGCCAGGTCAAAGGTTGGACAATTGTGCAGCCTGCACGAGACGGTTTGAATCTAACGAGGAGGAGCTGTATGCAGGAGAGTTGTTGCTTTTCTGGTTCCTTTAAGGAGCTGAGGGAACATATGAAAATGGATCATCCTTGTGCTGGGCCCCGTGAAGTGGACCCTGATGCGGAGCAGAAATGGAGAAGGTTCGAGATTGAGCAAGACCGTGAAGATGTGATCAGTACAATCAGGTCAACAATGCCTGGTGCAACGGTTTTTGGAGATTATGTGATAGAGAGAGGTGCATATGGTTCAGATTCAGCTGAGGGTGATGATAATGTTGTTGATGATGATGAGCATATGGAGGAAGAAGACAGGGTTGATGATGGGGTAGGTAGGAATCTAGTGAATGTGTTCCTTATGTTGCAAGCTTTTGGGGTATCAGAAAACAATAATACAAGGCGCTCTGATTCGACCGCTCTTGCATCTGACTCATCCCTTGATCTAGCATCGGATGCAAGTGAGTTAGTGATCAACCAAAGTGATGTGGAATCCTCTGGACAGGAGGATGATGGGGCTATGTCGTTGGCCAACCGGCTCAGGAGCCAAAGAAGGATTCTCTTGGGAAGATCAGTTGTTAGGAGACGTAGAAATAGAAATGCTAACCAGAACTAAGACCTTCCTAGAGGATGCAATACTCTAAAATTACAAAAAAAAAATCAAATAAACAGTGGAGGCTTGGTTATCTTGAATTTAACTCGTTGGTTTAATGAAGATACTTAATTTTACCGGAGTAAAAATTGTAATTCTCTTTGAGGTGCTTGCTTTGGTTATCTTGAATTTAACTCGTTGGTTTAATGTGTGACTTGTGAGATGTTGTTTCCTTATTTCGATTTGCTGTTTGGTTTACTTTGAGAGTGTTTTGGCTAACGGACTAAAACAAATGATCTGAAAAGCAATGACAACAAATTTCGGCCCAGATCTCTAATAGCTATAATTAAGGCCTGAACCATATTTGCTCTCTAAAACAGGCCGGATACGGTCAACCTTTTCTGGATCCGGGTCGAGTTGACTTAGGGCTCCAGATTTTAAAACGCGAATCAAAAATCAGAGAAGGGAATGAGGGTTTTAGTTTCCTGGAAAAAAGTGAAAGCAGCTAAAAAGGAGCTAAGCCGTTTCCTTTGGGTTGCTCTCAGTTACAATCTACACATACAACATCTAAAACCCTAATAGATATGCCTAAATCAAAGCGAGATAGACCAGGTCAGAACTCTTCTTCCTTCACTCTCTTTCTGGTTTTATTCTACGAGCCATTACTGGCTCTGAGTTTCGTATCCGCCGTCAAGGGTTTAGGGTTTTTAAAGTTTTTAGAGGAACCATTTTGGAAAAAACCTAAATTGTTGGTTTATACATTTGTATGGTTGAATCGATTGATGAATTGTTTCTTGTTTTTTTGCTGCAGTTACTTTGTCTAAGACGAAGAAGAAAGGAAGAGAGCACAAGGAGTCTATTGTGAATGGAATTAGAGAGGCTGTTGAGAAATATTCATCTGTGTATGTTTTCTCTTTTGAAAACATGAGAAATATTAAATTTAAAGAGTTCAGACAGCAGTTTAGGCACAATGGAAGGTTAGTTTCTTGTTTATGTAAGAAATGTTAGTGGATAATGGAGAGATATGTTTTTTTGAATGTATTTGAGATAGTTATTGAAACATAAGTATAATTTACATTTAGTTTTGATTGTAATTTGGTGAAATGACTCTGTTCTTATTCCTTCAGGTTCTTCCTTGGTTCCAACAAAGTGATGCAGGTTGCTCTTGGTCGCTCTGCTTCTGATGAGATCCGTTCTGGTATCTATAAAGCCTCTAAGGTTTGTGTACTCTGCTTCTTACAAAGTTGTTTTATATTACTTGGCCATTTTTATGTGAGTCACATTTACATATGCTGTGATATGTTGTTGTATCAGCTAGTTCATGGTGATGCTGGACTTCTTGTTACTGATATGCCAAAAGAAGAGGTCGAAAGGTATCTGTCTTAAATCCCTCTTTTGCTTCGGTGAAAACAACAGTGATGGGTTTGAGTTGTAACCATGTCTCTTTATTGTATCTGTTCACTATGCTTCTTTTAATTGCATTGCAGATTATTTAATGCATATGAGGATTCCGACTTTTCAAGGACAGGAAGCACCGCAGTAGAAACGGTTAGTGAATAGAACTTCTGCCATCTCTATATATTGTTGTTTATAGATAAATGAACTATCTTAACTGTGATCAGACTCTGCATGTCTTGTTATTTCAAGAACTTTTGTACTACTTCCTCTTAGATACTGAACAACTCTGCTTTAATACAACTTAATTGATCAGGTTGAGCTGAAAGAAGGTCCTCTAGAACAGTTCCCACATGAGATGGAACCGCTTTTAAGGAAGCAGGGCATGCCTGTTCGACTAAACAGAGGTTTGTTGTCTCACCATTTTAGTCTCCCTCTTTCTATCTTACGCAAGTTTGAACGAAATCTTGATTCAAAAGGTTAAATTATTTTGCTGATTTACTATGTAGGTACGGTAGAGTTACTCACTGACTTTGTAGTTTGTGAAGAAGGAAAACCTCTTTCGCCAGAATCTGCCCGCATTTTGGTAATAAGAATAATATTCCAAAACCCTTTCGTTTTGTTTTGTGTCTGAATAAATTGAAAATTTGATAAGACTTGTTTTGAATAATTGCAGCGTTTGTTGGGAATCAAGATGGCTACATTCAAACTCAACTTAGTCTGCAGATGGAGCCCTAATGACTTTGAGCTTTACCGAGAAGGTTTGGATCTCTCAGACGTTGAAACCTCTTAAGAAGCCAAGATTTTGACTAACTCTTTTAAATTTTCTGAATATCGTATTATTCACCTGGATTTTATATACTGCCACTGTGTTTGCATTTGGATGTTATATGTCAAAGTTAAGATATAAAAAAACACAAATGTTGACAAGTCAGATATAAAAACAAGTTCCATTTACTCTTTAGAATTTTGTTTTTTTTTTGTATCACTCATTCATGTAATGAACAAAAAAACATTAAAGAGTGTAAATCGTGGAGATGAGGAAGTGACATGAGGTGGGAGAGAAACTGTGGGGCTTAAAGAAAGGGAGAGAAGAAGGAAATCATGGAAGTGAGTGAAAAGTCAGGTGAGAGAGACTGGAGCCTACCGAGAAGGTTTGGATCCAAACCTTAACCACCATCTCAATCTTTTGGCACTGAAATTCATGTCGTTTCTTTTCCTGTAAAGGAAACGACAACCACTTCTGCTCTGAAATCAGCATTTACCTCTCTCTCTCTCTCTCTCTCTCTCTCTCTCTCTCTCTCTCTCTCCAATGTGTTTACATCATTACATTTGTGCATATACATAATATGTATGCATCCATTCACACTGATTTTGGCTTTTTCATGATGGGTGGGCATCTTTGAATTTGTTCTTCCTATTTTATAGCACATCGTTTCTCATATTAATAAGTTTACCAGGAAAAGTATAAATATATATTTTGGTTCCAAACTTTAACCATTTAAACGCCGCAGTTTTGAACACATCAAGGGATATTGATTGAATCCCCTTTTAAACCGCCATTTTAGGATAAGTTAATTGTCTGTTGACCAAAACGAAAAAAAAAATATTCGGTTAGATTATATATTTTTGCTTATCATTTGTAAATCTAAAGTAACTCTAAAAGTAGTTTAACCAACTATTACGTGTTATATTACATTTATTGTCATTGTATTTTTATATATTCATGACCAAACAAATCAACTTTTAGAAAAATAAAAAAAAGTCAAAAATTTATGCAACCAAAATCCAATAAAAAAATTCAAACAGAATCTTTTAAATAATTATTAGTTTCTAAAAAATAAAAACTTATTTTCTCTCACCTAATAAATATAAACGAAAAATTTAAATTAATTTTAAAAAATTCAATAAAAAATCCAAATATTATCTTTTAATAATTATTAGTTTTGAAAAAAATAAAACTTATTTTCTCTCTCTCCTAATAAATATAAACGAAAAATATAAAATTAAATTTTAAAAATTTTTATCCAATCAAAAAAGTAATATTTGAAATTATATTATACGATATTATTGTTAACCAATCAAAATTATAATAAAAACAAAAATTAAAAGTGTGATTCATTTTGAAACTGATATTAATATAAGAATTAAAAATAAAATTAACTTTCATATTAAAATTAACATAAACATTGCGATAATCAATTATATGGTAGTATTTTAAACTGATTTTATGTGATAATCAATATAGATTGCGACAAACAAAGAAAATGTTTTTAATATCTCAATCAATTATAAATATTCTAAATCTTCAAATATCCTTTTACGCATCTAATATAATATTATTTTGAAATTATTTTGAATTTTTGCCAAGCATTTACAATCTTCCAAAATCGTTACAATCAACCAAATCATTAGTCTAATTGTATTTACTTTCTTTTAATTTCAAAAGTATTTATTCTCATAATATCGAATAACCAAGTAACAATTCCTACAATCATACCAAAGATTTCACAAGAAATATAACAATATATAAAATATTTTTAAAGATTTCACCACACGTTTCACTCTCCCTCTCTTCATTATATATGAAGGCTATTCCATTGGACGACCATAATTTTCTATATACAATCTTTTTCAATTAAATTATTATCTTGATCCAATCAATTACTAATTTTCATTATTTTATATATATAAATTTGGTGGTTGACCATTCCTAGCGGACGTTTCACAAAACTTTTAAACAATGGCGACAAATATGTGAGTATGGTGGTTCAATTTGTCGAATTTTCTCATCTCACTAAACAAAATTTATCAAATAAATAAACAGTTTTTATATTATACGTGTGTGATATCGTGGATCTAACCAAAGACTCAATCAACGGCCTTGGCTGCCGTGTTCGAGAAAGGACAAATCAAACCCGTTTCCTATTGGCCACTCATGTCAAGCTCTCGGCCTTGCTTTGAACAATGCAATGTCTCATCGATCTCCATTTTCAACTTGTATGGCTTTTGGGACGGATTGCTCCGACGTCATTTGGATGACCATTTTCTCCAGAGTTGCGGCAGATTTTTGGAGGGAACTATCGAACTCTGGTAGACAGATCATATTTTATTTTCCAAGATTTTTTTTTATTCACACTGATTTTCTTGCCCGCTATTCATAATAGATTATTTAAGAACCTCTTGTGTTTCATATGAATGCTCTTAGAAGAATCCTTTTTTTCCGTTTGAATAACAAAATCAGGTGCTAGTCTTCCGTGAAAAAAAGAGAAGAAGAACAAGTTACACAAAGAGATTGTTTTAAGTTATAAGATTAACGAGATAAAAATCGTAAAATGATATTCTAGTTTGCCTTCCCTTCCACTATGTATATATGCATATAAAATTATCACAGATAAATTTAGATGAATTGACCTAGTAAAGGGAGAAATATACAATAATACCGTAAATTCTTTTTTTTTTAAGTTTCAAATTTGATATCTTACGGATGCAAACAATATGTTTTTACATGGTCAATTGACTACAACCGAATGTGTTTTCCGTAATTAATTAGTGTATGAAAATTTTAATTTTTTTTTTTGATAAAATTAGTGTATGAAACTTTGCCAATAAAAAGAAAACTATCTCCAAAAATAGCTAATTTCGTCGCAAATCAAATACCACAAAGTTATCTCCATTGTGTAATGTTAAAAGTTATAACAATGCGATATGAATATAGCTTTTCATTTCCTTGTCATCTTGACTCCTTGTACATAATATAATTAGTGTATCAAACACGATACAGATAATAAATCTCTTTCTTCTACACATTTTAGTCCATCTCTAGATCTGTTCTTTCAATTATTTGTCTTGATGTACTCATATTCATCCATAAATAATGTATATATGATAATAGAGCCTAAGAGCCTAAGACATGACCTTTTCTATTGTTTTACTGGCATTTCTAATACTGTCTCTCATAGTATTATTTGTTATTAATGAGTTTTGATGAATTTTTGTAAATTAAAAAATTTGTTATTAAAATTTTCTTAAATCTCACCTTCAATTATAACATTTTGATTTTTATATATTTAACTAAGAAATTTTATCTCATGAAATCTTACCTAAAACTTTTAAAATGTTTTAAGTGGATTTGATTATACATTTTAAATCACTAATCCAATAATACTGAATTTTAAAATATATTTTAAAAATTCATGTTTCAATAACATATAGTTTATCAGTTAAACTCAAATCCCTCACATGCTTAGTTCAATACACACCTTTCAATGAATGTAAAAAATATGTGTACTAACAATCTTAGAAACTTTGAGATAATATCTAACGGTTATTATCATCCGCATATTGAACAAAAGAGAAGAGAAAAACACACAAAAGAGAACCAGGAAAAAATATAATGAATCTGTTCAAGTTGCAATTAGAAGGTAATCAAATCTGGTAACGTGTGAGTTAAGTAACCTGGCTCGTCGATAACTATAAGAGGCAGCGGACTTGGATTCATGTTATAATTTCTAGGCTGATCAGCTTCTTTAATCTCCTTACATGTAATAAAACAGTCGTCTTCGAAGACTTCCCATTTATCTGTTATGATTGTCTGCAACTTCGGCCCCTCCACTAATATGATACCTTTCTCTTCCTCTACATCCTCTTCCTTCTTTGTCTCATCTTCTTCTTCAACTCCATTGATGACTTTCTCGATAGCATTAATGTCTTCTTCTGGGATTTTGACGAACTTAGGGATTTCGTGCGCGTTTGAGACCCCAAATTCTTTGCAGAACTCAAAGTAGAGTGCAAGATCTTCTCCTTGAGATGTAGCCTTCTTTACTATATTAAGAGCCATCACAGCTTCTGATTTTCCAGCAGCTGGATGGATCTTGATGAGAAGCTTAGCTATAGCGGTACAGATTCTTCCATAAATGTCAAAGATCTCGATCACCACGCACTCCATGGCTTCAAGAATTAGCGTCTTCTTCATGTTGTCAGCCATTGGACGGATCTGGAGAAGCATATGGAGAAGAGACTGAAGTTTCTGGATCCTTTCAAGCTCTTGGTTAACCGATTCGGTCTGAGGTTTTCTGTGGCGGCGACGGATTTGATCAGACAAAAAGAAAGAGTATTGGTCAAGAAACGAGAAGTAGGCTCGGATAAAAGCATTGAACCCCCAAGTCTTGCTGGGACGGGAATGACCATCCGAGAAATCCGAGAGGTCGAAAGGAAGGCGACGAATCTCTTGAATGGACGGAACTTTGCAGCAAAGGACACCATGAACGAGCATTAGGGCTTTCAAGGCGACGATCCAGCTTCTTGTGCGGTTAACCCGAGAGGAAAGGGCGTGAACAAGTGGCTTGAGATTGGTGGGAGAGGAGCGGATCCATTTGTAGACACGGTGAGCATTGTGGTAATCGACGGATGAGTCATCATGAGAGGTTGCGTGGATGATGGCGGAATCAAGGTCAGGGTTGCGGAAGGAGGTTTTCCGGGAGAAGCCATTGGAAAACAAGCTTTTCCGGTCTTTGAGAGCACCGGAAGCTCGTTTCCATAGCTTCATCATCAGCCTCCTCCTCCTCTTTCTTCTTCGCCCTCTCCTCTTTTCTCTTTCTCTCAAACCAAAGCTTACCTTGTTTTCTCTATTTTCAGTTTTTTTTTCTTTTTGCCACCCTTGCTTTTGACCGTTGTAACAGGTTTTTCGTTTATTTTTAATTTAATACAAGTATAGAAATACAAGTACAGCTTTAAATTTTTTATTTTTTTTTGACGACAAAAAAAGAAAGATAAGAAATTAAAGCTGGCACGTGTGACCGGCTACACGTTTTTGCTTAGTGTCGGGCACGTCGGCCTCGAGACGGTTGCATTACCTTATTATATCTTATCTTACTAATTAAGAACATTCTAGAAATACTCTACAAGTCTTGGAACCTTAGTGATATATAGCAACTGTTACAGTAAAGCTTGCCAATGGAACCTTAGTTTTGTGTTGATCTCAGTAGATTCCCAAAACTAAAAGCCATGTATATCGAGTTTGCATAACTACATATGTATCAATTATTAGGCTTCAAATAGAGACTCGTTGGCATATAATAGAAGCACACAATTTCAAATTTAGAATTACAAAATTCAAATGCTAAACCTCTAAAGACTAAAATTTGACAAGATAGTATGATGATTGATAACACAACTTCAATCAAGAAGATATTTGTCCCATCAACTTACGGAAAGATCCAGCCAAATATTATTTTGCTCGGACAAAATTTAAGATAGAATTATTGGTTACCGCGATTGAAACATTATTGGTCACAAAACTGTCAACTTAGAATAACAGACATTTTCCAAACAAATTAGTAACAATAATCGAAGCCTGCATAGACACAGCTCATAATCAAAGAAGTGGATATTTGAATTACCAAATATTTTTCATTGAGGGAGACATAGAGCCATTACACGATTACTAGATAATAGGGAACTATGACCGAGATGAAATCCTTTACAATTTCTCTCCAAACAGAGAAAATTTAAGGGATCAAAATAAATAAGCAAGAGCTAGAAAAACGATTCAAAAAAAAAAAGAAAAGAAGAAGATATCTTATCCAGAAGAAGAGCGGCGCATGCAAGTGGCTTCAATGGTAATAAAGCAGACGATGCAGAAGAAGAGGATGATAAGTCCGACTATGATTCCGAATGTCACCACATCCATTTCTATTCACCTTAAAAATTTTAGCTCACGAAAAAGACAAAAACTAATTATCCTTTTCGCCTAGAATTTAGCAATTTAGGGTTTAGCCCACCGCCTATTTTAGAGTCAGCGTTGTCAGATCTTAATTGATTCCCATTTTTTTCCAATTTTAACCAGGTTTTTAACTAGTAGCCCAATGGTACTTTTGTGTTTCTCGTATTACCCATTTCAGATTTAATTTGGACTTATGTAATATTGGCTTCAACTTAATTAGACCTTCGATAAAATGCAGCCGTCAGTACGGTCCTACACACAATGTCGCGGATGTAAGTATCAACATATATTCTTTGACCCATTATGTAAGGCGGTGCCTGAGCATAAACAAATAAAAAAAATCTAACTTTTAGTTCAAGAAATTTTAGTTAGAATTTAAAAGGCCTCTTAATAGAATCTAATCCACTTCTCCTTCTCCACAAATTGGCGTTAATTATTGTATATAGGATTAAATCAAACCCACTTTTCCTTCTCCGACAGTATCAATTATTGTATTTAGGGTTAAATCAAACAAAGAAGGTCCTATCATCATCATTGATAATTACTATAGCTTCACTTACAATCTCTGCCAGGTTTCATTTCGAAATATCTCAAAATCTCTTCTTAGCCTTTTGATTAGGATGATGCAAAGTTTGTATTTTAATAGTAATGTTGTAAATTTGATTCTTAGTGTCTCGTTATTTCAAAATCGAATCGTTGTTCGACATGCTAATACACAACAATATGTAATGTAGAGTTTCTCTTGTTATGTGATCAAATTCTTTTTTTCGCCAGCAAAAGTTAATACATCACCTCTGAATCTTTATTTTGTGCAAAGTTCAAATCTTTGATATTTAAACCACTTTAGAATGTATATTAATATAGTTTGCAGTATCTTGCTGTCTCATGAAATTTTGACTGCTGTGGATATCTCGCCTCAGGCATAGATCCTTAATATACAGTTTGACAATGTCTTACTTCTACTTCTCCATACATAAAAAGTGTGAGATGCATTATCTTTATCGTTCTTATGGTATGGTTATGATTTTGATTACTATTGTCTTTTACATAGTATATGGGAGAGCTAGGGTGCCATTTTGAAGTTTACCGTAATAATGAACTTACAGTAGAGGAGCTGAAAATGTAAGAAGAAACTATATGCATTCTGTTTAAAACGTAATCTTACTAATCAATGATCAAAGCTTCTGCGGAATGTGGTTGACAACTAGCACATATTCTTCAGTCAATGGTGAGATGACGTGCTAAGTCAGTGTGAAGTGCATGACCCGCCTGCATTTGAAAAACAACAAAACCCATTCTATTAGAGAACTGCTTTTTCCTTAGATGTCGAGAAGATGAGAAGAAGGTGGAAACATTAACAAAGGCAATGGAGGTTGACGCAAAGAAGATGAGAAGGGAAGTAGCTGCGATGGAAAAAGACGTTGCTGCACTGCGTGTGGAGAAAGATCAGGAAAACAGAGCCAAAAGGTTTTCTCATAACAAGAGCCCATCCAACACTCCCCAGATTCTTGCTGGAAGGTATGTATATCTATCTATCTTTTCACTTCGTATCGCCCATTTCATGGTGAACATGAACCATTTATAGTTAAGCTATACTATTTCCAAAGCTTTCGTTAACAAAATCTACAGTTAAACTGTTTGATTGAATTTGGCTTTTTGGATTCGCGCAGATCCGCTGGACGAAGTGGTGGGTTAACAAAGACTACCCAGTGAGGGAAGATTCGAGAAAATAACAAGTAAAAGAAGGTCATAGGCTCTTGTTATGAAGCTGTTTTAACCTATATCTTGCTTTTACTTTGTTTGTTTTTTACCTCATGTGATTGATTTGTATCACCATGTAACTTAGCATACTGATAATCCCATCCTCACACCTATAAACCTAGTAAAAAAAAAAGAGAGAGAGAGAGAGTTTTGTGACAGAGATTTGGTTTTAAAGAGGTTAGAGGGAAGAGGAGATGTAAATCCGAGGAGAAGAGAGACATGTTGACATTTTGGCTAACATTTTCATCTCCATTTTCGGAAGTTAGTTGGTTTGAGTGTAGAGGGTAGAGAGCTTTTGTATTTGGCTCCTCTGAGAGTTTGTGTAACTCTGATTCCTTAAGTTTTTTTGTCTTTGTGTGATTTTTTGTTTGTATTTTGGGTTTGCTCACATAAAATAGATTTTTATATGCCTATGTTCAAACCTTCACACTCATTATTTCATTCATGATAGTGATGACATAAGTAAAAGCCAAAGAAGAGATACAATACTCCCATTAAAATCCCAAATCGAATTGATGTTTAAGAAAACAACAAATTCGAACTCACCTCTCAAAGTTCTAACAACGGAACTCCAAGAAAACGATGAGAAAATATCCAATCAGAGAGAATGAGAAAATAAAGGAAGATGATACAAGAAATGAAATGATCTGAATAATTTTTCAATTTCTTCAAAATATATGTAACATGCTAATGAAATTTGTATTTCCAGGATGTTGATGGCTTTCATATCAAAGGCTTGTTAATAAACCTTATACATAAATTCTGGCGGGAATTACTGACAAGAAAGAGACATCCAATTCATTTGTGCCTTTAAAAAACTTGTAAGTCATCCATCCTTTAATAATATTTTATACTTTACATTGTAGATATACTAGATAGAAAAAGACTTAAGTTTATTCCTTTTTTTTCTCAGGCTACATGCAAAATAGATAATCAAAAAGTTATTTTTTCTTTTCACAAAGTGAGTTTAATGTCTGGAGAGAAAGTCATGATACAACCGGATGGGTTATTAGATACTACAATGGTTTTGACTTCTCTAGAACACATTCAGTATTCTCTTGTTAAATGTTCTTCTACCTTTCAAAACTAACTTGTCCCTAACTCCCTATACATGTCAGAAGGAAATGGTCCTTTTCTAGAATTTTAAGATGCACATAAGATATAATGTGTGGAAGAATGATGAAGATGATCACTCCATTCTTTTGGCATTTTGTCCTAGATATCAAGGTCTACCTAATCCACTTTTTAGATATTTTATTGTCTAATTCTACATAATATCTTTGATTTCTTTAAAATTTATTTGTAATCTTCCAATATTTGATCATCGATTTCTATATAGTTATTAAATTTATATGAAATTATTAAATTTATTCGATTAGTTATTGATGTGTTTGAATCATATGAATCAAAGCTTCATTAACCATTGAAATTGTTGAACTAGTTGATCGATTTCTACTTAGTTATTAGGTTTCTACATAATATCTCTGAGTCAAATGCGACTAAATCTTATGAATTAAAGTTTCATTAATTATTGAGATTGAATGATGTGATTATAGTTCTTATATATGTTTTTGATAAAATCAGTGGACTGATTGATTACTATAAAAGTCTTTTGATAAAGTCAAAAGAAAAAAAAACGAAATTAATCACTGAGATTTATCGATAATGATGGAGATGTGATGTACTATATGTTTCACAAAAAAATGTGGCAAACTCTATTTGTTAATATGTCCCTATTTGGGAAATCAATCGTTTCCATTTTTTTTAATTACACAACTTTGTATTTTGTCTTTTAAAAAAAAATAAAAATTCAAAGAGTCAAAAGAAAAAGAAATTCAGTCTTTATCCTTTAGTTCGTGGTCGCATATCCTTCCGACGGCGGTGTCTGTTCAGTGTTCTTTACCTTGTCTTTTTCTTCTTCCTTCATTCCTAGTTATTCTGTATGGATTGAATCTTCGAAATTGTATATATATCCTTAGTACTAGATCGAAAGTTTTTTTTTCTCGAAATAAAGATCTAGTTTTAAATTTAGTTTCTGTATGGTTGGAGTAGTACTCGGTTTGGTTTTGGTTTGTAAATATATTTGTTTTTTTTCTTTTTTGGTAAAGAAGAAGAAAGATAAAAATTTAAATATACATATGTAAATTAATATATGTAAATATTGTTTTTGTTAATTTTCCTATTTGCTTAAATAGTTTTGTTTTTATTTGAAAAATATTTTCTGGGTTAACTCTTATGATGTTAAAACCCTTTATTTTGTTCAGTTTTAAAAAGAAAATTTAAAAAAAAAGAAAAAACTAAAATAAGACTTTGTATTGATCTTGTTCTTAGGTAACCGATTCTCTAAATAGATTCTACTGATTTGTAAAAACGGCGTTAAGGAAATTAGGAAGATGTGCTAAAATAAATGTCATCTTTCGATGCCAATACATTCTTGCTCTGCTCGCTTAATTTGTGACTAATTCAATAATTGGAAATGATACGAAATTTGTAAAGCCAGTATTCAGTAATCAAACAATCTCATATTAAGTTAAATCAAAGGAAAAACAGAATTAATGGATAATGTATTTTCCTTTGATTTCATTATATACGTTAGCCTATTCTACATTACCCCAGTGGATTGGGATAAAAATAAGCTATAGGGTTGATGTTACCAAAAAAATTTCTGTAGCCTTAGAGAATAATAGTTGGAACAGAAATAGACATTTAGAAGGCCAATAAATAGAATCTCTCTATTGAATCTATTTGAGCAATAGAGAATCAAAAGTTATTTCGGTTTTTATATCACATAAGATTTAGCCATTCATTTGTAGTGCCTCTACCATTCACAAACTGATGGTAACAAAGAAAATTTACGGCATAAGAAGAATTACCAAACAACCAGGATCACGACCATGGCCATGGTTTCCGAAAGATTGTATCATATTTTTCCTTTCTCATTTCTTTCTAATTCCATATAAATGTTTGAACTCTTTAGCAAAGGTTAAGAATTTCATGTTTATCTTCCTTCATATAGGACCCAAAATAATAATATTAGTGATAGTGACACAGATCACTGCCAATTAACTTTTGAATTGAAAGCTTATAGAACTTTAAATAATATTAAATCCATAAAAAGTAACTATGACTATGATCAATCATATTTACACTTGTTATGTAATACATTCTAAATTATCTTTCTATTTTTTTGTCTATAAAATGAAACAAAGGTTAATTAATCCACGAACGCCGTCCTCAAACACTTGTATTCAGAGACCATTTTAAACCAATAGAAAAAACCCCAAAAAAAAAAAAAAACACTATCAAAATTCCCTGGCTGGCTACAGCTTACAAGCTCTGTAAATAATTTGGAAAATATATTAAATTGCGAGTTGATCAAATGGTATTATCTATAAAGTTTTGCAAGTCATTATCAAACTCGGCGGAGCGAAATGACACAAAGTAGAGCGCATAGCCATGGAATGGTTAAACAGTATGTGTTCAACAAAAGCAGTGTAATACCAGCATTTTGACTCTTTCTCTTCATCGAAAAAAACAAAGGATCGCCGAATCATCAGTCTACTTCCGATCTCTCCGCTTCCGTTCTGCTCTCTGCCTCTTGTCATCTTCCCATTCACGGTCATACATCCTAATACCAAGGTCAAGGAAATTGCCAATCTTGGATTTGGATTTTGTAACTCTGAAGATACCATTCAATGATGCATCATCTAAGGGATGGTTTAATGATGCATCATCTAAGGGATGGTTTAATGATGCAAACTCAAGGAGAGAGATTATATAAGTTGGTAACGGGGCTCTTATTTTTAAGGATACGGGTCAGGATCAAGACGAGCCATCTTGCTGGAAGCTTCTTTTCCTAGAAGTCTGATGCTTGTCTCTTCAAGATAACCTCCATGTTGAATCATACTACTGCTCTTTCGCTCTCTGCCTTCGTATGATGATGGTCCCATACCAAT